>CM061258.1:54625000-55232500 GCA_030848825.1 Tadarida brasiliensis
TTGCAGACAGGGATACCACATGACACAATTTCACATCTAGTTTTCCACTATACATGAGAATACACATACAAAACTGCTGTTACTCCTTGCCAAAAAAAAAAAAAAAAAGCAGAAGAGAATAAATGAATCCATATAAAGAAAAGTTACTCCATAGAAGTTAAAAGAAATCAGTGACAGCTTCATGCCTCATCATCACTAAATCCCTAAGCTATAATTTTGAATTAAAATAAAGCAAGTTGCAGAATAATAGGTATAATATAATTTACACATAAGCTTATATAAAGCTTGAAAACAAGCCAAATTAAACTGTATAGTATTTATGAATGCATAATGACATAATCTTGTATGAAACATATGTGGTTGTGGACAGTAGTTACCTCTGGGAAGGAACCTCCAGGAGACAAATATGTAAGTAATATTTAATCTCTGAAACAAAAATAAAACTGAAGCAAATACAGTTGATCCTTGAACAACTCATTGTCTAGAGGCATCCACCCCTGTACAGCAGAAAATGTGCATATAACTCCTGACTACAGTCTGCGCTTCACATCCTTGCTCAAACCAACCGGGATGGAAAACAGCATTTTTGATCTGAGGTTGGGAATCTGCAGTTGGAAATGTGAAAATAACTTTCTGTCCTAGGTTGGTTGAATCAGCAGTTCATTGAATCTGTGGTTGATTAAATCCACAGATGCAAAGTCCACAGATAGGACGAGGGGAAGGGCTGACTGTATTTATTGGAAAAAGTCCGAATATAAATAGACATGTACAGTTCCAACCAGTGTTGATTAGGGTCAACTGGATAGCAAATGGTGAAAATTCACTAACTCTGGATGCTGGCTACTTTGTGTTTTGGTATATTATTTGTCATAGTTGTCAGCATGTCTAAAAGAGTTCATCATTCTCAAAAATGGCAGGGTTTTTTCTGCATCAATAACAAAAGAATGGAATGTTGTACCTGTTTCAAAATTGCCTATAAATGTATTAGTAATTATAACAAATATTATTAATAAATTAAGAAATTAAGCCAATTTGAATACAAGAATCAGTCAAGGGAATGGAGAGTTTGTACCTCGATGGTGTTAAATGGGTTCTATGACACCCACATGGCCTCCTAACAAAGGCTCAGCTTTAACTGCTGTTAAAAGGGGGAAAGCATATACCATTAGACTAGCTTCTATTTTTAGTTCAAATAGTGAAGATTACCTTTTTGTTCCTTCTCTTGACTTTTGAAAAACATTTCCACTTATAATGTAAAAGTTTTTTAGTGTCATCTTGACTTTTAAGGTGACTACATTATTGGATGTCTCCTATACACAAATGCTCACTTGTAATTCATTTTTAACAGCTCATATGAGACATTGGCTTCTTTTTTTATATATTACATTGGAATTAGGCTGTAGAAAACAGACACTTCAGTGATGACTATATCCAAATACTGAAGGCAGTAAGGAGCAGCAGAACAATCCACCCCTTGTTGGTTATAATGGTTTCTTTCCAAATGAAAAGGATATTTTAAATGTTCAGAAGTTGGTTTTTTTTCTTCTTTTCCTCCCTTTCAATCTTATTTTCTGTCTTTCTTTTTTATTATTAGTGTTGTCCTAGAAAGGATGACCTATGACATCTCTTCAATGATGAGAAAGTTTCTTTTAATACTGTAGCCATATTTTAACGTCAGCAGTTGGCACTTAATGTGTTCATTCTCACGGACAGCAATGTGTGAAATGTGCTGTAGAACTGTCCCATATGCATGACTCCACAAAGATGCCTTCTGTTGCACAGTCAAAGCCTGTCAGCAATATCTTTGGGGTGCAGCAATAACAAGTAGTGATAAATGGAGACAGAAGGCTAGCCTCTAAGCAAGGCAAACACTCAGCCTCTGAGTGTTTGTACCTTGTTAAGGAAGCAATAGAAATATGCTTGGTGGGATCTCTGAAAGAAAGCTTAGTCAAAAATCCCTCGAATCCCTGCCTCCTTAATTTCAGGCTGTTAAAATAAGACCTAGCTCTCTACTTGGTGAGTTATGAGATGGCACAATCTTCTAAGAATGATGAGCTTGGAATAGACATCACTTTTGTAGTTCTGGAAAACTTACACGGTCTTCATAAGGAAGATCCTATGTAGGTGTGTGTGCATGTGTCTCTGTGTGGAGACATTAGCCCAGTGCTCTCCTGTTCAGACAGTGATGAAAAATTGCAGAACAGAAAATCATTCAGGTTTTGAATGGATCATTGGATTCTGTCTTCCTTCCTGCTCCTAAATTGGAACACACCAGAAAAAATGGCCTCAATTATATAGGAGGGCAAAGTGTGTGAGACTACAGCTGTGCTCAAACCAAAACAAAGATAATCTTTTCCCACCATCCTCTGTTGCTTTTTCATCAGATTTCCTTTCTATAAAGGGACTGGAATGAAGTAGATTCATGAACTCTTCAATATCTTTTTGTTAATCTATATTTTTTCCTTCCACTTTATCTCTGTTGTTCAGTTCTCATTCCTTTTCTAAATGTCTTTCTCCTACTTCTAGCTTGACATTTATAACAACCTTTTCATCTGGTTTCTACCCCAAACCACATGTTTGCATATTTGTTCTTATGACTTCTGGTTATTGCAATTGTCATAGTTCTTTGCTAGATATTTTTTCATGTTGTAACAACTTCATCATAGCTTGGATGTCTTTAAGAAAATAAAACAATATAAATTCACCCTCATACTAGACCACAATGTCTGAAATAAATCCAACATTTCATATTTTTTCATAAAATCCCAAGAGTTAATGGGTCAGCAAATAATTGCAAGGTTTTCTCTTTAAAAGGACACACAAAAAGTATTTTTACCAAAGTGAATATAAAATGCATATTTATCCTCTGAGACTGAAAATATGTGAATAATTAATTCCTGCAAACAAAATTCTTACCTCATGGTCGCAATTACTTGACTGAAATCTTATATTTATTCCTGTTTTCCTTGGGTCTACAGAGTCTACAATCTAGTCTTAGGGGTGACAGCTTGTAACAGTTCTTGGACTAACAAGAAAATCACTGCATATGTTCAGCTCCTCTTTGTCTCTATGAACTTTCATTGGTCTAATATTTTTTCTACAGCTTATCAAGGTAATTAATGAGCAGTCTGACAGTTTTATCTCACAGGGCCACCGATTCCATCTGAGGTCTTTCAGTTGTCTCTCCACAGAAGAGTGAATATATGGGATTGTTTTCAGACCTGGATGGAGGAAAACAGTTCTTTCATCTGCAGGAGTCTAATCCAATCCTTATAACCAACCCAAGTTATTTATTCTTCCTCAGAATGTGTTTACAGACTTTGCATTTGTTGTTCCACCTCTATTATTTATGTAATGTTATGGTACATTTAGGATCCGATTTTTGTTTCTGAAGAACTGACCAAGTAAGCTGCCCAAGACTGGAACCCCATCGTTCTCATTGTTATACCTCAATTGCCAGCACAGGGTTCCTCTAATTTAACAATGCTATGTAGCACTTCACAAACATTAACTCATTTGCTCTCCACAATAGTCCTTTGAAATAAGTTTGACTCTTATCCTCATTTTAAGGATGAGGAAAATAATGCACAGAGGTGTTTAGTGACCTTACTCAAGGACATCAGACAGCAAGTGGTAGAGTCAGGTCCCAAGTCTCAACTGTTGTTATGCTAGTTTATATCTGCACTATACTGCTTCTGCAGCTTCTTCATAGTTAATACAAGTCTGTGGATGGGAGAACAAACAGAAAAGAGAAAGTGAGGAAAGAAGAGAAGGTGAGAAGGAAGCAATTTTAAAAATACATGAACATAAAAATATCATTAATGGCCCAGTCGATGTGGCTCAGTGGTTGAGCATCAGCCCACGCACCAAGAGGTCACTGGTTCGATTCCCGGTCAGGGCACATGCCCAGGTTATGGGCCAAATACCCTGTGGGGGGCATGCAGGAGGCGGCCAATTGATGTTCTCTCTCATTGATGTTTCTATCTCTCTCTCCTTCTCCCTTTCTCTCTCTCTAAAATCAATAAAGGAAAAACAAATTTTAAATATATCATTAATGACTCATATAAAATTTGAATTTTCTTAATACTATCATTATTATGTAGTACTATGTGGAATAAACTTTTATTATCTTTGAAATATATTTTAACAACTATTAAATATAGGTAATATTTATTTAAATTTTAAAGCATAATAATATAATATATGCCCACAAAACTACCATTCATTCAAACAGTAGAACGTGAATCTACCTGTGTGTCACTAACCTATCTTACCTTCCCATTGCCCCAGGAATGAGTAACAGCTGCACTACATTTTGTACACGTCACTTCCTTTCTTTCTTCAAATACTTTTACCACATATATAGGTAGCCTAAACAATAGACTGTTTAGTTTTGCTTGGTTCTGAGTTTTATCAAAATGGTGTGATACTCTATAAAGTTCTCTGTCATTTGCTTTTTTCACTTCACATTATACTTTTATGATGCATCTATGTTGAGTAAACTTTTCTTCATAAAATGTCTTACAGTTTTAAAGCACTTTTAATGATCTCATTTGATTCACATAAAAATCTATTAGAAATAGGTTGATTGGTCTAATTTTTCCTATTCCTTTTGTAACAATAGTATCAAAGACTATGCTGGCAGCCACTAGCACATCCAGATTTTTAGCCAGGCTACCTCATGCATCAAGACACACTGGTCAACATGGGCGCTAAGTCTTAGCAAAGTGACACTACAGACTTTCCATATGTTTCAATGCTTGTAACTGTGAATGTATTCTTCATGTGGTATGGGTGTTCCCACATTACACTGAGAGAAAAAAGTAAAATAAAAATGAATCAATGCATGTTCCTTAGGGCTTCTTGGAAATTCATCTTATTTCCACATGGATGGCACATAAATAAAGCTTTGTGTTCATTCCAAATATGACTGTCATGTCTATTTCACCATATCCTGTAGGATATGGTAAATAATAGCATATGTAAATCCCCCTCAAAATATATCTGAGGGAGATTCTGTCTTTATTATCTTCCAAATATCTTTTCTGGACCTCCTTTCAGCTTCCTGGCAAGCATGTGGGGCAGGAAGAGACCTGATGTTCCTGTGGCCATCATGGTTTTGTGTTATTTATTACTCAGTGATGTGCTAATGTCTATATTAAAAAATAGCACCAGTTAGCAGAGAAATTAGAATTCTGCTTCCTATATGAAAATTTCAAAACAAATGTGCCAATGGTTCATAATTCCTGTGAGGATATGAAGAACACAAAAGGCTTCTGTTGACTAAACTGAAAGTGCTAAATCCTCTGGTGGTTTCCTCCATAGCTTTGGACTGATAGCTCCTTGTCTAACATGGTGTATTTTGTGCAATATTGATGCTTTCTTCATGACTGTTTACTAAAGATATGTCTGCATAGGGGATTCATTAAAGAACTGAAGAAACTAACAGAGAAATTCAGGGCACCCTTGCCTGACTGTTGGGAAAGAGGTGAGAGGTAAATTTACCACATAAACTTCTAGTTTATTCTTGCTCATGGATTGATTAACTAATGTAACTGCCTAACCACAAAAAGGTAGTCATTATCATCCAAGAAGTAAAATATATGCATGTACCAGCAGCAGTGTGTTCTGTAAAAATAGTGAGAATTGGCTAGTACTAAACAGTCAGACTAAAGCATTTACCATCCTAAAGTCAAGATCAAGTTGTCCAGAATCCTTTAAGGAGCCAAAAGAACTGCCCCGCTGTGAATTTACATGACTTAAGGAAAAAACATGTAGAGCAAAAGTTGTTTCGTTTTGCCTCGTTAGCCTGCATTGCAGTAAAGAGATTGAGAGGATTGAGAGCACTTGATTTGGAGTCAACCAAATGTGGGTTTAAGGCTCATCTTCACCACTTATTAAATTTGGAGCTTAAGAAAGCTATGTAAACTTTTTGAACCTCAGTTTCCAACATCATAAAATGGGGATATATTTTATGGTCTTTATTTTGTAGGGCTGTCGTGAATATCAAATGAGATAAAGCAATTGTATCTCCTGACAGGACCTGACATAAGCAACAGCACATTACAGTAGAGTGAACTGTTGGGTGATTGGATCATCCTGCTGATTTAAAGAGAGCTCCATCATCCTTGCCATTCTAGGACCATGCTTTCCTGCAGACAGAGTTGCTGGCTGCATTCTTAGACATCACTTTGCATTTGGATTCCATGTGGCCTCCAGCTGGAGCAGAGGGACAGGAGTCAGTGCTCAGAAGCACATGGGGAGCAGCCAGTTTGCACTAAGGTTGCACTTTCTTTGTTCAGCCATCTGACAAGCAGGAAGAGGCCCAGCAGCCTTCTCTCCTCAGGGTAATCCCTATGGAGAGTCGTATACACAACCCACTTTCATTTTGCCTCCAACTGGTGATTGTTGTTCTTTTCTAGGGCTTCATGTTTTTTTTTCTTACCGAGTTCTTTTCATGTTAAAGTTGGGCAAGATGTACCTGCACAGCAGGCGTGCTCTCCCCTCCTGATGAGTATCTATTTCTTGTTTCCATCCCACATGGTTAAAGCTAATTGTCTTGTGAAACAAACAGGCTAGGCCAAAGTTAGGGCAAACAGGATGTGTTCCCACTTAGAGGTGGCATCTAGAAGGGAAAGTCCTGCATGAGGTATGCTTTCTCTTACCAATTACTCTGTTTGAAGTGGTCAAGAAGAGCAAAGAAAAATTGGAAAAAAGAATAATGTTCATACAAGTGAAATTCGTGGGTTTCTATCAAAACCCATTTTGCCTCAAAATACAAAACTGGGCAAGGATTTATAAAGATAGTATTCACTTGGAAACTATAATCTAGTAGCATAAATGTACTTTTGATATGAAACTGAAATTAAGAGTTCCATTCTCAAAACTGAATGATTCCAAGGGGCTTCCAATGACTGCTATTTAACTAAAACATCATGATTTTAGCTCACCACTGGATAATATGTATCACAGAGGCAGAAGAAAAAACAAGAGGGGACCTTCTGGTTCAGTTTAGAAATGGAAATTGAAAAGAACAAGGGTAGAGTGCAGAAAGGAAGAACTCATGGAGTGGATTTAAAGAATTGTATTTCTGATGAGTAATGGCCATGCATTGAATTCAGAGTTCTTCCCAGAGCTTCTCAGGAATTCCCCCAGGAATTTTCAAGATTATTTCTTACTGCTCCTTTTCTCCCCTTTAGGTGTTTATGCATAGGCAGTAAGTTATAAGTGCTTATTTCTCAGGCTGGTGTTCCTCTCATACTAGAGCTTCATCTTTGACTGTTTGGCTTGTCATCTCTTTTCCCCGATAGAATTCTTGTACATACTGTCTTGAAATCTGTACATTTAGCTGCATTGACCAAAATTAACTAGGGTTCTCATCATAAGCAGATTTTAAACTCTTTTGAACATATTTATATTGAAATTATTTTAATGTACTCTAGCACACATTTTTAAAAACTTTACATTTAATTTTTAAAGAAATAACTGGCTTGTGGTGATGGTTTTCCAAAACTCATAAAAGTGAACGCTAAAAGGGTGAATGTTACTTAATGTCAATGATAGCTCAATTTTTTAAAAGCTTTATAAAAAGATAACGCCATAGTGTTTTCCATAGTGGCTGCACCAGTCTGCACTCCCACCAGCAGTGTACTAGAGTCCCCTTTTCTCCACATCCTCGCCAACACTTGTTGTTTGATGCTTTGTTGATGGCGGCTATTCTGACAGGTGTGAGGTGATACCTCATTGTTGTTTTAATTTGCATCTCTCTGATGATTAGTGAAGTTGAGCATTTCTTCATATGTCTCTTGGCCGTTTGTATGTCCTGTTTGGAGAGGTATCTATTTAGTTCCTCTGCCCATTTTTTAATTGGGTTCTTTGTCTTCCTTTTGTTGAGATGTATGAGCACTCTATATATTTTGGAAATTAGTCCCTTATCTGATATATCATAGGCAATTATGCTCTCCCATACAGTAGGTTGCCTTCCCACTTTGATGGTTGTTTCTTTTGCTGTGCAGAAGCTTTTGAGTTTGATGTAGTCCCATGTGTTCATTTTTTCCTTTATTTCTGTTGCCTTAGGTGATATATCAGTGAAAATTTTGCTGCGTATGATGTCTGAAATTTTGTTGCCTACATTTTCTTCTAGGATTCTTATGGAGTCATGAGTCACATTTAAGTCTTTTATCCATTTTGAGTTTATTCTTGTGTATGGTGTAAGTTGATGATCTAGTTTCATTTTTTTGCATGTAGCTGTCCAATTTTCCCAACACCATTTATTGAAGAGGCTGTCTTTGCTCCATTGTATGCTCTTACCACCTTTGTCAAATATTAATTGAGCATACTGTCTTGGGTCAATTTCCGGATTCTCTGTTCTGTTCCACTGGTCTATGTGCCTGTTCTTGTGCCAGTACCAGGCTGTTTTGATTACAGTAGCTTTGTAGTATAACCTGATGTCCGGTATTGTGATCCCTCCTACTTTGTCCTTCTTTTTCAAGATTGCTGTAGCTATTCGGGGTCTTTTTTGGTTCCATATGAACTTCTGAAGTATTTGTTCTAGTTCTGTGAAATATGGCGTTACCTCAAAAAATTAAAAATTGAATTACCATTTGACCCAGTGATCCCACTCCTAGGAATATACCCGAAGAAACCTGAAACACCAATCAGAAAGAATACATGTACCCCCATGTTCATAGCAGCGCTATTTACAATAGCGAAGATCTGGAAACAGCCCAAATGTCCATCAGTAGACGAATGGATAAAAAAGCTGTGGTACATATACACAATGGAGTACTATGCAGCGTTAAGAAAGGACGATCTCTTATCCTTTGCGTCGACATGGGAGGACCTGGAAACTATTATCCTAAGTGAAACAAGCCAAGCAGAGAAAGACAAACATCATATGATCTCACTTATTTCTGGAATATAATGAACATAACAGTGGGAGGAGCAGGGTAGTCCGGGGGTCGTGGAAGTGGGGTACAGGCTGACATCTGCCAGAAGAGGGGGCGGGGGAGGGGAGAGATGAACACAGAACTTGTACGTATGTACTCATAACCAATGGACATGGACAACAAAACGGGGACGGGACAGGGAGGGAAGGGGAGGGGGGTGTCAATGGGGGAAAAAAGGAGAATCATCTGTAACATAAGTAAATTAATAAAAAATAAATAAATAAATAAAAAAATAAAAGCTTTATAAAAAGAGGAGTAAATATTGCAAAACTGTCTGCTGAATTGGGGCACTAAGACAAACATAACAAGTTGGGTATAGTGTAGTGAAGCTTAGACCACCATGAACCCCAGGTTTCAGGCCCAGCTAAGCCACTAACTGCAGGATCGTGAGCATGCATGTTAATCTCCAAAGACTCAGTTCACCATCTGTAAAATGAAGGGTTTGTCCAGATTAGCATTTCCCAAAGAATGTCTGGCAAAATGCAAGCTTTTCAGAATGCTTGTAGTTTTCATGTAAATAAAAGGGGGGTTGGGCTCTTTGTCAAATAAAGTTAAGAATGATTCCATCAAACAAAATCAAATAGGTTTATTTAGTAAGGGTTTGTCTGGCCTTTCTGCCTACATACAAGTGTGTACAATATTTCCTAAGCTTATTTAATCATCATATCCTTTATTCACTTGACCCCAACCTCTAACATCTGTAGGTCCAGTGTATAAATTTTGGGAGACACTTAACAAACCCTATTATCCTCTTGACAATTGTTCTGATCATTTCCTCAGCTAAAAATTTTATTTGGACACTTAAAATTCAGACACATAAGCAAAATAAAGCTATTAATTGGTTATTATAAAACAGTGATTTGCCACAAGGAGTCTGAATAGTTTCTGTAGACCAGATATGGTCAATGTATCTATTGTATCAATCCATTTCAGGCCTGCCCTAGCATCTTGTCGGTGGAGTGCACGCAGGCTGAGCCTAGCAAAAATAAGGGATAACAGTAGAAGTATGGGCAGAGTCAAACCAAATTCTATTAGAAAATGAAAACACTGGTAAACCTAAAAAATGTTTGAATCCTGTTACAAACCTGAATCAATGATTTTCTCTTTCCCCTCCAACAACTGTAAGAATCAAGTTTCAGCACAAAAACATGCCTCATTTTTAGCCCCATTAGGGAAACTACATACTTACTGTTGGGGTGCAAAGCTGGGAATGGGGGCATCTTTTTTTTTTTTTTTTGCAGCAAAGAAGATAAGGGTTTATTTTCTTTTTTTATTAATTTATTTTTGTTACAGATGTTTCTCCTTTTTCCCCCATTGACTCCCTCCTCCCCCTCCCTCCCTGCCCCGTCCCGTTTTGTTGTCCATGTCCATCAGTTATGCATACATGAGTATAAGTTCTGTGGTTTATCTCTTCCCCCCCCACCTCCTCTTCTGAGGGTTGTCAGTCTGTACCCTGCTTCCACTTCTCTGGGTCTACCCTGTCCCTCAGACTGTTATGTTCATTATATTCCACAAATAAGTGAGATCATGTGATATTGGTCTTTCTCTGCTTGGCTTGTTTCGCTTAGGATAATACTCTCGAGGTCCCTCCATGTAGTCTCAAAGGATAAGAGATCTTTCTTTCTTACAGCTGCATAGTACTCCATTGTGTACATGTACCACAGCTTTTTTATCCATTCATCCACTGATGGACACTTGGGCTGTTTCCAGATCTTAGCTATTGTAAATAGTGCTGCTATGAACATGGGGGTACATGTATTCTTTCTGATTGGTGTTTCAGGCTTCTTAGGGTATATCCCTAGAAGTGGGATCACTGGGTCAAATGGCAATTCAATTTTTAATTTTTTGAGGTAACACCATAGTGTTTTCCATAGTGGCTGCACCAGTCTGCATTCCCACCAGCAGTGTACTAGAGTCCCCTTTTCTCCACATCCTCGCCAACACTTGTTGTTTGATGATTTATTGATGGGGGCCATTCTGACAGGTGTGAGGTGATACCTCATTGTTGTTTTAATTTGCATCTCTCTGATGATTAGTGATGTTGAGCATTTCTTCATATGTCTCTTAGCCATTTGTGTGTCCTTTTTGGAGAGGTGTCTATTTAGTTCCTCTGCCCATTTTTTAATTGAGTTTTTGTCTTCCTTTTGTTGAGTTGTATGAGCACTCTATATATTTTGGAGATTAACCCCTTATCTGATGTATCATTGGCAATTATGCTCTCCCATACAGTGGGTTCCCTTTCTGTTTTGAGGGGCATCTTTTTTAATTGAATGAACTACAAGAAGCAGAATACTGTTTTTCCACACTACAATCAACAGCTGAGTTTTATGCAGTCATGTCTCTAAGGAAAAGCTCATCTTAACTTTTCCAAAGTTCTTTGGTAAATATAAAATTATTTATATGCTATCAAAATTGGCTGAAACCCAGTTGTCTGCATCTATCCACAATTTCTAGAACATTTAGCATATAATGTTCCTATGGCTTTCTCTCTCTTTCTACAAAGAACTTATCTAGTTATATTAATGGTTATTGGCCTCCTTTATCATTCTTTTGCAACAAAATCCTTCTGGACAACACAAATATCAAAAATGTAAATATGGTCAAATATGACAAATGACTGCTTTCACAATAGCTTGACTATATGCTATACATGATGCATTCCAGCGGTCTTCTCCCTTTCCTGCTCATATTTATTAGCAGCAGTGGTTGTTTTTCTTACATCACCAGAAATAATACACTATTAAGCAATTTTCAACATATATATTTTTATAAGTTAAATACAAATGAAAACCTTAGTAATTAAATTAATGGCATTATATATATATATATATATATATATATATATATATATATATATTTTTTTTTTTTTTTTTAAAGGGCAAATGGATGCAATGAGGAAAATATGGTGTCCTTGGTCAGAGTTGCAGAAAATAAAATTACAGTATACACAACTGGACATAGAAGAGAGTAGATATGTGTGGTCCCTCCCAGGCAAAATGTTAAGAGTGGCTTCACTAGCTTTTTACTTGAAAATGAACCAATTTAGGTGTCTTCTCCTTCACAATATTAGAGATACTTAAGTTTCATTTAAGCCTAAGAAGAAAGGAGGAAAACACAGGTGAATATGGTTTCCTCCTATATATTAGAGCAGGGTTTAACCATCAGCAAGTTGAATAACTGATCTTGAACAATAGGATGCTTCCTTATCCTACTGCCTATTCTTACACTTCCATACTTCAGTTATCCTGCAAACAAATGAAATGTACCCATTAGGACCACTAAAAACTTCTATAAACACCTTGAGCTAATTTAACTGAACTTTGAATTAGTTAGTTATAGACTCACCTTCAGTCCCTAAACTGTAACCTTTAACTTTTTCATATTCTGCCTGGTCTCAAATGCTCGTGGAAACACTTGGGTAAAAACTGTTTTCATGATTGTAATATTTCTATGTTTGGTTTTATATCATTAACATGGAATCAGATCTATATTATTAATACTATTAGCATCTAATATAGAGACGTTAAGTTTTAACTTAAAGGTCAATAGTAAAAATCTCATGAGATATTAAAAGTGTATTGGTCTTTGGATATTTTTGTAATTTCCTTCAGTTTAAATATTTACAAAGGAGCTTTATAATAATATATTTGATTTTGGTTATATAAGATAAATAAGTCCTAGAAAGCTACTGTATAGTATAGTACCTGTAGTTAACAACAGCGTATTGTATACTTAAAAGTTTGCTAAGCGGGTAGACCTTATGTCTTATTTTTCCAATAATAGTAATAATAATAATAAGTAAATAAGAGGGCGGGAGGAAACTTTTGAAGGTAATGAATAGGTTTATGGCATAGACTGTGATGATGGTTTCATGGGTATATACTTATTTCCAAACTCATCAAGTTGTATATATTAGTTATGCACAGCTTTTTGTATGTCAATAAGTAAATTTAATAAACAAACCAATACATAAAGAAATAGAATAAATAAATTAATAATAATAATATATTTGAACTTCCTCAAAGCTAAAATAACTGCCAGCTATGTATATTTTGTTATTATACAAAGAAAAAAGAGGAGACTGAAAATATTATTTCAAAGTTCCCAGCAATACATTGAGGGTCCACAGTAAGGGATTTAAAATGCTTATTGAATTGAAAGAATATCAGCTAATAAGTAATGATTTGATAAATAATACCTACAAATCCAATCACCCGAGGGTTGCCAAAACTAAACTGAGGACTGAACAATTTCAAAAAGCTCTAGAACAAAATAAAATACCGACTGGGTCCCCTTCCCTTGGAAAGCAGAGCGTTCTCTGGCACCAAGGGCAGTTTAGGGTCCAGTGAGTCTTCCACCTACTGTTGTTTTAAATGCCAACAAATTCTTCCCAGAAGGGGGAATATCTGACATGTTTTCTTTATTCTTGGGACAGAGCAAGAAGAGTCTCTGCTCCTTACACATCTCCATAAATGACCCTACGACGTGCTAGCACAGGACTGCTGCACTGGGCTTCTGGCACAAGGTGGTGGCCCAGATTTGAGGAACAAGAGCAGAAGTGCTCCTTGTCCTGAACTATCACCCTTCCATGCTTCCTAAATGGGTGCCTCCAATCCCTACATTACTGCTCCATGCCAAGACTTTGAAGACTGTTACAATAAATATATTTGCCTGAGCAATACCCTTTAAGCCTACCATGGCAAATAAACTTGACTCCACATGACAACTCTGATCAAATGGCAGAGGCCGTTTATAATGTGCTGAAATGGATTCTAAGGCCAGCTTCAAACTCGAAAAGAATTCTATTCTCCATTAGCAATGTCTGATATGAGCACAGTAGAAGAAATTTGCAATATGAAAGCTGAGTACTTCCTGACTCTTGTTATTGCTTGCCCAACATCTATTCCTTTTTATTTTGCCAGTAACATTCTGATTTTCCTTTAAAGATTCACCTATTGCTTAATATATCCATTTGCATTCTAATATTTTTGTATCTCTGTTCTTTTTACATATTAAAAATCAGATCAGTTTGATTAAGCAAGAAATGTGTCAATAATCATAGGTGTCCCCTCCTGTCAGCCACGTAGGTATGCTAATTGGTTGGTGCAGAGGGAGATTGGCTCCAGCTTTAGCCTTATGATAAATGGATTGAAGATGAAGCCTACAAATATTTGCATTGAATTATCATATGGTTACTGAGTATTTTGTTAAGACTTAAAAAAAAAAAGGAGGATAAAGTTATATTTCAAACCAGTACAGGCTTGTTCAATATTTTTAAAGTGGTACAGAATTATATAACAAAATCATATGAGATAATCTGTAGCAGCATTTTTTTTTTCTCAAAAACTAAAGAAACTTTAAAGAGAAGAGTTAGCTGCCAGAACAGGTTTCTAACACCAATGCTCCTGGTTTCTTCTACAAGAGAATATCTGATTTGATTTAAGGTATTCTGAAAATACATTTACTCCCATGTTTATTGTTTCTCCCCTACCCATTAGTTTTCCATGAGAGTTTGATCTTGCTATCTATGACACTTCTAAAGGAGTAAGTCCAGACTTTGTCAAAGGAGTGTTATGTTTTCTTTCCCATAAGAGCTTGTTTTGGGATCCATGCTCTCAAAATAAGTTTCAAGTTTCTCTCTAGTGCCATGTTAATTTCCTCCATAGCACTTATCTCAAGCTATAATTATTTTATTGTCTGTTTTCCTGTACTTTTGGTGTAGACCAGACAAGCTGTGTGAGGGCAGGGACTTGTCTGTCTTGTTCATTGTGTGTCTATAACACCAAGCAGAGTACCTGGTATAATAATTATGTGTGAAAAGGATGATGGATGGGTGGGTGGATGGATGGATGAATGAATGAATGAAAATGAATGAACGAATGAAGCTGATAGTGATAGAACAGAGTGGAGGTGCTTTGATTTTGCAAGAAGCTTTGTTTATCAATTCATGGGCATTAATACATGGAAAACCCCTAAGTAGAGGAGCTTCCATGCTCTCCTGCCGCTCTTGAGCATGGCCTCAGTACCCATTTGATGTCAGTTTCTAGGCCACCACTTCCAATGGATCCCTGCCATTCCTGGACTAAGGCATTGTGAAATCAAAGCGGGTTTTCATGCCTCTGTAGATCCTGACCTTGTGTGGAGCCTTTATTCACCAGCACAAGCTATGGTACATTTTCTTCTCATCATCTTACCCTTCTGAGTCCACATAAAAAGACGGACCTTTCAGTGCTCTGCCAAGAAACACTCTCTAGACCATTCATAACATCTGGCCCACAGCTTTCAATTGCCCATGGGATGCCTTGACATAAGCAACAGCTAATTCTTATTACGCAAGGCCCTGGTTATATTTAAAAATGAGATAATGTACATGAAAGTGCTTTATAAACTATAAAATCCTATACAAACAAAATAGATAATGATCATGATCATTACTATTGTCTTTGTTGCCTTAACTAAAACATAAAACTCTTTGAAAGGCCTTTCACTTTTGTTCTTTTGCCTTTTAAGAAGTATCGAGCTACATGCTTCCAGAGAAGAAATTGTTCCTTGGCATTAATATAGAAATTTTAAGAAAATCACATTAACACTTCTAAGTGCTATGTTATAGAATAGAGGGAAAACAAACATACGAAAGTATCTCCTGTTGACCCAGATCCACCATTTATCCAAAATGTTGGGGACAGGCATGTCTTAGCATTTTGTATTATCAGGTGTACAGCATAAGCTTTGGGATACAATTTCATTTCCTACCGTGAAGAATGAGCCCCATTTCCCCTATACACAAGCTATCCATCTCCATAGTCTCCTTCTTAGAAAACATCTCCTGAGGGAGGAGACCTCACTATGCCAACCAACCCAGCAGTACCTCAGATCACATCAGACTCTTCATAAGGGAAGTAGAAGTTGCCTCATTTGAAGCACATCAGAAGGGTCTCCACATGGCTCTATCTAGAGAACTAGCTCTGGGGATTGAATACACGGAATAACAATCCCAGTCTCCTTGAATACTTTCAATTAATAAGCAAATCATGCTAAGCAAATGAAAGTACAAAGATGGATACATACAAACATGCTTCTTTAACATATGAAGGTTCCTTGAAGGTATTGAATTACATGCTAGCAAGAAAGCTAGCTGAAGAAAAGGGAGTCTCAGAGGAGGTCTTATAAGCAAATCGCTGTTTCACTACTTTGACCTTGGCTGTTCAGCTCTCTCCTACTACCTTGAGCAATATTATTATTTCTTATTAACCCTGATAAAAGAAAATATATATCAAGAGTCCTGAAAGCTCATAATTTATTGATACTTCAGGATGCTGAATAAGTTAATATAGATCTCAAATGTGTAATATACTCTCATGAGGAATCATACTCCCAGAAAGAATCTAGCTCATTAATTTTTTGAAGAGCCAAAGCACTTTGCAAGGCTTATTTTTTTTGCAACATTTCCTTTATTTTTGCAGACTCTCCTTTCGCTCTCCTCTAGTTATAAAGACTCAAAGGGGAAAATAATGAAACCTATCTTTGGTAAAAGGCATCTAACTGAAGAACCTCGATATCATTTACAAGCATTTGACACTGACTTGAGGTTTCACTGTTGACTGGACTAGAAATTGTCATTAATAAAGAAGGCTTTGCATAGCATTCAGCAGACTCTTAAAGATATGTATAATTTAGCTTTCGTAGTTTGCACAAAGTAGAGGTTAGATTCTGCCAATGACCTTCCATGAACTTCTAGGAGTAGATAGTCTTTTAGTGAAAAGGTAAAAAAATAAACTCTCTTTTCCTACCAAGGTGGTAATTATACTTAAGTTTATGTAGCCCTAATGTTCATGAGAGATCTTTATAATTTACTCCTGGGTAGGCACTCTCTGTGAAGCTTTCTTTTTTTCCCTTGAGATACTTTTTTAAAGCTATCCTTGCAAATTGGATAAGTGTTGTATTACAGTGGTTTGCAACCCATTGATAGAGACTTATATGCTTTGAACTTTAGTAACAGCATTTGAAAGACAGATTAAAATCCTCTTAACCAGCAAGCATTCACTTTACAAAAGTTCCTGTTTCCAAGGCATGAAAGCCCTATATTTTGAAAGTCATGTAAAGTCCAAGCAAAGCAAAATGCACCTTTACTCAGTGAGTTCAGTGGTGGTCGGTTTTTCAGAAAACGACTTTTTTGAGGCTGTCTGCAAATTGCCAAAGCAGCTTGCCCTTCACTCAACATCACAGGGTTCTTCTGCCATCGTGGTAATTACACACATTGCCAACCCAATTAAGAGTGCATGGGGAAAGAAGAGTATTCATTGTAGCCATTTCACTTGACAGTCAGTGGTAAATTCTGTGAGAAAACTTCATTGGACAACTTTCCCATCCTCCTGGAAGAGGGGCCCTTGGTGGTCAGCCAGAAACATGCAAACCTATCAATATAATTCATGCTGCTTAGGGGTTCAAAAAAACCAGATATTTCCCAAGCCAGAGCAAATTAGCCTTTGGCATTGGAACTCTAGATTATTTATCCACTCAAGCACATCTATACAATGAGAAACAACTGCCTTGAAAGGCAATAAAATGTTGCATATAGTTCCCAGGGGCCTGTCTGCCTGATGAAGCATTTAATCAAGTAGGCCACAGAGCCATTTGCCTTCTCTGCATGTAGGGGAGGCAGTCAGTGAAATCAGTTAGAAGAAGCCATCTAGCCCAGGGCTTGATTTTCTTTAGGCAGATCCCAAAAGTCCATCTTCGGGCTATTGAGGGATGTCTTTAAGCTCAAGAAGTCAGCTCTACTTTCTCAGAAAATTCAGGTAACAAAGGTGTTTGTTCTCTCACACTTTTCCTGAAATTTCAGACTATGGTCAATGCTTCTTGCTAATCGTTTTCAGTTCTCTTTAGTTTTTTTTCCCCAATAATAATGTAGACTACACAAAGGCAGGGTGATGGCATTTCCCCCTCATGGCATCTAAAACAGTGCTTGGATGGATAATTGGTTCCTGAAAAGTACATCTTGATTGGTCTACTGGTGGATCCTCAACTAAACAAAATTTCCATTTGGAAATGGGGAGACCCTGCTCACTTATGGAAACTCTGCCTTCCCTTTCTTTTCATCCAGGTCTTTCCCTCAAACCTTTCCATCTGATGCTTCTTGACTGAAGATTTAGGTCAAAAACTGCTACTTAAACAGTTTTCAACATATAAGCTTCCATAAATGCAAAGTAACTGTGCACTGAACGAAAGCACAAGTACTCATTTAACCTAACAGTACTTTGCACTAAGAATATAATGGAAGAAATCTTTTGGAACCCTAATTTTTCATCTCTAGAAGAATATCTGTACAAATTATCTAGCTTCCTTATTCAGGAAGCACAAAACCTTCTTTCATGTATTCGAGTATTATGGATGCATTTATTTGAATAAAATTGGTAAGCTGCACAATGAGTTTTAATACCAATCCCTGGTTCCTCCTCACTGCTGGACTGTTGACTACTCATTTGGGCTCAGATATATTGCAGGATAATCCCAGCTCTGCTGTTTATTAGCTATATGATTTTGGTCATATTATTTAACCTCAATGCCTAGTTTCTAAATCTGTGAAATAAAAATAGCGATAGTACTAGCTTATAAGGCTATTGTGAGGATTAAATGAGTTAATACATATAAAGCACTTAGTGCCTGCCACTTGGTATGTGCTCATCAACTACTAGTTAATTTTTCCAGATTTAGGGATATTCTTGTGTGTCCCAGTACATTTTGACTTATACCAGCTGAGCGTCATGGAAGTATGCCACTTCTTACTTTAGGGTTCTTAGTGCTGAGTCCTTGGCCTTTTATTACATACTTGTTCAAAATACAGACTTCAAGTGATGACTGTCTGATTCTACTCTCTTCAGAGACTATCTTAGGTTGAGAGATTTTTAAGGACAGGAACTCTGTCCTAGGCTTCTTTGTATTTTCCACCACGTTTAACAAGGTATGGCACATAGAATGAAACTCCATATGTATTTTTGTTGATAATTTTCCTGTTCCTTCCTCTCTGGCTGTCCAAGGCTGATTGTGGCAGCCTTCCATTCTTCATCCCCTCCTACCCCAGGTGTGCTTAGATCGCCTAGGGGTTATGGGCCTGTGGAGCAAAGCAATGGGGGAGTTAACACTTGAGAAAACAAATATGTGATCCTTGCCAGAACTCTTGCTGTTCAGATGGAAGGAAGGGCAGAGATATTTTGGACAGATTTGTGTCCTGGGTCATCTGTGAGCTGCTTATGGGTTACTTTGGGGCTGGCATGTTTATAAAATTGGAAGGCAATGAAAAATTCTCACAAACATTCAATTGAAGCCAATATGAGAATGACTGATTTTGAGCAACTTTGCCTACATTATTTGGGGACGGTCCATAAAGGTGTTTTTAATGGGAAACACTCCTCCATATGAATGAAGATGTGGATGGAAAAATTCAAATTCACTGGGTCAGTGAATTCACTCCTTCCCACACATTTTTTGGGTCCAAGTGCAAAACCACATTTTTCTCACCCGTGCATTATATCTTTCAATGCAAATTCAATAGTGAACTGGTTTCCTTCTCTCCAGAAAGAATTATATCCACTGCTAGAAAATACAGCTACACCCCGAATAGCCACAGTAATCTTGAAAAAGAAGGACAAAGTAGGCAGGATCACAATACCGGATATCAGGTTATACTACAAAGCTACTGTAATCAAAACAGCCTGGTACTGGCACAAGAACAGGCATATAGATCAATAGAATAGAACAGAGAACCCAGAAATTAACCCAAAACATTATGCTCAATTAATATTTGACAAAGGTGGCAAGAGCATACAATGGAGTAAAGACAGCCTCTTTAATAAATAGTGTTGGGAAAATTGGACAGCTACATGCAAAAAAAATGAAACTTGACCACCAACTTACACCATACACAAGAATAAACTCAAAATGGATAAAAGACTTAAATGTGACTCATGAATCCATAAAAATCCTAGAAGAAAATGTAGACAACAAAATTTCAGACATCATATGCAGCAGAATTTTCACTGATACATCACCTAAGGCAACAGAAACAAAGGAAAGAATGAACACATGGGACTACATCAAACTAAAAAGCTTCTGCACAGCAAAAGAAACAACCATCAAAATGAAAAGGGAACCCACTGTATGGGAGAGCATAATTGCCAATGATACATCAGATAAGGGATTAATTTCCAAAATATATAGAGTGCTCATACAACTCAACAAAAGGAAGACAAAGAACCCAATTAAAAAATGAGCAGAGAAACTAAATAGACACCTCTCCAAACAGGACATACAATGGCCAAGAGACATATGAAGAAATGCTCAACATCACTAATCATCAGATAGATGCAAATTAAAATAACAATGAGGTATCACCTCACACCTGTCAGAATGGCCGCCATCAACAAATCATCAAACAGTAAGTGTTGGCGAGGGTGTGGAGAAAAGGGGACTCTAGTACACTGCTGGTGGGAGTGCAGACTGGTGCAGCCACTATGGAAAACACTATGGTGTTACCTCAAAAAATTAAAAATTGAATTGCCATTTGACCCAGTGATCCCACTTCTAGGAGTATACTCTAAGAAGCCTGAAACACCAATCAGAAAGAATATATGTACTCCCATGTTCATAACAGCACTATTTACAATAGCTAAGATCTGGAAACAGCCCAAGTGTCCATCAGTAGACGAATGGATAAAAAAGCAGTGGTACATATACACAATGGAGTACTATGCAGCTGTAAGAAAGAAAGATCTCTTATCCTTTGAGATGACATGGAAGGACCTGGAAACTATTATCCTAAGCGAAACAAGCCAAGCAGAGAAAGACAAATATCATGATCTCACTTATTTGTGGAATATAATGAACATAACAGTCTGAGGAACAGGGTAGTCCCAGAGACGTGGAAGTAGGGTACAGACTGACAATCGCCAGAAGAGGAGGTGGGGGGGGAGAGATAAACCACAGAACTTATACGCATGTACGCATAACCAATGGACATGGACAACAAAGCTGGGGATGGGGGTGGGGAGGGAGGGGGAGGAGGGTGTCAATGGGGGAAAAAGGGGAAACATCTGTAACAAAAATAAATAAATAAAATAAAATTTTAAAAAAAGAAAATGCAGCTACAAAAAAAAAAAAAAAAAAAAACCTTGTAGAAGAATTTCACTCCTGTGGGACGAATCAACCCCACCCTCACGCCCCCACTACCACATAGTTTTTTCACAAAGTCTATGGAAAGTCCCTTCTCTAATTTAGTCCCTTGCCTCCTCATTTGGCCTAATCCCCCTGTTGTAGTTTTCAGAGTAATCGTGTGATTATTATTAATGTTATTAACTTGCTATTTCAAACCCTAGGCTCCAGTCCATTGGAATGAATCTTACCCTTTCTTATCCATCTCCTTGCAGAGGATCTCTCTGGGGTTCTTTTCTTTTAACTGGCGACTCTGCTCAGCACTGAGGTTTGGTCTGATTGTTCTGTGACCTGTGTCCAAGGCATGTTTTTGAGTTGGAAATGAGCTGGGTTTGGTGATCACTTACACATGTTGCAGTTTTCCTTTTGTTTGGCTGGCTGCTCCGTTTTAAAACCCTACACAGGATATGGTGAATTCATTTGCTTTTGACCTAGGTGAGAACTGAACTTTGAACTACTTTTTAAAACAGACAGGTTTTTCTAGTGAAGGGTTTTGAGGTGGTTTGCTTTTGAATTTTGCTCTTTTAAATGCTTTTCTAGAACCCAGATGTTGTTTAAAATTAGTAGAGGGCATTTGAACAGTACGACTGAAAAGACATAAACAATGATCATCCCGTGAGTTACACATATTTTTAAACACAGAAAATGAAATCATAACTACTTGTGATTAGTTGGTGACTTTTAAATTTGCACTATAATGAGAAGAATCGCACACTGTTGCCCAGCATGAATTACTGAGGAAATCTCGTGTAAGGCTATCTCCTTCCGTTCAAGCTGGTCTGAACATCAGAGAAGGGACAGTCATGCTGCAGGCTAGTGGGTGGGGTGGCCGTCAAAGAGGCCAGGCAGACCCTTCATGATGTGGGACCAGGGCAGAAGTGATTACAGACCATGGGGGCTCCTTATTTCCCGAGCCTAAGAGAAACCACCAGAGGAGGTTTCTGAAGGCAGGGATGAAGTCTTTCTTTCTCATCCTATAAGCCCTCTCTTTCCCCCCAGAATCTATTAGAGGGAATAAAAATCTAGCATTGAATGCTGAATTAAATTTTTAGTTTGGTAAGATAACTAGGCAATTGCTCCCTCCTCACCATAGCAAGTTACTTGATCTCTCTGTGTCTCAGTGTTCTCATTTTAAAAAGCTTTATAGCTTGCTTCCCTCACTATCTCCCATATACACTAACAGAAGTGGTGATACCAGCCCTGTTTGTCACTTAAGCTATATAGCTCTGTATCTCCATCATAGACCGTTTTACACAGCTAGAGTGAAATCGAGAATTGAAAGCAATAGGGAGAATTGAAGT
The DNA here is from genome assembly GCA_030848825.1 of Tadarida brasiliensis. Classification (NCBI taxonomy): domain Eukaryota; kingdom Metazoa; phylum Chordata; class Mammalia; order Chiroptera; family Molossidae; genus Tadarida; species Tadarida brasiliensis. Next base: position 54,647,457 of record CM061258.1, read on the forward strand.
CTTGTGCTCAACTTTGCTACTGCAACATTCAGAGAACGACTACCTTCTGAGTACATACGTACATGCCTTGAAACTACTCTGTGATAAATAAAGGAGTAGATGGAATACAGGGGATACCCTGGAGCTCATTTGCTTCAAGCTTCTACTGCCTCCAGTCCTCTGAAAGGACTTGGCTAAGACCAGTGTCTTCCTAATGATCAAATCCAGTGGTTGCTCGGGCTGTTTCCAGTCATTACCCTCACTGACCCCTCTGGAGCATGTGGGGCTGGGAAAATGTGCGCCATTCTCTCCATCCTCTTTTCTTCATTTTACTTTGGAGGGATATGATAGGTGATAGAAGATACAAGGGTACTGAGCCTGGAGTCAAATGAGCTTAATTCCAACCCTGCTACTGACTAGCTGGTACTATTAGGCAAGTGACTTGGCCTCTCTGTGCCACAGTGGCCCCATCTTACATTACATGGTTGTTACATTAGTTAACCTACACACAGTGCTTAAAAAGAGCTCTCCCACAGAGGTGGCATTCAGTAGACATTAGCTTAATTATTCATAATACCATTTTCTTCCTATTCTGTTCATTGTCTCATGATCTCCTTCACAGGTACTAATCCCTCCACCTAGCCCATAAAATCATTGTCCTGTCTCTTGCTCTACACGCTCACCTTACGTGACCTCATTCACCCCTTCACATACATTCAGGAGGTGGAACATTTTAAATGCCAGTCCCCAGCCAGACCTCTGTCTTCAACTCCAAACTGTCGCCCCAACTCCTTACTGCATAATCACCCTTGGTTGTGTCACTAGGACTTCAAATTTAATGTGTCCACAGAGAAGCTCATCAGCACCGTTACTAGAACTTGGACCATCAGAGAGGAGAGCATGCCAATCAAACAGCACTGCAGGGACACCAAGGTAGGGGTGTTCAGTGAATGGTGACACTTTTCCTGCTCAGTTCCAGCACAGGGTGGATGTGGGTGGGCAAAGAAGCGTCAGTCTAAGAGGTATGTTTGGCTCAGATTTTTACAAACCTTGCTCATAATTCTGGATTCTATTCTAGAGGGAATGGAGAAATCAGAAAAAATATCTGGTTAGAGCAGCCCCTAAAAAATATCATCATGTTTCTAGCTCTCATGTCAGTTAACTATTAGACTTTAATGATATCATGGATGATCTCAGTCTCTTCCTCTGTGTTCTCTGTGTCTCTGTCAAGAAGGACCACAGAGCCTGCTGCTGTTGGATTTTCTGCGACTGAACTGGAAAGGTCCAGTATGTGAACGTGGATCCTTTCCACCATGGGAACCTGAAGACTAGCTGATCTGGCTCCCTGCCTCTTTCGGAAATCTCTGCTGAAATGAGATAATCCAGTTCCAGTTGCCGAACATCAGGCCAGGCTGACAGCTGTTGTTCCATGGCCAGTTATGCTGCGCTACTTTAACTTGGACTTCACAGATTCCTGAGTTACGGTAGCCGTTTAACATAAGTCATCTCAACAGACAATAGGTTCTGATTTCCTCTACTCTCCATACATTCATGCAGCGAAAGTGCTAAAGCCAGGGCCCAAGCTGAATGCTCACTGGTGATCATTTAGGCAGCTCCTGAGAGTTGGTAGGGCAGCCAGACATCTCATAGGAGATGGCCTCACAGCATTTTTGCTTTGTCATCTAGCAAAATGTAACACAAGTCAGAGAAGGCATCCCCTTACCACAGCACCATCACCTAACACCGTGTATGTCAATGCAAGGCAAAAGGGAGTCACAGCCACATTGAGGTATGGACAGCAGGGGACTGCCACAGCCAGGAAGGTAATTACTGACTGTTATATACCGAGCACACAAACATAACAGGAGAAGCACTGTTACTCACACTACTTCATTCAACAGCTATTAGTTTAGCACCTACTACACACCAGACCCTCTTCTAGATGCCAGGAATACACCAATGAACAAACAGACAAAAATCCCCCTGCTCCTGAAAGTTGCATCCTATGGCATGGAGAAGGGATTTGAGGCACAGGAGAAAGTTGGGTTGGAGATTTTTGCTTAGTTGTCTTACTGAGATCAAATTCCTTAATTGTACATCTATGCTCTAGCATTAAAACAAACAAGCCAAAAAGTACACACACACAGATACATAGCTATATACGTATATATTCATACATAATCATATATAATTAACAACACTATTCCCCTCACCCACGTGTATTTCTACGAGTGAGAAGGTGTTCTCTCAGATGCTGTCACGGTTGAAAAGAAAAAGCAGATGGTACTTCTGGAGAAGGCAGCTTGCTTGCTGAAATGTCAGGGGTATGCAGAAATAAAACCGAAAATGAAAGGCAACAAAATATTCTCATTTGAATAGCGAACTATCTCATGTTTCCTCCGAGCCACGCAGCTCAGATAATGAAAAGAAACACTCCCCAACCCTTTGTTCTGCATTTACAACAAAATTCAAACCACATGTTTGTCATGTAATAAGCCACTCTGGATCATTTCTTTTTTTCCTTATTTTTTAAATTTTTATTGAATTTATTGGGGTGACATTGGTTAATAAAATTATTTGTTTCAGGTGTACACTTCTATAACACATTATCCATGTATTGTATTGTGTGTTCACCACCCCAAGTCAAGTCTCTTTCCATCACCATTTAGGCCCCCTTTACCCTCTCCTACTTCCCCCCACCCCCTTGCCCTCTGGTAATCCCCATACTATTGTCTGAGTCTATAAGTTTGTGGGGTTCTTTTTAATTTCTTGAAAAATAATAATCATTGTTTGATGGAACTGCTTGTAAAATCCAAAAGGTACCCCAGAGAAGCTGGCACTCACAGTAGATTATCCAAGAGGTAATTTTTGGTGACAAATGATACACTGAGTGTTGCATTTGAACTTGAACACAGTTGCTCACACGCAGAAGAAAACAAATGGCTGAGCCCGCTCTCCGCCCCAGCATCTTGTCACTGTTCCTGGAGCTCAAGGAAGCCCTCTGGACTCCTGGTAGCAGACAGTTTGACATGATGCCCATTAAGCTTTTATTATTATTCTTATGTTAAACACAGAATTCGGTTGCTTTGCTCCGTGACTGTATGTGCGTATTTCAGCCCATAATGGTTGCCAGACCCTGCTGCTCGAATTGCATCTTGCAGTGAAGGGCGCGGAGCACAGGTCTGCATTTCTGTACCCTGCCCGCCAGTGCCACGCACACCCACAGGGCCCATCCGTCTCCCGGGGGCTCTGTGCAGACCTGCAGTGACCAAAGGTGTCACTTCAGACACATCAACAGAATGTCAGTACCGGTAAGGAGTTTGGGGCTCTTCTCCCTCTAAAGGTCTTTGAGGCCTAGGATAAATTTTGATTCAACACCAAGTGAACTGGTTTTTGGACCAGTTGTTTACTTAAATCTATTACATTCAGATTTCACACGAGCCCAGAGACCTGCAAAGCCTGCCCACAGCATACCATCTTCCCACCCACCTCTGGGACAGGGAAAGCTTTGGGGAAAGATTAAGCGAAGGACATGGGAAATGTGACCTTCAGCACTGTCAGGGTGGACTAGAAACAAGTCCTTAAGGCCCCTGGGGTCCCAGTGACATAAAAGAGGGGCCAACCATTGTGTAAGTGCCTCTGACTGCTGTCCCACCTGGGCTCCCTCCTCTCAAAGCTGCTTCTGGGAACAAAGCAATGTGCCTGCTACTGGGAAACCAGTCACCCAGGTCTGAACAGACAGGGCAGGCACCTCTCTCACAGAGAAGGTAACGTGCCCTAAAAGCCATGTGAGCAGCAAGGAAAGAGGTTTGGAAAGTCGATTGAATTGTTTTTTCCCTTAGGAGTTAAGTGAATAGTGAGAGACCAATTGTTAGAACTGAAAACAATTCAGAAGCTGTAGAAATCCTTTGATTGTAACCTCCCTTCCCTAGACTTTGGTCTCAGGAGGAAGAAAACTCTTCCATTACGGACAGCAAACAATGGTTCCACCAAGGTCTCAATAAGGGCCGATGGATCAAAGTCAACAGGAGGCAACCAGCAGCAGTGCCTTGCAGCCTGACAAATCCTGGTTGTAAAACTCAGTCATCTCTGCTACATAGTGGAGAAATCAGACACTGTATTGACTAGGTGGTCACAATTAAAATGATCAAGGAAGGGCAGGCCAACTTTGGCTGCCTCTGGGTGCAATAGCCTGAGAAGAATACACCCTTACCTAGTTAGTGCTGAGTAGTGCTTAATAATTTTTTTTTTTTTTTTAATTCTCCCTGTTTAGCAAGGATCTCTGCAAAGCATTGTTTTTGCTCCTGAACATCCTGGGTACTAAAATGTGACATAAGATTTGTCTTTTTTTTTTTTTCCTTCTTTATTGATTTTAGAGAGAGAGGAAGGTAGAGGGAGAGAGATAGAAACATCGATGAGAGAGAACATCAATTGGCCGCCTCCTGCATGCCTCCCACTGGGGATCAGGCCCACAAACTGGGCATGTGCCCTGACCAGGAATCAAACTGGTGACTTCTGGGTGCATGGGTCGATGCTCAACCAGTGAGCCACACCGGCCTGGCAAGATTTGTCTTTTAAGAGAGTTTATAATCCACATGAAGGAGATGAGGAATATGAATATAAGAATATATATAACCTAAAAATATCAATAGAAGGTAGTATATGTCCAACTAGGGGTATTGATTTGGGGCATTTAGAATTGTGGTTTCCAAGAGGTGGTCTCTTATAGACAGGTGGAGAGAGTAAATAATTTTAAGAGTTTGGGAATCTAAATGATCACCAAGCATTAACCATGGACTTTAGGCTGTAAGGGAAAAGGATAACACATAGGATGACAAATATACACCCTGAGCTAAGGCATGTTTCTTGGTGGTGGAACAGCCTCCAGAGGTGTCTGCAAATGAGCTGGGTGGTCTAGCAACCCCCAGTCCCTGCCTTGCGCACTGAGGTTTCATCAGCCCAAGCAAGAGCATCATAGCCATCCCCTCCAAAGGTTCACTCCGGGCCATCCACAACTAGTGCTGGCGCCACCTGGGCTCCACTTCCAGTACCAGCTCCTGCAGAAGTGCTGAGTACCTTCAGAAAGTCTTCCCCCACCCCCTAAGCCGTCCCTGTGCAGGCCCAACTCACTGGTGAGCAAGCTTGTCTTTGGAAAGTCCATTCTCGCGCTCATGGCCTGGTGGGGGTACCCCTAGAGCACTCAGAATCTTCTCAGGCCTCTAGTGGCATCATCACCTGTGACCTGTCTGGGGAAGCCATGACAAAGCAGCCTGGTGGTCAGAGGGCAAAGCCAACACCTGGGACCCCCCTCCTAAGCCATAGCTACCAGTTGCCTTGCTGCAGCAGCACTGGACGCATCTGTGCCCTAGACCAGGAAGGCTTCAGGGGGCAGAGAAGCAGTTGGGTTCTTTTTATATGAAAACACCAAAAAGGAAGTTTGGGGTACCCTATTGTTACTATCTATATCACACTGAGCTTTCCTGAGGCAACCAGGAGAAGTAAAATAATAAAAGATAATATAAGATAAAATAAAGTAATAAAATAAAAATATTTATTAGCATTTGTAAAATGTTAGATACAAATTAAAGTACAGTCATTACCTGGGGGGGGGGTCCCACATCCACACATTCTGCTTCTGCAAATTCAACCCATTACGGATGGAAAACAGTATTTTAGATCTGGGTTGGGAATCCAGGAGGCAGAGCATGGACAGTACATTGTTCTGTGCTATTTTATATAAGAAACTTGAGCATCTACAGATTTTGGAACCCACTATTTTGGTTCCCAAGTGGTCCCGAAACAGTTTCCCTTGAATATTGGAGGACTGTATTACTAAATTCATTGTAGCTTTTTGTTGTGGTATATTTCACTAGAAATTGATACTAAATGAACAGTATCATTTAGTATCAATTTCTAGGGGTGGGGGTACCCCTAGAGCACTCAATGGTACCCCCATTGTCATAAGACATCCCTGAAATGGTTTTCTTGCTGAAAAGATATCAAACTGTGAAGAGCTGAGACCCCTGATTTAGTTCTTAAACTGGAAATGATCGCTCCCTCTTTGACTCCCCATCCCAGCATACCTTCCCTGCGTTCCCAAGGGAGTATTCGGGCTACGTCACCCTCGTGATGCTGCTCTGTGCCCTGCGTGTCCTCTGCTGCAGTCTGTAATGAAGAACCCCCTGAGGACAGGGTGAGATGGTGCCCAGAAGGGAGAGCCTTTCTCTCGTATGAGTTCCTGCTGTTCAGCTTCCACACAGAACACTGGCCACGCCTCGGGGTCCAGTCTTCTCACTGGAACACAAAAGCACTGTGCCAGGCTTTTGGCCTGGAAACTTATTTTGCCAAGGAACTATTTCCATCAACAAATCAAGAACTATATGTGTGAATTTTCTGAGAAAGAACATCTATTTTCCCTCATTTCCCATTCTCAAGAGAGCAAAGCAATGTTTTTCTTGTAGAGACAATAGTCTTTCTATTTTATTCTCTCTAGGGGATTTGGAGTTAGATAGACTTTTTCCCAAATCCTAACTGTGTCATTTACTAATCACATGACCTTAAGCCGTATTTTATCCAGCTGTAAAAATGGCTTATATATACAAGATAGGATATTTGTCTTTGTATCATCAAATACATACAGTAGGTATTCAGTAAGCTGTTGAATATATCCAAGAAGAATAAATAAATTCCTAAACACCCCTGTCCCAGCCAAGCTAGACCATGCTCTTCTTTAAAATTGTGGAAGTAAAATCTTGAGTGGCAAATACAGTTGGAGTGGTCTTGGGTGATCTGGAGAAGACATTGTGTTAGAGTGGAAACCTCCACATACTCCATTTTTGGTATATAACCCAAAGGGGTTCTCACACAAATTCAAGAAGACATGTACAAGGATGTCCATTGCAGCATTACATGTGGTGGCAGAGAGTTAGAGAACCTGGGTGTGTATCACTGTGATACTGTGCTGGATACACACCAGGAGTGTGACTGTTAGAAGCAATGGATTCAACAGGTACGTGACAATATAGATGTATCTTAAAACCATGATGCTTAAGGACAAAGAGCATAACTCAAAGCAATTTACATACAGGAACACGAAACATAATGCTCGTTTTGCAAGAAAGGCAAACATAAGATTCACAATAAAAGTTTTAGAGAGATTGACTATGGGATGGAAAGAAATGACTAATGGAAATGAAGAAAAAAGGGCACAAATAAAGAAGGAAGAGAAGAAAGAGGAAGGAAGGAAAAGAAACAGGAAAGAAGGAAAAAAGGAAGGAGGGAAGGGAAGGAAGAAAAGAAGACAAGATACTTTGTTTGCAACAATGATTATTATGCTCCATAAACTGAAGAGTATAATTAATTTTTACTTCTGCACTGAGGTCAAAAAAGAAGAAATGAAGAAAAAGGAAACAATCCTGTAGGAAGTAGTCTTCAAACTTTTTCCTTCCCCGACAGAGTTCCAGTACACATCCATCAGGACACCGATTCTCCAACCAGGGGAGGCGAAGAGCAGAGGATGGGAGTTGACAATGTCTGACGATCACATTTCTAGGACAGTGTTTTTTAAAATGTGTTCTGAGAACCACCTGTATCAGAAACACCTTAGATTCTGGTTTAATATGTAAGTTAATGAGCCTCATCCCAAAGCTACTGAATCAGAACTTCTGGAATTAAGGCCTGGGATGTGTATTTTGACAAGCTCCTTGGGTGATTCTCTCTTGCCTGGTGTTCGAGGATCACTTCTGTAGAAGGTATAGCTCTTCTATTTAAACAGGGCTAAGCCTTTCCTGGTGCTGAGTTCAGATACATTTTTATAAACTGATCTGTGTTCCCTGAGCTTGAGTCTGTGAAGCCTCCAATGAGTAGTCATGGACGCCATCAACTTCCATTTTATAAAAATTACTTTCATGGCAGGCAAGGTGGAAAAGGGGAAAAATCAGGTTCATTATTCAGATGTTACAAAAACAATTTAGCATTCGTTTACACACAAAAGTACAAAAACATATCCAAGAAATTAGTTGTATTGGTATTTCTTGGGTACTTCAAATTACTTGACATTGGCAATAAAACATTAGCTGAACTGGTATCTGTTATAATTACACATATTGTTGAATGTTATTTCTTCCATGGAACACATGGCAACTCTCCAGAAACTCTTGGTCTGTTCTTATACTATAATATTCTTCAATACAGAGTAATTTTTAAAATTTTTCCCCTATCCTTTGAAATTACTTCCCATGCCATTCACAGACCTTGGCAATGTTCCAAACCTTTTCTAATCAATCTAACATTGTAAGTTGTCAGAACAGATTTTCTTCCCTAGAATTTATATGGCACTATAAACATTTAATATCTGTTCTACATAAATCCATCTATTCTTTTCTTTTTGTATTATTTCCTTTGTATCTTAAGAGTCTGTTTTGTTCTTTTCAGATCTATTGAATTATATCCAATTTTAAAGGCTTCATTAAAGTAGTGCTAGAATTCCGTTTCCAGAAAAACCAAATCAGCAAAATCTTTTTGACAATTTTTTATCAAGTTACTTGGGGTTTGAGACTCACTTCACGTGAAAAGCTTCTGAAAAGAGGGGTGTTAGTACTGTGAGAAAGATGCACTGTCTTATCAAACTGGTTAGTAAATTCAATCATATAACCAGTGAATTCTGATAACAAGTTTGATGATTACAGGATTGTTTTGTTGTATTTTTCATAAATTGAGTGGCTGTCTTAATGAATTTACCAAAGCACGAGTGTTTTATTTGTTTTCTTATATTTTTGCCTCATTCAAGTCTATAATCATAAAATAACTACATTGAACATAAAAGTAAAGCTTAAAATTAAACAATAACAGCAACTCAATAGGTGAAGGAATTGCTTCTTCATGTAAACAGCTTATCAGCCTTCCATGCTCACAAGTTGTTTTCATTGTCATATTTGTCCATTAGCATCAATGAAATAAAAATATCACACTGCACAGGATCCATAATCTACTTACATCATATTAGCCTTCATTCTAAAAGACAACACCCCTCTATATGGTTTCCATAGAGTATTAGATTTGATCATGTGAATATTAATATAACACCTGTCTGAAAATATAAAAGCTGCTTATGGTATATGCAAATAGAAGATCACTTTGTTGTTATTGTTGTGTTTGTGGTTTTTTGGTTTGTAATTGCTGTCATCCTTGAGTCTTCCCCTGCAGTAGTGTGATTTAGGAATCCCTGGGTGTTGGTTCCATGTGGGTCATTTGCATCATTCAGGGTGGCCTGGGGACCAGCAGCAGCAACCTCTGGTTGCTTGTCAGATGTGCAGAATCTCAGGCCCCAATATGCAATTGAACAGGGTCTCCAGTTAATGTGAGTGCACTTGAAATCTTGAGAGGTGCTGTTCTTCATGATCTACTGGCTGGCTTCTTCTTGCATGTTCATAATATGACTTCAATGTCTGGGATGAATTATTTTTTCTTTGTTTAATGAAAACAATTATAACCCCATCAGCAATACTTTTTTTATTTCTGTGAACTTCTTTTTCACTACAGGTGGTAACACAAAAACACAAACTTACATTGCTTGAATTGACTTTCTTCCCCAAGTTAATTAAATTTGAAGAGTCCTATTTAAATGCACTTTACCTGAAGTTCTATCCTTAGAACCTGACCTTCTCTGAGATGTGCCCTCACTATTGACACAGAGCTCACCCAAAACATGTCTGTTAACAGGTGCTAAGGTTATAAGTCAAACAGTAGAAGTAAATCAAGGAAGAATTCCTGAAGAAAGGAGGAGCATTTTAGAATGTTCTACCCATCCCCCTTTGGCCCATGGGAATTCAAAGGCAGAGGAGCTGGCTGTTAGAATCCCCGCACAATAACTCTTTGGTTCTTCCTTGCATCTAGTTCAGTAGTTCACAAACTCTAATGTGCTGAAGAACTGCTGTCCAGCAATCATACACAGTAAAGTGCACCTTGGCCTTGATGGCCTAGTGAAGGTAGTCAAGGGTGGTTTTACTACATGCAATGTTTATCTTATATAGTCATTTAAAACTTAATCTCCATACAAGATGGAGCTGTGCCTTATTTTTTTTTGACATAAATAACAAGTTCCTGAAATATTTATATCATGTGATTAAATATTCAGAATTATTAGGTTATTTTGGCATAAATTTATCAATTTTTTTAAAATGCATATGTTATATAGGTAAAATAATTCAGAAAAATGCTCTAATGTTAATTGAGTGGGATCTAAAAATAACATATAACAAATTAAAAATGGAAAATTGAGTGTGTTATTCACCAGATAAAATACTATTCTTCTTTATATAATGTTATCTTAGCTGTACAGTTACAATAATATGAGCTGCATATTATATTTCAGCACTATATCAACTTTAAGGTACTGATTATTCTTTCAATAATACACTGGAGAATATATACAGAATTCTGTTTATTATTTGCAATTATTAAAGATTTACCAATCAATGGGAAGATGTGGCAATAGAGAAGTATTGAACTTTAAACCACTTACTTTTTACTATAGTGTATTATGGGGGGCTGGATATTAAAGGGTATGTGATTGACTAAGAATAGAAGAGCCCAGTCAAGTCAGTGCTCATAGGTTAGTAAAAATGTTAGTGATTTTGCAATATGAACCTTTCTGTTAAGTTGGGAGTAAGGCTGAATAAGCATTATATAAATTGAAGTTAAACTGCTGACTGAGTGAAAAAGTTTTGTTTTCTGAAAACACCACAGACTATTTCTGAAACATTTAGACTTTGGCATTAACCAAATGTATTTGCCAAGCACCTTTCCCCTATTCAAAATATGAATACCTACAATCCACATGTTTCTGATTCATTTGCAACTAATTTATCAAAATTGGCAAGACCTGTTTGCTAACCACAAGGTCTAGGGAGCAATTAAAAAGGAAAAGAAAAAAGCCTTTTCAAATCTTTTTTATTTTTTATTTTTTGACTGCTCAGTTAATACAGAGGGGATTCAAACTCTGATTATGAAATTTTATTAGAAACCGAGAAGCCATTGACTGTTTCTTTTCACTCTGTTTCTTCTATTTGATCTCCTTTGCCATTCTGAGAGGTACCCGGTTCTCCTTTGCTTGCCTTGGTCTTAGGATTGGTAGACATGATCATTAACAATATTAGCAATGATAAATTTCAAAAATATGCAACTTGAGTATTAATGCTCCCATCCCCCATGGTTCTTATTTTCAAAAAGAAAGAAGTTTCTAGGTCAAGTGTATGATAAATTCAGCACATTTAGTTTCTTCCACACGTAACTGATGGTGTATTTCATTGCAGATGTTCCTCACTTAAACTTTCCCTAACACCCAGTATGGAAGCTGAGTGTGCCTATTAGCAATTAAACCGTTGAATATCTACACATCCAACTCTCTGCTAATTAATCAGTGGACAAATATTTCTCATATTTTCCTGTCTCCCAAATGTACCTAATCATAGGACTTACGTGGGCATTTACTTAACATACAGATTCTCAGGTCCCTGGTCTGGAAGCTGGGGAATGTCTATGTTTAACCAATGCCCCAAAATGGCCCTTGAAAATCTGGGTCCTGCAGATACTGTGCTAGCTCATTATGCTGTGATCTCCATAATAATTAGGTATGATCTCTTCAAGAATGTCGAAGGAGCTGTTTAGAAAGGAGACAGCATAAGATGGTGACAGCCACAAGCTAGCTTTGTGACACTGGGCAAGTCACTTCATCTACAGGCATGTCTTGTTTTATTGCACTCCCCTTTAGTGTGCTTCACATATATTGCGTTTTTTACAAATTGAATGTTTGTGGTCACCCTGCATCAAGCAAGTCAATCAGGGCCATCTTTCCAATATCAGTAGCTCACTTTGTGTCTCTGTGTAACATCTCTCCCAGTTTTAAAAATCATTATGTTTGTTATGGTGGTCTGTGATCTGTGATCTTTGATGTTACTAGGGCAAGGTCCTCCACCAGAAAAAGGATTACGACTCACTGAAGGCCCAGATGATGGCTAGCAATAAAATATTTTTAAGTTAAAATTAGTACATTCTTTGGAGACATAATGCTATTGCATACTTAGTACACTGCAGTATAGTATAACATAACTCTCATATGCAAACCAAAATATTCCTGTAACTCACTTAATTGTGATACTTGCTTTATTGTGGTTGTGTGGAACCGAAGCCACACTATCTCTGAGATATGCCTGTATTAGAAATTTATCTGGACATTAAGACAAATATCAAAATTAGAAATAGAGCTCTACATATTTGAAAATAAAGCAGCACTTTATGCCATTGCTTTTATTTTATTTTATTTTATTTTGTCAAAGTATTTAATTTATTTTTACTTTGTACTTTACGTAACATTTAAGGAGTGGTAATGTATATATTTACATTTATGAAATGACATGGATTAACACAGATTGAGAAGTACTGACAGATGCATTTATTTTCTATTGCTATGTAGCAAATTACCACAAATTTGGCGGCTTCCAATAGCAGACATTTCATGTCATAGTGTCTATGGGTCAGAAGTCCAGGCACAGCTCAGCTATGTCTTCTTCTCAGGATCTCATCAGACGGTAATCGATGGTTTGGACTGATGTGGAGGCTTGAGAAGGGAGTGATCTGATTCCAAGCTCGTTCATACAGTTGGGAAAATTCATTTCCTTGTGGTTAGAGAACTGAGCACCCTTGCTTCTTATGACTGCCAGTTGGAGGCTGCCCTCAGTTCCCAGGCCTCTCTACGAGCAGTTCATGCAATGGCTGTTTTCAGGAGAATCTCTCTCTCCCATTCACTAAGATGGAGTCTGATATAACAAAACAGTCACAGGAGTGACATCCCATCGCTTTTGCTATGTTCTGTTGATTAGAAGCAAATGACAGTTTCCATCTGCTCAAGGGAGATTCTATGAGGGGTGTGAATCACTGGAGTCACCCCAGGATAGTCCCCCACAAGGGTGTAAACTAGATGGTCTCTAAAGTACGTTCTTTACTTCACTTAGAAGACAGTGTGGCTTGAAATGTGGCCCCTAGGTCACATGCATGAGGATCTCCTGAACTGCTTATTTAAAATGTAGATTATAGGGTCCGGAGTCATACCTGCTGAATGAGAATGTCTTGGAACAGGATAAGGGAATCAGTGTTTTTCACAAGCTTCCAGGTGATTCTGATGCTTATTAATATTTAGAGACATTATCATCTCTATGATTCTGTAAATTGTGAAAAAGTAACCTTTAAAAGGCAATGAGGATACCAAAGAAAAACATTAATTAGACTTTATTAACATTTTTAAAGTTTTGTACTTAAAAAAACATTCTCAAAAAAATTAAGACAGCCTACAAAATAGAAGAAAATAGTTGCAAATCATGAATCTGATATGAATCTATTTTCCAGAATATATTCTTACAACTCAAAAATAAAAAGACAAATAACCTGATTAAAAATAGGCAGAGAATTTGAGTAGACATTTCTCCAAAGATAATACAAATGGTCAACAAGAACATGAAAAGATATTCATCATTAGTCATTAGGAAAATGCAAATCAAAACCTCAGTGAGATACCACTTCACACCCACTCAGGTATTATAGTAAAAAGATGGACAATGACAAGTGTTGGTGAGGACATGGGTAAATTGGAACCCTTATACATTGTTGCTGACTGAGACTCTCTCTTTGATCAAACTTTAGTCAGGGTCCACTGAATCCTCTGGAGACTCAGAAACCTCCCAGGAGAGATTACTCTAGAGCAGAAACCTCAAAGATAAATAGATTCGTCAGGCAGGCAAGGGAAGGCATCAGTACTAGAAAGAAGTACCTATGTCAAGGCTGAGTGTCACCTTGCAGCAAAGCACTGTCAGGGAACTGAAAATAGTTCATTGTGGTTGGCATGGGTGCTGGGTGTGGGGGCAAGGGAAATAATAGGAGATGGATTTAGAAAATAGCTTTATAGCAAAGTTTAAATTTCACATTGCATGCAAAGGGTGAGGGTAGCAAATAGTGAACATAGTTTCTCTTGGTCTGCTCTGGCGACCACAACAAAATATCATAGGCTGGATGGCTGAAACAACTGACATTTATTTCTCACAGTTCTGGAGGCTGGGAAGTCCAAGATCAACTTGGTGGCAAATTTTGTTCTTGGTATTGGCCGTCTTCCTGGCTTGCAGGTTACCAACTCCTCACTGTGTCTTCACATGGCAAAGGGAGGAAGTTCTGGTGTCTTTTCCTTTTCTTACAAGGGCATTCATCCCAGTATGGGAGCTCCACCCTCATGACCTCCTCTAAACCTAACTATCTCCCAAAGGCTCCACTGCTTAATACCAACACTGGAAGTTAGGGCTTTAACATGCAATTTTGTGCGGGACACAAACATTCAATTCATGACCTAGCTAATGAATTGGCCATGTCTTGTTAGAGTAATAATTGGACATCCAGAGAAGCTGCCCAGTAGGCAGCTGTGTGAACTCAGCAGAGACTTACCTAGGTTCTAGATTTCGTGTGTAATCAACCTAAAGGTATTGGAGAAAAGCAAGGAAGTAGTAAGATGCTGCAGGTAAAACAGTGTAGAGTGAACCAAGAGGGCCAAAAACCATGGGGGTTCTCAGGGGCACACAGAAGAAGAATATTCTGCTTAGGAAGTGACAAGACATTGTCAGAGAAGGGGAAAAAGGGAAATGTGGAGTTAAAGAAGCAAAACAGGAGAATTCCAAGGATCAGGGAAGGATTAAGAAAGAAGCACCAAGAGGTTTCTGTGCCCCTTAGTCCCTCCTACTGGCTGGTCACTTTGCTTACAATTTTATTTTCTGATCACCCCAAATGCCAACAACCTGGTGGTAGAAAGATGCAAGAGTGTCTTGACTCAGCCTAGTTCAGGCTTTGCTAGTTATTGTGTCACCATTAGCAAATTATTGAGCCCTCAGAACCATAGTGTTTTCATCTACAAAGAAATCACCATAATAGTTCTCGGCACATCTTCTCCTTTGCAGAGTTGTTGTGTGTGTTTAGTGAAATCACATATGTGGTCATTAAAATGCTATAGCTGCACCTTGGCCAGGTGGCTCTATTGGTTGGAGCATTGTATCTTACACCAAAAAAGGTTGCAGGTTCAGTTCCTGATCAGGGCACATACCTAGGTTGTGGGTTTAATCACCTGTTGGGCTGCCTATGGGAGGCAACCAATCGATGTTTCTCTCTCTGTCTCTCCCTCTCTCACATTATCTCTCTGTCTTTTTCTCTGTCTCTCTCTAAAAAAATTAATTAATTAATTAATTTATAATAAAGTAAAATAAAATGCTATATCTGCAAAGTGAGAATATTTTAAGTCTCCTGCTAACCTGCAACATCTTAACTGAGAAGAGTTTATTATCATCCATAATCACATTTATGGATAATTAATTCTCATCAGCTTCCTCCCAGAGGTTAATCATATGCTTAGGTGATGTCAGGAGATGTCCACAGCAGGAAATACAAAGCTGGGCATCAGAAGGACACTGAGACGAGAGATGACAACAAAGGACAGGGAGCATTGAAGAGACACTTGTCCTGGGCCAGAGTTACCGGGAATAGAACAGGCCATGTTTTCACAGCATCCCAAAGTTCCTGCAATTTGGTGAAAAGAGAGGTGGTCTTTTAAACTCAAGTTTTAAAGAAGTTGCATTTAAGAGGCACTCGCAATAGAATAGGACCTTAAAAAAATAATAGCTTAAGTGTTGGCACAATGACCAACATGTTTTCTAGTGTTAAATATATTCTGAAAATAGATAGGACATTTCATAAAATTTCCTCTCTAGACAAACAATCAAGAAGCAAGTGAGACAGCTTGCAGACCTTTGGATGGCAGAAGTGCTGAACTCAGGGAGGATCGATGTTTCCTGCCCTGGGACCTCTAAAGTTACTGGTAACATGATTATGGAAAATGTCAAATAAACAAAAGCACCAACTTCAGAGACCACAAGTCACTGATTTCCCTGTGAAAATATCAAATGTTTTACAGTTACTTGGCCAAATGTATGCTTAAGTGAAGCAAAGAGTGGGTGTTATAATTTTTTTTTTTATTTCTCTTGCTCTGCATTTGTTATTAATATATTATAAAGAAAATGCAGGTGATAGGTAGGACAAAATAGGCTAGATGTCTGGATAGTCAAATTGGTTCTGATTAAGGCAACTGCTATTAGGGGATTTCCCATAAAGGTATTTAGCCCTTCCAGCCTTAGGCATAAGGAGCAGAAGGCATTCTTGATGTAGAAATAACTGAAATAAAGAAAGAAGAATAGGGACAAGCTCTGCCAAGCAAACGATTCTAAAGAGAGCCAAGTTTTCTTCAATTCATTTATTCATTCATAAAACAAATCTACGCAACAGTTATTAATTGAGCACTTTTATGTGCCAGGAGCATTGCCAGTGCTGGGAAAATTGGAAGCTCACCATCTAGTTGGGAAGACTTGCATCAAACAAAACACCATGTGACTGGATAGACAATGGGGTGTTGGAGGGAGATAAATGGAAACACAGTTGAGGCTGTGGATACTACATCAATGTCTTCAGCCTCTTTTTCCCCTCAGATTGCTTTTTGCCTCAAATAGCGTGATTCTGTTCCAGCCTTCCTTTGATTTTAACAAAAAATTTGGAAGGTTTGGGCTGAATGTCAGAAGCTGAAGAAATTCCTTGGCTCAACATAGAATCAAGTGATAGTTCCGATGGCCTCCAAAGCGAATCTGTCAAACTAATGACACGCATAATCTCTATTGTCCTTCATTATAATTAACCTTAAATGGTCCAGATAAATCACTTTCACTTGTACCACGTTGACAGAATCATATTACGTTTTTCTTGTTGTTTTTCTCTTTACCTTTTAGTTTAATTGTCTATTATTGACATCATACTCTATGCTAGGAAGTCATCATCGTTTCTCCCGTTTGCCACGGTCTGAAATTCCTTCAGGAATGACAAAGAGAGGGTCTCCCACCACGAGAGCTGGAGTGAAGGAAGCTGAAGACCCGCGGCTCCATGTGTGTGAGCTCTTTCCAAGCACCTTTCCCTATTTGTAATTTTGTATTTTTTTCCTTGAAGAGAGCCCCCAATCCTAGACCCACCCTCAAAAGAGATTTAAAATGTTAATTAAAATATACTCATATTATACCAATGGGGCATCACAGTAAAAGACATATTTGCAGGGAGGACAGGACTGTCCAGGGAGAGAAAGGTATAGAAATAAACGTAATTGGGCTTTTCTACTCTGGCATGGGGTGGGCCCTGTTAAAATGTTCAATAATTCAACAAATATTCATTGGGAGCTCACTTTGTGCCAGGAATTGTTCTAGAAAGTGGGATGCATCAGGAAACAAAATAAGCAATAAAGGCCCTGGCCAGGTTGTCTCAGTGGTTGGAGCGCTGGCCCATGGACCAAAGAGTCTCGGGTTTGATTCCTGTCAAGGGCATGTACCTCAGTTGCAGTTAGGTCTCCAGCCCTGGTCGGGGTCATGTGGGAGGCAACCAGTCGGTGTGTCTCTCTCACATCGATGTTTCTCTTTCTCTCTCTTCTTCCCTCCCGTTCTATCTGAAGATACATGGAAAAATATCCTCAGGTGAGGATTAAAAAAAAAACAAAAACAAGAAATAATGCCTGACTTATGGAGTTTACATTTTAGCAAGGGAAGACAGATAATAACCAGTAAGCACAATAAGTAAATATCTATTACATTAGAAGGTGATAAGTACAATAGGGGGAAAAGGTATAGCAAGATAAAGGAGGCTGAGAGTGTGGGGTGAGAAAAAAAGTTCCATACTCCTAGGAAAGACTGGCTATTCTGTAGCTGTAGTAACAATACAACTTTCAATGAATCAGGACACCTCTCCTCAGTAAACAGGCTTGTACAAGCCCACCAATCAGCCTAGCGTCACTAGCAAGGGTGATGGATCAGAAGTCTGGCTGAGAATAAATGGCCAGGGGGAAGTTCTCCTTCCCTTCTAGACCTGAGACTCCCTTCCCTCCCTCACAGATACCTTGTTGCCTGGGGACATCACTACATGTCACAAGTAGTCTCAGTTTAGGAAGCTTTTTTTTTTTTTTTTTTTTTTTGCCTCTGAGGCTCCCTTCACTCACCCAGAGAAACCGCAGGACCTGGGTATGAGCAAGAGGGATCATGCCACAAAAAGTGACTCCAGCTCAGGGAGCACTGTCCTTCCCTGCAGGGCTTGAGAATCTGCTCCCCTGGCCGAGACACCAGAAAAGGAGGTCCCACCACAACAAGCACCTGGCCCGGGGAGTGCTCTCTGTCCTACCTGCCAGGCAGAACTGGCTGCATAAGCGCCATCTGCCCCTCAAGCAGCGTCTGTAGCCCAGTAGGAGGCCAAGTGGCACAAGATAAACCGAGCAGACCAAGGCAGCACTGCAAAGGCTCTGAAAACAAGATCGGTGTTGAAACCACAGCTCATGAAAGCGCACCTGGAGCTGGCAATGTGCAGGCACTGCATGCACTGTGGAGCCAGAAAGGTAATTAAGTATGGTGAGATTCCAAAGAAATAGAGAATGCACAGACCCTTGAGGCTGAGAGAAATAAAACTCTTTTAAGACAATAGAAAAATCTATGGCCTCCTCAGATACACAGAGCTAGCACTTTCTGGGAATTAATGATCTGCTGACGACCATTCCCCTTGCCCCTCTACCACTGGCCCCATCTACCCTGTCCCTCCAGACTGTGAGCATCTGAGTGGGGAGAATTCTTCTCACTCACGGTAAGATCTAGGTGACCAGTACAGTGCCTGGCACATTACAGCATCTCAAAAATGTGTTAATGAAGTAATTAAATAAGTGAAAAATATAATAAAATTGTGAGTTAGATGAATGGCTTTTTGTTCTTCTTTATATCTATATGAGTCAAACATGCAACCATACATTATTCAATAACCTGGTGGCCACTGCTTCTCATTTTTATCAAGCCCCAGGCAACTGTCCTGTCCTGAAAACACCCATTAAGGACCTTATACAAAAATCTGCAGATGTTTATTCCTAGGGCCAGTCAATGTTAAGTGACCTAAGGCAATTTTTGGAAGCAGTAGACACGCTATTAAAACTAGTAAAAAGTGGTCTGTCTCTGTTATGTGTGTGGTAAATTTGCTGTCTTTATTGTTGCTTTCATAATAAGAGAAAGTATGTATTTTTAGACTGAAAAGTGGAGATAATGAAATGGTGAGGGAGAGAGGTCAAAATCTTTGCTGACTTCTAATGATTAGCAATAAAGACAGTTAAAGTTCAAAGGTGTTTCCTCTGAGGCAGAGGTTTTCACCTCAGGGCAACCTTTGCTTCTTTGTGAAACCAAACTGGCTAATTGGTATCCTTCTCTGAAAACCAGCCCTGGGTCCCCTGAGCCCAGGAAGCATTGCGGGCTCCAGCTATCTAGCAATAATGGGGACAAGAGGGGAATAAATTATCATTAAAGGCTCCTTGTCCTGCAAAGCTGGGAGCTGGGGCCGTTGAAAACATCAAAACGTGCTGGGTCATTTAATAATTTACTTCCTGAAGCGCAGTCCTGTTCTAATTGAATGTATGTTCTAATTAGCACTATGTGCGAAACAACATAGAACCACACTTCTGAGGGTATCTCCTGGAGAACTGCTGGCTTTCATTTTATCGAATAGCTTTTTCTTCATCCTCATAACTTTGTAGTTCATGTAGATTTTATAAAGATAACTTTTCTTGTAAATCTGATGTAAGGATTTTTTTTTTTCCCCCTAGGCTTTGTTCACTCTCAGATTTCAGATGCCTGACTCTGGAACAGAAAGTGAACATGCGTGCTTTGCAGATGATTCTTACTTATCCATATGGCTATTATGTTGTACATTTTAAACATTATATTTAATACAGTAAATTCAAGTGCTTTCCATATGGGATTTTTTTTTCTCCAAAACCACGCGTGTTAGTTCTTAACCTCCCATTCCATAACCTTGAGGAAAGGTATGCAAATCAGCCAAAGAAGGACCACATATCAGGTTCACGTTGTATATAATTAGGACTCTTTTGGGTGCAAGTAACACAAGCCAGCTTAAACAACTAGGACAAATATTGTTTCGTTAATTGGAAAGTCCAGAATCAGAGCAAACTCCAAGTTTGATCAACAGCCCAAAAATGTCACCAAAAAAGTGAGTTCTTTCTTTGTCTCCTCTCTGCTGAATTCAGTGTCAGCATCATCCAAAGGCTAGTGTGCCTTGTAGTACCAAGAATGCTGACAGTGTCCATCAGGTCCTTATTCAGTCTTTTCTGTCCAGCAGGAGAGAGAAAGAAAGAAACCTTGCCCACAGGCAAGGTCTTTGCCATCAGCCTGGCTGGGCCACCTGGGCGCCAGACAAATCGCTGTTGCCAGGGGTCTGCAGTCAGCTTAGACCCCCAGTGACCAAAATGGTGGCCCCTAGCCACGTATGGCTACTGAACACCGGAAATGTGGCTAGTGCAAGACGATCTGTGAAAAAGATACACTGGATTTTAAAGACTTAAGATGAAAAACATGCATGTCAATAATTTCCATATTGGTTATATAAAGACAATGCAATATTTTAGATGTGTTAAATTAAATAAAGTATATTAAAATTAATTTTACTCTTTAAAAAATTTAAATATAGAAAATATAAAATTACATATATGGCTCTCTGAATTTCTATTGGACAGGGCTAGCTAACTACTCAGGATGCCCTCTAGAGTGGGGGTTAGGGACACAAACAAAGCTCAAGGTTTTCTTAGAAAGAGGGAGAACTGGTGATGGTAAACAACCATACGGTCTACTCTATCTGAAAAACTATTTCTTTAATCACTCTATTGCCATTTTTAGTCTCATTTCCAATTGGTAGCTGGAGTATATAGGAAAGTCAGTAGATGCAGGTAGGTTTCGTCTGGGACAGGACATTTTCTCTGAGCGTCCAAACCTGCAGGCACTGTCCCGTCTGGGAGTTTTGAGAGTGCGGAGATTTCAGACACTGCCTTGATGTCCCTGCAAACCCACATGCAACTGGGAACAGAGTTGGGTTGACCTCACAGGCCTGAAATCTCTTCCACTATGTAGCCCTAAACAATTTTACTTTATTTCATATTCAGTATTTATTCTGTTATTAGAGCTACATGTAACAGCAGCACCAATTGTGCAAAATGGTCACTACGCCACGAGGGCAGGAGAATCTTCAGTGGGACGGATGTCCCTTACTGTCTTTCTACTCGGTACACTTCTCTCCTCCCCCTTTCGTTTCCTGCCCTACACTCAGCCATAGAAGGGCTCTTTGCTACACTTACCTTGTTGTGAGGCTATTCTTGTCTCTCTGTTTGACAGCAATTGTGGAATTGTTCTAAGAACAAGAATTCAAAAGAATTTGTGGAGGAATCAGGATGCTTGTAGAAATTAGCATTGCAGAAATTAGCATGCTTGTTATGAAAAATCAGTGTGTCTTCTCAACATACTGCATGTCATGGTTAAGATGCTGAGCCATAAATTGAAAACTCTTCCTCTGAGAAAAGTTTTCCCTCTCTGTTGGTTCAAAGGCAGAACCGCATTTTATTGTGGGGTCAACTACACGAAGAGCTGATATCCGGCTGGTGCGCCGCAGCGCTGACTGTAACCAGGAGTTACGGTGCTGTGGCAGGCGGAGGAGCACCTGGCCTCTCCCCTGCAGCCCTGCACTAGGGGCCTCCAGTTTCAAAGAACACATTCAAACAACCCTGTCCACTGCTCAATGTTTTGAACCTGCCTTACAATATTGACCAGCTTTCCTCTTAAAGACAGAGGAAAATAAAATGTTTGGTATGAAAATTATGATGACAACACAATACTTTACCTTTGATGACTAATAATGAAAACGAAACTTATTTTTTTTTAATTAATACATGCCAGTTAAAGGCCTCTCTTGAAGTATCACAGTGGAGCAGAGAAGGCCACTGAACTTGGTGATGCAATAGCTGAATCCCAGCCCCTACCCTGACCCCCTTACCTGTATGAATTTGGGAGGGTGCTTAATTTCTCAGAGCCTCAGTTTCCTCATGAGTAAACATTAGTAATGGCAATTCCTTCTTCACAGAGTTATGAAAGTATAAATAAAAATAACAAAATGTGAAAGCATCCAACCCTGTCCCTGACACATCATCAATGCTCAATAAATTCTAGTCGAACTAAAATTTGAAGAGCTAGAGAAAAACTGCTTGAAACGACTTTTTATTGAGGCAAAACATCATGCAGAAAAATGCACAGTCATCGGTGTTTACTTCAGTGATTTCTCACAGACGGAACACGTGGAATTAGCATCCACACCAAGAAATAAAACACCATCCATACCTCAGGAGCCCCCTTTGCCTCTTTCGGTCACCCAGCCCCATGGGCTCCCGATGCTCAACTGATGGTAGGGTTTATGGTGAGAACTGAGAATTCTGTGCATGCCCTGATGGGCTTTAGTGCCGAAAAATAAACACACCAAAAAAAGGGTTTATTGAGGTGTGTTGTTTCTCTAGATTGGATAGAGAACCTGTGGTAGGTTAAGTAGAGGAGAGTTAAAGATTCGAGCAAAGTCACTCACTCGCTCTGCAAATTTGTGTTGACCTGCAAGTCTGTGAACAACAACATGATAGGGCTCAGGGAATTTGAGAACATGGTCCCTGTTCTCCAGCATTTTTACAAAAGGACTAGCATTAACAAAATGGGAAAATCCACCATCTGGGAATCAGCGAGCAATCTGGTTTAGTCTACTGGGAAAACATAAGCCTAGACTGGAGCGGTGGCCTGGAGGCGGCCATGAATGCCAAGCTAAGGGTATTGTGGGCAGTGTGGAGCAAAGGATGGCTTGGTGGAAGTATTCTTGTTATGAAGGATGAATTGAGGAACAGAGAGACTGGTCACAGAAAATTAATCAGGAGGCTTTGGGAAATAATCTAAGTCAATGGTTCACCAGAACCATCCAGAGGGCTTGCTAAAGCATGAATTGCTGACCTATCCCAGGGATTCTGCTTTAGTGGGTCCAGGATCTGAGAATCTAGATTTCTAAATTCCCAGGGTGGTGCTGCTGTTGCTGCTGGTCTTGGTGCCACACTTTGAGAATCACAGGTCTGAGCCAACGTTCTCAGCCTTTACGATACAGTAGACGTACCTGGAGAGAGTTTTTGAAACACCTATGCTCACACTCCATCTCCAGGGGCCCCGGGAAAAGCCTAGGCCGTGGTATTTTCTAAGAGCAATTTTATTTTGTAACAAAGTTTGAGAACCACTTATCTAGATAGTGATTCTGAAATGTGGCTGTGTATCAGAATTACCCAGGGGGTTTACGAAGCGGTCCTGGGCAGCAGCCCAGCACATGCTGATAAGGAGATCTGGAATGGGGCCCTGCAGTCATGAGTTTACTCTTCACAGACTGGCCACTCTCATGCAGCCAGTTTCCATCCTGGCTTTTGGGAGCTGCTAGTCCGGAAAAAGAAGTGAAGACACAAATCCTTGGAATAAAGTAACAATAGCAAAGTTCCTAGGATTTGCTGAGTAGTTGGACAGGCAGAGCAAGGGGAAGGGACTGAAGCCTAGAGGGTAGACATCACTAAAACGTCATAAGAAAGCCATGTGTAGCAGTCAAGGTATTGCCAAGAAAAAGTGCTGGTGGCACAAAGAGCCACCACTTGAGTGAATTCTCTTCTTGCCATCAGCCTGGTGCATCCAGATGCCCCAATTTTTCAGACCTGACAGTCAGCGGAGGCTGATTCATGCTGACCAAGCCCTTGCAGGCCCAAGTCTTTAACATGAAAAGCAATCAGTAATTTTCAGTGAGAAGAATAATGACCAAGGCAGCTAAGCACTACATCTCCCTCTTTGGCAAATTACACAGAAAGCTGAATCATAATCAGGAAGTTGCTGGGTATGCATGGATCCAGAGCAAAGGAGTTAATTGTATAATTCAAATATTTAGAGGCAGCAGGTGTGGTAACTGTGTGCATCCCTCCCTACTTGCAATGAGTATTGGCTGAGACTGAAAAGATACACTCCCCAATAGACACTCCCTAATGGGCACAGGCAATATTTGCCCCAGTGACTGCCATGTTTATTCATGCTCTATCTATTTATTTATACTATCAACAGACTAATGAACCCTTTACTTCTTTACATATATGAATACCCTCAACCAGAGAGAGTCTCATCTTGCTCGCCCATTGGAACATTGTGTTTCTTCAGGTGATTTTGTGTATCTCTTGCCTGAGCAACAATATATTTAATAGTTAAGTTCTCAGAGGACAACTTCATTTTTCTTAATTCTTTGTTTCCAGGAATGGTTCCTCAACTTCACTGTTGCCATCTACAGTCCATTTTCATTCTTTTGACAATTTCATTTTATTTTTGGTAATTATTGGGTTCTTTATTTTTCAGAACTAGAGGCTCATAGTTTAAATAAGAATTCTATTTTTGTGTTTTTCGAAAAACATAATTTACTTTCAGGATTAAAAGAGACCCAGTTAACCGTGAGCATATGAAGCCTACATACTCAGATTATGAGGCCATAATACTCAGGTCACTCTCCACCTGAGAGCTTCCTCAAAGAGAGGCAGGCAACTTAATGAAAAGGAAAAGAATCAAGCTCTACATGTTTGCATGCCAACCTAAACCTGTAAAATGATGGCAAGTGTCCCAACCATATTTCAGCCTTACAATTATATTGAGAATGAAGCAGCTCATTGTGAAAGCCAAAAGTAGAACAAAGCATTCTTATCTGTCTTGATATAGATAACAGAAGAAATAAATCCAAACTACAGTATTTGGTTGACCTTTTGCGGGGAGGGGTGGGGAGGTGTTATTGAATATAGACTCTCCAAATGCATATTTGTTGCTTGGCAATATAAGAAGCAGCTTTTTACTAGAGGGGGAAGAAGATGCAGGTGGGGAAGGCTGGAATCTGCTTTCAATAGGAACAGACAGGATATGTCTTCTCTGACCTCCTGCTACTCTCCTATTTATGTCAGGCCTTCTGCGTGATTGTGCTCAGATTCTTGTTTAAATCCAATTAAATCCAAGACTTGAGTAAACACACATGTATATCATCCAGAAGACAATATTAAAGGATTTTGCATTTAGACCAGAGCAGCTGTATCTTTTCTGCTATTTAAGATTTGTTCTTAGTATCTTTGGGGCAAAAAAAAGACGGTATATTAGAGGTTTTAATTTTATATAATACCAGAGTGTCCCTTTTTTCTTGCCTTTTTTCTTTTTGGTCTAAGCCAGACTGTTAAAACACAATTTTATTGGGCCTCTCTCTTTCCAGGGCTCCCCATCACCCACAGAATAAAATCCAGTGCCCCCTCAGATTTCTATGACCTGGTCCCCCCTTGTCTATCTAGCTTTGTATCCTGCCACTTCTCTTCTCACACAGAATAGTCCATCAAGTCCAGACCTTTGCATTTTCTCTAACTTGGAGCTCACATCTGCATGCTTTACCAGTCTTATTCATCTTGCTAAAGATTGGAAATTGTACAGATTCTGGGGCAAAACTGCCCAATCAGCATAACGGCTCTCATACTTTGTTAGTGGTATGGCCTTGGGCAAATTACTCTCTGTACCTCCGTTTTCCATTCTCTAGAGCAGAGATCATAGAATCTGTCTTGCATGGTTTTTGTATTTAATAAATGTATGTATATAAAACATCCAGTACTGTGTGCTTGGCACATAGGAAGTGCTTAATATGTTTAACTTCTACTTATCCCACCATATTAAACCTAAACCTTATTTCCTATGGGAAGTTTTTATCTGAAAAAATCTCCCCTCCCTTGTCCATAAGGGTTGATTTATTTGATTTTCCCACTATACCTTATAAAGCTCCTATCATTGCATTTATCCCCCTCAATTCTCAGTCCACACCCTCCCACCCCCACCTACATTATCATCACGAGTGTTTGTTAGTGTGTGACTGATCCTCAGCTAGCTTGTGAGCTCTGTAAGGGAAGGTCCCCCATCCTCATTACCTTATACTCCCCAGTGGGTAGCACAGTAACTACTACATGGTAGATGTTCAGTGAATGTCCAATGAAAGAATAAGGAACCATATTTCTTCTAGAAAGGTGATTGTGAGCTACCCTCTGAAGGGTTTGACTTGAAATTTACAATACATGTATACTCACTTTATGCCAAAGTGAATTATAAAAGATTATCAGACATTCCAAGACTTTAGTTGGCATACATTTTCACACCTCCTGGGGGTAAATGTAGAGCTATCGATCAGTCGAGAACTAAATGTGGAGCATAACCATCCTGAGAACAGGCTAGTTGACCTTGGGCAAGCCGCTGAATCTCAGCATCATCTAATTTGTAAACTGAGAGCAACGATAGACTATGTGCACTACCTACCTCAGGGGGGGATGTTAGAAATTGAGAATATAATTTTTGCGGACACCTCTGAAAATGTAAACTGATGGACATAAGGCATTTCTCAACAAGGAGTGATTTTGCCCCATCCTTCCCCCAGGGGATATTTGGCCATGTGTGGAGATAGTTCTGGTTGTTGCACCTGGGAGAATGTTACTGGTAGAGGTCAGGAACACTGGTTAAAAATCTACAATGCAAGGGACAATCACCAGCCCACCAACAAAGAACTATCAGACCCAAAATGTCACTAGTGCTAAAGTTTAGAAATCCTAGTATAATGTATACCATGATATTTCTTAACATTCAGTTCTGTTAATATTTGTTCTTAACATTTTTATTGAATACAACAATGGATAACAATTAATACTTAAGTTTTACAAACTATAACTTGGAAACTCATGTGGATTTATTGAATTATAGCCAGCCCTAGGGGAAGGGGCTTTGCAGGTCTGGCCAGAGGTACCAGCCTCTCCAAAATGGTTGGCAATTCCCACCTTTACCAAAGGGGTCACTTGGCAGTGAGCTGGGCAGTGAGAGGTGGAACACCATGTATCTTATAATAAATATAACATAAATAAATAAAATTGGGTTAAAAACCAATTAGGCTCTTCCCATTCTAGACCATGTTATGAGTATTTCCCCCCTACTGCTGTTACCTACACCACATGGCCCAGCCGCCTGTCCCAATACTGTGCAGCCGCAGAGACACATGTTACGATATTCCTGTCTTACATGTTTTTAAAGCTTGTTTTCCTTTCCTTGCGTTGTCACCTCTGGCAGAGAAACTAAATCTGGTTTATCAGGTCTTTACTGAGTACCTACTAAGTTCGAGGTGTTAGACTGATTGGGAAGGAAAAGAGCAGAGCACAGAACAGAGCATAAGAAAATAAACCTCTTGAGAATTTGGGATTTCAATCTGCTTACCTGTGTACCAGTACTCTGAAGTTGCAGGACAGTGGTTTCTAAACTATAACGTATTCAAGAAATACCAGGGGAGTTAAAAATGCTCGTTTCCCAGCGTTAGCCTCAGAGCTTCTGATTGAGCAGGTTAGGGAGGTTCCCAGGAATCAGTCTTTTTAACAAGCTTCCAGGTGGGCCTGCTGCAGGTGGTCCAAGCATACAGTACACCTTGAGAACACACAGGCGGGACTTGGGGAGGAGAGCTAGCTAATCCCAGGGGAAGATTGGGTTTGCCTGCACATTAATTCCAGCCACCTGGGTGGGAGCTTATTCATGCTGATCTGGTCTCCCAAACTCACTAGCTTTAGGCCAAGGAGCTTGATAGAGGGGGCAGGGTAGGGAGGGCAGGAAGAAGAAAAGGTGGGGCAATCACAACCACTTCCCTGGAGGTGATTATTTCTCTGTGAACAGTGAAAAAGCTGTCACTGGAGTCCTGTCTTCTTTTAGTGTTCCCCTAATTGGCTGTTGTGACTATCATTCTGCCCCAAGGGAGTTTAACAGAAATAAGGAGAGAAAAGAAAAGGACGCCCAAATAACTCGGGAGCAGGAACAAAAGAACTGGCTCATTTCCACCAGCTTGGAGAGAAGCCCTGATTGGTTCCTTTCCCTAAGGTCCTCTTTCACACCATCTCTACGACCTTTCCCCTCCTTCTTCTTTTCTCCCCCTTGGGGACCAATAAACACAGGTTGTCTGGACAAGTAAAGCTTTATAATTATCCAGGGAAAGTTCCAATAGCCGAGAATTCTGCCATAAAATAATATTGTGCTATTCCAAAGTGATGCTCTCAACCTTCCTGCTGAATCACATTCTCTTGGAGATGAATACTAGGCAGAGGTTCTTTTATCCTGAGCATCTTTCCTAGAGATCAATGGAGTTATTTTGATTTTAATATCTGAGCATTATATGACATGCTTTAACAATGTAGGCAACTTACCTTTCACTGAACGAAGTAATTTAGAGTTATTTCAGCAGTATGGTGGTAGCATCGTGATTAAGACGGCCTGGCTTCAGTCCCAGTCCTGAAAATCACTAGGTCTGTGACATGGAAGGTTACTTTACATCTCTAAGTTACAGGTACTAATCTATAGAATGAGATAATAATAGGGCCCTGCTGCCAACATGTGCGCGCGCGTGTGCGCGCGCACACACACACACACACACACACACACATCTGGTGGATTTTTGTGACCACCAGATGAGACAATGTGTGTAAAATATTTTGCATCATTCACAATAAGCCCACAATAATATTGGTCTCCACTGTTTCCAACTTATTCCCCCCTAGTTTATTAATGTTTGATATTTTAAACATAATATCTGTACAAAAATTAGCAGAAAAATACAAGGAAAAAAGAAACAATTAAAAAAAAAAGTGTTTCCATTCTATTCACATTGAATGTCTAGTGCTCAGAAGACACTGTGAGCAGAACAACAGATGAATTCCATCCAAAGGGAGGTTCACATCACTTGAGAAGCAAACAGACACAGAACAAGATAAATCACCCAGTTGCTTGCCACACACATTGTGAGATATTGAATGTGGATTAGACGTTTCTTACCAATAGTTTGGCCTCCATATCTCGAGTGGTTTTATATTTCCAGACTGCAAACAAATGATTATATGTGTGAAAAAATATGTAATAGGCTGGAGGACAAATTCAAGTGAGCCAGAATACCAGGGGTCTGGAGTTCTGGTTTGTTCCCTTGGAGCTCTGAGGAGGAGAAATCCTCTGGCGGGAGCTGCTGACAGCCGTCTCATTCACAGGCAGGTTCCTCCCGAGCGTAGCTCTTCGAGCAACAGCCCCAGTCAGGGTGAGTTACTAAGCAACACATCTCCCACGGAGGTATGCAAGGAGAGCAAGTCCGGATTCTAAAGAAAAAGATGACCAAACAGCTCTGCTGAGCAGAGCTAATAACACAATCAGCTCTTCTTTCAGTAATTTAACCCTCAAGCTAGTCCCCCTTTACCAGATAGCACAACCTCATGGAAATCGAGTTAGAAAGCATGCTGTAATTTTATCAAGTCACTTCAAGCAATATTTTAAATGACTGCTGATCGATTTTATGCTAAATTAGAACTTTGGAGAGTGAATCGGATGGTGCTCATCACCTTTCGCGTGGGTACCTGAATGCCAGGAAGCTGGTTGACGTTGGAATAATAATTGTAGTAACTGATTTAGCTGATTTGTAGTTTTGGACTTAAAATTGTTCTGTCGTTTTTCATATTAAGTCATACATGCTGACGGCAAAAATTGTTTTTGAAGTAGTTAATGCAAAAGTGATAACAGAATACTTGACTGGATCCTTGGAGCTTACTTTAAGAATTCCAAATAGATCTGTACATGTTTGCAGGTTCCCCACATATCCCTTTAGAAGGACATAATGAAACATTTTCTTGTTCTAATTCTTATTTTGATTAGCATTTATGAAGCTTCTATTTGTGCAGAGAACTGCAGCTGATACAAGGGTTGAGGGGGAGAAGGAATAAGATACACCAAGAAATGACACAAACTCCAACCGCTCGGAGAAGTATAGTTCTAGTGGAAGAGGGAGACTTGCACATAGATAATACAAGAGGTGATGGAAAGAGGAATGAGGAAGTTCTTAATCATCTAGTAATTATGGATGGACTGTACTAGCTTCCAGCTGCCAAGTGAGAACACCATTGTTCTAACCTTTCCTGGGGAAGGACAGGAAAACAGTGCAGAAGGAGCATCTGAGAATTTGACTCCCAAAAAGAAATGAGTGTGGGTCCCACAGTATGCTGTATTTCCCAGCCTTTTTCACTTCACGGCATATACATTTAAAGAAAACCATCAATTCATTTTTATAATTAATCAAGGCGAAGGGACTTGAACTGGAGGAGACTGAGGCTCCAGTGACCCAGGCCTTGCCCAGCTGCTTCCAAGACACATCTGTAGCCCAACACACCCACTGGGGAGCTTTGAACATTTGAGGCACACTGCTTACATGGCTGTGCCCATTAGGGAACCAGAGTCTTCAACATAACATGAAGGAATGTTGCCCCACACAGTTCAGTACAGTATGTGTGATGCGGCATGCTAGCCAGGCAATGGAGGAGCTGGGATGGACCCCAGCCTGAACACTCCCTAGTTTACATGACCTTGGGCAAGTTAGCTCATTTCTCTAAATTTAGGGAAATGTCACTAATACGTAGTACCCTGCAGAGACATGTTGGAGCCTGAGACATTCCTGGGTGCACTTATCAAAATATCCTCCCATATTTTGAATCATGCGAGAAAAAGTTAACAGACGTTCTCCAGTGACAGACCATGCCTGTACATAAAGCTCTGCATTGCCACTTCTGTTGGCACACCGTTATCAGCCTGGACAAGCCGGCCAGCGGGGGACATGCTGACTGGGGATGACTTCCTATCGCAGAGCAATGCAGGGCTGTAAAACACACAGCCTGCTCTTATTTACAAGTGTGTTCTATTGTTCATGGAGTTTTTGCATTACTTTTGATATTTTTTAAGAAAAAATATTATGTGAGAATAATATTTTTGTTGACTATTGAGGTTTTATTGATACCCTCTTAAATTTTGCACCTGTGGCGAGTGCATCGCTTACTTCTCCTTAATCCTGGTCCTGCAAATCTGCACGTTGAAGGACTATTATAATTAGGGATAAGGATTATGAAATATCTCTACAAAATTGGTATTTAAAAATAGTAACCATTGCCTGGCCGGTGTGGCTCAGTGGTTGAGCATCGACCCATGCACCAAGAGGTCGCCGGTTCCATTCCCGGTCAGGGCACATGCTGGGGTTGTGGGCCCGATCCCCAGTGGGGGGGCATGCAGGAGGCAGCCAATCGATGTTCTCTTTCATTGATGTTTCTATCTCTCTCTCCCTCTCCCTTCCTCTCTCTAACATCAATAAAGAAAAAAATAGTAACCATTGGTATATGAGTTTACAATACCTACAGAGATTCCTTGGGTATCACAGAACACGCTTGCCGGGGACCCCGAAGCAGCAGCATGAGTGAGAACAACACGCAGTTTGGCAAACATGTTTGAAAGGGTAGGCGGTGAGTTCCACAGTCAGCCTCTAGATCTGCTCACCAAGGAACCACTGATGATTCTGAACCAGAACATGCCAAGGAAGGGTGCTGGCCCACCTGGGGTTTCTCATCCACGTTCTGGGGACCCTCTTGTGTATCCCAAGCCAATCTATAGCCCACCTGTCACTTTAAGAGTCTAATGATTACCCTCAGATAGCTGCTAATCTTTGTCTGCACCAAAAATAGTCTGTAAGTGCTGAATTTATCTGCAGACTTCCATAAAAAGCTCTGATTCTGTCCCGTATGTTTAGCAAGATGCTGACAGCCTGCTTGACTAATGGTGCTGCAGGCCTTCTGTCTCTCCAGCTCCGTAACTCTTCTCAGGCCCAGTACTGACTCTCAGCAGACAGTCCTGGGCATTTTAAAACCCCCTTTGGCCCTGGCCGGTTTGGCTCAGCGGTTAGAGCGTCCGCCTGCGGTCCAGAGAGACCCGGGTTCGGTTCCCGCTGGAGCACGTACCTCGGTTGCAGTTTGTCCCTGGCCCTGGTTGGGTCGTGCGGGTGGCAACCAGTCGATGTGTCTCTCTCACATCGTTGTTTCTCTCTCTCTCTCCTCCTCTCTCTCCCTCCTACTCTATCTGAACACAAAATGGAAAAATGTCCTCGGGTGAGGATAAAAACAACAACAACAAAAAAAACCCTTTGGCAGAAAGAAGAGCTTCCTCTATGAGTCTGACCAAAAGTGTCCCTGTCAACAGCGCTTTGGGGGTACCCCTGCCTCTTCCTTCAGCAGTAGCAGCAACTCAACATTTTACCTCTGGAACCCCTTCCCAGGGAGCACTCTGCCTTGAGAATGACACCTCGGGTCATTTGACGGTGAACACGGTGAAAACACCAGTGTACAGTTAAATTCAACGCTGAAAAGTGGGCACATTACTGTTTCTAACTACCTCCTTTTATTCTGCAACATGGTGTCTAGCGGAACATTTCCACGGTAATTTCCCAATATGTTGCTTTCAGAATAGGAAGGCAAATAAATAGGTTCTGCTTTAGCTTTTCGTTCTCTTGGTTGCTTGCAGAGTGCAAAAAAACAAAACAAAAAAACAAAACAAACACTAACCTGTTAAATATTGAGAAAAATATTAGTCATCCAAAGAGAAAGTGCTTATAAGTGAAAAGATGTGACAAGAAGTAATATCTAGACAGAGCACAGGGCTGCTCATTTCAGATAACTGTGCAGCCTAAATACTAATGCATGCTCTTTCCCTCTTCACCTGGTTTCCACCGAGGTCACGACTGACAAGCAGCCCATCACCAGCAGTCCTCGCCCTTTTCTGCCCTGGATGCTGGAGGCTCTGTGAGCAGAGAATGAGCAAATGTGGAATAAATGTTAGCTGCTGATTTCCTTCACCCTTGGAAACGTGTCTCACTGCTGAGACACAAAGGAGCTCTCAGATTTGCCGAAATTTGAGTCATTTTATACCCGGGCTTTTCCTCGACCTACTTTTTCCTCTTTGTGTGTAATGAAAATAGAATGCACTACAAGGTGCTTCTGTGATCCTCGTTTGCTTGTTTAGGTTTTAATTCACATAACAAAGGCAATATATGTCCTATAAGCTATTCTAACAATATAGAAAGATGGAAAGCAAAGTGGTAAAAATCACTGATAGCCCTGGCGGGTGTGGCTCAGTTGGTTGGGCGTCATGCTGTGCACAGAGAGGCTGCCAGTTCAACGATATTTCTCTTACACATCAATGTCTCTCTCTCTCTCTCTCTCTCTCTCTCTCTCTCTCTCTCTCTCTCTCTCACTCTTTCTCTCTCTCCTTCTCCCTTCCTCTCTCTCTAAAAATCAATTTTTTTAAAAAACCTTTAAAAAAAAAAGTCATGATAATCACATCAGCAAAAAATAACCAAAAACTCTGGCTGGTTTGGCTCAGCAGTTAGAGCATCAGACCATGGACCAAAGGGTCGAGGGTTCAATTCCCAGTCAAGGGCATGCACCTGGGTTACAAGGTGCGATCCCTGACCCCAGCTGGGGTCCTGCAGGAGGCAGCCAACTGATGTGTCTCTTTCCATTGATGTTTCTCTCTCTCTCTCTCTCTCTCTCTCTCTCTCTCTCTCTCTCTCTCTCTCCCTCTCTCCCTCCCTCTCTCCCACTCTATCTGAAAATAATGGAAAATTATCCTTGGGTGAGGATTTTAAAAAAACAAAAAACCTCATATAGTATTCTGTTTCATTTTTTCTCTGTCAAGATGTGAGGCTATGATATTATGCATTTGTAGCTGTCATTTTGATGTGGCTACATTGATGTGACTGTTTTGAAGTGAAGATGCTTCTGTGTGGCCTAAAATACAATCATTACATGTATACCTCATATGTGAGCATAACAAGAAATAGATGTTCTCACCTCATTTCTGAGCCATCCCTGGGCACAGTTGTCCTTTTCTGGTGTCCCCTGCTGATGCTCACTCCATCCTTGGGAGAAAACAGGGTTTCTCACAAGATCAGCATTCACTCCTGACTGATCTTACCATTCACTAGTGGTGAAAAGTTTAGACACACCCCCTCAGACTGGAGGTCCCCACAATAGCTGAGGACTTGCTACCCAGAGACTACCCACCTAATATGTTATTTGTCTTGCTATAGCAACTGCCACCGCGCAAAACATGAAACCTGTGTTCCAATTGCTCCTCTGTCTTTATAGGTCAGGCACAGATCACCACCCTGCTCTCATACCCACCTCCCTCACTTTTCCACGCTCAGTAATGAGCCTCTCCATGACTCATTTCTGCTCTAAGAGGAACCATTTCCCGGGACAACATAGAGTAGAATTATTTTTTCTGGGTAGGGAAAATCCCCACTTTTATCAACCAGAATGTACGGCCTTGCCTCATAACCTGAGAAAGAAAATAACAAAAAAGTTTACATTAGTACATACTATGTATTTTGAAGGTAGATTTTCTGTTTCACCCACGAATACTTTATCACATTAGTGAAGTAGGCAAAAAAGTCTCTAGATTTTCTGGAAATTCATGTATTTTCTGGGAATTTGTGTATTGAATGATATGCCTTTCAATACTTTGATTTCTCTCTTGACTTTACTAGGGCCTTATTCATTTAAATTCAATTAATAAATTATCTGGATGTTTACTAATGGTACTTATTTGAAAATCTAAAAGAGATACATCTTGTTTTTTTATATTTCCTCATTATTCTAAATGTATTTAAATGAATGTAAAGTAGATTGATGAGAGTACATGTAGGGAGTGGGTTATTCAGACCTTACACAAATCATTAACATGTATTTAATACTCTCAATGACATATGATATATGTGAACTACATTAAATTTATAATCATGGTCAGGAAAGATGGGATACATATTCTTGGAGACTAACTTATAACTGGCTTTTGTAACATTTTATTAAATTGATATGACAGTAAAATTAATACATATGTAATTTTTTTAAAATTTAAACAGTATTGTATTGAATAAAGTAAGAGTTCCTCATCATTGGTGTAAGGGTTAGAGATAGAATAATGATCAAAGATGTCTTTGATACAAATTACTTGGTAATAAAAAAATGTATTTCAACATTTTGCAGAATCAACTTGATGTGATTATACAAAATATCTCAGATCAGTGGTCTACACCAAAACCACACAGTTTTAATTATGATAGCTTTGTGATACAATTTAACATACATCAGGTGAAAGGGTCACGAATACTCTTTTTTTTTTTGGACCCCCCAGTATTTTATTGCTGAATCTTACTTGTTTATTCTTCCAGATATACTTTAAAATCATTCAGTCAAGAACTGAATTAAACTTTGACTTTATAGAAGTGATATTTTTGGCAACTAAGAGAAATAACCAAATCTAAAGGCATAATTTTTAAATGCAACTCCTCTAAACGCTACAGGCATTTTGCTTCAGTGAGCATCCCAGAAACTATGTTGACCTTTAATGCCTAACGTTAATGTTTGTCTTCATTGTAAATTAGAATTTGTGAACACAGTTGGTAGTTCATTCTATTTTTAAACTCTGTTTTCCCAGGGGAATGTCTGAAAGGTGTGAGCCCGTTGTCCTGGTCCATCAGCACCTCGTGAAGGTGAGGTGTGACTGGATCACACGTTCACTGCTGCAGGCTTAATGGGAATCGTATGGTATGAGCTGTTGTTAGGGAAGAGAGTCGAGTAGATGTGGGAAACAGGGAGAAACCTTAAATTACAAGTTCGGAGGTGGGGCACTGAGGACTGATTTTGTTTTTCCTGCAGGTTACTGTTTGTTATTTCAGAAGATTTATTCAAATGTATCTATACACAGTTTCCAGCTGGCAACAGACTCACCACCCATTCCCCTTCCTCTTCTCCTTTACCTTGTATTGTTTCAGGTTGTTGTGAATGGAGATGCACTCAAGTTACTCAGGTTATGGGATTTTATTGTAAAGATGCACGGTGAAATGAGGAAACTCTAAGCTCTTTCAGGTTACAAGGAAGAGAGAAATTTGAGGTAGAGGTTTTAAACATGAGGATGCCTACTGAAATAAAAATAACAGAAGGTAACAAGAGTTTTATATTGGTTACATGGCATATTTTGAAGTGTGGGTTATCTGTCCTACCTATAAATGCTTTGCTGCATAAACAAACAAACAGAAGTGTGCATTTTCTGATAATTCATTTGTATATTAAAAGAAACTGCCTCTCAAATATTTTGATTGCTTTCTTGACTTTACCATGATTTTATTCATTTATATTAAACTAATAAGGCATTTGACTGTTTGCTAATAGCAGCCACCCGTTCAGGCCTCAAGGAATTAGAACAGGATTGATAAAATGGCATTCCTCGTCTCCTATGTCCTCCTACTGGTGACTCAAGTTTGCTCTGCTTTCCCTTCTGAGACTACTTAACCACTCTGGCTAGTTCTCTCTACTCTTATTCTCTTGCTTTTGGGCATCTTCTTGCTCTTGGCACATGGCATCTCCCTATTGCCTTCTAACTCCCTATGTCCTTCGTCCTGGGCCACTTTATTCTGCCAAATCGCTCTGGATATCTGGCATTCAAACTCAACAAGAGAGAGAATCTGATTAGTTCAGCCTGTCACCATCCTTACTGGAAAGCTTTTGTAGTAGCCTCTAAATGGGCTGCCTTTTTATCAGGCATTGGTCTCTGGCCCCAGCTCACTGTGACCAGCTCAGGGTCACCTGGCAGAAAGCAGGAGTCTCTGTGCCCAGGGAATCCCCCTGCAGCTGCTTTTCTCAGAAAGACGCCATGCACAGGGCAGGCATTCGGAGTGGAATGGCCTGTTCAGTATGGGAAAGTTTTAGATTTTTATTCATGCTCACTAAGAGGTCAACCCTGGTACTGTTCCCAGCACTGGTCTTGACATCGCTCGTTGAAATGACAGAGCACCATCGAATGTAGATCAGAGTAGCATGTTGGTGTCTTGGCTTTACCTCTCTGATAGCATCAGTGAGGGACTTCACCCAGGAAGATGTAGCTGCTGGTGAGTACGGTACATATGTGACCTGTGTTTCCCAAGTCATACCAGCCTGGCTCTAGGACATGAGTATCAGCAGCCAAATAGAATTTGTCCAAGTCAACCCTTTTGTGCTCAAAAAGAACTGCTTCCTCCCTCAACATGTTCACCAAGAGAGCTTGGAGCTCCCAGAGGGTTTCCCCCATGTGCCATGAGCACTGAGCCTCTTGACTGCCATAACATGCCTGAATTCTATTCCTCTTTTTTCTTGAATCCTTGTAATGAACACCCTGGCTGCTGCTGATGCCAAGAATAGCAGCTGCACCTCCCGCCAAAATCACTGCCGCAGCTGCTTCTGCTGCTGCCACTGTCTTCCAGACCGAAACCGCTCCTGCCCGCAGAAAAAGATGTCACTGGATCTGCCAAGTGTAACGATGCCCAGTGGCAAGGGCACTGACCTCCAGCCACACTGCAGTGAACTCTGCTTCCCCTAAAGCTGCTGCTTGCTTTGCCAGTCCTGCTCTCACCACCTCAGCCACCCTGGTGCCCTGACTCCAGAGACATCCAAGGGAGAACAGTCTTTTCACTTTTACCTTTTATTAAAATTTTATCCTTTACACACTTGGTCATGAATTCATAGGCGCTGGGCCAGGGAATAACCTAGGGGAGAAATCGTGTTCAGAACCACCTCACCCTTCCCACGTCAGCCCATTGGCTTCTGCGCTTCCCTTCATTTCTTTGGGATGAGTTCTTTCCCACAAACTTCTTGGACCCTCATGTGTGTTGGAATAAGATAAGCCTCAGCCATCCCACAGCTGCAGAGTAATTGGCCACACTTTTTAAATACGATTAAGTAATTTGGAAGTCACCCAGGCTGAAAGAAACAGTCTATAAGCATGTGTTTGAGGAAATTCAGGGATAGCCAAATATATATGGTTGGTGTAAAGAAGAACTACCATTTTATCAGCTGTATTCTTCCCAATCAAAAGAAAGAAACAGAAGGTAGGTGGTTTTCCTGGATTACAGAAATGGGAAGACCAAGATGGAATTTTTACATTTATTTAACATCATCCAGAGGAAGAAAACACTGAAGTGACAGACAAAATTATCCCAGTCACTACAAATGTGCCATCTTCTTTAGCATAAATATCTTATTATACTTCACCACAACCTGAGTATAATATCTTCTTAATATTATTCAGGTATTTGCTCGAGTATTTTGATGTTCACCAAGACATTCCTATGGACTATTAACTGTGTTCACGTTGAGCATTAGTAAGTTTGGGGTGGGGTGAGTCACCCACATAGACATGTTATTTAGACCCCTGGATATACAGAACGAGAAGATTGACCTAGAGATACAAATTGGTGAGTTTCAACATATAGATGAAAGCAGGAGAATGAATGAAATCACCAGAGAGGAGAGAGAGCATGTGTGTTTAGAAAGGAACTAAATTCCAAGGAACTCCGACACCTGAATATTGAATGGAAAAGAGGGATCTGGCCCAGAGAAGAAGGAGGAAGACTCTGAGGATGGGATGTCATGGGAAGCAGTTTAGGGGACCTTTTTAACCTGGAGGGAGTAGTCAATACTGGCCAATGCTCCTGAGTGATTCAAAGTATGATTTTTTCAAAAAGTTAAAAACATGACTTTTATAAAAATACAAAATTTACACACACATCAAAGACTTTGTTCAACTCATTAACTAAGGAGGTAAACAATACAATATTAAGACTGGTTCATAGGAGAATGTGAAGACCAGAGATTTAAATTGTTAAAGGCATGTTCATAAAATTAATTTACTAAATAAACAACAACAACAACAAAAATAGTTTATTATCCTACAGGGCAATAATCTGTAATGTTTCGGGTTATCTTTTATCCCTGATGGAAATCAGTTGTATCTATCGTAAACCAAATTAATTCACTGCAGTAGCAGGAATCATGTGCATTTCTTTCAGTCAAGAATCACTTGCTTTGATATCAGACTTTTTTCTACAAGTTAATCTCTACCCCTTCTGAGTTGCAAAATAGCCTAGTCAATAAAAACTTAATCAAAGGTGCATATTAGTATGGAATTATGCAATACCCAAGTGAGCTAGACCTTGCCTACCACTCGGCTAACAGAACACCCACTAGTCTCTTTTATCTGTTCCTGTTCTGGGATAATTTTTCTTAACAATGATCATGCAAGAGAACTCAAGGTGTCTATTGTATGCAGTAATATGGAGGTCACTGGTGACCTTAGTGAGAATAGCTGTAGTCGACAGGGGGAGGGAGTGGAAGGCAAACTGGATAAGTTGAAGAATAAATGGAAGACAGGGTAATAGAAACAGGAGTACAGGTGATTCTTACAAGGCTATGGAAAGGAAATGGGGCAATAATTGGAAGGTATAAAAGATCAGGGGATTTTTGTTTTAATTGCAATAATGAGACCTGCAAGTCTTGCCTGTTCACAATTTCTTCTTGTCTTTTATTTCTGAGTCTGCAGATGCTCTGAAAAGTTCTGTGTTTTCTAAACAATCCCCAGAGCAGCTGTCGTGGAGGAATTGACCATGCACCATGAGATTAAGTTCCTTCAAGTGGCCCGCGTGCCACAAATTCCGTTAAGGAAAAGGACAACATGACCCTACCAGTGAGTTTCAGACTCAGGAAGAAACCATGTATAGCTTGGCCGATAACCAGTGAGGTAGCCTGCCATAAGACCCCCTCCCCAGAGAGATTAATACCGACTACCAGAAACACAAGATTCCTCTTGGAAAACTCAAGAATGAGATCTATAGAGGGAATGAGCAATTGGAAAAGAGAGAAAAAGCTGAAAGACACAAAGAAAGGAGAAAAGAAGTGACCATAAGGAAGTGAAGTCTATAGGTAGAAAGAAGATTTTGAAGGGTGGGGGGAATAGT
This sequence comes from Tadarida brasiliensis, assembly GCA_030848825.1. Classification (NCBI taxonomy): domain Eukaryota; kingdom Metazoa; phylum Chordata; class Mammalia; order Chiroptera; family Molossidae; genus Tadarida; species Tadarida brasiliensis. Next base: position 54,687,165 of record CM061258.1, read on the forward strand.
GGCAGAGACAGTAGTGGCAAAGAAGGAAATAGACTGCTGGGGTGAGTAACAGTAGCCAACAGTCAGGAGTTTCTGAGGGAGACCCTAGCAGAATTTCCCTAGTCTGAGCCCCCAGAGAGGCTGCTGTACTGGTGTTAGAGGTGCCACAGTACACTAGTGCTGAACAGGAAAACATCTTCATGTACTTTTTTGTTGTTGCAATTTTTATTAATTTATATTTGTTACAGATGTTTATGTTTCTCCTTTTCCCCCTCTAGACACCCTCCCTCCCCCACCCCCCAACATTGTTGTCTATGTCCATTGGTTATGCATATGTGCATACAAGTTCTTTGGTTTATCTCACCCCCCCCAACCCCCTCCTCTGAGGTTTGTCAGTCTGAACCATACTCCTTTCTAGTCTTCATGTACTTTTGATTGGTCTTTTCTGAACCAAGAATCTTCACTATATGGTCTGACAATGAAAATATACTTATGGCCCTGAATATATGAAAATAAATCAGTGCCAAGAAATCCATCCTCATGTTTAATGTTGGACCCAAAGTTAGCTTTCTGTATTATATTGTGTACGGGTACACTGTATTTACTGATTATTTTCTACTTTTAAGTTTTAGAAAGTTACTCAGACTGAACTCTTTACTGGGAATTACAGATACTCTTGATTCATAAACATCTTTACCTCCCTAAACTTGAGTCCTTGTTTGTGATACTTACTTTAAATGGGAAATTAGAGAGACATCACTTAGTTTCTTTAAAAATAATAATTTTTCTGAAACTAGAGAGAATGTTTCTTTTGTGAAAAAAAGTATTCATGTTGTCTTTTTATTTCCCCGAGGGCTATTAAACACTGTGGTAGTCCTTATCAGCAGTGTTTATGCTGCATGATTTTGTTTACTTAGACGCTTGTAGAGTGTAAAATTATGGGTTTGGTGGTTTGCAGTCAGAATGTGCTTCCCCACATCCATCCTTGCTTTTACTTGACTTTTGTGTGTGTGTGTTTTTGTTTTCCTCTGCAAAGCAGATAGAGGGTATAGAAACTCCTCGAAGAGCTCTCTACAGATTGAGGATTGGGGACAATTCCTCTCCATTTTGGAGCTGCACAGTTTTCAAGTCAAGTCATATAAAAGGAGCATAGCTTGGGTCAGGCTGGGGGTTGGATCTGAAATGTCTATAGCTTTCTCATACCAGGGTTGTTCATCTGCTTGCCCCTCCCCTCTCCCAGAAGAGATCCTGTTCTCTTTTTAATTTAGGAAGACTTATTGGCTCAGTGTTGTGGAAGTATTAGCTCTCCATGCTGTGTACACCAACCAGCCTATAGTCAATAGTAGCCTACTCAGCTATCAGATCAACTGTCATGGTATCACAGTGCTTGTGTTCAAGTAACCCTTATTTGACTTAATAATGGCCCCAAAGCTCCAAAGTGGTGATGCTGGCAATCCAAATTTGCCAAAGAGAAGCCATGAAGTGATTCCTTTAAGTGAAAAGGTTAGTAAGTACAATAAGATATTTTGAGAAAGAAATACATTCACATAACTTTTAGTATAGTACATTGTTATAATTTATCTATTTATTATTAGTTATTGTTGTTGGTCTCTTACTATGCCTAATTTATAAATTAAACTTTACCATAGGTATGTATGTATGTATGTATAGGAAAAACATAGTATATAGGGTGTCCCCCCAAAAATATATACACCCTTTGAATAATTATAAATTCTAATGGGTTAAATGTGCAAAGAAACACCAATTGAGCTATCAGCTGTTAAATGTGTATACATTTTGGGGGGGACACCCTGTCTAAAAGTTTGGTACTATCCTCAATTTTAGCCATGCACTGGTGGTCTTGGAACATATCCCCTGTGGTAAGGAGAGACTGTTGTAGAGCTGTATGAGTACAAGAATATTCCTTATCTGTATTTGAGCTGACATATTGTTCACTGATCTACATCCACTTCCAAGACAATTTTCCCCCTTTCAATCATTTAGGAAAAATAGGCCCATTTATATGTACTTAATAATAATTAAGATTTTTTGTATTATGAGCTAAGTCATTCCACAAAATTCAACTTTTTCCTTCATTTGTTTGTGATTGGTAGATCCTGGATCCACAAAGAAGCTTGAAGTGGTTTAGAGGGAACACATTCAGACTCCATTCATTATGTGTGATGGGCAGAAAATAAAACAAATCTTCCATGTAGCCAGTGCTGAAAATAAACTATGATTTCAATCACAGAATGAAAGCATCATCCTGAAACCCACCCTGCAGAAGTCTCATAAAACTGCCATTTGGGTTGCTTTTTATTTTTTCTGACTTCACTCTAAAGGTTATGTAAGCATTTTGCAGCCCGTGGCTCATCCAATGCCGCACAAAGGAAAACTTCAAAAATCTCCCAGGAATTTCCTCTGGTTATAAATTAATACAAAGGGTGGAATTCTTTACTGTCAATGAATAAATTTAACAAATGATTACTCATTAAAAACATAAAAAGAAACCCAGGCTTTGAGAATTGACTTCACTAACAAGACTTTTTTTCTTCCCTTTTAGGTGGTTCTAAAGCAAAATGCACTATTGAAAAGTGAACAAACCAGTTATCTCTGTTCACCTTTCTTACTTTCCTTTCCCCATCATCCATCTTTTAGTGCATGCTTGCAAAGAGAGTTTGTCCTGATAGGCAAAGGAACATTGCCCACTGGAGGGCAATTGGGCAAGACTTCATCTGTGTGGTCTACATACACTTACTGAAAACCCACTGAGAGCCAGCTATAATACTAGGTGCTGGGTTATAGCATTAAACAATCAGAACAAGGACCAATTCTCATAAAGCTCATACTATTCTCTAGCTTCTCATCTTCTTCCTGCATTTCCTCCCTCTGATTGAGATTAAACATTGGTGCCAGAAAACAATTCATGAAGAAAAATCAATGATTAAATAAAACCATATATAGGAAAGAACTTAGTAAACTATAAAAGAGTGTCCCATGTTGATTCTTTCAGGGTTAGTTATTATTTCACCACCCAGCTGAGGAGTTTTCAGTAACTACCTACATTTCTCAAACAAATCCCGAACTCTTAGACTGGACATTTAAGGCCCTATAGGGCCTGCTACTTGTCTATTTGCACATTTATTTGCCTTCAAACTTTCTATGCATTGGACAACTGGAGTTATTCACAACCACATAAAAGAGCCTCTTCACTTAGTTATGCTTTTCCTTTGTCCTGGAATGCACATTTCCCAACTTCCTTCCTGTCTCTTCTCTTGTCCCCAACAACTGAACTCTGAGGAGGAGAGGCCTGATCATGGGGGTAATGGAATTCCGTAGGACACAGAATGTGGTTTCATGGGCCAGTTAGCATAAACATTTGTTTGAAAAGGCATGAGAAGGTTACAAATGTGTGTTCCAATTTGGGGAGGAAGGACAGAAAATTTTATGGGATTTCAGCAGTAGGAGACCAGCGGGCATGCACTAGTTTCAGAAACGGGAATAAAGGGACTATTCTAGCAGTCTGGGTACTTGGACAGTCTGGAGTTCATCAAGAGTGAAGGGGAGGATGAGGTAGGAGATAAAGTCATTGGCAAGAGGGGATGGGGAGGAACAGCTGCAGGAACTAAAGACATGTGAGGGCTACAGAGGAAATTCTCAAGCCTAAAGTCCCTCGTGGTCTCTTACAGTGGACTCATCTCTCCACTGTGGATTTGCCCTAGAGCAGAGAGTAGGGCTCTTCCAAATCACTGATACTGGCTACAGCGTTTTCAGTAAAAAGAAAAATGAATAAGTTAAATTCTGCCTCTTTTTTTTTTTTTTTTTTGGTTCATTCCACTTACATAGACAAAAAACAACTGAAATCTTGAAATTTCCCAAGGATTTATTGTTTGTGCTTGTCAGCACACCTGAGTAAAATTAAACTCTTAAGAATTATCTAATCTAACTTTACAGATGGCTTTAGGGAAAAAAATATCTAAATGCTTAGGGGTAAGTCAAGTGTAAAATATGCTTTGTGAAAATGCCTGATGGATTTTGACATAACATGCTTTATTATAACAATGGATGATCTGATAGTAAGGACCTGCAGGCTTTTGGGGCTCATTGGTGTCAATTTTGAGAGCAAGGGTAAAAGATTTTATCTTCAAGCTTCAGTGTTATGCTTTATTTTGAGACTTTTTTTAGAATGTTCATAACTGTTATTCAACAAAAACAACAAAGAACAGATCCCCCAAAGCATTTTTATATGAAAAATCCAAGGTTATCATCAGGCTATAAATTTATCTTGTGATATTTAGTCTTTGTGAACTCAGTTTTTGTAATAAATATAAAAATGTTAGACATTTATTTCACAGTTACTCATATCAACTTTTTATTTGTAACAGATTTCTCAAATTTGATATTTCTTACACTGAACTCCTAATCTCCTTAAACCAACCTAAGCTATACATGTCCATCAGTAAGTGGTAATTCCATCCTTCCAGTTGCTCAGGCCATATCTTGGAGTCATTCTTGATCCTTCCCTTTCTTGTATATTCCAGTACTAAAATGATCAAGATATCCTATTGCTTCTATCTTTGAAATAGATCCAGAATCCATTCACTTTTCATTTCCTTCACCACCACCTTCCTGGTTCAAGCAACCATCATCTATGGCCTAGTTTATTGAAGTCACCTTATTTTGACCTCCCTGCCTCACTTTTACTCAATATATTCTACTCTCAAAAGAGCAGAAAGAGTGACCCTTTAAAAACCTCATAGTCATCTGCAAAAAACTTTCCGATATCCTCATATTTTTCCCAAAATAAAGGTCCTTCAAAGTCCCTCAAAGCCTCCCAGGTCCTACAAAATGTACCCCCTTACCTCCCCACCCCATGTAACTCTCTAACCTTACTTCCCAGGACTCTGCCCCCTGCTGAGCTGCAGCCACACTGCCTTTCTTGCTCTTCCTTCCTCATGAATGTGCTAGTGGCAGCCTTTGTGGCTCTTTTCTCTGACCTGAGTTTTCTGCTCCTGATCCCATAAGAGCTGCATTCCCAGTGTAAAAACTACCAACCTTAAAGGTGGCAGCCGAAGGTCATCAGGAGAAAACAGTCCTATCGTACTCCTTTAAATTCACCTATTGAAGTCACATGTTTCCCCCAAGCATGAAGGTCAGCTAAGTCCTGTGTCATGGGAAGAAAAGAAAAGGACTATGGGGTGTTCTAATGTACCTGTAAAGTAACGAGAATGGAGCCATAAGCCACTGATGCGATTACATCCAAAAGTACCTCATATTATTTTGCATACTCACTTATCATTAAAGCTAGAAACTATCTAAGACCCTTTCTATACCAAGAGAGGCAGGAATTTGGGATTTTCTACAGGCAACACTTCTTAGCCAATCTCTTGAAAAAAAATTATATATATATATATTTCTAAGGGATCCAACAAAATCTGCCAGGATGAGGTTTTCTTCCAGTTTCTGAGAAATTCTGGTCAGCTTTGGCAAATGAAGTATTTTCATTATTGATGCTTCTGGTCTATGCAAACAACTTAATAAGATAATGAATTTTAAAGTCTTAGATACTGACCAAAGAATAATAAATAAATCAAACAGCAAAAAAAAAAAAAGCATGTTCTGTGAGGTCTAGCTTAAGAAGCATTGATAAAATTCACCAAAGCAAGCATTGCTATTTTAAGTATGTATGACACATTTTCTTAATGAAAGAAGAGTGTCCACATCATCCATTTCTAGTGGCTTTTGAGCAGAGATTCAGGATGAAGATCAGGTTTCCAGGACTGACTGCAAATGTCCTCATCCTTTGAGAACACAGGAAAGGAGACCTAATAATGCAAAATCTTCACAGAGAAGCCAGGATATAAAAAGACCAGAAGGGTAAGAGTAGACTGGACAGCAAAAGCCACCCCCAAAGAGTTTGAAGTTAGTAGTCCAACGCCTCCCCAAACTATGCTTGATGATTTCAAGAGGTGGAAGAAATAAAAGAGCGATGAACATTAAGCCTCACTTGTTTTTTAGATGTGCTGTGATTTTTGCTTGAGTTTATCAATAAAAGTAATATTATTTTGTCTCTTATGGTCAATTACTAGATTATTTTTTAAATGATGTAATTTTGCCCAGAAATTGGCATTGTTTCCCTATAATTTTCATATTTTCCAAGCTCTTGAAGTCTCCTGAAATTCTTAGCAAGAATTCTAAATATCATAGTATTAATTTTATTTCTTGTCTACAGTCTTTTGCTACCACCATCCACTCTGAAACCCCTCTACCTTCCCCCCACCCCAGCTTTACTGAGGTATACTGTAATTGGCAAACTTGTAAGATATTTAAAGGTAAATGTATTTCTCTTCCTCGATCCTTCAAAAGAACCACTTTCATTTCTTTTGGTTCTTCTGCTGTTTCTTCCTATATCTCTATATTGTAAGCTTATATGTTAGCCTTTGAATTATAAACTGTAGTCATAATCTATTATTAGCTTCCTGATATAATGGATTGTGGTTTAACTCATTTACACAATTATATTGCTAAATTTTGTTTTTCTTTTAGTTGCCATTTTTGTTATTTCTTTTTGCTTCTATCAACTATAAACAATATCTCATTATTTATTTTTGTTTCTAGCAACTATAAACAATATCTCTTGACTGCATTTCATTATTCTTCCCCACTTTCAGCCATCTGGACTCATACATTTATATTGCCAAATTTAACAACATTTCATTTTTGTTCTGTGTCAATAAATACTCCTATTTTTTATATGAGGACTTTCTATGTGTAGCACAGTTATAAGCGCTTTGTGTGAAGTAACTTATTTAAGCTCCACAATAAGACTATAAAAGAGATAACTATTATAATTTTTATCTTACAAGAAGAAAATTGAGTAACATAGAAATTAAGTAAATTTCTGGATTCATAAAGCCAGTAAGAATTTTAGGGCCTGTGTTCCTAATAATTGTATAATTCTTTCTCTTTACCTTGCCTATTAGAGTTGAAAGTCATTAAGCACTATATACATTCTAATGACATAGAAATAGTATCCATTGCAATGACAAGTACTGTACTATGATTATTACACTTAGTTTCTTATCTGGTTTATTTGTTTTCTAAGAGTTCCTAATTGCTTTTCTTTTTTTCTTACATTGCCTGCCCTTTCTGTCTCTTAAATTCTTTTACTATTTCAAGAATAGTACTAAATCTCTTTTTTTCCTCTGATACCTTTTCCCAAGACTTTCATTATCCTGCCCTAAGAATGAATTGGTGCACAATCTTCTCCTGGACTGAAATATCTGTTTGCTAGATTTCACATTTTCCTCCTTGGTTTACTGCCTTATTGTACTATAACATATCTTCAAGTAACCCAGGAATCTGCATTGTAATAAACTGTGCAGTTTATTCAAATGCAGATGGTACTTGGACCTCTTTTGAGAATCCCACTCTAGGGCATAGGGGAGAAAGAGGCAGATTAATTAATAAGCCAGTGTCTTCTGATAAATACTTTCAGAGGAAATAGAGCAGAGAAAATCAGTATGTAAAGATCTCTAAAGCACCGGAGTCCCACTAGAGTTAAAGAGATGGTAATTCTTCACATTATACATGTAAATGAACCGAAAAGATATGGATGTCATTATCAGGTTAATTTCTTTTCCTTTTCAAGAAGAGCTCATTTGCTTGGGAAAAGAACTTTTAATTATCAAAATACCAAATTTTGAAAGGAGGATTTTTTTTTTTGCTTTGTGAAATAAGGATACAAATTTTACTGAATAACGTTTCTTCTGATACTGGATTGATGCGTCGCTCACAAAAGATGCATAACCTCAACCTACCCTTTTAAAGTTAATAGCAGTTTTCAGATTGTCTTTTCCCAAACATATCTCTTATTCTCTGAGCTCCTCGGTGTTTGTTCAGGACAAACTGCAGGCTCAGAGACAAAAGTGAACAGGCAAACGTGTTGAAACTGGAAGACCTTCTCTGCTGTCAACCGTGTCAGTTGGAGGAAAGATCACCAAAGGAAGCTATTTGGTTGAAAATAAATATTCAAATAAAGTCAATATTACATTCAAGGGATTTAATTCATTTTTTAAGAACTTGAGCTATTCTTTCACTGTGTTATTATAAATGCAGACAGGTAGAAACCTGCAAACTCAAGCTGTGAGGGAAGTAAAGGTGACAGTCTTTGTGAGATGCTTGAAGTAGATTGGCCCGTCTTCCTCTACCGTATATCCACCAGACAAGTAGTTATGATTGCTTCACAGATATTAAATTCTACAGGGAAGTTACTCACTCTGATTGAAGTCTAGCATGATTGAACTCAAAATTACCATGGCTAGATGCCAAGTGAAATTTTTCCCAAAACATAAATGTCTCGTCCATTTTCACAATCCCAGACAAGGGTTGCTTCAAATCTATTCACCACCCACCCTGTCCGTCTACTATTAGAGCAAGAGCCCTTGATCAACCTTTCCTTAAATTATTCCTTCTAGTCTACATTTCTTACCTGGCTATAAGTTTGCAGCCAAAATTTAATGGCTGACATGTGGACTGACTTAGCAAAGCTTAGATCTGTTCAGCTTACAGTTTTAAAGATACTTGGATCCAAACATGATTAGTTTCTTTTTTATACATGGAAATTTTCTCGATTTTTGGCCTAGTCACAGGGGAGAAAAAAACAAGAGAAGAGGTCAAGGGAAGAGATGGAAGATGTCTGCTGTGAGCCAGTACCAGTTCTGCCCTTGAACCCTTCCCTGTCCTCTAACCTCAAAGCTCCTTCACTAGGAACTAGGGAAAGAGCTTGAGTTTTCTCTTTCCATTGTTTACGTTACGATTCAAATTTTTTTAAAGGATCAGTGTGTCTATAATTTATTGTGACCAAAAATAAAATAAAATTTTTTAAAAAGCTTGCTAGCCCTGCTGGTGTGGCTCAGTGGCTGAGCATCAACTTTGCACTAAGAGGTTGCTGGTTCGATTCCCAGTCAGGATACATGCCCAGGTTGTGGGCCTGATCCCCAGTGGGGGACATGCAGGAGGCAGCCAATCGATGTTCTCTCTAATCGATGTTTCTCTCTCTCTCTCTCCCTCTCCCTTCCCCTCTCTCTCTAATATCAATAAATAAATAAAAACTTTTAAAAATAAAATTAAAACAAAAAAAGCTTGCTAATTCACTTATATACTATAGGGTGATGAGAGTGTACTAAGCCTTAAGCCAAGTGGGTATCAGTATACCAATCATTTTTATCCATTAAAAATGCATTTACTGATGGCCCATTCTCTGTAAGGCACTGAGTTGAAATAAAGATCCTACTGTGCTCACTTCATAGACTAAAATTCAAATGATACAAGGGAGATTGGCAAGGCCCCTGTGCAACGATGATATACAAATTCATTAAGGATTCTGTATTTTAAAAAAGAAAAATAAATAAACATCTTTTGGGTAGTATAGACATTTTAATGATGTTAAGTTCTTCCTATCTGTGAACACAGTATATGCTTCCAGTTATTTGTATCTTCTTCAGTTTCTTCCTTCAATGTCATACTTTTCTGAGTACAGGTCTTTTACATCCTTGGTTATATTTAATTCTGGGTATTTTTTTTAAGCAATTACAAATGGATTGTTCTCTTGGTTTCCTTTTCTGATTATTCATTATTGGTGTATAAAAATGCAACTGGTTTCTGGATATTTATTTTTTATCCTGCTGCTTTACTAAATTCATTTATTTGTTCTAGTAGTATTTTGGTGGAATCTTTAGGGTTCTCTATATACAGTATCATGTCATTTGCAAAAAACAATAGTTTTACTTCTTCCTTTCCAATTTAAATGCTTTTATTTCTTCTTCTTGTCTGATTGCTGTGGCTAGAACTTCCAGTACTATGTTGAATAAAAGTGGTGAAAGTGGACATCCCTGTCTTTTCCCCATCTTAAAGGGAAAGCTTGTAGTTTGGGCCCATTGAGTCTGATGTTGACTGTGAGTTCATCATATATGGCCTTTATTATGTTGAGATATGTTCCCTCTATTCTCACTCTGCTGAAAGTTTTGTTTTGTTTTGTTTTTTATTATCATAAATGGATGTTAGATTTTATCAAATGTGTGGGGTTTTTTTGCATCTATTGATATAATCATGATTTTTAGCCTTCATTTTGTTTATATGATGTATCACGTTTATTGATTTGCGGTTATTGTAACAACCTTGTATCCCTGGAATAAATCCCACATGATCATGGTGTATGATCTTTTTAATGTATTGCTGGATCTGTTTTGCTAATATTTTGTTGAGGATTTTATCACCTATGTTCATCAAGGATATTAGCCTATAATTTTCTTCCTTTGTAGTGTCTTTATCTGGTTTTAGAATTAGGATAATGCTGACCTGATAAAATGAGCTTAAGAGTCTTCCCTCCTCTTGAATGTTTTAGAATATTTTGAGAAGAATAGATGTTCTTCTTTGAATGTTTAGTAAATTCCCCATGTGAAGCCATCCAGTCTAGGACTTTTGTTTGTTGAGAGGTTTTTGTTTTGTTTTTTACTGCTTCAATTTCACTAGTTGTAATCTGTCTATTCAGATTCTCTGATTCTTCCTAATTCAGTTTTGGAAGATTATATGTTTCTTCCAGATTTCCCAATTTATTAGCATATAGTTGTTTGTAATATTTCCTTACAATCCTTTGTATTTCTTTGGTGTCAGTTGTTACTTCTCCTCTTTCCTTCCTGATTTTATGTATTTGGGTCTTCTCTCTTTTTTTTCTTAATGAGTCTGGTTAAAGGTTTATCAACCTTGTTTATCTTTTCAAAAAATCCAGCTCTTGGTTTCATTGATCTTTGTATTATTTTTTTAGACTCTATTTTATTTATTTCAGCTCTGATCTTTATTATTTCCTTCCTTCTATTCACTTTAGACTTTGTTGTTCTTTTTACAGTTCCTTCTTAAACTCTTTATACTTCCCAAAGCAATCTATAGATTCAGTGCAATTCCTACCAAGATACCAATGGCATATTTCATAGAACTGGAACAAATATTCCAAAAAATTTATATGGAACCACATAAGGCCCAGAATAACCACAGCAATCTTGAGAAAGAAGAACAAAGTTGGAGGAATCACGCTACCTGATATCAAACTACATAGTAATCAAAAGAGCATGGTACTGGCATAAAAACGAACATAAAGATCAATAGAACACAATAGAGAGCTTAGAAATAAATCCATGCCCTTACAGTCAATTAATATTTGACAAAGGAGACAAAAACAAACAATGAGATAAAGATAGTCTCTTCAATTAATAGTATTGGGAATATTGGACAGATACATGAAAAAAATGAAACTAGACCACCTTCTTACACCATACACAAGAATAAACTCAAAATGGATTAAAGACTTAAGAGTTAGACTCAAAACCATAAAAATTCTGAAGAAAAAAAGGCAGTAAAATTTCGGACATTTTTTGTAGCAAAATTTGTTCTGATATATCACCATGGGTAAAGGAAACAAAAGAAAAAAAAATAAACAAATGGGACTACATCAAACTAAAAAGTTTTTGCACAGCAAAGGAAACTGTCAACAAAATGAAAAGACACCCTCTGAATGGGAGAACGTATGGGCCAATACATCTGATAAGGGCTTTATATCCAAAACTTACGAGGATTAATGTAAAACTCAACACTAAAAGAATAAACAATCCAATTAAAAAATAAGCAAAGGACCTGAATAGACACTTATCCAAAAAGGACATACAGATGGCCAATAGACATATGAAAAGATGCTCAAGGTCACTAATCACCAGAGAAATGTAAATTAAAACTACAATGAGATATCACCTCATTAGTTTCCTAATGAGGCACTCTCGTAGTACTCAGTACTTTTCTCTGTAATGCTATGCTTTTTTAGTATTTGTAATGATTTTAAATATTTGGTTAATTTTCCCTTTCCCACCAGATTATAAGTCCCATGAAGGAAGCAATTATGTTTATTTTGTTCACAATCATGTCCTCAGTGTCTAGCATAAAGAAGATTAAAACATATTTGTTGAATGAAGAATGTTCCGGTGCAAACATTTCTAACAGCATAATTTTAATAGAATTATATGGCTTTGTGCATTGGTGAAATGTGGAAGGCAGAATGTTAAAGTCAAAAACCCTGTCAATAAAAGTAGGAAACTGGAGGCTGGGCCTCTGACTTTGGAGCTGCAATAATGCTGGATTCCCTGCAGTCGAGGGGCAACCATTGCTCTTTCTCTGTCAGTTGAGAATTAAGTGTGTTTGTTTATGGAGTTCAAGGTTATTTTGCTTTGAGGGAGTTAATTGATGGAAGGTTAAGTAAAGCCACAAGTTTTTACTTAAAGGAAACATAAAATGAAGAATTACTTTAATTATGAGCAATGCATCAAAAGAAATGTTTCCCAAATTAATCTTTTCTGGGTGAGAAACAAATCTTCCTATATTTATGTTAAATCCTCTTTTAAAAAGGAGAAGGGCCTGGCGAGTGTGTCTCAGTGGATTGAGCGTCATCTCATGGACTGAGTGGTTCGGATTTGATTCCTGGTCAGGGCACATGCCTGGGTTATGAGCTCCTCAGTAGGGGGTGTGCAGGAGGCAGCCGATTGATGTTTCTCTCTCACATCGATGTTTCTATCTCTCCCCCTTCCTCTCTCTCTAAAAAAATCAATAAAACATATTTTTATAAAAAAAAGGAGGGTACATTCTACTCAACTCTTCTCTGAAACACACACACACAGTATTTAGTCAGGTCCCTCTAAGATTACAATAAACAACATAAATTAATTACAGGTATTAGAGCTTTTCTTCCCAATGTATTTGCTTTCCAAAGACTAGTTTTTCTGTGTTAGCTGTGGGAGGCACCCCTTTCTGGTTAAAGAAACAGCTCATTCTGGAAAATGATTCCCAAAAACATCCCAGATCCCAGAGGTCAAGGGTCAGAAGTGTTACACATCTAATTGTGTCTTTTAAAAGCAAACTCAACTGAAATATTCCTAGAGAAAGAAAGCAGAACATTCTTGGAATGGCTTGACTCTTAACATTTGTTCTAATCTATCAAAATTCTCCCGCTCATGTTCACAGAGATTTTGAATATTCTCTGAAGGCTTCTCAGAGTTGGAAATCAGTAAAATTGCATTAGCAGGGTAGGGATTTAAGAGGATGGAAGAGGTGTCCTATTGATTTTTTTCCTTCAGTGTCAACAAGTAAGAAAACTATAAAAGCTTTTTTAGAGCCCAGTGTTTGGGGTTTTTTCCCTCTTAGTCTCCCCAAGAGGAATGTGTATGTGGGGTGGGGGGTAGTATAGGAAAATAGAAAGGAGAGGGGCAGTGTGGGAAGAGGAGGCCCTTGGGTGTAAGATTGAGGGTGGTACGTGTAGAGCAAAGTGGTCAAGACTTAAGCAGCTCCCTCTGACTAACCTGCCATGAGCTCTGTGGTGACATTCTAATGGTCCCGTAATCTGAAACTCAAGTAAAGGCAAGGAAACATGAGATAGTCAAGGTTTCCCATACAGTAAATTCTGGCAAAGACCCAGAATCTTTCAAGATTTTGCAGTCATTTTCAGACTGCCATGTTTCTTATTTGTTGCTTTGTTTCAACTTTACATACTCACACGGCTTTTCTGGAAATTCACGAAGAGAGTCCACAAGGCATTGGCCTTGCCTGCTATAACTTATGATAAACAGTAATTCTCTGCAGTGTTTAATGACAATGGGACAAAACCCACTCACGAGAATGCAGGGTAATTTCTTCCAGTATTAAGAAGTTATCAACATAAATGTTCAAGAAATGCTAGGTCTATGAACAATGGCTGAGAAGAGTTACACAAAAACATATTTACTAGAGCTATGTGGCTAAATCCAAAGCTGGGTATAAAGCAAGCAGCAAAAGATAAAATGTCAAAAAAGGTCATATAGCTCTATTCTTGTCTCAGCAGAAGGGGTCAACAAGATGTATAAAACCACCAACTAAGAATCTGGAAAAAGACTATTGAGTCCTTTCCTTCTCCCCACATGCAAGGGAAATGGACATAGTCTTAGAAATAAGTGAGGAATAGCTATTCCCAACTCACCACATACCACCCATAGTATACCCATACCACACCCTGATTTGCTTAGGGTTAGATTAATACCTTAGAGGCTCTTAACTTTGAAAATGTTATGAGGTCTTCCTCACTGGTAATTCAGAACAATACCTAAAGAATAAAACATAACTTTCAGGGATTCTGAAATTAAAATAACTTTTTCCTAGATGTTTGACTGTGGAATTCTGGCTGAGTTTATTGGAGTTTGAAATTTCTTATTGGCTTGGGGCTATGCCTCAGCTTTGCTGGTGCCCTGTCCCCAGACTGAGTCTGCCCATTGGTTTACCCACTACAGGACGCCTTCCAGATCCAAACAGGGACCGGGGAAGGCAGGGGGAGAGGGACCGGGCACAGGTACAGAGCTTGCACTGGATCACTGTGGAAAATCTCCCAGAGTCATCTTCCCTTTGAAGTGACCACCTGTCACAGATTTCCCCACTCTTGGCCAGTGAGGAGGACTTGGAGCAGCCTTATTCCTTTCCTGGGGCCACTGCATCTGATGTGGGGTGGGAGACGGTAGAGCCCTGACAGTGCCGTGGTGGTCACTTTGCCGTTCGACTTCCAGGCCACACAGTAACATCTCTGAAGGGAAAATGTCTGTACTTGAAGTAATCATAGGCTTTCTCCCCTAATTCCAGCCTGGCCTGCCAGAGCGTCAGCAGCACAAAGGCCCCAGTATTCTTCCTCCATCACAGAGGAAGCTGCGCATCCTCCCAGCTAGCTCCCAGCTCCCGTCTGGACAGGAACACAGCTGGGCTTTCATCTGACCAGGGCTGGGTTCAAGCTGATTGCTTTGGTTTGGCCTTCACTGACGACAACAGAGCAGGAAGTGTTTTACTTGTCTTGTGTTTGAAGCCCCGACGTGGGACGACTCAAGAACATTTTCTTCTCAGAGCAAAGGCTGTTAAAAAAAAAATCACATAAATTTTTTTTTGAAAAAGGAACATTAAGAAAATTCTCAAAATTTTATGCAGAAAGCACCTATTTATTGCTTGATATATCAGAAAAATAAAACAAGATTAATTTGAAAGAGAATGAAAGAGAACATTATCTGAATATTTTAAGTAATTAATTATCTTAGGAATAAATTGCTTTCTTTGGCAGTCTCCTTGGCCCCAACTCTCAGTGATACACGGATGGTTCCCAAATCTGTATCTTCAGCCCAGTCTTTCACACAAGCCCCAAAATCCTATCTCTCCAACTGACTACTTGTCATCTCAGTTTATATATATTATAGTTTTCTTCAACTGAAGACCTGAGACACAAAAATTCTTTCTTCTTTCATGACCTTCTCCAAATCTTCACCCCCTTCTAGACTGTTTTCTTGTTTGTCATGAATTCAATCATTATTCCAGTTGTTCAGGTTATGCTTATGTCTCCCCTTTTTTCATTTTGCTTTATCCTATCATTTCCCATATTCTATCAATTTTCTTTCCAGTATAATAATACTAATATTTATTGAGCACTTATAGTGTGCCAGATGTTATTCTAATTGCTTTATATGTATAAGTTCATTTAATGCTCACAACAACTCTAAGAAGCAAGTACTATTGTAATCCTCATTTTACAAATGAGGAAACTGAGGTACAAAGATGTTATATAACTTGTCATATAACAATCATACAACAGATGTCTGCAAGAGAAAGAATTCAGACCTGAGCTGATTAACTCCAGAGCCTAAGCTGTCAATTCCAATACTATACTGCCTTCTAAGATTATTTATTCATACATATATTTATTAATATATATATACACACTGCCCTCCATCCTTACTGCTTAGATAAAGCTCTGACCATAATGTATCTAGGTGATTACTTCATCAGAATTAAATTCCTAAAACTCAAATGTGTCTTGTCACCCTCTTGCTTAATTTCAATGGACTCCTAGATATTCTCACTTAATCATTTTCTCAATTGGTCACTTCTACAAATGTGTTGCCAAATTTGGGGCAATGTGCACATGTTTTGCTTTGTTGGCTCCAGCCAGGAAAAATACTATGACAATGGCATGTGTCACATAAAACATTGAATGGAGGTGATTATGAGCTGATGGAGCAGGGGTGCAGGTTGCTGCAGGTAAATTAAGTGGTGAAGAGATATCAAGTCTGGGCCAAGGAAAACACGTGTCCATGGAACATGAGGAAATTTTCCTTCTTCATGTAATCAAGGCAGGTTGCAGTTCTACTCACTCTGTGACCCAAAAGCTCTGCAGTGAGTATGGATACCAGTTGACTTCTTGAGTGTGCCACCAGCAATTCCCGTGTGCACAAGTGCATAAGAAACTCAAATATGTTAGAAAAGGCAAACCAGAGGAAGAAGTGTAAAGTCCTTATTACACTGACAAAGCCATTGTCTATTCTCTGGTCTCATCTTGCCCTCCATTCTCCCTTCACTTCGCCCTCTGCTCCGGCTACAGCATCTTTATGCTCTGAGCACACGGTCCTCTTTCATTTCTCCCTATCTAAATACTCTACTTCCTCTGCATAGGAACCACTTTCTCATCTTGTCTTTCTGGAAAGTCTGTCTTTGCTTCTTAGGGTTCAACTCAAAGATTATTCCCTATGCCTTTCTTCCTCTTTGCCACCAGGTAGATAAGCAGCTATTCTCCACTACACTGTAGCATATGCTCATCAGAAGCACATGCTATCACACCGAAGGTCCCATTACATTGCAACAGTTCATTCTTCTGCCTTCCTCTCTAGACAGTGAGCTCCTTTAAAGCAGGTTCCCTGCTCTGCTCACCTTTATATACCACTTCTGAGCACACTGAATAACACATCGTGGGAGCCCTAGAAATACTGTAATGAAGGAAGAAATACTGTTTCTAAGCTATGAGTTGATCAGGTCACAAACGTGGTGCTGTTTTGGCTGAATGAAATAACATATTCTCTTTGACCATTGTTTCCATGCTACAAGGGAGACGGCAAAAGAAAGCTTTGTTTCAGTTAGTTATTCCTTTCCCCAAATAATATGACAATTCCTATTATAGAACCTGCCAGAAAAAGGCCTGGGATGCTTTCATGGAATCTCAGGGTGAAGGAAAGGAGTTTCTGTGTGCCAGCAGCTTAATATTTTCCTGTTTCAGCTGTCCTGCCAGGGATGCCAACTCAGAAATCGATCTCGAGCTGAGCAGAGGAAAAAATTAAAGGCTTAATGAAAATGGCCAAATGTCATCACCAGCGATTTTGTGAGAGGAGCCGTGTCAGAAGCCGTCCACATGTGAAATGGACTTTCCCGAATTCCAGCCACCTGCAGGGTCAGGAAGACTCGCAACACGTATATCTCCTGAGGGAGCCGTTTCAGTTTTGTGCTTCTCCTGATGCTAAGAAATACAGAAGCTTGAGATTTACTACTGGGCACATATAAGAATGGAGTCAGCTATTTCCTAACAAACCCAAAGACCGAAATGAGAAATTCAGAAAACAAAAATATGTTCCATGGTAGAAAAACATATATCAGAAAGTTTGAGAAGTAAAAATAAATAAATAAATAACTCTGGTGAATAAAATGTTGTAGATCAATGAGAACTTGACAATCCCTTTGTTTCCAGTATATTTTTGAAATTTCTAAACCATATGAGTTCTCTTTTACCTTAGAAGTTACAATATGGTGACTGTGTGAGAGTGTAACTCTAAATAAAGATGATTAATTTCACTGAATAGATCTTTGAAGATGTAGTGTTTGATGTTGGAGGTTATAGTAACATATTAGAGGGAAGAAATGTAGAACATAAGAAGGATTTAAAGGCTCTGAGTGTGAAATACTAGAATCCAACTTTAACATTTATAAATTTTATAATATTTTAGCCTCCAAAAATTTCAAGTACTTCATCTGCACAATAATTAGCAAAGGACAGCCCTACCCTCCATTCCCTTTGTTCATACCTCAGCTCACAAAATAGGAACCATCAGTACTTCCCACCTCCCAGATGATCCTTTGGGGCCAAGAACAACTATTTTTTCTGCATTTCACTTCTCTTTTCCCCACAAAGGAGCAACTTAATTGTCTGATGAAATTAGGGAGAGTCTAACATCTATTAACCTTGGTTTCTTTTCGAGAAAGATAAAGCATTAATACCCTCTGAATATGAGTGGGTTTTTGTTGTTGTTTTGAGGTAGAAGACTATTATCTTTGTTTACAATTGTTTTGAAATCAAGAAGAGGGAATAGATGATTGACTGGTATTCTCCAGTGATCCCAACAGTAACACTTGTGATGTGAGTTCCAGATCAAGAGGCAGAATGAGCTACAAACCCCCATCGATCTCAGGACACCATGGAAAACCCAGTGATTTTAAGATGTCACATAGCAGTACAAAAAAATTAATTTCATTGTCAAAGAAGATAATGGGGGATGGAGGTGGTAAGATCAGAAAAGAGATTCCAACACATTTTGAAAGTCAGAAAGGAGATAAAGGCTATTGACATAAGAAATAGACCAGAGCAAAACGTGGTCCAAATCCACTAACTACAGACTGTGGTGAGGATGGAGGTGGAGTCAGGCTTCCCATTGGAGGCACCAGGTTGAAGCTGGCACATAAGGCAGAGTGTGGAAATGAGGAATAGAGTAAACTGGACCATTACCTGGAGGCACCTGAACCAAGTAGCTCCCCAATGTACCTCTCGCCCCTCCTTCCTCACACCAGAAAGCACAGAGCCAAGCAACCAGAGGTCTCTTTGGTTAATAATTGGTTGAACTGCTAAGGCCTCTATTGGGGTTTACAATTCTAAAACCTTTTTGTTCTAGCATTTAGAGAAACTGCAGCCTGTCAGCTGACGTCTGTATCCCTCAACCTGAAACAAAGCAGGCTAGTTGGCATGCCCTAGCCCACATCCATGGAACTGCCAGTCATGTTTCAATGCAGTGGAGGGTACTTTTTAGGAACAGACTTATTCATACTTCAGCAGAGGAAATGTACACCAGTGAGCTAGAATAAAGGGTCTCATTCTTGCCCTGGCCGGTTTGGCTCAGTGGTTAAAGCGTCCACCAGCAGACCAATGAGTGGCAGGTTCGATTCCAATCGAGGGCATGTACCTCGGCTGCGGTTCATCCCCGGCCCTGGTCAGGTTGTCCAGGAGGCAACCAGTTGATGAGAAGATGTCTTTCTCTCCCTCTCTCCCTCTCTGTCTGATGATGAATGGGAAAATATCCTCTGGTGAGGATCAAAAAAAAGAAAAGAAAAAAAAGCCTCATTCTTTATCTTTATTTTGTTAATTTATCTTTATTGTTGAAAGTATTACAGATGTCCCTCCCTTTTCCCCTCATTGACACCCTCCTCCCCATTCCTGCCACCCCCACCCCCACCTTCACCACACTGTTTGTGTCCATTTAACCCAGTGATCTCACTTTTAGGAATATATCCTAAGAAGCTTGAAACACCAATCAGAAAGAATATTTGCGCCCTTATGTTCACAGCAGTGTTATTTATAATAACTAAGATCTGGAAATAGCCCAAGTGTCCATGAGTAGATGAGTAGATAAAAAAGCTGTGGTTTCCCGGCCAGTGTGGCTCAGTGGTTGAGCGTTGACCCATGCACCAAGAGTTCATCAGTGCGATTCCTGGTCAGGGCTCATGCCCAGGTTGTGGGCCCAATCCCCAGTGGGGGGCATGCAGGAGGTGGCCAATCTATGTTCTCTCTCATCAATGTTTCTACCTCTCTCTCCCTCTCCCCTCTTCCATCTCTAAAATCAATAAAAGAAAAAAAATTTTTTAAAAAAGCTGTGGTACATTTACACAATGGAATACTATGCAGCTGTAAGAAAGAAAGATCTCTTAACCTTTGAGACAACATGGAGGGGCCTGGAGAGTATTATGCTGAGCAAAATAAGCCAGTCAGAGAAAGATTAAATATCACATGATCTCACTTATTTGTGGAATATAATGAGCAAAACAAGCTTATGAACAAAACAGATCCAGAGACATGGAAGCAGGGAACAGACTGACAAACCTCAGAGAGAAGGGGGTAGGGGGAAGGAAGAGATAAACCAAAGCGCTTATATGCATAACCCATGGACACAGTCTTTCTTTATTTTTAAAAGTGGTTGGGTAGAAAAAAGAATAAGAAAACTAGAAATACAAAAGAGAAAGACCAAAATAATAAAACAGAAAAGCCAATTCTGCAGAAAAAAAAAGAAGAGAACTTAATAATGGCATTTACATAGCACTTACTTGGTGTCAGCCATTCTTTTAAGAAATATATATATATTAACATTTCTCACAACCACCTTTCCCAGTATATATCATTACTATCCTCATTTCTCAGATAAGGAAACTGAGGCACAAAGAGGTGCAGTGAGTTCACCAAGGACATAGAATGTGTCCCTTTCACGTCGATGTTTCTCTCTCTCTCTCTCTCTTCCTCTCTCTCCCTCCCACTCTATCTGAACAAAAAAAATGAAAAAAAAAAATGTCCTCGGGTGAGGATAAAAAAAAAAAAGAAAAGAAAAGATCTGCTTTGCGCACGTAGACACACACAGGGAAGTGTCTGGGAGGGAGAGCAACTCAGAAAGCACCTGTGTGGAAGGCGGAAATTCCCTCAAGCCAACTCGGTTGTGCTCATTGCAGAATCCTGTGTCCCCCCACCCCAACCTTCCCACAGCCACAGCCACAGCCACATCAAAGCGTCATGTCTCCGAGAGGCTGTGGGAGGAAAACATCCTGGCTGTATCAACTGCTTGGCCCTCCTGGGTCCAACTCACTTCCTTCCTCATCCACGGGAAGGAAAAAAAATCACCTATGGAAGATATCAATATAGGGAGATAATTGCCCCTGTATTGGTCAAGGGTCTTAAAAGTAGACAGTAGAATCCACTGTAGCTAGTGTAAGAGAAAAGGGGTTTATTGGAGTGTATTGAGTGGATTACAAATCACAGGAAGACCAGAAGTCACAGAGTTTAAAAAGAGCTTCTAGAAATTAGTCCCAGCTCCTTGTCATACCAAATCAATATCCTCGAAAAGGACATGCTTCACCCCAATATCATAAACAAGTCTCCTCTACTACAATGAAAGCTGCCTCCACCCCACCAACCATGCTGCCCCAAACCAGCTTGGAAAGCCGCTTGTACCATCACCTACCTTTTCCACCCTGTCCCAACCACATGGACGCCACCAGCCAACCTTCTTCTCACATTACATATTTGTGGGTCCAGGACTCATGTGGTCATGCCTTACTGACAGAGACCCATGTCTTCTTCCCTTTACTGACAAAGGGGCTGGGACACATAATGCTTTAGATTTCACGTTGGGAAGGTGGAGTTCACGCTGTAGGGTAATGCGTGGTCCCAGCTGAGGTGGATGAAAATGTGTGGGAGATGGTTAGCGGTGATGGTTGCACAACAATGCCAGTGTGTCCTTAACACCACTGAACTGCACACTTCAAAATGGCTCAGAGGTTTAATTTTGTGTTATGTCTATTTTACCACAGTTGAAAACCCAAAAGTGGCTTAAAGATATAGAGGCAGTCATAAGTGAGAAACCTCCAATTTATTTGCCTAGTTGCCAAAATGAATGTATAAACATTTGAGAAAAATTGTGAAATATTTTACTTAAACCATCCTACTTAAGTGGAATCCATCCTAACATGGAGAGATTGCCACAGCAAGAATTACAGATTTCCTTTGCAAACCACATTATTACGAAATTCTTCTTTATATCTAACCTAAATCCCTCTTGCTACATTTTAAAACGTTTCCTCCTTCTGTGAAGATGAAGAACAGCTGGCTAGCATTTGCATACTGCACCTTTAGGCCAAAATAATTCCAGTTGTTTCAACCCTTCCTGCAAGGCTGTGCTTTCCTTCCCTTGATTCCATTTTCTTTCATCTCTTTGAATCCTCCCTCCCTTTCTCTGCAATTCCTTTTCACCAGCAGGGCCTGTCTGGGGACAGAGCAGTGTGAAAAAATGGACTCAGTCCTTTCTCAACATTATCAACACCAATTCCTAATTTTAAACAAGTTGTTAGAAGTACTTGAATCCGTGATGAGTCATAGTGAGTCAATTACATCCTGGGAACACCGATAATGAAAGGGAAATTGCACAGCCGCCTCCAGGACACGGCAGCATTGAGAGGCAACAGGGACCAGGGGCAGCAGGAAAGAGCACAGCGTGGGTGTAGCGAAGGACAAGGCGGCCTGTTGGACGGTTCTCCTGAAAGCGGCGGGGGTATGCTCTGCTCCTGTGTCCTGGGTGTGCGCTCGGAAGGAACGCTCTGTGTGTGGGGAGGCAACTGGGTCGCATCCCTAGGGGGTGGCGTCTGCACACAGCAGATGGGAGCTGGAGGAGGTGGGACGAAGGAGCCATTAGAGGGAAAACACCAGCTCAGCTCTGAGCATGGCTCTGTCTCCCGGCGTCACAGAGGGGTCTCTGCTGCTCTGATGGGTGGGATACCAGGTGCTGGTATAGACAGTGTAGAGAGACTGGGATCCGTCAGGGCAGGGCCGCCGTGAAATCAAATTCCAGAAGCACCTTATCTTTCTTTGCCCAGCACGTTATGGCCTACAGGCACTTCCACCTCTTGGTTTAATGTACGTCCCACAGCGCCCTGTGTTGTTAGCAGGCCAGGTGTTATCACCACTCCGCTGGGAACGGTGCGCTGGGATCGCAGGACCGGGAAAGGAGCTGGGATGAGCACCTCGCCCTATGGACTCCGACTCTGATGCTCTTTGCTCCACGTCACACTGCCTTTCCCGCACGCTGTGTCGGGGCAGGGCTCGGGGAGCACTTTGCTGAGACTCCTCTGTAAGGGACAGTGCTGCTTAATAAGTGAAAGACTTCCATCACCCGAACCCAAGCCATGCACAAAGCATGCTCTGTAAACACTAAAAGAAGGTGGTGGTTAAGATGGTGAAATAGTGAGTAGGAGGAAGTTGTTTCTATCTGCACGTTGAATGGCAGTTCCTCTCCTCCCCAAGTTGACTACCCAAATGACTGATTACCCTCAAAAACCATTGTTGACTCAAGTTTAAGATTCAGTGAGCGTCTCTTTATAACCACTGTTATACTCCTTGGTAAATAGAAACTGAACAGAAGGAGATTTTTAAAAAATATATATGTGTTCTTTAAAAATATATATTCCCAAAATTATTAATGTTATTTCTTATTCACAATACCTTAAAACCAAACATTATCTCAAACTGAGTAAGCTTCGTACATTGAATTGTTCATGAGTCAGGTAAGAAATGAATACTGTATTGAAACCAAAGTAAAATTTGATTTTTTTTTTTCCCCAGTAAGAAAGGGCTCCTTCTTCCCACCCTTGCAGTTTTCACACAGATTAGAGAACGGTCTATTTTATTTTAACAAAGCTTTTGGCAAAATGTTAACCAGCCTCATGAAGCTTCTGTGCCCAGGCACCAAAGCAACTAATACTGTTCCTTTGAGAAATAGATAGTTTATCCAACAGATGAGAAGAAATAGAAAAATATAGTTGTGTCAAACTTAGCAAGTTAGTAAATTCAACTATCCTGATTATAATGTGAAATTTCTCATAAATCAGCTGCTATCAAGCCACATTGCACAATATCAGTTTTTATTTTTACCATATTTTGTGGTGGTCCCCAATATAAATCAATGGCTAGCTCCGTGTGTTCAGTTGTTTATTCATTCAATACCTTAATTAGAACATGGAGACACTGAGCTCGTACAAGTCAGTCAGACCACATGAAAATGAAATGCCAGCAAAAAGCCAGATAAATACATCTGGTCCCAGCTCCACGGGACAGTCATACAAGTAGCTAGAGTAAAATCTGCCTGGCCAATCAGAAAGATCAGCCATTAGATGTCTTGGATCCAACCAGGGATGGATCACTAACAAGCAATGGAATAGAAAATCTCATTCTAAGTCCCAAGGGGCTTTCAGTGGAAAAGTACATAAATTGTGTTTTTTGTTTTTAATCCTCACCCTAGGACATGTTTTGGTGTGTGTTTTTTTTGTTGTTGTTTGTTTGTTGTTTAATTATTGATTTTAGAGAAAGAGGAAGGGGGGGGAGAGAGAGAGAGAGAGAGAGAAACATCCATTGATTGCCTCCCATACATGCCCCCCCCCCGACCCCGGAGATTGAACCCAAAACCGAGATATGTGCCCTGACCAGGAATCAAACCTGCAATGCTCCAACCAACTGAGCCACCTGGCCAGGGCCAGAAAATGTTTTTGTTTTTTTTTAATTTGACTTCATAGCTCTGTCAATTTAACCAAAAAGTTATTCTTGAGCCTAGGAAGGTAAGTTCTCTTAATATTATTCCTCATTCTATAAAATTTGTTTTTATGGATCCTGATGACTAGAGGCTTAAAACTTCAATCATGGGATGACAGTATTTATGGCAATTTGTGGGTTTATATTCCCCATCTCATATATAACTGAAGAATATTCAGGCTTATTTGCTCAATTCCTCAGTAGCTATAACTTGTCTACACAGCATATCTAATCATTTATTCATTTTAGTTCATGGTGCACATAAATCCAGATAGCGTGTTTAGTCATTCTAAGAGTCATGCAGTTTGTACAGTGACAAATTGCTGTTTGCCTCCCCCCCCCCCACCCTTGAGCTGACCACGAAGGGGACTGGCCACCTGTGGATGGTTCATTCCAGACCTATTACCTGCCAACGGAAAACTAGCTCTTGGGATCTACCAAATGTGGACTCTGTACTATTACGGTCTCCATCTGCAACATCTTAACCTGGTGTGTGTCCTAGGAAATAATAGCCATTTCACACAGCCCAAACAAAAGCCCATGGAGCGCCAGGAAATCAGAGATTCCGCCAAGAGCCATCCTCACTGGCTGCACCCCTTCTCTGCCCTGGCCTGGACTGGGCACCTCTTTGGATTTATGTGGGATGGGCAGAGTTCCTCCTCCCCTGTGGTCGTGATTCTACACAGCTTGTATTTACTGAGCAGAGCAGAGAAAGCAACATACATTAGAGCCAAACTAACATGTGGTAAAAATTCCCGGAGGGTATTTAAGTGAACATGCTGTCCCTTCCTTATGAGGGATAAAGTCAGGAGAGTAACCAATCTGAGCTCTGCTTCGTTACACAAAACGTACAATCCCTGAGGGCTTCATCTGAAAGGAATCTGAGGACTAATGAAATATCATAGACTTTCCACCCTATAAAATGAAGAATTTAATGAAGTGATTAATGCAGGTCAGTAGTAGAATGATGCATTAGCTTCCTATTACTCAGGTAAGAAATTACCACAAGCTTAAAAAAACACAAATTTATGATCTTAGAGTTCTGAAGTCTGAAGTCTAAAATGAGCTGGCAGGGTTACACACCTTCTGGGGCCTTGTGGAGAGAATTTGTCTCCTTGCTTTCTCTAGCTTCTAGAGGCTACTGGTTTTCCTTGGCTCATGGCCTCCTTGTCCATCTTCGAAGGCAGCAGCGTAGCATCATCAAGTATCTCTCCTCCCCGACCTCTGCAACTGCTGTCACAGCTCGTGGCCCTGCTGCCTCCCTCTCACAAGGACCCTTATGATTACCTCTGGCCCCCCTGGATAATCCAGGGTAATCTCAACAACTCAAGATGCTTAGTTTAATCACAAGCGCAGTGTTGTGTTTTGTTTTTACCATGTAAGGTAATATATTCACAGATTTCAGGTATTTGGTTGGGGCAGGGGGAGGCAGGACATCATTCTGCCTACCACAAATAACAACCAAAAAGTCTAAAGCACCTCAGTGACTAAGATTCTAGCAAATACGTATGTTAATTCCATTGAAAATATATTATTAATTTCTTACTAAGTACCAGATACTGTGATTGACAAACATGGCAAAGTGAATAATAGGCCTGAGATGCTCTTTAATTAATTTACAAAGATATGTTTTAAATGTAATTCACAAATAAGGAGGACATCTCAAGACCCTTCAGGAAAAAATATCAAGAATGAAACTGTGGCTCTGGCCACTTTGGCTCAGCGGTTAGAGCATCAGCCCTTGGTCCCAAGGGTTGCAGCTTCAGTTCAGGTCAAGGGCAGGTACCTCGGTTTTGTAGTCATGCGGGAGGTAACCAGTGTGTCTCTCTTAGATGGTGTCTCTCTCTCTCTCTCTCCCTCCCTCCCTCCCTTCCACTCTCTTTAAAATGCAATGGAAAAATATACTCGGGTAAGGATTAACAAAACAAAAAAAAAGAAAAGAATGAAACTGTGCTGACATATAAAAGGCAAAGAGCTCATATTCCCAAATTTCAAAAAAAAAAGATCTTACAAATCAAAAAAGAATGGTAGGAACAACCAAATAGAAAACAGGGGCAAAATGGGCTATTTATTTATGTAACAAACATCAAATGGATTCTGTATACATAATAATAAATTCTTTTACTTCTCAGATTGGCAAGATTAAAAAGATTGGTGATAAAAGTCATTACGATGGCCTACAAGGCCTGTGTGATCTGTCCCTCTCGACCTGATCTCCTGCTTACCTCCACCTCGCCTGCTTGCTCCAGCCAAAATGCCCTTGCACACACTGCAATAGCACATCTTGCAACACCTACCCAAACTCAAATATGTACATAATGCCATCTGACCTAACAATGCACTTATAAGAATTTGACTTTCATAAATATTTATACAAATGAAAAAGATTATATTTAGCTAAATGTTCCTAAATAGAAATTTGGC
Source organism: Tadarida brasiliensis (assembly GCA_030848825.1). Classification (NCBI taxonomy): domain Eukaryota; kingdom Metazoa; phylum Chordata; class Mammalia; order Chiroptera; family Molossidae; genus Tadarida; species Tadarida brasiliensis. The sequence goes on from CM061258.1 coordinate 54,713,818, forward strand.
TAAATAAATTAATATACCTTCACAAAACAAAATGCTGTGTAACAACTAATTTATATTTATTTTTTATTTTGTTATATGTTTTTATTGATTTTTAGAGAGAGAGGAAGGGAGAGAGAGATAGAAACATCAATGAGAGCAAAACATGGATCGGTTGCCTCCTGCATGCCCCCGACTGGGGATTGGGCCCACAACCTGGGCATGTGCCCTGACTGGGAATCAAACCAGTGACTTCTTGGTGCATGGGTAGACGCTCAACCACTGAGCCACACTAGTCGGGCTGTAACAACTAATTTAAAGTGTGTTTGTGTGTGTGCGTGCATATGTGTAAAATATTTTTCAAATAAACTCACAAGGAAAGATTTCTGAATTTATCATTTAATATAATTAGTAACATGCACATGTAAGTTCTTCAGGCTGCTATAACAAAAATACATGTGGGGCCACAGTAGGTTTACAGTTGTGAGTATGCAAAACAGAGTTTATTCTTATATTGTTATTTATTAATTATTGTATTATTTTCCATATGAACAACTGTAAACCTACTGTGGCCCCACCCTGTATCATAGTCTGGGTGACTTGAAAACGACAAAATGTATTTCTCACATTTCTGGAAACTGGAAGTCCGAAATCAGGTTGCCAGCATAGTTGGGTTTCGGTGAGAACCGTCTACTTTGTAGACTGCCATTGCATTCTCATGCAGTGGGAAGAGGGCTGACAGGGTGCTCTGGGGTCTCTTTGATAAGAGAACTAATTCCAGGTACAAAGGCTCCACCCTCAAGACCTAATTACTGTCTGAAGCCCCCTTAATATCACATTGGGGGTTAAGATTTCAACATATGGACTTGGGGGGAATGCAAACATTCAGTCCATTACCATGTATGTTATATATTTAGTCATTATACTTTTATTATTTAGAAAATACATATATCCCAAACATGTCCCCTCCAAAACATTTGAAAATGGCTGGAAGTGGAATGATTATTTTCCATTTAGTTGATTATTAACATATAAAAACCATCTTAGATCATTTGGCTGCTATAACAAAATGTCACACTCTGGGTAGCTTATAAACAACAGAAATTTATTTCTTATAGTTCAGGAGGCTGGAAGTCTGAGATCAGGTGCCAGTAAGGTTGGGTGAGGGCCCCTTCTGAGTGGTTGACTTCTCATTCTGTCCTCACACATTGAAAGCAGCTAGAGATTCTCTGGAGCCTCTTTTATAAGGGCACTAATCCCATTCACGGGGATTCCACCCTCGTGATTTAAGTGCCCCCCAAAGGCCTTTTCTACTAATACTGTCATATCACTTTTGGGGGTTAAGATTTCAACATATTAATTTGGGGGGAATACAAACATTCATATGATGACATAAACCCAGAGAAAGTGTTTCTTCAAATCATCTTTTTATTTTCCCTTCAAATCAGAGAAAAAATATTTTTCTCTCTCTAGATTTTCTTCATCTTCCAACTTAAGACCATCCTAACAAAATTGGCTTTGTCCAGACACTGGAAAATGTCCTTCCTTGTAGTCTATGTTCAAAGCCTTCTGGATATTGTTATTACATATATATTACATAGAGAAGTCTTAACCATCCTTAGAATTTTTATAAGCATATGTTTTCTCTTCCTTATGCGGAAATAAAGACCTCATTAAAGTAAACTTTTCTAAAATGAAATGTTTGTTCCTCAAAAAATGTGATGCATCTATTATCATATGTGTGTGATTAAAACATTTCTCCCCCATAAAATGACATAGAAAGTTACATATAATGTTTAACATTGCAGAACAAAATCTATATAACTCATTCTTGTAGCAATAGTAACATGATAGTATACACATACAATGCATTTTTTTATTAATTTATTTTTGTTACAGATGTTTCTCCTTTTTCCCCCCGCAGACACCCTCCTCCCTATCCCGCGCCCCCCCTCCCCAAGCATTGTTGTCTATGTCCATTGGTTACTCATACATATAAATTCTTTGTTTATCTCATCCCCCTACCCCTCCCGCCCCTCTCCTCTGAGGTTTGTCAATCTGAACCATACTCCTTTCTATGTCTCTGGGTCTGTTTTGTTCATCAGCTCTTTTGGTTCATTATATTCCACAAATAAGTGAGATCATGTGGTATTTGTCTTCCTCTGATTGTCTTATTTCACTTAGCATAATGCTCTCCAGGTCTCTGCACTGTTAATAGTGCTTACCTTTCTGAGGCTGATGACACCAACTACTCTTACCTAGTTCTGTTGTGTATGAATATCACAACATGCATCTACTCTTTTATCCTTTTTTAAAGCTATGGACAAAAAAACGAAATGCACTGTCAGTTTGGGGGTAGCCTAGGACAGGCCATGCCTATTCTTTTGTTCAAAACATAAATGTTTTCTACTTTTCACTGATTTGCTTTCTGTGACCTTCTGATTTCTGATTTGTTTGTTACTCCTGATTTTAATTACCATAATAATACTATTCATTATCTAATGAAGATATAACTCTTTGCCGTTGATATCCATTATTCAAATGTCTATTAATGTCTTAGCAGATAAGAGCAAATTAACTGTCAGAATTATGCTGTATGACTATTGAACTTCAGCCCCGATTTTCTACACATATGATGCCTATAAATCACATCTTCATAGCAGCAGCACCCTTACATACCCCTTTTTCAGAAAAACAGTAAGCTATGCAAATACTTATAAAGGGAGAGATTGTTCCCTAAGTAATTGGTTCTTACAGCTGATCCATCATAGGGAATCTCTCATTTTATAGCAAGATTTTGAGACCCATGAATGTGAAGCCTGCACCACCCTCAAAAGAGGAAGTAAAACATCTCCTCCTTAGAAAGTGAAGCTGGTAATTTTCTACTTGAATATAGGCCTTAGGTAAGTTCTTTAAGACCCTGCACTTCCCTTAAGAAAGAGTGAAAGGTTAACAAATTAGCATTCCCAATATTAAAATTAAAGCTCTCACAAGGACACCCTGTCCCTTCCATTGTTCTTAATTGTTCAGCATAACAGCTAAATAGCAGTGTTACAGTGTACATCGTGTTATTTAAGGTTCAACCATAATTCCATTTCTAATTTCAATTACCATAATAATCCTCTGGTGGAACAACTTTCTAAAAGTCAAAAATCAAAGCAGTTTCTACTAAGAGCTCTCAGAGCTGGGTAATTACACAAATCAACATTTAGCCCACTGGTCTATATGATTTTATTTGCACTCACAGTCTTTGCTGATTCAGAGTACTAAGGAGAGAATCAGGCTGAGATCTGGAGAATAATCAGTCATGGCAAATGTACAAACCAAACTGACCCTCCTGTGGCCCTCGAATGAGTTTTCATCTTGAGCATCCTGTCCTGGTCATTCCGTCTATGTACACACACTCTCATACTCTATTCCTGGGAGGGGTCCTTCTAATCCAGAGGGGTTTTTGTTGTGTTTTTGGTGGCAACTTGACTAATGACTCTAATAAACAGAAAATGCAGTAAATTCCCTGAGAAGTTTGATTTCTACAGCTTTTTTCTTTTTTTTTCTTTGTTATTTTTTATTCTGAGGTGGTAATGCCTGGACCTAGTGGAGGGAAATCTTTGTTTATTTACTTTGATCTTACTAAGAGCTCATTTAAAGCAAAGGTCTCAGCTAGGGACTTGCATGTGAGGACAAATATATTAAAAAGTATGACTGCTTGGCATTGTGTTTCTTTCCAGTGCATTGCCATGAGGACTCCAGGGAGAAATTTCCTGTTGGTCTCAACAGCAACTGAAAGCAACTGGGCAATTTTTGGTTTGTTTTTACATTATGGACAATGTGGATTTTGCAATAGGGCCTGTATCTGGTTTTTATATTATTTAAAATGTGTAACCTAGATATCCCTAGACCCTGCCAGCCTCAGAGCACAAGCAAGTCACAGTTAACATTAATTCCCAAATACTATTGTCTAAAGGGCCTCAGCTCCCTACATAGACGACCCCTTGCTCCAAACATGCTGCATCTCCCTCTAGGTGTAGCACACATGTTTACATTGGTTGATTTTATGTAGAAGAAATCAATTGTGTTGGCTTATTAAGTAAAGAAAAAAATATATATTATAAGGATTAAGAGATGACCTATAGAACCTATAGGCAAGGATGCACCCTTGCCTCAGAAAAAACTGGAACCGAAGAGTCAATTGTCATCAGGAAGTCCCCTGTCTTTCATCTCTGCTTTTTGTGGTATTCTTTCTCTCTCACTGTTGATCAGCTTTTCCTACGTTAGACAGTGAGAAGCACCACCGTGAATGTTTTCCTATTTCTCTGATCAACTCACTGAGACATCGGGTTCTACATGTTAATTTGAGTTTACTTTCCCTCAAAGTCCTATTAAAATATTTTTCAAATAAAAATTAAAAGGACAAAAAAACAAAAACAAAAACAACCACATATGTCTTAATGACAGAAAAGAGAAAAAGTAGTATCAACAAGCCAAACACTTTGAGGAATTTCTAAAAGTTAAGCGCACATGATACCCCATTGCAATATGTAGTCCAGTGCCTGCAATTCAACAATACAGAAGAAAAGTCTTTATGGCCCAGACAGCTTTAGAAGTAAATTTTATCCAATTCTTCATGGAATGGATAATTCCAATGATGCTTAAACTGTTTCAACAACTTTTAAAAAATCAAATTCTAAATTCATTATATCAAGAGTCTAAAATTGTGTAAGATAGATAGTTAAAGTTCTTGTTATCTAGATGTAGGGCTTACATTCTTTAAAAAAAAGTAATCTAGGCATAAACATGACACTAAAATTTTAAATAAAATATTCTTGTTTTTACCCCTTGAAAACAAGAAGCTAAAGTTATATTGGCATGCCTAGTTTTCAGACTGTGAGTGTATTTTTTTGCTTAACATACTATAATCAAAGATGGCTTTATACATTTCAAGCCAGGGTCCCAACGAGGTCATTAATATCACACCTGCTACAGGACACAGCCGTTCCGGAGAAAACTGCGACTCCGCTGTCTCCAGAGCACAGGTCAGAGCACAGGGGAATGAGTTATTTGGTTCTACTTCCTCGTTTTTCACTTAGTCTAAAACAAACAAATAAATTGGCTTTTTTTCTTTTTCTAAGGGTCTGATAGTGAATGTGCTTAATTTAATGAAAATATACGAGAGGGTTAGGCCATTGAAAAGCTACCCATGATTACTTAAGTAACCCAAGAGGTGTTCTGTAACTCCAAACCAGCAGAACCTAATATCGAAACTGACAAATAAAACACAGCAAGAAAACTAGAGTTTTTGCTTAGTTATTTATAGGTGCAAAAATCTTAAATAAATATTAGTAAATCAGAGGACCCAACATATAAACTATATCTATGATAGGAATTGGTCTAAGAAAATGTCTATAAATACAAAGGTGGTTCATTATTTTCAAATCTATTAATAGATCACATGAGAACTTACCTTGACAGAACTGAAAAGATATTTGGTGAATATTGCTGATCAAAGCAAAATTTTTGTAAAACCAGGAAGACAAATATATTTTCTTAACATAATAAATAACAGTCTCAAACAAACAGTCACCATTATTTGCAAAATACCGGAGATTTACCATTAAAGTATATAAGATAAGGACATAACCATTATTATTTAATATTGCTTTAGATGTTCTAGCCAATATCACTAGGTTAAAAAAATAGTTGTCAAAAATAGAAAGAAGGTAACAAAATTCCAGATAATGTAGTTTTTACCTTATAATTCCAAAGGAGTCCATTTTAAAATGTAAAAATTTAATAAAAGAGCTTAATAAGGTGGCCAGCTATAAAATAAATATATACAACTCAAACTTTCCTATGTACCAAATATGTAAGTTTAAAATTTCAATTTAAAATTTTGCCAAATTAAAATATCCCCCAACAGGTTAGTAAGAAAAGATAAAATATTCAATAATTAATAAAGGACAAATGGCCAACCATTGGGAAAGTACAAAGTTAGAGACCTACTTCATAACTTACTGCAAAATAAATTCCATGTGGATTAAAGATTAAATGTAAAATATGAAATCACAAAATACTAAAATATGATCAATATTAGATAACCTTGGAGTAGATAAGTCTTTTCTAAAGGAAAACAAAGGAAAAAGAAAAGGGTGATAGTTTGTATTCATCATTTATCAAAATCTTTAGAATATCTAAGCAAGCACCATAAACAATATTGAAAGACAAATGACAAAGTTTATATACAAAAAAGACTAAGTAGTTATACTATCTAAATAAAAAGATGAAAAATTCTTAAAAGATATAAACAGACAGTTCATAGAAGCGGAAACAAGTGATTAATAAACATTAAACAGGAAAAATATCCAACTCTACAAATACTCAAATAAGTGTACGTAATAATGGCATTGGAGTGTCTGGTTAGTGTTTTTATAATCCATTTCTAAGCGGTTTTAAGAGATTTTTTAAATGAAAGCAGCATTTATTAAACATGTGAACAGACTGATGCCCTTTGATACTGCTGATTAGTAAAAAATTTTTCCAGAAGAAAATTTGGAAATACATATTTAAAAACCTTAAAATGCAAAGATCTTTTAACCTATTTCTTGGAATTTAAGAAAACAATCCAACAGATGTATTAAAGATTTTACTAAACATTGGTTATAGTAGAAAACTGGTACAATGTTGAAGTGTTACAGTGGTTGAATAAATTATAGAACAAATTATAAATTATATCATGAAATATAACATCCATATAAACAGGGTATATTTATCAACCTGGAAAAATGGTTACATGTAACAATAGGTTTGAAACAGAAAGGACATACAGCACAATGTTAACTAGTCATTCCTGGTTGAGCAAATATGGTTGATTTCTATTTTCTCCATATTGGTTATTTGTTTACTAATTTGTCCTCAATGATCATGTGTCGGTTGCATAGTATATTTTTTAAGCTTTTGAAAAAATCACTACAGTGATACAAATTCTTTCTAAACATAAGTGTTATCCCAGCATTGGAAATAAATGTTTTTACATTCTTCTTTAAAAAACAGAATGAAAACTCCCATATTTATATAGACTGCTATATATTAACTTCATAGTCAGTATTCAAAAATAAAAGGAGGAAGACAGAAATAAAGCAAAAGTCAACAGATATCTAATTATTAAACTGCTCTGTTCAACACCTTTTATCATCTTTTCATCCTTAGTGGTTCTCAAACAAAGATGGTACCACTCCTAAGGACGGTTTGGAAATACTGGGTGGAGCGCCTTTTGTGGCTGTCCCAGTGACCAGTGAGCACTACAGATATTTAGTAAGAGGAGGGAAGAGAAGCTAACTCTCCTGCAACACTTGGAAAGTCCAGAACAAGAAAGAATTGTCCTGCCCAAAATGTCAAAGTACCCTCCACTGAGAAACCCTGCTAAAACTAAACCTCTGAACAAAATGCAAGGCCTTCACTCCCTAACCCCTGCCTGTTTTTCTAAACTCATCTCTTTCAGCTTTTCCTCCCTATTTTACATCCCTCTTTGTTTCTTTCAATGCCTTTTTTTTTCCTGCCCCAAGCCTTAACCATATCAAATTGCTGGCAATTCTCATAAAGTGCCAAGAAGTATTATGCTTCTCAGTTTTCATTTGACTTAGATTATTTGCTCTGCCTAGAACACGCCTTTCATAAAGTCATACTTGTTCCTGAAGATTCAGCTTGGTCATCTCCTTTGGGGAGCTTTTTTTGCATCATAGATTCCTCCCCTTTTTTGCCCTCACTCTTACTTGTATACACCTCTATTATAACTTTTAAAACCCCATACAGTATTTATTTCATCTCTTTATTCTCCCACTAGAAGTACAGGGTCCTTGAGGGCAGTAAGAGAATCCTTATTCATGGTTCAACTCTATGTACATGAAAAAAATATCTGGCACATAACATTTACTCCATAAATTCTTATTGGCTGTTGAGGGGGAAAAGAGTGAATTTGAAATTACCTTCTCTTTCACAATCAGCAAAAGAAGAAAAAAAATAAGGTTTGATTTCTGCCTTCACATAATTTAACATTTCAATAAAAATAATGTTAGATATCTGCTTCAAATTATTTATTATCTCAATACATTACCATCACACAAAGTGATTGGGGGGGAAATGGCAAGGAAATATATATTTATTTGCTCCAAATAAATGTTTCCAAAGATCTAACTGCTAAGAAATCCACATTTGTGTATTGGTATGTGATATACATGTGTATCATCCTATTTGTAGCATAGTTTTTTATTATAATATGATTTGTTTGAAAATGCAAATTAAGGGTAGGCTAAAAAAATGTTTTCAGTAACCTTTATTACTGAAGGCCAGAGGAATTCCAAGAGAATTCCTTCTTCTTGAGAATCGAATCTTCTTACTTGCAGAGCATATGGTTCGTTACAAAGATCACTGACTTTAGGGGACTGAGATATTAATATAAGAACATGCTGAGCAAATTAAAATAAAATATTAGGGGTCAGATACAGTGATCGCTTTTGTTTTACTTTTTTTTTTTTTTAATCCTCAAGTGGATACTTTACCATTTATTTTCAGATAGAATGGGAGAAAGGGTTAGAGAGAGAGAGAGAAACATCAATGTGTTTGAGACACATTGATTGGTTGCCTCCTACACAACCCCAACCAGGGCTGGGGACCGAACTGTAACTGAAGTACGTGCGCTTGACCAGAATCGAACCTGTGACTCCTTGGTACGCTCTAACCACTGAGCCAAACCAGCCAGGGCTGTTTTACATGTTTTGATCTGTAAGGTTAAATGTTTTTCTCCTATTGATGTAAAGTTTTCAGAAATATATTATTTAGTTATTTAATAATAGCGCAGCTATTGTGTTCACATTTTAGGAGACAAATACAATTCTCTGTTTCAATGAACAAATTTGAGAGAATTAAAACATCAGATTTGTGAAGGTGGATATCACAGCTGTCTAATGTCTTAGCTAGCTACTTTATCCCACATCACAGCCATCACTTTTCCCCCTTGAAAATGATGTAGCTGCAATGTATTAAGCACTGTGTATTTTACTGTGGCAGATACAAAAAATAAGAATTCAAAACCTCCCTTCTAATATTTTAAAATTTAGTAGAAGGGATAAGATAACCATATAGATTAAGTAAAAAAAAAAAATTGTCAATTTAGAGAAGAAAGAATCTTCTGGCTTTAGGAAATGTGATATAGCATTTGAGATGGAAATTGAAAGATGGATGAGATAAATTTTGGACTGGTTAAAAATATGACAAATTCAAAAGAAACAGTCCCTGCAATCATAAAGATTTTGCAAATAATAAATTATTTTATTTGAAAATTGGGATGTCAATTCTTTATTTTAAACATTATGAGTGGGACTTTGGCTTTTAGTAAAAATGGAGTAACAGGGACTAGATTTACCTTCCTGTCTCAAACAAACAAAAATCGGAAAATATCTGAAACAATGGTATTCAAGACACTGACATCGATCAACAAAAGACAGTGATCCTGAAAGATGAGAAATAAACAAAGTGAGCAAATGACTCAGCTTACTGCCACCCCCACCTCTCTCTCTAAAATCAATAAAAATATATATATTTTTTATGAAGAGTAAGCAATTAGTCCTAGTTTAAACATGAATCTAGTCCTGCCTAACAAATTTTAAAGCCAAGATTCAACAATACCATATTGTTTCCAAAGTAATTTAGCACCCCAGAACAAACCTCGAGAATATTTATAGGAATATAAACATATTTAACACCAACAAGATGAAATGTACAGTGTTTTGGCATTCAATTACTAGGCATGCAAAGAAGTAGAAAAATATATCTAATAATGAAGGTGGGAAATCAATCAAAACCAGCAGAACTAACACAAACGTCAGGTTCAGAAGACAGAGATATTAAAACAGTTAATATAACTATTTCACATGCTCAAAAAGTCAAGTAGAGCTATAGAAGATACAAAAAGACCAGATAATAATAATAATAATAATAATAATAACAATAACTTTTAGAGATGAAATGATAATGTCTCATATGAAAAATATACTGGATGGTATAAATTGTAGATTATACATTGTAGAAGAAAAACTTAGCAAAACTGAAAGTATAGCAATAAGAACTACACAAAATGGTGCACAGGGGATAAAAGAATAAATGAACAAATAGTGAACTGTAGGACAACTTCAAAAGTAGCCTAGTATATGCTCAATTGAAGGTCTCAAGGGGTAGGAAAAAAATATATTTCAAGAAATAGATGAAAAATGTCCAACTTTATAAAAACTATAAACCCAGATATACAAGAATCTTAATGAACCCCAACATCAGTAACACCAAAAAACTATACTAACACACATCATAATCAAATTTCTCAAAACTATTGACAAAAAGGAAGTCCTAGAAGCAGCCAAGGAAAGAACATACATTATATACAGAGGAACGATGATAAGGGTGACAGCATATTTCTCATTAAAAACTATGCAATCGATAACACATTGAAGCAACATTGTAAAACACTGTCAACCTGGAATTTTATAGCCAACAAAATTCTCTTTCAAAAATTCAGGTGGAAAAGATGTCAAGCATACAAAAACTGAAAAAATGGATTTCCAGCAGACCTGCCCCCCCAAAAAAAAAGAAAAGAAAAGAAAAACTCTTTTAGATAGAAAGAAAATAATAGCAGATGGAGATATGAACCTATACAAAGAAATGAAGAACATTGGAAATGGTAACTATATCAGTAAATACATGGCAGTGTTTCTTGTTACTGAAATTCTGCAAGAAATAACCAACTGTTTAAACAAAACTAATAACAGTCTAGTGCAAGGTTTATGATATATATAAAAGCAAAATGCATGACTATATCACAAAGAAAGAAGAAATAGAAGAATATATTTTAAAATTTTTATACCATACATGGAGTGCTATAATATCTCTTGAAAATTAAACTGAGGTAAGTTAAAAAATGTATACTATAAACTCTAAAACAACAACTAAATAACAAAAGATTGTAGCTAATGAGCCAATACAGGACATAAAATGGAATAAAAAATATTAAAGTACAACAAAAGCAGGCTGCTTATCTCTCTGGCCTAATTTCATACTCTCTTCCTCCCTTACACACACATCTACATCTCAAAATTGCCAAACTTTAGACAAAGTAGATTTCAGAACAAAAAAAATTAAATTGCATATGATAAAGAAGGCCATTGAATAATAAATGAGTAAATTCATCAAATGGATATGACAATCTTAAAAGTTTATGTACCTAATAACAGAGCTTCAAAATATGTGAAGCAAAAACTGATAAGAACTACAAAGAGAAATAGACAACACCACAATTATAGCAAGAAATTACAATACCTTTGTCTCAGTAAGTAGACAGAAAATCAGTAATATAGAATGTATGAGCAACACAATAAACAAACTTGACCCAATTAACATTTACAGACCACTCTGCCCAATCACAGCAAAATACAAATTAGTTTTAAATACAAATGGAATATTTACCAAGATATATCATATTTGGGGGAGAAAAAAAGAAGTATCAATATATTTTAAAAGATTCCAGTTATACAAAATATGTTCTTTGACCAAAATGAAGTTAATTTAGAAATCAATAACAAAGAAATACTATATGTAACATCCCCAAATATTCAGAAACTAAACAATACACTTCTAAAAAGTCTATGGGTCAAAGAAGAAATCAATATGGAGATTTAAAAGATTTTTTTTTCCTTTATTGACTTTAGAGAGAGAGGAAGTGGGAGGGAGAGAGAGATAGAAACATCGGTGAGAGAGAACATCGACTGGCCGCCTCCTGCCTGCCCCCCACTGGGGATTGGGCCTACAACCTGGGCATGTGCCCTGACCGGGAATTGAACCAATGACCTCTTGGTGCATGGGTCGACACTCAACCACTGAGCCACACTGGTTGGACCAAAATGAATATTTAAAAAAGAGAATTGTGAACTGAAACAATATAGTAAAACACATGAAATGCTGCTAGAGGAAATGTATGCCTATATTAGAGAAGAAGAAAGATCTGTCTTGGAAAAAGAAAAGTAAATAAAACTGAAATTAAGCAGAAAAAAGAAAAGAATAAATATCACAGTGGAAATTAATGAAAACCAAAATCTAGATTTTAAGAAGTTCAAAAAATTGATAAACCTGTATCTAGACTGATCAGAGAGAAAATAAAGAGAATATAGATATTTCCAATATAGATATTACCACTATCCTGACAAGATTTACTCATTTTCTTCAGTGAAACCATAGCTTCTTAGTCAATATGAAGTGCTAAATGATCTTTGAACATGTATTTTCCTATTGGTGATGCATCTTATTGAAAATAGAAATGTCTTAAGATTTGTGTGTATGAAAAAATTTAAAATGTATAACAGATTTTCTTATCAAAGAAAGTGAAATCTCCCAGCACCAGGAGATTATGTCTGAAAAGAAACTGCTTATGACCACCATCATTTCGAAAAGTAATTGCTCTTTGTCAAGTGACAGCAGCTGAAAACCTTGTTTTTCTTTGTACATATGCTTTACCTCAAAAACCTATGACTTTTTACTGTGAATTGAATAAAGTCTCTAAGTGCTCAGACCTCAAGTGTAAAAATATGCCCGTACTTTCCTCCAGGCTTGACGACTGACCTGTACATCTAACTGTGCTCTAAACATCTCTATCTATATATGATTGCTTTAAAAAAGAAAAGAAAAGAAAATCCTCTAAGATTGGTCAAATAACAGGCATTTTGTTTAGGGCTTATTTTCATCTTTTAGGCTTTATGAGGATGGGAGAACTCTGTGATGTAAATTTCTCAAGTAAATATTTCTTGATTATCAACATTAGCTTTCTCACCAACATTTTGCGTTTAACATCAGAAAGAAAGATGAAGGGAAGAAAGGCAATGTTTATACAGGGAAGCTGGGCAGTTGTTTGAGAATGAGTTCCAGATGCTGCAGCCTTGAAAACCTTGGCTTCCATGGAAGGCCTTGTGTCTTTCATGGTATAAGAAACTCAGGAGGATAAATTTCCTTTCAAAACCAAATGACTCAATCCCTTCAGTAGTTGGAACTTGAAAGAAGAGGATTTACTTACCCTGTCAGGTTATGTCAATCCACCTAACAGGACCCTGGTGCAGGCAGGTTTGTGGGAGAAATCAGAACACCTCAGAGGAATCGGGATGTTTGTGATATCAGTTTATTATAGATTCTGACGCTGATTCCATTTCACTGCACATTTGTCACAATTCAGAAGAATGAGAAATTTTCTGCAAACTTTTCTATGGAAAATGGCAAAAGCCAGGATTTATAGGATGAATTGGTTTATGAGGGTTTGTCTTAAAGAAGAGTTTAATGGCTTTATAGTTCCTTGCTAAATAAAAGATTGTAAGAGATACAAATGCCTGATGAAATGTCAGACTTCATTCTACCAGAAATTTCCCATGAATTACCTTTTCTACCATTTTTGCGCACAGCACGATGTTTAAAGGAAACAGTCTGTGTTACTCTATGATTCTGCTACCAGGAAGACTTTCTGTTATCAATTTTTAGACCTGTCAGATCATGACGAATTTACTGGGCAGCAACTCTGCGGAGCACTGAAACTTGAATTCATAGCTCCTCCTTCATCTCTCAGCTTCCACCATTGCTCCCTTACAGTCTATTCTCCAAGCAAAAGGAGTCGGAACGATCTTTTTCAAAATGTGAACAACGTGTGTCTTTCCTCAGCTCCATACCCTCTAACAGGTTTACATCACATTCAGAACAAAACCCAAACTCCTTCTTCCAGCTTTGGGAGTTCTTCATATTCTCGGCCCTGCTCACCTCTCCAGAGTCCTCTCATCCTCTCCATTCACTCAGTCTGCTCCAGCCACTTCCACCATCAGCCAAGACTTAGATTCTATTTATGAAATAGGTGTTCATTCTCTCAGTCGCCACTCCTCCTCATCAAGCCTCACCTGGAACACTGAAACAGCCCCCAGCTCATCTCCCCATCTCCAGTTTTGGCCTCTGCACTGTAGCTAGAGCGATCTTTGGAAAATGCTAATCGGATTATATCGGTTGCATGCTTACGGTGTTTAAATGGCCCCTCGCTGCCACTGCAATGGCATGAAAACTCCTTAACCTGGCTTACGAGGCATTTCATAACACGGCTGTGGTTTATCTCTCTGGCCTAACTCCCAGTCTACACTCCCATCCTGCCCTACACACTCACCTCCGTAATTGCCACACATCTGTCATAATGTGCAATTTTCAGTCATGGTCTCAAATCACATTTACAAATGCTCTTCTCTTGGACTGCAATGTCCTGTCTGTTTTTCTTTGCCTTAAACAGTTCCCACCCATGACCAAAAGCACCTAGACCCCAAATGCTATGGCTCTTCAATAGTGCAGCTCTTTTAAAACACATACCTGCAATATTTTTCCCGAGGTACGCTCACAACATCATAGTGTGACATGATCAGAACAGGGTCCAGCATCAGTAGTAGGCTAGCACTCTTCCCTCTGTCTGCTAAGCTCTCCTACTACCCCTCAGCTCCATCTCAGCTCCAGAGCAGACCAGACCCTCTTTTTCTTCGAATAAGCTTAACATCATAGACACTTGCTCATTCCTGCAAAGCAGACCCCAAACAGAAGAGCCTGGCCATCAGACATGGTTTGCATCTTGGAACGTCAGAGTAGGAGAAAGAGTAAATTTCTTTTCATTTTTCCTCCAGCAGGCTTCTACAGCAGTACAGCCGTCCCTCGCCACTTCGCGCTTCCACCTTCGCTGCTTCACTCTATCGCGGTTTTTTTCAAATATATTCATTAAAAAGTTGATGGAGACAGTGAAAATGATACAGCCCGCGCTTGGTTGCCTGAGTCAATTATGCACCCCTCTATTACAATTAAAATTAAAAGTACTGTATGTATGGACTGTAGGCCTATGTATTTGAGCACCCCAGGAATCCTTCAAAGCCAGGTGCAACCACTACAGTCTGGAACAGATTAATCGCGATAAACGAGGGACGACTGTATCCAGAATCCAAAGGCAAATGGTTATGTTGTGGGAAGAAAAGGAGGAGCCATAAGTCCTCCAACAAACAACTTCTAAACCCCAGGGACTTAAGCAGCCAAAAATATCTTGTAATATACAATTCAACGATGCTATCTATAACTACAACATTAAGTTTTTCTTTAAGCAAAGTAGATGATTTTATGCAAAGCCTGAGGAGTAATTATTTCCAAGCAAGACAAAGTATTTAAATAATTTTGGATGCTCTAGTGTGACCAGGCTACAGTTTCTCTCCCTGTCACCTCCATGTGTTATTATGACCAGAAGCTGTGGTGTGGAGATTGTGCATTCTCTCAGATTCTGAAAGGCCTGAACCTAGCTGAGGCACCCAGAAACTTGGAACATGTTTGCTTTCTAGCACCTACAGGTTTATAAAAGAGAGAATCTGAACTTCAACAGTAGTTAGCAGAGTAGAGCTGTTGGATGGTAGTTGATGCCCAGTAAGAAAACAGAAGAATGAAGATGACTTATATCAATAGTTCCTATCAGCAGCGCAAGCAGTTTCTTTTTTTGCGCAAACGTGGAGAGACAGTGCCTATTGCACATTAACAAATAACATGGACTCGAAGGAGTTATTCTGCAGATGTGGACTTCAAATATCCCTGGAGAACATGTTATCCAGCTTTTCCTTCTATGTGTGAACAAAAAACACTCTTGTATTAATTTCCTCTTTATAGATCACTGTTATGATGGATGTTCCGAAGAAGAACATGGAGAAAGGAGACAACTAAGAAGCCCTCCCTCAAATTAAAACAGGTTTTCATAATCGGTTTACTTCTATTTTATGTTATCTAGATTCCTTTTCAATTGCTTATATCTACATTCACTGATTGAGATTCAGTAATACTTGGGGAAACCCCATAGAGGGATGGAAATAATGATTTTGGGGATCCTGGCCGCATTAGTCTCATATTATTTGCATTCTGACTGGTTTGCATTTGCTTACTTATGGGTCAAAGAGAGTAAAGGACAACATCAATTTGCCTTTAGGTTCATTTTTTCCAGTTGCAAACATGGAAAGAGACACTTTTATGCACATTTATATATTTTTTTAATCTGTGTTATTGTTTTAAGTTTCCTATACATTAAATAGCAATCTCCATTTTTCAACTCAATCTCTACCACCATTTCAACTATTATGGAGTACTTGCTAAGAACTGAAATCTAATCTACATGATTTAAATGTAGCAACTCACAGGTATCCTGCAAGGTAGAACCATGATGGCCGTTTCACACTCGAGGAAACAGAGTTTAAGTGACATCCAAATTCACATGTCGGATTAATGCAACTGGACTGAACAACCAGGGAACTGTCTTTTATCCCAGGCTGGTAAAGTATTTGTGGCTGGTCAGCTCAGCTGCTTAGAGGTTAAAGTTTAATGCTAATAAGGTCAAAGTCATAAATGTGAAGTTTGAGTGAGAGCTTTCCTCTGATTCATAACTGAGAGTTCAACAGTTAACCCCAGAAAGTCAATACGGGGTGTTGTTACAAGGAGGGCGGAGTGGGAGAGTGGGTGGCTCAGTATAAACCCATCGTTCATGCTGGAAGCAGTACTCAGAAAAATGCTTCTTGATAAATAACCGAAGGAACCATCATCTTTTCCGAAAAACAGCAAAAAGGTTATATTTAAGCTAGAAAATCATTTATAGATTTCACTCTAATAGCTAGGCAGCGGGGAAAAACAGAGAATGGATGAGCGAGATGCTACCAGCGGGTCTCTCTGGTACAAGCCCATCACGTGACACAAAAGAGAAGAATTAAAAGTCAAGAGCAGGGGCAGAGGCAGGGGTTATTGAATTATTTTCCCAATATTTCTAAGCTAGTGGTAGAGAGCAGAGATTAATAGAACTTGATTTTTCTGACTCCTGATTTATGGTCCTTTCTGCCAAAATAGGGACAGTGTATACTATGGCCCAGGGCCTGAGAGAAATTATTTTCTGGCCATGTCCTGAATGGGGGAGTGGGGAGTGTTCGCTGTTACCCTCAGAAAATGGCCAATTCTGAAGGGCATTTTCTTGACTCCCATTGAAATTCTTTACTTTTCCTTTAAGCTTATTGAAATGTACATGTAATTATTTTACTTTCTTTGTCTTACTGCCCACCCCTTTCTTCCTCTCAGAATCCTAAACCAAACCATTCTCTGTGAACAATATCCCAAGGTTGTCTTTTATCGACAGAACCCCAATCGGTCTCTTGCCACTTGTGAGTATTACTCCAAGAACAGTGTCTGTGATGGCAGATTCATTTGCTCTCTTCACAGAGAAATTTCTAGGAATTTTCTAGAAAGCGAGTGACTTTTATAGAAATACTGATTTCTAGCATATGTCTCTCTGTGTAAGTGAATTTTCCTTTTACCTTTAAATTGTATAACTTGGCAGGCTGCTGACAACGACAACAAACAACCAAGAAGTTGTACAAAAAGAAAAATAAAGTAAAATGGGAATATGAACATTTAGTATGTACATGATTTACCTTATTAGAGTGACATTTTTTTTCCCTTGAACTGAAAACAAGTGAAAATAAAATGATTTCATGGCGTAACACTGTTAATAAAGTTTTCTATTTAAATCAGCATCAAACTTCTAAATTTTACTTTTATTTATTTATTTTTATTTTTTTCTTTATTGATTTTAGAGAGAGAGGAAGGAAGCGGGAAAGAGAGACAGAAACATCGATGAGAGAGAACATCAATTGGCCGCCTCCAGCATGCCCCCGACTGGGGACTGGACCCACAACCTGGGCATGTACCCTGACCGGGAATCGAACTGGCGACCTCTTGGTGCATGGGTCAACATTCAACTACTGAGCCACACCGGCCGGGCTTAAATTTAACTTTTAAATTTGACTTTATATCTCCATGATACCCAATGAAAATTTTAAATTAATTATATAGATTTTATTGAGACTTAATAACATTTTAGCTTAACATTAGTCATAAATTTGAAACAAGTATAATGGAATTTTAAAATTTATTTAGGCAAGTTGTTCTCAAATGTGGTGAGCATCAGCACAGGGCTTATTAACCACAGATTGCTGGGCCTCTGCCCCACAGTTTGTGATACAGTCGGACTGCGTGGGGGCTGAGAATTTTCATTTGTAACAAGTTCCCAGGTAAGGCTGGTTCTGTGACCACATTTTGAGAACCACTGATTTAAACAACAAAAAGTCTGAATTCTTTCTTTCTATTGGTGTAAATAGACACTTTAGCACAAAAGCAATCTCAGACACAGACCATTTGATAAGAATTAGATTTGGATTTTATAAATGTCTGGAGAAAATAATTGTGGGCAATCTTACTTTGCCTCTCTTGGCAGTCTCTTGATCCAGGTGAGCCTTAGGTTAATTCCCAGCCAGACTGTCAAATCTAATTTCAAATACTAGACTATTTGGAAAATACAATAAAATGTTTATAAATGCAATTGATCTTCTGAATACCTAACAAGTGTCCTTGGAAACTAGCCATTCATAGCTCAAATTATGTAAATGCTGCATAATATTCGTAATCTGCAAATGGGAAATGCCAAAAGAAAGAAGAAACAGTTTTGTTATTGGAAACTACCTGGGTGGCACCGTTCACTCACCTTGTTCTCATCCTGAATGAAATTAGTCACTTTGCAGAGTAGTCAAAATAAATATCAGTAAGATAAGAAAGAAGGAAATAAGGAGGAAAGACTTATGTAAATAATTGCCTTGTAGCTACCTGTAACATTACTGCAGTTTTTATGCACAATAGAAATCATCTCAGTTTTTCTTCCCTTACAAAAAAAAAGGTCTGAATCACAAACATAGCTCATGCTCATTTATTTCCACGTGACAGTCTGCTTCAGCAAGGTACCTTGCAGAGGTGCATTGTGCTAGACAGCTGTGAGATCACAGAAGCTATCTGGGGAGTGATAAGCACAGCTTAACAGAAGAAATGCTAAGTGTACTTCAGTGTGGTCTCTATGGATATTTGTTCTTTCTGAAACTACTTTCTGAGTGGAAATGCTCTGTTTTGCAGTAGACTTTAGTAATATTTGTTAGAGACACTCTATGCTCCAAGCAGTAAGCAGGAACTTCAGCCGTCAGACATTAGGCCTCCCCTGAAAGGCCAGTAACAGCTGTGAAAGGACTTTTTAATTTAAGATGAAAAGGCATGATTTTGAGTCTCCAAACCCTAAGTGCCGAAAAGCATTTTAAACAGGAAAAGATTGACAGTCCTGTCAAGGAGTAATGCAGCTGTATTTGCATCCGACCTTCATGAAAGCACTTTCAACATCTGCAAGGACAAAAACCAACAAACAGAAACAAACGCCTGAGAAAAGTTGTCTTGGAACGAAAGATGAATAACAGCCAAATGCCAAATTCTGGTGGGAGAGCCCGTCACCCCCAACTTCAGTTGTCAACTAGAATAAGACAGTCTTTGGAATGAGCTCTGTCTTTTGGGTCATATATTTGTTTTCTTGTAGACTAAAGTAAAGGCAAGAGGGAGAGAAAGAATGTGTTTTATGTCTTTCTAACGGCAGTGAATCCACGGGCACTGGTTCTAAGATGAAGACAGCTGTCTGTCAACTTGGGTAGACATCTCCTTCGTAAACCCTTTTGTGATCAGTTTCTTTCTGGTCTGGTCATGGTGTTTGTAATCATTTCTTAGAGTAAGTGGTTGGGAAAAGGTATCAGTTTCATTAGATTGACAATAGGTAAAAAAAAAAAAAAACCTCTGTTGACAAATTTTGGAAGTCAAAAATATTTTAACCTTGGATTTTTCATTCGTTCCTGCACAATAAATCTATACATAAAATTAATAAATGGTCTTGCTAGAGCATATGTGAATTAGAGAAAAAAATATTAAGTAATTCTCCGATAGTTAAATTCTCAGGTGGCACAAGGACTGTGACATGATGCAGGGTCACTAGGTTTGACTGGCAGTTGGAAGGTAATCTTATTACCCTGGGTATTGTGTTGTAAATTGATCAAATACATAGACCTGTGTAAGAAGGAAAAATTTAGAGTCATTTTGCACTATTTTCCAGATATGCTTAAGTCCAGTTTCAGTTGTCATTAACATGAGAAGAGCACTCTTGAAGCTATTTACAGAAGGAAATGTCTCTAGGGGTTAGTAAATTGCAAGCTTTTGAGGTAATTTCCTATGGAAGACGCTTTTATACCTCCGTATGAAATCTCTTGGACACCTCCTATGAAGCTACAGTTGACTTTCATAAACAACATAATGACTACATGTCAAAAAAAGAGTGATAAACTGTGGGTCTTTAAAGAAATGGAAGGAGCCTACAACTTGCTTTCTTTCTGTTGACATGTATAACATAAAATTAGCCCACAAAGACCTTTGAAAAGATGCTTTCTTTTGCAAAGGTGGGTAATTATTTTCAACATTACAAAGTAACTGTAGTTTCCTTGTTTAAAATATTTTATCATTATTTTGTTAAGGAAGAAGAAAAATCTTCAATAATGTAAGGATTTAAAAAAAAAAAAAATACAGACCTTAATAAAATCATACTACTTGCTTTGAAGAAAACAAGTAAAAAAAATCTCTTGGTCAACATTTCTAGGCACTTAATAATTATAGGCTATAAAAGGATAAATTCACATATGCAAGCCCAGATCCTTTACATTAGAACTTAGGAAATTCTAAATACTCTTAGGTTTTCAACTAATACAATGTGCAGTTCTGTCCTATCATCTGCCTGACCTTTCTGCAGTGCTTTTCAGTTAGTGTAAATGTGTGTCACTGCGACTGCTGAAATGCCTCATCATCTAATGGTAGCTTAGTAGAGAGGTAAATATTACAAGTCTGAGAGTTTTGTATTTGTTTTTGTTTTTAATTTACTGAGTTATTTTAAATGCAATCAAAGACTGTAAAACAATATTTTAAGAAAGAAATTATTCTGCTAAAAACAATTCATTATAAAATATTTTGAATGAGCTTGTCTCAAAAGTAAATATCTCTAGCCATAATAGATAGAAAAGAAATAATCATTATCTTAGGAGCGTAATTCAAAATAAAATAGGTTTTAGGTTCCTAGGTTTTAAAAACAAAGTTATATTTAAGAAGCTGGGTGCCATAATAATATATAACTAATTTTATGAATAATGAATTAATAATAATATATTGAGTTTCTATAGTGTTTTTTGAGTTTTAAAAAACTCTTTCAAATATACTATCTTCTCTATCTTTACAGTAATGTCACAAGGCAAACAGAGCAAGTCATCATTTTCCAAACTGGGAGACTGATGCACAAAGTAGTTAAGTCACTTAACTAGGTATATGCAACAGAAAATGATAAATCTAAGTCTGGAATCTGTATTCCCCAAGTTTTAGTAAATATTATTCCCATGTATACTCCTAAATCATGAAATATTCCCAAAGGAAATTCATTCTCAGATTTCTAAATACATGGATTGATTCCCCACAGCCCCTGTACATTTAGTAAAGAATCTCTTCCAGAGCCCTCCCTCACACCTCCCCCCATCATCCCAATATCACAGTCCCTCCCTTGAGTCTCTAGGGACCTTCTCGTGATCCAGAAAATGGACGGTGAAGGCCTGGCAGGCAGGAGGAGGTCTTGAGGACCTCTTCCAGCTCTCTAGTTGGAATCTCTTCTGAATGGTCAGTGGCCATGGCAAACTTGTCATTAAACATTTTGATATTCATGCATCCACTCAAAATGCATGGGTTCAAACCAGCTAGCATAGGAAATATAAAAACAGTTCCCAAATTATTCAGTTCCCTTATATTTCTTATTATATCTTGTGTTTTCTGTGGTAGAAATTGCCTTAAGGTAAAGTTTAAAAATAAAGAGTGGTATATATAAGTTTTGTTATTAACAAGAAACATGTGAAATCAGTGATATATTAAGTAATATGTGTATATAGAGTCAAGTATTGAACACAGGAGGAGAGGTATTTTATTTAATGTTGTTACTTAATAGTTGTCATTAATAAGTTAATGGTTAAAGGACAGATAAAGACTAATGTCATTGGAGAGATAATACAAAATTTTTAAATTTAATTTAATTAAAATAGTATTCCTTGAGTGTATCCAAAGTGCAGACACTTTTAAACTTTTAAAATATAGAAAAGAAACTCACAGATTAGTGGAGTAGAGAGACAAATAAATCAATTAATAAGGCCCTATAAATGGACCATTCTCAACGTTAATTATTTTGTACTAGGTCTTTTCTTTTTGTTCAATGATTCGTATGCACATAATGAATGACAAGCAATACAATGTAGTAAGAAAAGCATAAATCTAGTCATAAGACCAGTGTAAGCCCTGGTTCTACCATTCCCTGGCCTCCTAACTTTGCAAAAATAATTTAAATACATCCAAAGGTCTCTTTCATTACTACCACTCCATCGTTGCTGAAGTATGTACAGTTAGCATAGAAAAAGTTACAGATTAAAAAAAATAATAACTGAACTAAGTAACTGCATTGAGGATAAACAGTAGAGTCAGATTTGAAGATATTCATTGGGTGAATTATCAGAACTTGTGATCATTTAGATGAGGAATATGAGGAGGAAGAAACAGATAAAGATGGCTCAGAGTTTGGGAGACTGATTGAGTGACATTGCCATTCATCTAAGATAGAAAGCGGAGAAGGAACTGGTTACGGAGTGAAGATACTGACTTCTTTTTAGGACAAAAAGGGATTGAGGTGTCTGTGGGAACCAGTACTGGACTCATCCGGCGGAATGCCACCTTTGAGCCTCTCAGCTATGCCTCTCATTCCAGCCAAGTCATGGTGAACAGTTCAGAATAGATTTGATCCACTTCCTACCAACACTGACAATCTTCAGACATCAGCAGCTGAACACCAGCTTCCTTCCAGAGGGGCTTCACTGACACTGATGTGGGATGCCAGCACATGGGAGCCCACTCGGCATTCAGGTATGAGCCATCAGAAGCATGAGGAAATACACACCCAGTGGCGCAATCTGCAAAAAGTGGGGAGGGCAGACAACAGATACAGCTTCTTCCTTTCATGCTCTGTGTAGACAATTTTGAGAAACACTTCAGAAGGAGCCTTTTGGGAATGTTTTAGAAGGCTCCTGAGAAGACCAATGCAGTAATACACTCTGAAAATATTATCCCTCCTTCTATTTTTCACTCTCCATGGTCCCCAACTCCAATTCACTGGATCACATCTCAAAATAAACCACTTTGTCTCATACTCTACTTTCCAAAGAGAATTCAAGTTAAAATAGACGACTAAATAAAGATACCCAGTAGGCAGTTGGAAGTACAGGTTTGGAGCTCAAGAGAGGGATAGATATTTGAGATACATAGTTGGAAATAATTGTTTTATAGTAGCATGTAGCCCTGGCCAGTATGGCTCAGCGGTTAGAGCGTCGGCCCACAGACCAGAGTCTCGGGTTCAATTCCAGCCAAGGGCACATACCTCGGTTGTGGTTCATGCCGGCCCCGGTGGTTGGGGTCATCCGGGAGGCAACCAATCGATGTGTCTCTCTCATATCGATGTTTCTCTCTTTCTCTCTTCTCTCTCCCTCCCTCCCACTCTATCTAAAGATAAATGGAAAGATATCCTTGGGTGAGGATTAAAAAAAAAGAAAAGTAGTATGTAAAGCTTTAGTATGTAACGATGATAGTAAAAATGCAAAAGAGGAAGAAACCTAAAAAGACAGAAGAACTACAGACAGAAAGGTATGTATGGAAGAATGCCATTAAAATGGGACATAGAGGAAGAAAATCCAGCAAAACAGAAGAGAGAATAGTCAGAGAAGAAAACCAAAACAAGGTGGTCTCAGGGGCCAAGAGAGGAGTTTGTGCAAGGAACCATTTGTCCCTGTGTCAGTGCTGAGCTCCAAGGTGCCCACTAAGAAGGACTGAGGACAAGTAGGAAACATATGGAACAGGGAAACAGCATACTACACTGGACACATATTTTCCATTGCTCTGCTACAGAGTATAGCACATAAACACATGGACAATTCTGGTGCTTCATCCCAGTGGCTGGTACATGGGGTACATACGAGTTTCTAATTGTTACTTCCTACAACCTCAAGCTGAGAAGCACAATTCACAGTGGGTTTTGCTATGTATTTTCCAGAGCATCGTTTACAAATTAAAATGTCAGTTGTCCAGGGAGTTTACCATCCTCTCTGGATAACCATGAAATGATATAGAATATCATACCAAAATGATTTTTTGATATTATTAGTTTTCTTGAGAGTAATTGCTACAGTCTTACATTTGTGTGTGTGGGTGTGTGTGTGTGTGTGTGTGTGTGTGAGCATTCAAAAAGTTTAGAAAGGCATATGCCAACATAACATTGGCTATCATTGGGTATTAGGGTAACTGGAAATTTTTAGTTTTAAAAATACCTCTGTGTATTTTCTGAGATTTTTGCAAAGGACATGTTTTTCTCTTATAATTAACACTAAAACTATAGAAAACCTTTAAAGAAAAAACAAAACTGAATTATATAAAGACGTTCCCTTTATAAATTGTTTGCTACTTAAAACATCTTATCTTCAATATGTTGTCACAATTTTGCCAACTTCCTCCTTCTGGCCCAGATAAATGGGTTTTTCTTCCAAAGTAGCTACCTGCAGGTGAAGGTGAAAAATGGTAGAGAAATGTCCCCCTGCAGGCTTAGTGCAAAGAGATCAAGGCAGAAAAACTGCACACTAACGCGGTTTTTATTGTCTGTGGATTAAAATGTATTTGTCTCTATTGTAAGTATGTGGGACATCAGCTGTGGATTAATTTTCTCCTTTAAGGAGAGGTGTGAAGGGAGACTGACAAAACTTAATCCTAAAATTACCTCATTCTGAATCATAGGTATTCTCCTCAGACGGTGATGGTTGGATTTTTTTTTTTTTTTCAGTTGTTCAGGCTCGTAAATGTGTCGACTTTTCTGCTGTCATTTGAAATGTTGAACATTGAAGGGATTCAGTAGAAGTTAGTTGATTTTCTGATAGGAATCTGAAATGTTTTCTCTTTAGGGGGTTTGAAGTGTATAGAGAGAGTTTAGTATAAGAAGGGAAATTCTTCAGCAAAAAGCTTTAATTACAAGAGGTGGCTTGTGTCTCCAAAGGCATGCTGTGAAACCTGTTATCTGTCTCTGTTCATCTCTGCTCTGCTTTTCTTTGGACGCGTTTCATTCTCCCGCAGGACCTCTCCACAGTTCCCAGAGCCCACGTCTATCAACATTATCCCATAGTCTCATCTTGCCTGGCTTGGTTCTTACTGGCCTGGCTTCAGTCCTCTGCCCATCTCTTAGCCAATCACTGTGGTCAAAGGGGTGAAATGCTCTTATTCGTCAGGATTGGGTCATGTGTCCATGCCAGCAAAGATTTCTTCCATATAAGACCAAGAAACTAATAGTGGGGAAGAGGTGTCATGGAAACCAAGGTGCTATTACCACATTAAGGAATAGTTCCTGGGTAGATAAAAGCAAAAATATTCAAATCACCCTGTTTCAAGAAATTTTACAGAGATTAAAAGAGAAGTTGCTTGAAGATCACATTCTGGCGAGCCCAACAGAGGGGCAGCCTGGGATCCAGAATGCAGGGGGCCTTGCAGGGTGACCAGTGAGAAACGCAGGGGCCTCCTCATGCTTTGATGCTCCATGGAACCTGAGGGCCTGATACATCCATGAAGAAGGAAACCCAGCAATGACTACCATGGAATTTCCTGTCAGCCTCGTATGTTGGGTGCTTGGTTTTTGATGACTAAGATTTATGTGACCACTCATATTATTTATTCAGGCATCAAAAATTATTTATTTTTCTTTGGTGTCCAAATTACATATAAGTTCATGCCATCTTAAAAAAAAAAATGATGACATTCTAGGGGCCTGTGAGCTCTAGTTTGAAAATCACATCCCAGATCCAGTTCAGTAGTGTCAAGTATACACACATTGTGGTGAAACAGATCTCCAGAATTTTTTCATCTCACAAATCTGAAATGCTACACCCACTAAACAGCAGCCCCTCTTCCTCCTCCCAGCCTCTGGAAACCACCCTTCTGCTGTCTAGTTTTATTCCATTATGATCAGAAAAGGTACTTTGTGTGATTTCCATGTTCTTGATTTGTTAAGACGTGTTTTGTGGCCTAACATGGGGTCTACCTTGGAGGATGTTCCATGTGCCCTTGAGAAGAATGTGTATTCCAATGTTGGATGGAGTGTTCGGTATATACGTCTGTGAGGTTTAATTGGCCTACACTATTGTTCAGGTCTTCTGGTTCCTTACTTATCTTCTGTCTGGTTAATCTAATTAAGCTTTATAAGTCTCAATTCCTCATCTGTAAAATGACAATAAAAGCAGTACCTACCTCACAGGTTGATGTAAGGATTAAAAAAAACAAACTACTCCTTATAAAGCATTAACACACTTGGCTGAACACCAAAGGGTGGATTTGCCTAGAAGTAGAAAAGAGGAATAATACTAATTTTGTTTGTATGTATTGTAACTCACTTGCCAGCCGAATGCCTTTCTACCTCTACTTACAGCCACCAACTAATCAAGGCATCTTCCTGCTCTCACCGAGATGCTCCCATCACAAGATTTAGGCGTACATGGCATAAACTCCTCGTGTCCATGACTTAGGAGGGTCCAGAGCCTGCCCCATGCTTTCAACTGATTCTTAATAACATGTGCTCGGATATTTTCCCTGAATCTCTATGTGATGCTTGGTTTCAGCCCTTGCTGACCTAGATCCAAAATTCAACTTCTTAGCTGATTTCCACAAAAGATCAATTTGAACCAACAATTTCATGCATTCTAAAACTTTCCTAAAGTTTCACAAGGTCATGGGAAGAGGTCACTCCCCACACTGCCATGCTGGTAGACCCGCCTCATGCAGTCTCCTCTTCCTTTGCCTGACCTCTCTGGAGTAACAGCACTCCTTACTCACATCCCTTGGAATGAACATTTACTTCCAAGTAAAATGATCAAAATATGTATTTTCCAAATGAATACAGTTTTCTTACTGAGGAATTCTGTTGCAGATGTTAGATAAATAGTATATTTAACCTGTAACATTCCGTTAGGCTTCATTTTTATTCCCAGGCAGGACACATAGACTGTGCACCTCCTTTGTGAAAGGTTCTGTATTGAGGTGAGACCTTAAGCAAAGATGCCGCTACCCAATCTACCAAAGGAAATAACATATATTTCTATGTTCCAATAATGGAAGCCAAGAATATAATGAATCTGTAACAATTTTAAAGTGTAATATTATATTTATAAACTCCAAATTATTGTGAATATTTAAAGGTTGACAATTGACAGACTTTCACTCTAATCTCTATTTTCAATATTGATATCTCATATAATTTATATTTATTTCATTAGACCCTGGAGATTGCCACTAAGACAAAGAACTTAATTTTCTGACCTATAGGAAATTGCTATTTTCTCAAATAATCTGTGTTACCAAGAGAAGGGAATTCTGATATTACAAACTGTTTACTTAGAAAGTTAGTAATGAATATAAACTTCAGGAAGGCAAGAGCTTTGTTGCTTTAGTTCACTAAAGCATTCTCAAGCTTCTAGAACAGCATCTGGCAGGTGCCGAATCCACATTTACTAAATTAATTAACGCACAGTAATTTATGAAACTTCATTTATGCATCACATTTATTAGGTGCCTATTTTATGTCTCGCCAGTTCTGGGTGAATTAGATATTAAATTTATCTGATTTTATTTTTAAGGTTCCAAAATATCAAAACTTCCATCACTCTCTCTGAGAAATTAAAAGCTCTTAGAGTTAGGAAGCTTTCCCTGACAATTAAATGTTTTGTTTTTATTTTTATCCTTCCTCACCACTCAATACTTCAATTTCCTTCTAAGCTGATCTTTACTGACCTGTGTGCACTGAATCCGTATCTTTTCTGAACGGTGGGACATGCCCTAACAAAGCATCATGCTCCAGCTGGGAACTGTCAAGGCATCTGGCAAGGAACTCTCAGTTCTCTGGAATTAAGCACAATAATTGTTTAAGTGTAGTTCTTTGTGTCATTGAATTTTTGTACTTTTTACTGACATAATTACTACTGAGAAATACTTTTCTTGTTTAACTCTCATTTGAAGGTTTTTTTTTTAGAATGATTTTTATCTCCATCCGTTTCATCAGTACACTGAAACATCGACTGCTAACTCTGAAAACATTCTACGTACATAATCTCATGTGATTCTCACAAAATAAATCTCTATGACATAAATGTTATTATTGCAGCCATAACATAAATGGAGGACAGGGTCACATAGCTATCATGAACTGAGATTTCAACCTGTTTGTTGGGACTCAAATTCTATCTCTTTTTTTTTTTTAACTTCTGTGCCTATTGTTGGTCTATATCTCAGGACAAAATCTTGAGATGGAAAGGTTCTTATTTTTCTCCATGGTGGTGCAGAAATACATGTTCAACATGGAAACAGAAATTAGTTGGTGGCCTACCAAGTATCCATTCCTGCCTTTTGTTTTTATTTTTATCCTTCCTTACCACTCAGTACTTCAATTTCCTTCTAAGTTGATCTTTACTGACCTGTGTGCACTGAATCCGTATCTCTTCTGAACGGTGCGACATGCCCTGACAAAGCATGCCCTTCCTAGGAGCAACCAGGTTTTCCTTTGGGAATCAGTCTTCTCCCACTGTGCAGCGGGCATGTGGTTGGAATGGAACTGACCCCACTTCCTGTTCTAGGCCTGGACTCTGCCAGGTGTCAATCCATCTGTTAATCTTATCCTGATGGTTGAGGAAGGGACAGTCATTTAGATTAAAGTCGATCAGAACATGGCGTTAGTTTGACTTTGGTGATTGGTTCAGGTTGGTCCTGAGTGAAATTCAGGTGTTTATACCATGGTGGACCAAAGAAAAAGGTCTCTCTCTGGCTCCAGGTAGTGTAATGTGTGTGATGTATGCAAATACCTGGAGTTGCTGTAGCTATTTTGCTATCCTGATGGAAACCAATCTAAGATGGAAGGAGACAGATCTAAGTGAGCTACCTAAAAATTCAGCCAGATATTGGTCATGACTGAAGCCCACTCGATACAGCAGAATTTATAGCTACATATGCTAATAAATTTCTTCTGTTGTTTGAGTAGGTTTCTTTTTCCGGGACTTGGAACCAATATTGCTTAAACTGATAGAACCACTCTGACTTTTATTCCTAAATTTAATTTTTGTTTTATTTTACTTGACCAAGAAGTTTCTCCCAAATTCCTTCTCTTGAAAGATACTTTTCAGGTTTAAGTTTGTCCTTAGAATGATATTAGTTTTGAAAACTCATTTAAATTCGTTTCTAGATTTCTCTAATCTCCTAATCTTTTCTTTCTCAGAGTTCAATGCACTTAAAATTCTTTCCCTGAGACTCATTTATTAATGTACTGCATTATCACAGTTCAAGGTCATTGGCAGCAAAGAAAGTCACCTTTTAACTTCACATTGTAAATTAATTAGTTCCTGCCAATAAGCTGCAAATATAATATAAGTATTTCTGCCAATAAACTATAAATATAATATGGCTTTGCTTCCATTTAGATTATAAAAACCATATAATGTCAGTGGTAGAAGGAGCCTTAGGGGGTCATCTAATCATACTTAATTATTTTAGAGATGGAAAATTGGAGTCAAAAGAAATTAAGTGACCTGCTTAAGATCACAGTTAATGGCAGGTCTCCTGTGATTCCTGGCTCTTTCCATTAAATCATACCTCATCACATGCAATGAAGCCTACCAAAATTAAATAAATAAGACCAGTGTTTCAGAGGACCAGTATAATTCCAGAGTGTCTTGTACAATCAGTGTGCCATAAACCATGGAGGCAAAATTTAAAGAGCACTGAACTGAATTGAATTAATTTTCAAGTCTCAATAGCAATTCATATAATCTTGTGGTTAAAATTCTATTTGAACTTTGATAGTCACTGAAAATTAACACTGTTTTTAGTGAAAAGGGGGTGTGGCAAGATATGTCCCTGGGAAGTGGCTGTTTTCATAATCTTGGGTGATGCCCCCTCAATTCAGGTGCTCATTTTCATTGTTTGCAATTGGATGCAGACTTTCTGCTTAGGTTTTGTGATCCAACGTAGGACATGAACAGAACTCAACATGCATTTCTATTCCTTACTACTGAATTCCAAATAATGACCCTATCCAATGCCCAGGCCCCAGCTACTTTCTCCACTCTGGCTGTGGCTCACCGTTACTGCTCTCCCTGCACACACCCTAGCCCACAATTTATCTCTTCAGTTGGATTGCATCTTTCCAACATTCATGGATTCATCATAGATTCTGGTCTTCTGACTTCTTTGTCTTATTTTCAAGAACAGTCATAGAGTCATGCATGTTGTATGTGTAGTTTCAGAGGTCCAGCGAAGGTGGGTTGAATGTCAGTTTGCTCTTTTTCCACCTGTCTGCTTCGGCTGCAGGGACCCACAATGTCTAGGTCCCCTTGTCTTCTCCCAGGTCAGTTAGCTAATG
Source organism: Tadarida brasiliensis (assembly GCA_030848825.1). Lineage (NCBI taxonomy): Eukaryota > Metazoa > Chordata > Mammalia > Chiroptera > Molossidae > Tadarida > Tadarida brasiliensis. The sequence goes on from CM061258.1 coordinate 54,744,311, forward strand.
AGAGACACTGGCCAACGATTAGAAGATTGGAGGAGGGAAAAGCCAGGGTGTTTCTCCCCCTTCTCTCTGTTTCTCTGGGCATTTCTAGCAATGGCTCTTTAAGGATTCCAAGCCAAGGCTAGACCCACAGCTGAGTGGCCCTACCTTCTGAGTGCTATTAGCCAAGCTCAGAGATAGTGGCTTCCTGCTTTTGTATACCTTTTATTTCTTTCACTGTCTCCGTTTTCCCTTCTCTACATGTTCATCATAAGGTAACCAGCCTCCTATATCAAATTCCTTTCATTTAAATGCCTGGAATGGTTTTTTTTTTTTTTTGGTTTTTTTTTTTATAATCCCTGAATAATATAGAGTGAAAAACTAAAGCATGTTCTCAATCCACCATCTTAAAATGAATGTCTAGTAATGTTAGTAGAACATTAAAATCATCTAGGAAACCATGAACATATTCTCTGTTTCAAGTCCAGAACTCCTTAGCTGAGTAAGTGAACAGGGCAGTTGGGACCGTTCTGGTCCTTCCACAACCCCTCATTTGCTAGTGTCCCAGCAGCAGTGCCTCAGTGCCACTGGTTGCTATTTATCTAATACTATTCACTTCAGCTCCTGTATTTGCCACCTGGTCTAAACAGAATCTGTTTTCAAGGCGCACTGCACCTGCTTTTGTGTTCAAAAGGACTTTGGTGCCAACTCCAGCCAGAGTTTGGCAGTTTGGTGAATCGCTTCAGTGCTACCATGCTCGGCATGAAAGACATTGTTCTGGTTACCAAGAGCCTGTGATTAGCTACATACTTTCATTGCTTTGGTGAGCACTGGACGGAGTCCCTGTGATGCCAGCCGTATCTCCCCAAGACCCCTGCCTCTCAAGAATCATCAGTAGTTCCTCCCCTACTCTCTGCTCTCAATTAGAATTTTAAGTTTAAACCTGTTATTACCTATTACTTTATATAAAATGATTCAAGATTACCCATTAACTAGTTCAGCATGATGATTTTTAAAAAATTTACATAAAGTTTAATCAGTCAAGTTAGCATGATGATTTTTAACTAGAGACATAAATGGCCTACTTTTTTTTTCTCAGAATAGTTACACTTCTGAACTAAACATAGAGCTATAAGTCATCCATATGATGTCCTGTTCACAAGTATTTGTAATTAAAGTGATCTTTTATTTATAAAGTGATCTTTTCTATGTGCAAACTTATTGTACTATGATTTATAAACATTAATTATAATTAAATCTGACAGCTAAAGTTTTCAGGTTGGATCTTCCTTCTGTAAATTTCAAAAACAAGTTCAGATTTTTTGAAAAGCAGTGGGAGGCTGAAGTCTGATAGGCACACAGAGCTTTAGAAAAACAGCCTCTGACAAAGCAGCTTCTAAACACAGTTCCCTCGATTTTTAAGAGGTCCTGTGCTCCTTTGCCAAATCACCAAATCAAAAAAACATGTGGGTTTACTCCGTCTAAGAGGTTCCATAGGGCTAGACCCTTTGAAGATGGCTGAAGAACCTACAAGGTAAGGGAAACATTTTGATTTGCCATTCTGGAACTCACAATAGATGCTTCTTCGTTCTGCACAATCTCACCCACCAGCAGCTTCACCCACTGCTCTGACTGAAACAGAGCAAGTCAAATGCTGCATCTCAGATGCTTGTTCTGATGGGAAAAGTCTTACTTCTAGGACAAGCGAAAGCTGGACATGGTGGAGTAGGATGGATGGCTGTCTTTACGACTACGACCAAGGAAGTGGACAATGTGCATCACTTCAGGACTGATTGATCCACACTTCCTCAGCTTTCCATCTGGAACTATCATTGCGAAGCAACCACCGCAAATACACGAAGGGCATATTTGGCAGGGCAAACCGGTGGGCTGTGAAAGTACTTAAGCTTCAGCAAACTCCTCTACCCGTGGCTGTGTTCGGGAGGGACAGCCAGGGTGGACACCTTTCCCATCGGCGTGTGGTCCCGGCTCTCTTCTTCCTGCCTGAATTTCTGAGCCGCCTGTGCTGTCGTCATTCCAGCCCACTGATTCATTGAAAAATAAACACTAAGGTGATAATTAATTAGAAAGGCTGCATATTCCTCTCCTACAAGGAGCTCAATGTTTCTTCCTGCCCGAAAGTGGCTTTCAGGGAAGGAGGTGTGGTAATGTCCTCAGGTTCTGGTTTACATCGGTTCATTTTTCATCAGATTCTCCAAGCTTTGATACCTGTGGCTTAATATTCATACACTTTGCTTGGATTTTTAACTTCATTCAAAACGCATATAACTTCACAATCTGTTGAGACAAACCAGATGAAAGATTTCCAACCACATCCACTCACCAAACCAATTTGTTGCTGTTTTCTTAGGGTTTCTGATCCCCCCATCTGTGTGGCTTGGTGTGTGTGAGGCCGGGTGGGAAAATATTGCCTAACTAAAGGAGTGTTAATCATTTCCACTAATAGAGGGAACGTTTTTATTGCTACTTTACTGATGAAATCTTTCCCCAAGGCAAGAAAAAAAATAACAAAATTCCTCTTACCTGCCTGTCTCAAAAGAATTCTAATCTGTCTGGGAAATTACCATCCCCAAGAGATGTTTATGAAATGCCCTCATCAGCGAAGTGGTACTCCTGTGGAAATAAGCATCAGGGAAGAGTAAGCGCTGAACTTGGACTCAGAAGTTCTGGCTTCCAGTGTGGGTCTGCCATTGATCAGCTGTGACCTTGGAGAAGAACAGTCATCGTTTACTGAACATCTCCAATTTGCCAGGCATTTCATATGCATTTCGAAAATGATCAGTAATGCTACAGTAACTAGGAAACCCCCGTTCACAGACTGAAGTAAAATAAGGCACAGAGGGGTCAATGACCTGCTCAAGTACTAACAACAAACAATTTGTGGAGCCAGGAAGCATCCTTGGGTTTTATTTTCTGGACTCCAAAGCCTACTCCCGTTTCAATATCCTGTGACAAGTAATTTTCCTTTACTGGATCTTAGTTTTGATTTATTTTCATCTGAAAAATAAGATAATTGGGCTAAACCTTAAAAACTCCTTTGAACTTGGATAGCCTGTGATCCTATAATTAAGCCTCAGACTTAAACTTATAGAGATTATAGTTGGGTTCAGTTCAGCGCAAACAATACACATATTTATAAAATAAAGTTGAGCGGCATTGGGTAGGAGGTAGGATGAGATTAAGGGTCTGGTATTAATCTGGGAAAGCTTCCGGCCTAAAGGGTTTTCATCTGGTACGGGCAGGAAGAGACAGTGTGTAGTGTGTGCAGATGGGAGGAGGTCAGCTCCAGCTTCAGAGGGTCTCTGGGAAAGCACTGTTGGGGCGGATTCAAAGTGAGAGACCATTAGCAGGTCTGGCTGAATGACAGACTCTAGATCAAGGCACCAGTGCTGAGGAAAATGGAAATGGGCCCTTCACGCCATGGGAATTCAATAAACATTATTGACTGACTGGCTGAGGTGAAGTGAACTGCAGAATTGCTTTGAAGCCCACAGTTACAAGCTATAATTGAGAAACTGTCAAAAGATTCAAATTCATGGAAAACCATGAAAGAATAATGTTTCCATGTTTCAGAGCTTGCCAAAATATAAAGTTTCCTTTCTGCTGTTAATTTCCTCCCCCTTCTAATTCATTTTTTGAAAAACTTTTCCATCAAGGAGTTTATTTTGTAACTATGTATAATTAATGTTTAGCATCTTTCTTTTCAGGATCTTCAAAAGCTAGCAAATGTTGACAGTTGTAACTTTTCTAGTATCCTAGCGGGGGGGAAAGGGCAGTAGTTGTAAATACTATTTTTTTCCTTGATAAACAGGAACATATTAAGAAAAGAATTCTAATATACACAGCATCACTAGCTACACAATAACATAAATAAATGCAGGCTGGGAACTATAGCCCAACTCTGCATAGTGGGTTCTTGTTCTTGTCTTTTAACACAGTATTAATCATCTGCTCTTAAGAGTGGCTTGGGAGAGGCAATGTTTGAACCTATAAAAACAATCATATCTACTCTGTGCCAAGCACCTTTTGCTAGACACTTGAGGAATATTATCTTTAAACTTTAAAGCAATTCTTTAAGATAGAGGAGATTTCGGGGAGTGGCTCAGTGACATGCCCAAGGTGACAAAGCCAGGTTGCAACACTGGTCTGTTTGACCTCAACCCCGTGCTCCTTCCACTGTGTACCTTACAAAGTCATGTATGGGCCAACAGGTGCCTGTGATTGTCCTCTAACAAAAGTCGTCAATATGGTCTTTCCTCGTCATTTCAGAGTATCTTTATAAACTAGTCCTTTACAGAATCTCTTGAAATTTGCCATAAAGCACAGCCACTCCAAAATACTTTCTTCACCTTGGCCTGGAAAGAAATGTTCAATTTTGAGGTTAATGGGTGAAACTAGAAAAAAAAGGGGGATAAGTGTGAAGAAATGTTTACCAGAAAGTTGAGCTTACTTTTTAAAGGGAACTCTTCATGCATTTCATGTCTTCCAAAGATAAACAATGATACGGGCACTGCAAATATCAGATCTATCTGCATTTGAACATCCATGCCTATGTGCACATAGATGGGTGCATATAGCATTCTAGATTGTTTTATTTGACAAATTTTCATTAATAAAATTCATTCAAAATTTGACTTCCTAAGGAAAACCCAGTGATCGATAATCATCTAAGTTATCTAGGTTACGTAGGTTTAAATACTAGTTTCCTCTTTTCAAAGGATCCATACGATACAAATAATGAGAAATTTATGAAGTGGATTTGTCTGTTAACTCATCTCAAGTGAAAGAGCAAGAGGTCTCAGAAATCACAATAATGTGGTCATTTCACTTTATTGAAGGAAAATTATAGATGCCATGGGGAAGGTCAGCAGCAGCCAAAGCTGAAAAAACAGAAAGTGAGCTGCACCCCAGGAGGAAATTAGGAGAACGTGGAGAACAGTCTTTTTGATCTCCTGACTTTGATTGCACTACAGTTCATCATGTATCTTCCCACTCTGGATCTGTAAGTCTCTGTGAAAGTTGTTTCCTGTTCCTAAAACAGAAGTTAGGTACAAATACTAGGAATGAGACAGGGGTAAACAGATGTGGTTGGCCCATGAGCTCAGGGCTAAATCCCAAGCTGAACGTTTTTCAAGTCAAAACAAATGTGTAAATAATAAATGGGTAAATGCCACCAACTTGACTATCCCCACAGGCACTCACAAAGCCTCAGCTACAAAACTGGCATGGAAGGCTTGGGCATGTGGAGACACCAGTCAGCGGCTAGCATTTGGATCGATAAGCACTCCAAAAATAATCACTCCAAAAGCAATCAAAAGGCTTGCTATTGTTTACACCATTTTTTAATTCATGCACTTGCTACAGCCATTACAATAGTAAGTCTTTTGTTCAAAGTAGAAAACAGCCTTTATTTTGGTTATTGTATGTCATCATGACTAATATATTGTCCTCTTTCTCTGGTACCACTAATAAATTTTGTATGTTCTTTTTTGTAAATTATTGAATGAAGAAAAATTTTGTATTTCTTGAGATGAACATGGACTCTTTTTCAGTCCTTTTCTATGTGATTCCTCCTTTTTAGACACAAAATTAAGACTCAAGAGGATTTTTTTTTTCAAATTCCAAAATTTAGTTAGAAAATCTTACCCATTATATATAGCAATTGGAAGTAATTTTAGAGCCATTTTCCTCTAGAGCAGTGGTTCTCAACCTTCCTAATGCCATGACCCTTTAACACAGTTCCTCATGTATGTGGGTGTATCTGCATGTGGGCGGACCTGCCTGGAGATGGATAGAGGAGCCGTGTCTCGGTTCCTAGGACTATCGGAAATACGTGTTTTCTGATGGTCTTAGGAGACCCCGTGAAAGGGTAGTTCGACCCCCAAAGGGGTCACGACCCACAGGTTGAGAACTGTTGCTCTGGAGGTTGGCCAGATAGGTGGGAGGCTTTGGAATTTTCTGGCACATCAAATACCTAACACCTTTCATCCTTCCTTTCAGAGAAAGAACATGCCCATTGAAATGTTTCACTATAGTTTTATTGAGGAACCTAGTGATAAATACTATTTTAATAACAACCCAAAGAGGTAATCTATGTACTTTGACCTATTGTTTCACTATTCTATAAGCTTTTAACATATACTGCCCTCATGTTTTAAACTGTATCCTAACATCTTGCTTAGCTTAGTCATACAATGGACAACCTCTGGAATGTGGACCACATTCACAGAAGTAACTGCTGTAAGTGTCTGATATCTGAATCATCATTAATCTCCACCAGTAGCATTGTTTTTATTGCAAAATAAAAAAACAAACTTTCATTTTATGGTACTGGATTAGATACACAATCAAGCCCAACAGACATGATCTGTTTCTCCTACAAGCTTAAAAAATAAAAATGATGATATCTTCTTGTCACTACATATAATGTATGTCAATACCATCAATGTGATTAAGTCCTGATTTCTAATCTGCCTTAGTACAAAAAAGCACAACAAAAATGTGTTGACCAGAATTCCTATCAGGAAAGATGTGGAAAGACTTTAGAAAAAAATTTAATATACACTTGGAGTTAAAGGTACAAGTAAGACTGATTTTCAAACCATTCTGCAAGACAAAGTGGAGGAATGTTGGTTATATCAGAGAGGTATAGAAAAGGGTAAAAAGTAAAGGAAGATGGGAGGAGAGGAGAAAGAGAACAAAAGCCAGTGCGAGCTCATATCATCAGTGTCTTCGATAAAGTTACAGAATCCAAGCCTACTTCAGTTTGTGTAGATTAATTAATAAATTTACTCACTTGTTTATTTAGTCATTAAAAGAGGTGACAAGGAGAGCAGCTGGGACAGCTTCAATGGACAGGTGAAGTGGACAGAAGGAAGAGGAAGTAAGCTTTAAATTATAAGAGCTTTGAGTCAAGTTCTAACACTTCAAGGGCAGGGAAAGGCCCCAATTGGAGTATGGGTTGTATAAGATTTTTCCAGACCTTCCTGAACACAGCACAGTGAGAGTCTCAAAGCAATAGTCTCATATATGGAAAACAGTCTCCTGAAGGACAATATGCATTGCTGTTTGCTCTAGATAAAAATTATTAAATTAACCTTTTTTACTAAATACTTTTATGTCATAGAGATTTACCTCTTATGCCTATAATTCTGAATATTCTTCAGTTAGATCACAGCTGAGTTGATTATGGTATTCCAAGTGTCTTTTTATGCATAGGTTTCCAAATAATGTACTTCTCTCAAAATACTTACTTTTGCTGGAAATTACATATTTTCAAGGTATGAAGATGAAGTAAATTATTCTCTTTATGCTGTTGCCACGTGGCAGTCTCATGTTGGCTGATAAATAGAAGTACTTGTCACCATTTTTTATTCATATGAGTAAAGTGGTCTTGAAGTGTGCATATTATTCAAGGTACTCAGGAATCCTTTTTTTGCCCAGACAATGATAGTCCTACTACTCAAGAAGTTAGGGAAAGCATCGGAGAACAGCTGGCATGAGATAATCAAACTTGAATGACAGAGCTGCGAAAGGAAGAAATCAGAAGATAGCATTTCAGAAAGTGGGAAGACATGGAGACGAAATCAGAGTATGTCTGGGGAAGAGCCTATGGTTCCATTCGTCTGGAGGGTGAGGTGCAGGCATCAGCCTGAGGAGCCAGCTCTTGGCACACGTGTTGATGTTCTCATGATGGAACAGTGGTCAGGCTCCTTCAATGAGCTTTTCATGCAGCAGGCGTTGACAAGTGGAATCCAGGAAGGGAGATGTTGGAGGATGCCAAGTGTTGACTACAGCTGGCAAATGAGTGTGACTGGGACCAAAATTATTAACTTATGACTATTGCCATCTTCCCCATCCACTTACAGACTCAGGAAAAGTCTGATTTTTCTGTACCATTTCTTCCCTCTCTCCAACTGCCTAAGAAGACCCTGACTTGTCAGGTTCATTCTCTTGGTTCTCAGAATCAAGAATTTAAAATAGACCCCCAAAAAACTACATAACCAAAGAGGCAGAAGAAAGTCTGTGTCATTATTATTGGAATGTAATGGAATGCAACAGTCTTCAGAAAACCCCAATACACAAGTTGAAAACAACTTTCTCTCTTTCTCTTTCCTTTTCCTTCTTTCTCTTTTCTTTCTTTCTTTCTTTCTTTCTTTCTTTCTTTCTTTCTTTCTTTCTTTCTTTCTTTCTTTCTTTCTTTCTTTTTTTCTTTCTTTCTTTCTTTCTTTCTTTCTTTCTTTCTTTCTTTCTTTCTTTCTTTCTATTTCTTTCTTTCTTTTAAAAACCCAAAACAAAATTAGAATATCAGAACAAGAAGTTTAAGGAATATTCTCTGCAGGGGATAGCTGAGCACCATTGTAATTTGGGCATAAATGTAATTATATCAATTGCTTCGTGGGATCAGGGCTATTGTGATAGGCATATATGACAGACTGGAGAGATGTTGCTTAATTAGATGAGGACTAGGGAGACGTTGAGGACTCCTGAACAAAGTGGTGATGTAATTAGTATTCTTCCTTAGGAAGGATCATCTAACAGTCTTATCCATATAAACGAGAAAGGAAGAAAATGGAAGACAATTGAAATCTGATAGGTGACTTTGCAATATGCCAGGTGAAAGGTAATGAGGAGAGGTACTAAAAGGGGAAGGTGAGAATAGAAAAGAGAAGATGGCAAGGTATTTGAAAAGCAAACTAAATGGAACCGTTATGGGAGGCAAGGAAAAGAGTTGATTGTTTGCTGTCTGAGTCCTCAGGAACTGAAGGAATGGAAATACCATTAACAGAAGTGTAGAAATACTTCAGGATAGAAATAATTTCCTTAATTTTACACAGGTTATTGATGTACAGGTGGGACATCTGAGCGAGGATGCCCAAGTCTATTCAATACTCTGAGGTTTTATGATATACTATTTTAATTGAATTATGCTTGCTTCTTTTTATGGATTCTGAGTTTTACATATATATATCTTAGATTTTCATTTCTGCGTGTCTGATATACCTTAAGCCCTCAATACATGTTTGTTGAATTAATAAGTGAATAGATGCTCTTTTAGTTTATATACTGCCCTATTCACAATTCTCATCTTTTTTATATTCAAATAAAATAGAACTTACTAAATATCATATCAACATAAATAGATACATATTCATATCCATAAAACTTACTTTGAAGAAGAGTGACAGTAGTAAATCGTGGGTTTGTCCCATTGTTTTGGAAATATAACCATGGGTGTTTCAGCATTTGGTAATTCTGTTTGACTAACAGCCTATCTGCAGTTGATAGAGTTATATTTCCTTTTAACTACAAAGATACCAAAAAAGACCTTTGGGCAGCAACTTGGAAATGATTGTAAATATTTTTTAATGTTACGAATGGCTGGAATTTCCCCATACTCAGGGGTGACATATGACTCACTGTTGTACCCAGCACAAGCTTTTAAAGCAAATACGGATGGCAAAACTGAAGGTCCCACAAGGCTCCTTGATGCAAATGCTTCCCAAGGTCCTCCTCTCTCTACCCTGGCATTGGGTGGGGGCTTCGTAAGCAACATGGTGTTTCTACTTGGGGCAACCTTCTCATTCCACATTCTAGGTTAAAAGGATTTGACAATGTATTAGTATTGCATACAATATATTTATATTGAAAGGTCTCTGGTCATTATGGATCATTCACTGATGTTCCCCATAAGTATGGCTTACTAGTAAAAATATAAAATTCAAAATTTTAGTCTGCAGTGATTTTTTTCCCCTTGGGCTAAAATGGCTTCATGAAAGTTAAATTTTTAAAAAGGGTAAACCTTGAAAACAACATCTGGTGTGGACTTCAGAAATTAGAACCATAATGCTCCTTATCCGTATTTCAGTTCACATGACTTGCCTGCCAGAATGGTAAGAGGGAAAAGGTTTACTAATTTAATTTATGTTTTGCCTATAAATACAAAATACAAATATGCCTCAAAGTAGTTATGGATCTTTTTTAAGTACACAGACCATCCTTGAATATACATAAAGAAATATCAGAATTAATATAAATTTTAGATATAGTTAACATTATCATATTTCATATTCAAAGGATTCGATAAGGGTTTCCTCTAAGTAATAACAGTCAAACAGTATAAAGGGCTCATAGATTGCTTTTAAAACTGGTTTTCCAAATAGTTTATGGTATATGGGTTCCTAAGCAAACAGAGAGAGCAAAGAACCATTTGGTTCAGCCATGTTACCAGCATCTGCACACATTCCATTCAGAAAGCTATCATAAAAGATCAGGCAGAATTGTTGTTACTCTTAAAACTTCAACAATTATTCGCATTATGAAAAGAATAAAGATACACACAGAAATTCCCAGAAAGGTGATTAATAGAATTCTAAGTTGATATTTACAATTTACCAAGTACTATAGAGCCCATTTTATTTATTTATTTATTTTTATCCTCACCCGAGGACATTTTTGCATTTATCTTCAGATAGAGCAGGAGGGAGAGAGGAGGGAAGAGAAAGAGAGAAACATTGATGTGAGAGAGACACATCGAATGGTTGCCACCCACATGACCCCAACTGGGACTGGGGACAAACTGCAACCAAGGTATGTGCCCTTAGTGTGAACCGAACCCCAGGTCTCTCTGGTCTGCAGGCTAACTCTCTAACTGCTGAGCTAAACCGGCCAGGGCTATAGAGCCCATTTTATTTTACACTTTTAATAAGCTTAGAGTAAACCAAGTACATATTACTTCCATTTAACAAATGGTAAAATTGAAATCTGCAAACAAGCCCAGCCAGTGGGGCTCAGTGGTTGAGTGTCAACAAATGCACCAAGAGGTCGCCGGTTCAATTCCCAGTCAGGGCACATGCCCAGGTTGTTGGCCCCATCCCCAGTGGGAAGGAGGTGGCCAATCGATGTTCTCTCTCATCAATGTTTCTATCTCTCTCTCCTCTCCCTTCTTCTCTCTCTCTCAAATCAATGAAGAAAAAAAAATATGCAAACAAAATATGTTACATAGTTAATTTCATAAAACCAGCAAGTACAAGAACCTAGAACTTCTGTATCTTAGATCAGACCTTTTTCCATTATTTAATGCTATCTTTCTGCATGATGAAAATCCAACAAACTACCTCCTTAATTAGCCGGTATTTGGTACCTAGAGTTTAACTGCGTTCGTCCTAGAAAAATCTGCCTAAAGGAAACATTAGTATTAAAAAACAAACATATTAACATTACACTTGGAATATCTATATGCTAAGGAGTCCATTAGATCTGATACTTATTATTTTAACAGAATATCCTTTATTAATGAATTTTTCTAATTGACCATATAAATATGATTATATTTTGTATTTCTTCAATTGTTTTACATGTAAATTTCTCCATAATCTTTCCATTTCAAGCAATTCTACAGCATGAAAATATGGTCTTTGTTCATTCACATGTAGAAAGAAAGTAAAATTATCTAATGCACATGTTACATTAATAAGATTTATTTTCCTTTTATTAAGGGGGATGAGAAGGCATCTTTTAAAATCTGCTCTACATCTGACAAATGAGAACACTGAAATGGAATGTTTCCCTTTTTAACATAGGGGTTTTCGTGGTGGCACAGCCCTTTGGCTATTCTGTTAAGGTCAGTCCAAAGTCCTGTTTTCAAGTTTCCCAAAATGAGCATGAGTGCTGGAACATTTTTCCATTCTCAGTCCCTCCACAGTGAATGGATAGTCCATCCTGTCTCTTAATACAGGATTAAGAACAACAACAATAATAATAGATGTCTCTCATTATTATAATTTAGTCCAGTATTTCCAGTTGTGGAAAAGCAGTAGAAGGAATGAGAAAATCACACAATCATGATCATGCATACTTTCTTTTGTACTTTATAGTACACACAATTTGGCTTACTTCTCAAAACCTATGACATAGACAGAGAAATTTGTATTCTTCCCATGCTAAAGAAATATCTATTGGAGCTTAGAGAAGGCAAATAAGGTATGCACGTTTGCACGGTCAGTAAATGGCAGAGCTGGGTTAAGAATCCAGGCATCTCTGCTCTGCTGCTGATTTGCAGGGGATTCGCTCTAAAATGTTCTCTGATTTCAAAGCCGCATTCACTTCACATAGTCCAATGAGACAAGTGTGGACCAGTCTGAAATTCAGGAGCTCTGGATTCCTGTCTCCACCCCATTTGGCCTAATTTAGTCCTCTCAGGCAACGTGCTGTCATAGGTAAGGGCATGGGCTCTAGGCTTTACGTTCCCCAGGCCTCCACTCACTAGGTCAATGGGCTTCACAAGTTAGTTTCTCTAAGGCTCAGCTTTCTCATCTGTCAAATGAAGGTGTAAAATCCTTGAATCCAGATGTGTGGAAGCATTTCTTTGAACTGTAGTGACTCCATTTTTTAACTCTAGGGTTTTTGTTTTGTTTTGTTTTATCTTCACCTGAGGACACCTGTGCACTTATGTTCAGCTAGAGCGGGGGTGAGAGAGGGAGGAAGAGAGAGAGAGAAACATCGATGCGAGAGAGACACATCGACTGGTTGCCACCCACGTGACCCCAACTGGGGCCGAGGACAAACTGCAACTGAGGTACGTGCCCTTAGCGGGAACCGAACCCAGGACTCTCTGGTCCGCGGGCTGACTCTCTAACTGCTGAACCAAACTGGACAGGGCTAACTCTAGGTTTTTAATCTCCTAATAAATACATTGAAAATGTACTAAAAATCTTTACTAAATTCTATTATGAATTTTCTTGGTTAACAAATGGTTAGAATTAGAGCATCACTGTACTTATTGAAATATTTGCCATTATTCAAAAGGGACGGGAATCCATGTCAGCTTTCCAACTTTAATCAACATGAGTTTATAAGTATTTCTAAAATCAGATGGTCCAATTTGATATTGATTCCTAGAGGCTAGAGGATTCTTTTTCATTTATGGGTTGAATCCACTTCCTCAAATGTATCCCAACAACTAAAAAATCATAGTTAACAATGAATGCCGTTTTTCCCTTGCTTCCTTTTAATTTTATTATTTAGGATTGAAACACAGTAGTAATAAACATTAAGGTGAGAAATGCACTTATAGTTCCAATGGATTTATTCAAAGACACCTTCAAAATTTTTATACAAATATTAAGTGGTGATAACTTCATTAACATACTTGTGTGCATAAATTCAGAATTTTTTGTTTCATTTAGGATGCTCTCAGTCACAAGTAATAGGAAACTCAAAATGGATTAAGCGCTGAGGAAATTATTGGCTTGCATGGCTGGAAATTCAGAGGTAAGGTGCACTTTGGAGAAGGCATTATCCAATGGTCCTGGTCAGGTTCCCCTAGTTCTCTCAGCTCTGACCCACTCCCTATATAATATGATCCGCAGGATGGAGCAGGAGGGCTTCAGAAGATACGAACCCGGCAACAACGAATGACCACAGTCAAGAGAAGAAACAAAGTAGCTTTCAGAACTCACTCTTAAAAGACAGGAAACCTGTGAATTTCCCAGCAAACCCCTCCTCAAATGTCTTTGGTTCAAATTGGATTGGATGCCCACTTGTGTACCAGTATTTGAAGCTATAGAGCAGCAGGATAATAATCCACCTAGGTTAGTTTTCCCTCAGGTACTTGGCTGCATAACAAAAGGTGATGAATAACATAAATTTGGGGCTCTCTTGAGAATTGTGTGTGGGCAACCATCATTATCCTCTACCTCTTCCAACATCTACCCATTCATTTTTCTAGGATATTAACTGGGTGATTAAGATCCTGACATTGCCCTGGCCGGTCTGGCTCAGCGGTTAGAGTGTCGGCCAGTGGACTGGTGAGTTGCGGGTTTGATTCCGGTCAAGGCCATGTACCTCGGTTGCGGTCGGGTCGTGGGAGAGGCAACCAGTCGATGTGGCTCTATCACATCGATGTTTTTCTCTGTCTCTCTGTCTCTCTCTGTCTCTCTCTGTCTCTCTCTGTCTCTCTCTCTCTCTCTCTCTCTCTCTCTCTGTCTCTCTCTCCCCCTCCCACTCTATCTGATAATAAATAGAAAAGTATCCTTGGGTGAGGAATAAAAAAAAGATCCTGAAACACAAATATTCCTTCTGATATGCCCTTGGAAGAAAAGTACAAATGTTCTAAGTATTAAATAAATTTGCTTGAGCTATGAAGTTTTTTTACTGCTGGCAAGCAACGATGTCACAAGGCGTGGACAAGATTAAACTTTAAATTTAATGGCTGGGATAAGTCCAAGTATAGGGAAATAAGCTTCTGCAACTGTATTTCATATAAGTGTGTATCCCTCTTAAAAATACAAACCAGAAGATTTCATGCACACTAACATTAAAGAGGAAAAATGAGTTTTCTCATGGAAAGCACTCAGCTTTGAGACAGACATGCAAGAGTGGTATGGTGCTAAGATTCCTATAGTGCCAGATGCCACAATGATCCATGGGTTAATTTTAGCCAATGACCTGTCCATAAGTAACTTCCTTGGAAATGAGATTTTACACACAAGAAGATTTATATATGACTGGTCATGTTTAACATAGTTTTTTAAAATGTAAAACTGAGGATTTTCAGAGCTCTAATGAAGCCAAGAGGAAAATATAGACATTCTGGAAATAGTGTTTTGGACATTGATGACTGCATCAAAATAGGAAATATTTTTTATTTAAAAAACTTTTTATTCACTGCCTTATAATTATTCTTAAAGAATTCCAAATCTCTACCCCAAAGAAGCAATGGGCTTTTCTCTATAATTCATTTGTTTGAAAATGATAATTTATATTAATTGTTATTTAAGTATTCATAGAACAGGTACTATATGTCCAGAAAGAATTATAATCCATAATTTCTGCTTTCAAAGAATTAAAAATCTTTTTCAGGGTATCAATCCAAAAATATAAGGAACAATACAAAAAAAATAGCATTTTTGCCTCGCCAGTGTGGCTCAGTGGTTGAGCATCGACCCATTCACCAAGAGGTCACTGGTTCGATTCCCAGTCAGGGCACATGCCCAGGTTGTGGGCCAAATCTCCAGTGGGGGGCATGTAGAAGGCAGCCAGTCGATGTTCTCTGTCATCGATGTTTCTATCTCTCTCTCCTCTCCCTTCTTCTCTCTCTAAAATCAATAAAGAAAAAAAAATTTTTTTTAAATAGCATTTTATTGACCACTAAATCGTAAATCAAGGCATATTGATGTAAAAAAGACCAGATGACAAAAATTGTATGCTTTAGAGGAATTATAGAAGACTTACCATGGTACTATGGTCTATTGAATACACACCCTGCACCAGATATGTTTAATAATGTATCATTTAATCTCACAATAACTCTATAAATTCCGATAATTATCATCAATATTTTACAGACAAAGAAATTGAAGCTTAGAGATTAACTTGCCCAAAGCTGAAAATTTAGTAAAAAGCAGGATTAGGAACCCATAGTCAAATCCTACAGTGTGGTTGCTTAGCTATGAAGGGTTCTGCCTCCATAAAATAAGATGGCCTTGATGAGCATTTCACAGACTTAGCAGTCTTTCTTACTAAGTTGGACAAACAAGGGTATTTTAGGAAGGAGGACCAGGCTGCAGTACTGAAGGCATAATTTCCTTAGTATCTGTGGTATTTTAGGGTCCTTAAAAGAAACTACCCAGACTAATATAAAGTTTGGACAAGGTCGAAGGGGAAAAAAAGATTGGACAAATTCAGTGGAGTTTAGTTATAGCGATTAATAGAAGAGTTTTACCAAAGAATTACTCAGTATAAAATAACCGCTCGAACTCTTTCATCTCTCGTCTTTCTCATCCTCAGCCTCATCTTCAAACTCCAAAGGACTTGAAATGAATCACCGGAGACCACCCAACAACTTTCAGACGTTTAGATTGAACTCAAAAGCATAGAAGTGTTCTTAATAGCTAAAAGGTTAATACTTTTCAAATCCTGGGTCAGACTACCCCAGGGAGAAAGCAAGACACATTCTGCTGACCTGGAAATCCGCAGGCCCCCAGGTGACCTCCCAGGCTGCTCCTCCACATTCCACGCGTTCTCCAGTCTGGCATGGCCTTGTCAGTTTGACGTGGAATTCGGTCTCACACCCTGTCTGAGCTGAAGCTCTCTTCCTAACTGAAATAAGAAATAGCTCCAAAACTGAAGTAGCACATACATGCATGTTTACAAATATGCAGATAATATCTGGGAGAAAACATGAAAACTGGTCATTGTGACTGTGTCAGGGACAAACAGCTGGCTGGTTGGTGAACATTCAAAGAGAGGGGACTTACTTCTCCCTATCAAGCCCCTTATACTTTTTCAATTTAGAAGACTATACAAGTATTACTACACATTCAAAAACATGTACATTGCAAGGGAATTAACTTTCTAGGGGTCTTTTTTGCCTGTCTTTTTACCATGCATTCAAAGCATAATTACCCCAGAAGCATAGTTCCCATCGCATCCTCCCCCTCGTCCGAAACCTTCAGTGCTTGGCCCATCACTAACAATAACTGACTTAAAGGTTCACAGGAATTGATTTACTGATATGATTTATGTTTCACACCACATTTCGAAGTAGGTTACGCCTCACATGACAAGCAATGAAATGGCATGTAATGAATTTTAAAGATTTGTTCGGGGTTACACAGCTGCCTCTAACAAGCAGCTTATTGAGTTAAATCAAAACTCTTTGGCCTACCATTGACTTCTAACCTTCCTTGGAAGTTTTCTCATTTCACTCTTCTGTTTCAGGTAAACTATTTAAATGCTGGTTCCTCAAATACCTCTCACTTTACAATCACTGCACCTTGTCTCATGTTCTTTCTTCCCCCTCTAGAAAGTCTCCTGACTTCATCTATCACATATGAAAATCTTCCACAAACACACCTTGCCCTGACTTCCCCATTTTCCCCTTCCCAGTACTTTATTTGTACCACTCATAAAGCTTCATGTTAGTTTTAAATTATAGTTGTATTGGTGTTTGTCTTAACCTAAGTCTAACACTGCAAACTTTGAGAACAAAGATCATTGTTTTTCATGTTCATATTTTTCAGATACCTAGCAAATTACTTTTCGCTTATTAGGGGCTCAAAAATATTTGTTGAATTCAGTTTGAGAATTGATTTTCTGGAACACCAGGGATGCTTTGTAAGATGCAGGAAAGTTTGGCGAGAATCCAGAAACTCATTTTACAACAGACATCACAAACCAATCACATGTAACACTGTGAAAAACAGATGTATTTTGTTAGACAGCACAGCGTTTGTTTCTTTGGGGGGGTTGTTTTTTAATTTGACTTTTTTTTCTTTGCCAGCATTTAAAATCAGAAGATCTCATGTAAAAATCTGAGTTTCTAGCTTTTCTTGAAAACAGGAAAATGGGCTAGCGTTGATAATAGCTGTCCATTTGCAATAAGGCACAGCCCACCATTCACAGCTGTCTTACAGCAGGCCGGTTATAATGATTTGTGATACCTGTTGGGTGCTGAATGTTTACATTTATAATTCCTACTAGAAATGTAGATCCTTTTTCCTTCAGCAAAAAGTCCCTAAGACTTGTTACCTCTTTTCAGCGCTCCATGCCTATTTCAACAATGGTCTGGTGAAAGCAATTTGCTCAACAATCTTTGAAAAACTAACCCACCCTCTTCATGTGGAAAACCTCAAGCAGAAGTTAAGTTGGTGTTACATTCAGGCATGTTAACAAAAACGCAGGGAAATTCTATACACAGAAAGAAAACTGTCATTTAAACCCCAGAATGTCACCGTGAAACATTGCCAGTGACGCTACCTACATGGCAGGTGACAGAATTCTGTAGCTAGAAGGGATCTAAGGAAGGGCAATCCGGTGCTTTATTTCTATGGCATTCCTACCAAGTGGATTTCTAAAATCTCCAGCTCTCCAAGGAGGCCAAGCCCACTTCAACTTTCACAATGTGTGCTGCAAAAAAGTATTCTTTCTCGTGTATAGGGGAAAGTTGATGTACTGTAATTTTACAACATTGGTCCTTCATTTTCCCCCTGGAATGGCAAAAATCACGTGACAGCATTTTTAGTATTTAAAGACTATGATCATGTTACCTGAAAGTTTTTCATTCCTCAGGTGAAAACACCTATGGTTTCTGGTTAGTAGAATCCTCATCCCCGGGTAAGTCATAATCTGGTACGTTACATCCCATCAAAATTTTTGGCACCTCAAATTGGACGTAGCATTACAGGTATTGTCTGGTCCAACAGAATATAGCAGAACTCTATTGAATCACTTCATTACTATAACTTTATGCAGCCTCAAATTTTAATTAGTTGTTTTGGCAGCTACAAATCTCTGTTGACTCACATTGTGATTGCAGTCATCTGGAACTGCCAAGTTCTGTTATAGCTCATCTTCACCATCATCAGCTTCCACAGTTGGGTCTCATATTTATCCCTGTTAAATCTCACTGTGTTTATACTGGCTCATTATTTCAACCTGTCAAGGTCTTTTGGGATTTGATTCTAGAACTCTTTTCTTGATTTCTATCTCTGCAAATTTGATGTGTATGCAGTTCATCTTTCCTCCAGGGGACTAGAAAACAAGCAGAATAAGAAAGGATCTTGCTTCATATTCTCCCTCCTGGTTTTCAGATTAAAACTGGTCCCTCAATATTTTTTGAGATGAGTCATTTACCTGTCACTGATCCACCCGACTCTATTGTTAGTTTTCTTACCTTGTTTTCAAGAATACTGTGGGGGAAAAAAATCGATGGATTCCTGACATGCACAGGAGAAAAGCCATGCCAAAGAGAAACCATAAAGTGCTTCTTTTAAATGAAAGGTATGTATGTACGTATGTATGTATGTATGTATTGGAAAAAACATGGTGTATATAGGGTTCTATACTATCCATGGTTTCAGGCCTGGGGGTCTTAGAACGTGTCCCCTGTGGATAAGGGGGCCTACTGTATCTCAATCTCTATCTTTCCCCTGTTTCAATACTCACATCCACATTTTAATCTCTCTGTGCCTATATCTACATGCAATATATATCCTTACACACTTGCCCTCACAAATATGCACTTTCCTTGGGAGAGAATCCATAGCTTCCACTGGATTTTCAGACAGTTTCCTGACATAAAAAAGAACCATTAACATAGTAAATTCTCCTGAGCTACAATATATAAAAATAATTCTGTTTTTAAAATCTCTAATGATCCTCACTTATAGAGTGCCTACTATGTGCTAGGCACGCTCTAGATATTAAAGATTCCAATGTGAACAAAATAAACCACGCCTCTGCCCTCATGAGTTTCCATTCTAGTGAGGCAGAACACTAGACCGCAATGACCCAGATTAGTAAGACAGTCGATAGAATGTTTAACAGTGATAAATGCTAAGGAACAAAAATAAAGCAGAGCAAGAGGATGTGCAGTGTCAGATGAGAAGTCTGGCTCACTGAGAAGATAATATTTGTATAAAGACCTACAAGAACTAAGGTGACTTGGGGAAAGAAGCTCCCAGGTAGAGATAACAGCAAATGCAAACTCTTAGTCTACCCACTGAGCAACAAGGCTGTGACAAAGCCGAGGGGGAGAGATGAGTTAGCAGAGGAGTGTAGACAGGGAAGCCAACATGGTTCTCCAAACTGGAGTGCAGAGAGGTGCCCCTCCGAGTGCATTTGGAAATCTGGGGAAGAGGTATTTTTTGGTTGTAACTCTTGAACTCTACTGTCAATTAGAGGGAGTAGAAATGTCAAAGATCAGGTAATCTGCAGGACATTTTGTACAGTGAAAAACCATTTTGCCCAAAATGCTAACGCCATTCCCATTTAGAGATCCCCAGGGAACTAAACCCTGGACTTTACTCTGTATTAGATGGAAGTCATTAGAGACTTCAGTGCAGAAGAGTGAATGGGTTAACCTATATATATCAAGGCTCAGCCAGCCATTATTTTGGAGGTGAAGGAGACCACGACAGAAGCAGAGACCTGTTAAGAGGCCATCACAATAAACACCATGATAGTCTATCTAACAATCAAGATGGTTACTAAGTGAGTTACTAAGGGAGAGGGGATACAGCATGAATACTCTGGACCAAGAGATGATTCCTGTCCTGGTCCTAGGCAGGACAGGGCAGAAAGGCTTAAGATTTCATCACACTACACAGAATGGCATGCAATTTAAAACTTATGAATTGTTTATTTTCTGAAAATTTCCATTTAATCTTTCTGGGTCACAGTTGACAGTGATAATTGAAACTACAGAAAGAAAACTGTGGATAAGGGTGGTTGGGGAGTGGGATACTGCTGTACAGAAAAGAAGAGAGAAATAAATCTAAGTGAAACCAAAGATGTTAACATCAGCTCTCTCTAGTTTTTTACTTCACTAGTGATTTTTCTCTTACATATTTTCTAAACTATTTGCATTAATCATGTCTTATTTTGTCAAAAGCAAAAATTTTGAATGTCTACAATACTGCTTCATAAAGCTCACTTGTGACAGAGTTCTGATTTGATCTTTCTTCTCGTTAGGCTCTTCTTCTGCTCCTCTGTCTCCACCTGCTTACTCATCAGCCAGCACCAAAGGCCATGCACAGATGCCACTTTTAGGGATTTGAAATCTCAGCCTTACTCTACTGTGGTCATTACAACCATGCAATACATTTCCAGAGCCCCAGGATTTTCATTCCAAGGAAAAATGGTGGAATTGTTAGCAGCTGGATCCTCTTTGAAAGAGCAGGCCACACAAATTTACTGAAGCTTTGGGGGGTTTGTAGGAGGAATGGAAAAATTGTCACTCAGGTCCCCTTTCCTGGCAGCACCTCAAAAGTTACCAAGTGAGAACAGCAGTGCCCAGCTGCCCTGAAAAGCCAAAGAGAGAGAGTGAAATTTAAAACCTGAATTGCCTCTCTCTTCTCATTATGTATTATTTGTCAATCACGGGTAAAAAGTGGTTTTTTGCCCTCCAGCTGCTAGCCCCGGGGTGCATATATCTATCACTCAGTGGTGCACTTTCCTGTGGAACATTGGAAGAAAAATCAATGATTTCACCTTTCTTTCAAGGAAAGGTCGGCTTTTTTTCTCATTTCTTTTTCTTTAACCTGATAGTTTAAACTAAGAAGGCAAAGCACTTGGAAAAAAAAAAAACACAGAAAACATAGACTTGTTTTTTATGGTGAGAGGCATCTCAGATATTGAAATCATGTATATTAGAACACACACAAGGAACCTTTTTCCTCTTTCCTGTCAGAGCCAAAATGTCTGAAATGGCCTGGATTGCTGCGGCCTGGGAGGAGGGGCTATTGTACTTCTTTGTACTGGGCACTGCAGATGAGCCATAAAATGCACATTAGCACTCGGTACGACATGCAGATCTTTACAAATAGATTCGTTTTGATGCCCGCCTTTCAAATTTATTTTACAACATCGAAACATATTGCCTTCATTTGTACATTTTATTCATGTGACATAGGAATTGTTTTTTAAATTATTTTTAGCACCATTTTAGGACCTAAGTAACTTTTTATGGTTCTATGAAGGGAAGTGAAGACACAAAGCTCAGATATGTTTTTAGTTGATGTAATAAATACACATGAAGTCATACTACACGTGACCTTCTGTCTAGTGTTCCTAAACAAAGCACCAAAACATCAGTCATGTAAGCACGTTCAAAGAGAAAACTCTTTAGCATCTCTTTGTTTCTATGTTTGCATCTTTGGCTTTATAAAGGAGAAGAGGCCCACTGGAAGACATGCCGACTTTTTATTTTAAGATTGTTTACCAGGAAAGTGCCCTAAAAGCATTAGTAGTAGCAGCTTTTATTCTTTTGTAAGTTAAATACCACTCACAAAACATTTCTAAGTTGTGACTAAATGTATGCATTTTGAGAGTGAATCAAAATGCTAACATAGTTGATAACCTGCAATGAAACAGATCCTGTTGAAGTAAGATAAAGCAGTATTTTCTCTGCCTCATTCTTTTTTTCATAATTCTATCTAGAAACAGAAGTTGATGCCAACTGAAAACATCCAACAGTGGAAGCTCCAGCAAGTCAAGCTTGCACGTTCATGCTCTAATTTACATGGAAACAGAACGTAGGTTTGGGCAGCCCAACAGTTGGAGCCCACTTATTTCCTCAAGCTTCTTATTTTCTGTGGGCAGGGTAGGCACTCAGCAGTAAGCTCAGAATCAAATGGAAATAAAACCACTGAGAGACACCTGGTGGAAGGCACTAAACTGGCCAGGCTACCAGTTGAGGCCCACAACACATGACATTTCACACGATTCCCATCTGAAGCTACAGAGACCTGGGGCACATCTTTCTGTGCCTATGAATGTATGTACGAAGGCTGCCCCCTCGGCTGGTTCTGATTTACCAACTGCCTACAGGCTCCCTAGAATTGAACTTCAGTGAACTTCATGCAGGTTCAACATTCGTGATCCAACCTGAAATTCCAGAGGTGGTGTCTGGGATTCGATTTCAAAATGAAGACGTCTTTCCAAGGTACGTGTTTCCAATTATTGCTGATTATTGGACCCCGGTGTCTGCTATGTTTAATGTTGTGAATTCCTGAATAACTAGACAATGTAATAGAATAAGAACTGAGAGGACCAGCACTATGAGTGGGTGGTTGTAGAACACCCTATATTTCAAAGTGTGTCTTAAAGAAGCTTCCAAATGTTTAAGGATTCTGTGGTGGTCCTTGGCAACAACTTTCCTTTTTCTCCTTATACCTCTTCACTCTCCCCAACCCACTCAGAAAAACTGAAATGAGAAGTCAGCCAAACCGAATGCTTGCTCTTGCTTTGTTGACTCTCTCCGAGTTCTCAATGTTAATGCTTTTATTCTTCGGTCCTTTACCTGGGATATCTTTTTCCTTTTGCCATATGTTGACGTCACTAATGATAAGGCCCCGTTTATAGCCTCTTTACCCATGGAGACTTTCCTGATCCTGTCAGCTGGAAATATTCTCTCCTTCATCTGAACCTTCATAACTCTTATGGAGTGGCATCACCATCATCACGTGTACACATAGATCATCCCCACACTAGACCATGAGTCACTTGGGGGCAGGACTAATTCATCTTTCTATTACTCAATTGTTAGAAAGGTGGTAAAGTCACTCAAATGGTATTTGTTGAAAGAATAATGATGAGAAATGGATGAATAGTTATTGTGTTCAAACATAAAGTGACAGGGGCACTTGAACATAGCCTATAAGAACTATAACAAAAAGCTGCAGTGAGAGAACATATCTCAAAAAGTAAGCCATTTTCAGGGCCATTACTACTCTTGTGTACGGTCTAGTTAACACCAACCTTGCCATCACTGTGAACCTCGGAAGGACAAGCACTTCATTGTCCTCATGCACTGCTACATCCCCAGCCCCTCAATAAAATAACTGGTATATAACAGACGCTCAATAAATGTGTTCTGAATGAATAATATATTGCATTTTAAAAAGCAAGGACTCTTTATACAATGTAAACCTTTTGGCTCACAATGTCAAGTTGATGAGACAGCCACAAGTGATAATCTGTGTAAACTCAGCCACTCTCTCATTAGCACAGAGCTGCTTATAGAAACGAATACTGGCTCTTGTGGGTTCTTCTGGAGAGCACTCTTATTTCCAAAGTAGCTCCCAAGCTTGATAAGATCCAAGTCTTTGGAGGAGAGATTAGCATCAGACTGGGGTGGTGGTAGTGGGGTTAATTACATTAAAACAAGATAACATGTTATCTGAGAGAAAATTAATCGTCACTTCTAGGCTATGTTATTTATGCAACTTGACACATGGGGATTCTTTTAAATAGCTAGCTATTTCATTTTGTATGGCTTCATTGCTTTGACATCTAAATATCTTTAATCTATGAGTATTCAAATGGTTCTTGATTAAAATAACTAGCAATTTTATTATTATTTCTTGCTTTATAAAATAAGTAATATGATCAAACTCCTAAAGAGCATATTAATATCTTATTTCCAATTAAAACTCCAGGTTTATAGTATCAGGTACCTAAAGCAGACAACACAAGTGTATTTCCTTCTGCACTTACAATTTAGTATTAGCTAGAAAAGATACACAGAAAATGGCACAGTGGCCTATGGTTCTTCATAAAGGCATGTAGAAAGGTTGATACACATTTGAATGAACTTTGTAAAACAAGTAATTGCTTGTTTAAAATTCCTCACATTTCCAGACAGTTCTTGTGATTTTTTGATAGTATCATATCCTATTTCAAAATATGAAAAGTATTTATTCAATTACAGAAGTAGCTATTTACACCTTTTCCCACAAATAACTAATATGATTTCATTAGAAGTGGAAACTTACTTTACGTAACAAACGTTATCTACCAGGTTAATGGAAGTATAAATAAAATGATAAGAAAAGAGTTTAATATATTTAAATACCTTCAATAATTCAATAAATATTACTCATAAATTGATTGCATAGCCAAGAAACATTTCTCAATCACTAATATTAAATGAAACAAGCACAACCAAAAGCTGTTTAAATCCAGTTACATGCGAATGACCACTATTACATTATTACCAAATTATGTCCATTGAATTACCAGTTATTCTTATTTACTTATAATAAAGAAAGCTAGCCCCCACAAGATTGCTCTGTAACCTGGCTTGCTACTGTTTACAATTGTAGTAATAATGGCAATACAATTCCCCTAAAGTCACCTAAAGTATATTAATATCACATTCTCAGTTAATCTAGGTTTACAACATCAAACACCAAAAGGTGAGAGCATAAACAAATTCATTTAATTCAGCCACTTATTTTACTTTAAAATGTTCTGCAACTCTGACACTTGGTGTGTGATATGAATTCTTACAAACTATTATGATCCGAGTAATTAATTGCATTTCTGAGTTGAACTAGTGTAGTAAAATAGCTCCAAAATGCTGATAAGAAAGTGTTCACTCACTATTTTATGTAATTTTTCATTTTTTATTTGAGAACACAAAATGACTATCTCAATGATGATGAGTTCAAGTTTAATCAAAGTGTTACATTAGTTAATACAAGCAACCACAATATCAGCATTTTTTCTCTAACCTCACTGACTCATGAAAATGCTATAACCAGGCCAAAACTAGGCTGTCACATATTCTCTCTTTTTTGAAAATCAAAACATACCTATAAAATGAGCAGAACAAGTGACATTCCCACCTCTTCCCCACCACATTTTACATATGTGAAGTTTGAGACGCAGAGAGTCTAAATGCCTCAAGATCACCCAGTTGGTGCGCAGGAGACCCAGAGAGCCAGACTGGGGGCAAAGGATTTGCCAGCAAAATTAATGAAGCATTTTGCATTCAGGTCAGCAGAACTACTAGCTCTCCATTTCCAATTTTTTTTCCCCCAAGAACCCTGATTTGCTTTCCTATGGGACATCCTCATATATTTCTACTCTACTTGTAGCATGTCACCTATATGTGATCAATTTATTCCCACCAGATTTCTATTTTCCATCATCCTTGCATTCAAGTGTTACTATCCTTACATAGTTGTTTTTTTATGTTGTCAATCAAAAGTCCTATAAGTTTTCCTTCTTTTTGAGGTACCTTGTACCTGAGAGAAAGCCAAAGAGTAGACATAAAATTCAGTCAGGTCAAAAACATATCTTAGGAAGAAATTTGCTTTGCATACTGTCATTGAACAAATATCCACTTGATTCCTACCACGTATCTAACAATGACCTAGGAAGTCACTACCTAATAGGGAAGATCTACAGGAAGTCAATAGATGACTACAGTGCACCATGGTATGTGCTCTAGCAGAAGCAACAGCTAGAGAGCTCCCAGGAGGGGGTATGTAACCCTGGGGAAGTTAGGGAAGGCTAATAGAGAAGGGGATGATTGAAGTAGCCACTGAAAGATGGAAAGGAATCAGCAAACAAAGAAGGACAGTCTAGGCAAAGAAGAAGAGAGTTGTCTAACCTGGTATGGCACTTCTAAGAGCAGAATTTTCTATTGCATGCTCGGTTTTTGCTAATCTTTTCTTCTTGAAATTCCTGTTTTCACCAGCTTAGTGTGACCCATCTACTATTATAACTTGGCCTCCTTCCAGCTGGTTTAATAAAGGAGCTAATTTGTCTTACACTTTGACCCTAACAATGATTTCATCTTTCAACACATTGTGGAGGATTCTTGGATTACACCATCCTAGTTTGACTCAAAGTCTAGCACCTTCCAATGATCCATAACTCCTTTAAGCATTTCTCTGTCAACTCAGCCTCATCCTCCTGAAGAGGCCCCGAAAAATGGTGAGAAGTCACAAGCTATTGTCCAGGGACAGAAAACACCTGAATATGGCTGAAAATATGGAGCTTTGGGAGCAAACAGCAAATACTAGAGCTGGAAAAGTAAAAAAAAAAAAAAAAAAAAGAACAACAATTATAATAGAACTTTCCAGCTTGAGCAGTACCTGTCAGGCACTGTGTCAAGTATTTTTTGTATCATCTAGTTTAGTCCTCACAACAATTTCATGAGGTATGCTGTTATGATCCCTATTTTACAGATGAAATGACTGAAGTTCAGAGAGATTAAGTAATTCCCTAACATCACACAACTGGTAAAAGAACAAGCCAGACTTCCACTCCCACTCCCACTCCCACTCCACAGCCCACACTCTTAAGCTATATGCCTCCCAAATATAGATTGATTCACTTGTAAAACATCTGAACTTAATCCTGATGAAGTGAGCCATTGAAAGTTTTTAAGCAGGGATGTGTTTGGACTTGAATTTTAGAAAGATCATTCTAGAGGGATGGGATAGAGTGGAGACAATGTAGAGAGTTTGCATGACTCCATTGGGAGAAGATGAAGCTCTCAACTTGTGTGTTGACAGTGGCAAAAGGAGGAGACAAAAAGTATTTGAGAAGTAACTCACCATGTGTGGATGAGGAAGGTGAATTGGACAGGACTCCAAAGTCTTTGGCCTGGCTGACTGTTGATGGCTGCTAACAGTATCAGCAAAGAGCAAGAACACAGGAGGAACTGGTCTCAGAGGCAAGATACTGAGTTGTACTACTGCCCAACACCAGACACTTCGCACTATGATCAAGCTTACTCATGTACAGGCTGTTCTTCAAAGTCGATTTTATAGCTGAAATAAAAAAAAAAGAAAATAACCTTCTTATAAATCTGTCAAAGAGTAAGAATTTGTGGACTGTCTGTCCTTATGAGTCTATCTTCACATTCCCTTTCTCCTCTATTTCCTAGAATATTTGTAGGTATCACAAAGAGAATCCACTATTATCTTCCAAATCAGCATCCAGGCCTCATAGGAAAAGAGCCCACCCAGCAGGTTTTTAATTGCCTCTATATCTAACCACCCAAATATCCTTGTTATTCTTCTGAACCCCCAAATGCCCTGACTCATCAGACCACCAGGTAAGGAGCCCCAGGTCAGCAAGCCAGCAGCCAGGGAGAGCAGAGAGGATAAAGGGATAGAGAATGGCTTCTAAAGTCTCTCAATTTAAAAAACTTTCGTAGCTTATTCTTGCTGAGCAGAAAACAACTTTTGAGGGGTCCAGTCTATTAGATACCACAAAGTTGACACCGTTGACACATATTAGTTGAGATTCAGCCTCATATGAAAATGTGATTGGCTTCCCATGCTAAGAAAAAACAAAGCTAGTGACATTTTCTCAGAGCCAAATATTTCAGCACATGAACTATAAAGCCTCTGTCTTAGTTGTAGGTCATGTGTCAACAAGAGGGTTGTTTATTTTTTTAACCATGTGTCACATGACCCAACTGCATCATCTATAATAATTTTCTGGAGTGAACCAGACAGCCAGGACCCTCTTGCAAACACAAATACTGAGGCCAACTCGAATGGGCAGCTGCTGTGTGTTTCTGAATGGACTGTTGTAATTTAAATGTCTCATTCCATTGGGAGCTAAGAGAGGTGATACAATCCAGAAGAAGCTTGGAAGTGAGAGTGTCAGTGGGGGTGGCTGAGGTATGTGACCTTTAAGGTCTGCCCTCTAATTCTGTCTCTGGTAGTCAATGAATGAATCTCAGGAGTGTTAGGCACTAGGGGCAAGCTTCTTGGGAGGTTTATACGAAAGGAAAAGAAAAGTTAGGCAGCAAGTAGGTGGCTATGATGAATGGCTTTCTTTACGTCAACTTCCACAGAAAGTATTTTTAAGTAGCTAATTAAATTGTGGGTGTCCGCTCTGCCCTGCAGTGTAAGGAAAAGAGGAAGTTCATCTTCTTGAACCAAATTTATTTTTGGAGGGTCTTTGAACAGCAGTAACAGGCAGAAATCAAGTTGATTCTAGTGGTTTGCTTGAAATCAGCTAAGAAAAATATGATTAAGCACTCCCCACATTCTGGTTTTTTGTTTGTTTGTTTTTGTTTTTGTTTTTGTTTGAAGTAGAGATAGCTAATGGGACTTGGAATCTCACACAAAAATGGTCCTTTCAGTATTGTGGTGGTATTTCTCGTGAAGGGTGTATCTTAATTTTTATTCTAAAATTGTAATCCTTAAATTGTACACTGAGACAGGTTTTTGTGTGTGTACTAACTATGTATGGACAACAAAAGGAAATATAGACAAATGGGATTGTTTCAAACTAAAAAGCTCTGCCCAACAAAGGAACGCATCAACAGGGTAAAGAGGCACCCTATGAAATGGGAGAAAATATTTTTATTTATTTATTTGTTTATTTTTGTTAATTTTCACCCGAAGATATTTTTTCCATTGATTTTTAGAGTGGGAGGGAGGGAAAGAAGGTGAGAAAGAGAGGGTGAGAGAGAGAGAGAGAGAGAGAGACATCGATGTGAGAGAGACATATGACTAGTTACCAGGGCTGGGGATCAAACCTGCAGCCCAGTACATGCCCTTGACTGTGAATTAAACCCTCAACCCTTCAGTGTGCTGGCCAATACTCTAGCCACTGAGCAACACTGGCCAGGGCAAGAGAAAATATTTTTAAACCATCTACCTATTAATGTTCCAAATATAAAAAGGACTCAAACAATTCAAGATCAAGAAAACAAATAACCCCATTAAAACAATGGGCAAAGGACCTGAGTAGACATTTCTCAAAAGTAGATGTATAAATATAACAACAGTTATATGAAAAGATGCTCACCATCACTAATCATCAGGGCAATGCAGC
The DNA here is from genome assembly GCA_030848825.1 of Tadarida brasiliensis. Lineage (NCBI taxonomy): Eukaryota > Metazoa > Chordata > Mammalia > Chiroptera > Molossidae > Tadarida > Tadarida brasiliensis. The sequence goes on from CM061258.1 coordinate 54,773,405, forward strand.
TCAAAACCGCAATGAGATAGCACCTCACATTTGTTAGAATGGCTATCATCAAAAAAAAAAAGTAAAGTGTTGATGAGGATGTGTAGAAAAGGGAACCATTGTGCACTGTTGGTGAGAATGTAAATTAGTACAGCCACTAAGGAAAATAAAACTACCACATGATTCAACAACTCCACCACTGGGTATTTAATCAAAGGAAATGAAATCAGCATCTCAAAGAGATATTTGTGTTCCCATGTTCATTGCAGCATTATTTACAATAGCCAAGATATGGAAATAACTTAAGTGTCTGTTGATAGATGAAAGGATGAAGAAAATGTGGTACATATATATACAAAGGAATATTATTCAGCCTTAAAATAGAAAGAAATCCTGTCAGTTGCAACAACATGGAAGACATTATGCTAAGTGAAATAAACCAGACAGAAACACAAATACTGAATGATATCTCACTTATATGTGGAATCTAAAAGTCAAACTCTTAGAAGCACAAATTGGAATGGTGGTTACCAGAGGGTGGGGTGGGGGGTGGAGGAAATAGAAAGATGTTGATTAAAGGGTAGAAGGTTTCAGTTATGTAAGATCAATAAGTTCTGGAGATCTAATGTACAATGTGGTAATAGTTAATAATTCTGCGTTGTATTATTGAAATTAGCTAAGAGTAGATCGTTTTTGTAACTTCAAACAAAATTTTATTACACAGAGTTTGTCAACATAATTGGATATTTCTCTACTTTGTACAGTTATTCTTATTCTCCATGGAAAGACCGCTTCTTAACTTCTCATGAGGATAACAAAAACCTAAATCCTAATTTTAACAGAATAGCAGTAAAAATGCTTCAGTGATTTAAGTCGAAAGCAGTACATTGGTACATGGCCCATGCACTTAGTTATCAGGAATGTACAAATGTCTTTTTGTTGAAAAATACAAAATAAATTATGTGTAGGTATGGACAATGATAGCAGTAAACCATTATATGTTGTCAACTGAAACCAGTAACTGATAATTATGGTGATTTTCTTAAACATCAGCCAGCCTTTTTTCTTCAGTTATTTTCATCAGTTGACTCCTCTGAAGTTATAGGTGAGAAGCACTGCCTTGAGCTTCCTCTCCCAGTTCTCATTAATTATGGTAAAGCACAGTTCTAGGAATTAGAACATGCCACCTCCCAAACCACCTCCCATTCCACCCGTTCCAGGATCTTTCTTTTCTTTAGGAAATTCTGTGACTGCACCTTCTGTTGTTAACAGAGAGGCCACTCCAGCAGCATCCACTAAAGCAGTTCTCATGACTTTCATTGGATAATGATTCCTTTTCCCACCATATTCACAAAATGTCCAAGCACAGTGTCATAACCAACTTCTGAGAAACTTTGCATAATTTCTCAACTATCAATGATCCCTCAACACCTGCATTCTTAGCAATGGTCATTGTAGGAATTTTGAGTGTTTTAAAAATAATATTATACCAATTTTTTTTATCTTCATTAGCTGGAGTTAATGAGTCCAAGGCTGGAATGCACTGAAGCAGTGCATGACCCCATCCCTGAACAATGCCTTCCTCAACAGCAGCTCATGTATCATTGAGAGCACCTGTTGTTACTCTGTCTTTCTTTTCATTCACTTCAACACCACTTGTCCCAGCAACTTTCAGCACAGCTACTCCATCTGAGAGTTTTGCCAGATGTTTATTTAGTTTTTCCTTTTCATATTCAGTAATTGTGATATCTAACTGCTCAATGATTTCTTGAATATGTTTTTCAATTTGAGCCTGGTCACCTTTTTCTTTCAAGAGCATGGCAGCATCTTTGATCAAAATAACCTCTCCAACTTTTCCTAAGTCATGAGGCTGAACATCGTTAAGATTTAGAGTCAAATCTTCTTCTGCAAACACTGTACCAGCAGTAGCAATAGCCATGTTTTTAAGCTGGTTCTTTCTATTGTCACCAAAACCTGGAGATTTAAAGGACTGCTATAACCTAAAGACCAACTTTTAGCTTATTCAAAACAAGTGTACTTAAAGCTTCTTCATCAACATCTTCAGCAATTATAACCAAGGGCTATGGTGAGCATTGGCAATTTCAAGGGCAGATACAATGAACTGGACAATAGAAATTATTTTGTCACTCAATATAACACAGGCATCTTGGAATTCACATTTCTGAGTTTTTGCTGTGTTAATAAAGTATAGAGAAATATAATCTTGATCAAATTTCATGCCCTCAATAATTTCTAATTCTGTGATGACGCCCTTTCTTCCAATTTTTTTCATTGCATCATAGATTACATTACCAATTTCTTTGTCTCCTTTTGCAGAAATCGTAGCGACCTGAGCTATTTCCTCAGGGGTTGTCACAGGTTTAGGCTGCTTCTTAAATTCAGCAATTACATCATCAACAGCTAACATCACACCTCTGCTGATTTCCACTGGATTGGCACCTTTACTAATCTTCTCAAAGCCTTCCTTGGCAATAGAGTATGTCAGCACAGTAGCAGTGGTAGTGCCATCTCCAGCCCCTTCATTTGTATTATTGGCAACATCTTGAACAAGTTTAGCACCAATATTTTTATATTTATCTTTTTAAGTAAATGGACTTTGCAACAGTCACACCATCTTTTGTAACTTTCGGACTTCCCCAACTTTGCTCAATAATCACTGTTCTTCCCTTTGGTAATTGTTACAGCATGGGTTAAAAAGTCGACAACTTGAATTAACTTGAATTAAGGCTTGGACATCTGTACCAAATTTTACATCTTTGGAATAAGCCCAAGTGAGATGGGGAGCCAGTGCCCCAGACACTGGCCTAATCTGGTGAAGGACTTTACGAAATCGAAGCATTTCTGCAGGGTACTGGCAGGGTACCCCACCAAGCCTGAAGCACTGATCCCAAAATAATGTTTTGAGAGTAAGTTTGGAAATCTTCTCAAGCTTTCGTCTGGGACTCTTTTCCATACTAGTGCTTTTTAGAAAAATTTGGTGGGCTCAGAATTAGAACAGTTTCTCAAGTGTTCTGAGGCGTCTTTGACCATGAGCAGAGAAGCAGGAAATGACACTATTGCCTCCACTAATCTCAAAGACAGAAGTGTCCTAACCAGCAGGGATGGTTCAGCCACATCAGCCTCCTTCTGCTCCTTCTGGCTCTTGAGTTTTAATCCTAGGGTCCTGGTTTTCTTCCTGTTTTAGCTTAGTTTCTATTTTCCAGCTCTTGGCTTAGCTTGGTCCTTGTCTTTCATTGCTTAAATAGAACTGTTTAAAGCACAGTTAATGGAATGTGAAACTGGAAGAAGCTCTTCAAAAACCTGTGCAGGGTATTTTCTTTGCCCTATTCTCATATTCATCTATTCCAATGACCTAGATAAGATAGTATGTTTGAAAATTTTTCAAACTCTGCATGGTAAAATTGATATACATTTTATATCTATTCAGTGCTGTGCTATTTCAATAGTTCCTGCATATATCTCATTTGATTCCAGGAATGACAGGTGTAGAGGATAAGAGAAATTTCAGTTCAGTATGAAAGACAGGTTTCCAAGAATTGACCTGTCCAAAAGTGAAAAGCACGCTTCACAAAGAAGTGAGTTCCAGAAGGCAATGAAGATGTTTGTGTAAACCTGTGACACAGTTAAAGGTTAACTCTCAGGGATATTGTAGAAAGATCCTTGACTTGGATTAAATGACACTATGATGAGGGGGAGAGAGACAGAGAGAGAGAGAGAGAATGCATATTAATACTCATATCTTTCTAAGGAGAGAGAAAAATTGAGAATGCATACATGCTCCAGTTTTCTCAAAATCTTTATTTGGCAAGAGTATGAAACTCCCAAACACATGTGTACTTGAGTAATTTATCATCTTTAATGTTTTGTTTCAAAAGTTCAATAAGAGTCTGGAGTAGTATAAGCCTAAATCATGCTCTCTGGATTACACCAGGGATGTGCACTTTATTCTTCCTCCTCGCCAAATTGCCCCAAAACTTAAGAGTTAATAGAAATATATGATGAGTTAAGTACAAGTGAGAGAAAGATGCATGTGAAGACTGAAGATACTGCCCGGGTACAGATAGAGGGATAGGGGTGAAGAGAGCAGCTGGTTGTAGAAAATGCTGGGGTGGCCAAAATGAAGAGAGTAGGATTACCAAACCAGCAAGGGTCAGGGCTAGAATGAGGTCACTGCCCTATGGAATTAGAAGCAGTAAAATCAAGCCCAACACCAGAACTGGTTCGCACCAGTGCTTCCACAGTTAGAAGGAGTGTCCCCCTTCTTCACCCCCAGACCAGCTCCAGTGGGATGTTTTGGTGAAGTATTCACTTGGCTTAGTCCAATTTTATCTTAAGAAATGATCACTTCATGACATTTTAGAAAACATTTTTAATGATTTTGTGGTACTGGGGCTGGTAAGGAGAGGGAGGCAGGATAAGGGCTTCAGCAACTGAATATACCAGCATTTAGTATATCATTCAACATGTGCTTCTGTTCTTTTAAAAGCAAAAAAATTATCCTCAAACTTCTTTTTGATTATTTGAATATTATGAAACTGAATGCTTATAATAAAGTTAAGGTAGCAACACTTAGAAATTATAATTCAGTTCAGTAGTTGAAGATATTTTTGTATGTTATATACCAGATTCAAACAATCTTTAAAGACCTTGCAACCTAGCGAACACACACGCAAGCATAATTGCATTATTTTAATCCTGAGCCAACACTTTTTTTTTCTGTTTCACTGAGGTGACTTTTTTTCAGGTGGCATATGATTAATATAATATAATATCATATAATATATTCTAACTACTTGCCATGTTTTGTATATGATTCACAAAAAAAAAATTTTTTTAAGTGAGAGGTATTATTCGCCTGACTTGGGTACATTTCTATTCTACTCCCAGAATGCCATTGACAGGAATGCCTTGATAATAATATTTCACTAAGCTAAAGATTCCAGATGCTCTTCAAATTTTACCATGTGTAAATGTGTCACTTGGAAAATGTTCAGAATAGTATATTTTGCTCATTTTTTTTCTAGGAGAAACTAATTATAAATTACTAATAATACTCTATATAACATTTAAGTATTTAGTACTCAAATTTTTTATAAATAGTTCTCCAGGAAAAGGAACCCAGGCTTCCTGGAGAAACATCTGATTTTAGGACTAGGGCAGAAAATACGTAAGATGATTCTGGAGCGTCCCATGGTTCCAGAAAGTAAGAAAGTTCTCAAAAACAAATTAAAGCAAAACAACAAAACAGAAAGAACCCCCCAAAACCACAATGATGGGGGCAAGTCAAGGAGATACAGGAGCTAACTGAAAGTGCCCCCCTGGCTCAGACAAAGCTGAAATGATTGGAGTCACAGAGTAAATTAAATCAAGCGTATTGGATAATAATCCAAAGTATAAAGTAAATATCCTGAAGTCCACATTGATATAAAAAAACATAATTAAATAAAAATAAATGAATTGAGTAAGTAGACAAATCCATTTTGCAAAAAGAATTCCAAATAATGTATGTGGATGTTCTGCCCCTAAGTTTGGACTACTCACTTTAGAGTGTAGCAATCTGACAAACACTACTACCTCAACCATGTGGTCAAGGTTAACATCACAGTAATAAGTCACATAGACAGTGTGTGATGAGCATTTTACCTCTGCTCTTCTTCCCCAAAACTCAGAACCCCAGTCCAATCATTAATAAAAACATCAAGCCCTGGCTGGTTTGGCTCAGCAGTTAGAGCATCGGCCCATGGAGTGAAGAGTCTTGGGTTCGATTCTGGTCAAGGGCATGTACCTCAGTTGCAGTTCAGTCCCCAGCCTTGGTCTGGGTTGTGCTGGTGGCAGCCAATAGATGTGTCTGTTGCACATCAATGTTTCTCTCTTTTTCTCTCTCTCCCTCCCACTCTGTCTGAAAATAGATGGAAAAATATCCTCAGGTGAGGATTTAAAAGAAATAAATAAATAATAAAAGCATCAAATCCCAATTGATAGCTATTCTACACAATGACTGAGTAGTATTGTCAAATTGTTAAGATTTTTAAAAAAAAATGTTTTTATTGATTTTGTAGAGAGAGAGGAAGAGAGAGAGAGAAACATCGATGTAAGAGAGAAACATCAATCCGCTGCCTCCTGCACGCCCCCTACTGGGGATCGAGCCTGCAACCCAGGTATGTGTCCTGACCGGGAATCGAACCAGGACCTCTCAGTCCATGGGACGACGTTCAATCCACTGAGCCACTCCAGCTAGGCTAATTGTCAAGATTTTTGAAAACAAGGAAAGTCTGAGAAACTCATAGCCAAGAGGAGCCTGAGGAGACATAAAGACAATGTAATGTGGTATTATGGAACAGAAAAAGGACATTAGGGGAAAACTAAGATCTGAATAAAGCATGGACTTTACGTAACAACAGTATATCAACATTGGTTCATTAATTGTGATTAACGTACCATAATAATGTAAGACATTGACATTTGGGGAAACTGGGTATGAAGTATATGAGAGTTCTCAGTACTAGCTTCATAATTTTTCTATAAATCTAAATCAGTTCTGAAATATAACTTTATTACACTACGTGATCCTGCCGGTAAGTAGAAATTCAGTTATTCACCTTTCAAAGTTATAAAGTCTGGTGTATTTGAGACAAGCTCTGAGCCCAGTGATCACTAAATATTGGAGGAATGAGTAACTATACAGTTTAATGCATCGAAGGAACACTTTGCTAATAATGCTTTTTAAAGACATTTGGTGAAAACAAAAGCTGCTCATTGTTTGGAGACACATCAGTTCCCTCTGGTCCCTCGGGTACCACTACATGTTCTGGTAAAGGCAATGGATGAAGCCTGCCCTGTTCAATACCTGAGCTGTTAGCCACACACGACTACTGAGCACTTGAATGTGGCTGGGCTACGCTGAGACGTGCCATCAGTGCAAAATACACACCGAATTTGGAAAACTTGGTGTCAACAAAAAGAAGGCAAATATTTCATTAGTAATTTGTTACACTGCTTACAGATTGAAACAATGTTTTGGATATAGTGGGTTAAGTTAAATATATTATTAAATTTATTTTGCTTTTAAAAAATGTATTCTAGTACACTCAAGAGAAAATTTTGAGTTGTGTATGTGTCTCACATTACATTCCTATTGGATGGTGTTGGATTAAATGGACTCCAGCAACCTGGAAGAGAGAATGGATTCCCCAAAGGCAAACAGGGTCCCAGAAAGTTCCAGACTCCCTAGTGGGGTTCTACCTGTCACCACAAGTAGCTGGAATTGTACTACATTAAGGCAATTTCTCTGAGATTGACTTTGCCACCATGAAAAACCACCTACAGAAACAAGAGGCTTCCTTGATTTTTCTCCTTTATTTTCTTGAACATGACATATAACAAGGAATGTTGAAGAGCCATGTCTTAAAGGATTTGCCAGTGAGAACATTGAAATGCATAATGAAATATGTGCCACTATACAGAACACTTTTAATGCCAGCCTTTTTATGGGTTTACCTTTGAGGTAGAGATGTAGCTTCTTCCAAATTCTATGTGAAACAGCATCTCTAAGGCATGGAGATATTCAAAGGCAGTATCCACATCACAGCAAAGCAACCAGTCAACAAATGAAATGTTAATGTATCAGTTGTTTAGACTGCAGAGGCAATCAGAAAACCAACATGAATAATTAACAGGAAACATCTTAGTTTGCAACATGTAAATTTCCTATGGAAAGATGAGTGGAAAACAGCTGGTATGTGGGGGAAAATGTGTGTGCTTTTCTGTTTTGACTGAGATTTGGGTTTTTAAATTATACTTCCTTGAGTTCAAGATCTTCAGAAGAAAAGGAAATAAAAGCCACACAGAATGTTACATAGCAACACAGGTAGATCTGATCCTAAAATTTCTAAATTTTACTAAGGTTTGTCACAATAGGCAAGAAAAGTCAATTAGCAGTAATTATTGTCACCCAGTGCACTAAGTGGCTCTTAAGAGGAAAATACATATATATGATAAAGAACCATTTTTTCATGTGAGAGCCTTGGGGAAAAGACTCTAGTGGGGAGTTTGCCCACATGAGTTGTGGGAAGAAGACAGTGTAAAATATAATTTATGTTATCATTTAAACGTTGACTATTCATGCAATGCCATTTACATTGGTATTGCAGGAGATTCATCCTAAAATTTTAGGCAATAAGTGGGATTAGCAATCTATGTATCTACTCATGCAGGAGACAGATAAGGCAGATGAGAAAATGGAGGCGCAGAAAGCCCAGCTCTTTGCAGTCATGCAGGAGTCCTGGACCCTGGGTTCTTTCTAGGAACCCTTCCTGCTCTTTTACAAATACTGTACTCAGCAGACATACCTAACTAGTGTACTACAGGACACCTAATGCCAGCTTTAAAATAACCTGTGGAGGAGGCACAGTTTGACTGAGCCTGATTCTTTAAGAGGGAAGAAAAGTGGGCTCACCCTTTCCCTGTAGCCTCTCACTGACACTGTTCTTCCTCTGCACTCTGAAAGCTCTGTCTGAGAGGTGTGCCTTTGCCTCAGAAGTTCCTTTGGATCAACTTATATACCTATGCAAAACCCATCAAGCTTCTCAGCAATCCCATTAGGCTCACAGAAGAGACTACACATGTTTTCACGCACATGAAGAGCAGAAACCGTGTCCACGGCATTTCAGCATCTGTGCTGGGTGACGTGCTCACTGCTCTGCCCTGGGCAGAAGCCAGCCCAGTTTGCCACCTTTGTTCTAGCTCTGAAACCCAAGCCCTGCGTCAAGGGCCAGCGGAGAGGCTCGGTGCTGCGTCCGGCCAGCCCTGCTGTGCACGGCTGGAGAAGCACATCGGTCATAACTTAGCACTCAGCAGCTGCGAGCCGAGGCCCCTGCCAAGTGCCAGGCTTTGATTCTCCTCTCTCCCAGGCAGTAGCTAGTTCATTCCCTGGGCACCCAGCCACATTTCAGAGAGAGCGGGACTGGTGATGGTTGGGACAGCAGAGACACACAGCCTCCTTAACAAGCCACTACTATGAACTAGCCCGCACCATGAACAGTGTTGAAGAAATGAGCCATTAGCAACTAAGAGGATACAGGGAATGATTCATTTCAGGCATCGCAGAGCCTGTGATAACGTGGAAAGATCTAAATAAACACATTATAATAAGCAGAACAAGATTTAGAGCCCTCACATGTAGAGTGGCTTCTAGGATGAGACCCAATTTTAAATGCAAGGATTCTGGGGCTCAACTGATTTTCTAATTTAAAAACAAATAAACAATCTACCATTTCCTGTCAGGTCTCAGGGGGAGCCCCTGGAACCAAGGGGGCATCAGTCTTTGGGAACAGGAAATAATCAATGGATTGGAGTGTGTCGGGGAGGCAGGCTTGGCGAACCACGGGCTACCTTAGCGGTGTGTGAAAGGCTCCTCAGTCGCCTCTTCCCAAAGTGAAATTTCATTCATATCTTCCCTAGTTTTTCATCCTGAGTCTCATCTAGACCATATCTGTGATTTCAGCATTTCAAGTCCTGCTCACTGTGGCATTGCATCACTCTGTTTTCATTGGAAACAGCAGATCTCATTCCAACAGGCCCCTTGGCTTCTCTTTGTGGCAATCTGGGTTTGTGTTTGTTGTCAGCCTAAGGGGTTAAAATTCATTTTAAATAACAGCATGGTGGTTGCAATCTTTCTCACTTGCTTCAGGAACCGTTTGAAAATTTGCATTTAAAGTCACAGAACCTATTTGGTTTTAAGAGCAAATTTTATTACAATCAGACCTTTTTTTGAGGCTGTAAGAAAAAATAAAATTGTTTAATAGACATTGAGCTAACGGGGCATGTTGCAGAAACGTTTCTGAAAACTAATGATAAATTAATTGTGTACTTTAAAATAAATGATGCTATTGCAGTCACTATGTTTTTAAAATCTATATGCATGTTTTTTCAAGAAAAAAAAAGAAGCTTAAAGCAGCCCATAGTCTTAATGTTTTAGAGGTCTTAAGGGATGCTTCAGCCAATAAATAAAGAGCCCCTCACTTCAAGTATCTGAAAGCCGACATTTGTGGTGAACAGGGAACATCAGTTAATCTCATATCAGGATGGTTCCTTTGTTTGTTGTGTGAACGTGGTTTCTACAGACATTCTTAGAGTCCCATACACAATATTTATCTTCTCAAAACCAAACTAATTCAAGCAGGCAATGGGACCTTTAAATAGTATTCTTTTTTCTGTCTCTTGGAAAACAATTTAAGGGGTTTCACTGTATTAGTGGGATTTTCCCTTTTTTTTTTCCTTCCTACCCTTCAAAAGATTTTCCTTTCATCTTCTTTTTCTTTCTCTCCAGCTACAAAATGTGCTCATTATGGGCCTATCTGTCAGCTATAAAAGGGAGGAGACTCCTTCCATTTCAGCAGGTATGAATCTCAATAGCTGCTTTCATCTCCAGAGTTCACTTCGGCTCTATTTAATAAAACCCAACACTGCAGCTAGCAGAGTCATTAGTAGGAAGCAGGACTGGGAGAAGGAAAGCCTTCATTTATTTTGGTGTCATACATAATTATACCGTTTAATTCCCCAATGGGCTCTACACTTTTCTACCATCTTTTTTTTATTTTTTTTATTTCTTTCAGAATATTTCTGAAGGAAATCTCCTCGTGTGGAAATGAAGAGTAGATAACAACCACATAAAAACCACTCCTTCAGAAATCAAAGTAGTTCCAGTACCAGGCCATTAGCACAAGGAAGTGTGGCTGTCATTGTCACTTTGTTTTCTGTCTCTTTCCCTCAACTAAGGTGAAGTATGCTTGATGAGCCAAGTTTGTCCTCCGGCACAGTGCACAAGGGATTTAAGTGTGGTCATTTTTAAGGGCTGCAAATCTCTGTAGACTGTAAATATGACCAATAAAGTTTATAAAATGCATCTTCTGAAACTACCATCAGAAATCCAGTATTGTATTAGCACATGAAAACCAAGCTGAAATAATTAATTATAATAAAAAGATAATATATATATATATATATGGAGAGAGAGAGAGAGAGAGAGAGAGAGAGAGAGAGAGAGAGAGCTGCAATTAGCCCTGGCCGGTTTGGCTCAGTGGTTAGAGCGTCAGCCCTTGGATGCAGGGGTTGCAGGTTTGATCCCCGGCCCTGGTCGGGGTTGTGTGGGAGGCAACCAATCAATGTGTCTCTCTCACATCAATGTTTCTCTCCCCCCCCTTCCACTCTATCAAAAATCAATGGAAAAATATCCTCAGTTGAGAATTAACAAATAAATAAGCAAATAAATAAAGAATAAAGAGTTGCAATTACTTGAAATGCAAAATATCCTAAAACTGATCTGTGTTAGGTTTGTGAGGAAGTGGATTTCAGTGACTCTTCACTAAGGTCCCCCAGAGTTCCGTGGGTGAGCTGTGAGAAAGCCACTAGCTGATCCTAAATGATATTAATTCAGATGATTAAGAAAACGGAATCATATCATCTAAGAACTTTTGAATTTGAGGAATCCTTAAAAACCTATTAATCTGCAGTTCATAACCTCTTGAATATATAACGTAAATGTTTATAGATATGTTCATACTTCATAGGAAGGTTCTATCAGCTTTCCTAAGAAATTTATGACCCAAGAAAGTGTAAAAGTTATTAATCTAGTTCGTTACCCATCTTTGCAAGAACTCACTATATAATAAGGCTGTACCTTTTCTAATGTTCTAGGCTAATCCAATCCACTGATGATCAATCTGCAAATAGTCAGCTAGGGTTGTGTGACATTCTCCACATACAGTTTATTGGTTCAGTGTATTCAATATACAGAATCAGAAACTTCGCAACACAAAGCAACATTTTCTCTAATGTGCCCTTGATCTTTCAGGTCAATTGCTTTATTATAGCCATATAGATTAACCTGACAATTCTCATCCTTCAGAAATCAGCGCTGGTTCTTACTAAGTCTTTATTCTATATGTAACATATAATTAAAAATTAATTTTTGTACGTTTCAATGCATTTTTAAGATGTGCAGAGCTATGATCTCTAGTCTTTATGGACTGAAACCGGAAATGTGCATTTCATTGAGGACTGAACTGGAAACCTGTAAAGATTTTGGATGACGTGCACCATATGGAAAAAACATTGTTCAAAATTCAAATTGTACCTTCCAAGTGTCTCTCACATCTCAACCTGGTTTTGTTTTTCTAATATAGAAAGGTCAAATCACTGGTATTAGGTATCTTAGCCTACATTTGATATCCTGCAGTACTGAGAATCTTTTTTTGTTTCTACTTCTACTTCTCCTGATGTTAGTTTTCTCCTCATCCCACCCCCACCTCCTTTACCCCATTTAAGAAAATAAAACTTATATTATGTAAAAATAGACCAAAGTAAACTACCTTGACAATTATGTGGAAAAAAAAGTTCAAGGAATTACAGTCTTAATAATAAAGCAAAAGTCAGGCTCCCAATCATCTGAAAGTAATAGGGAGGGAGAAATCTTAGTTTTTAAATTTATGTAAAATGGACAAAGACACAAATAGATTTTAGTCGGTGGCCACAAGTGGTGGTAGAGCTGCTTATAGAATAACTCAAGAAAGGCTACGTGTCTGGTTCAGCTGGAACTAGTTTCCCTGGCAAGAGGAACTAAGTTATAAGAGCCTCTTACTTTATATAAATATATATCACTGATTTCATAATTGATGGTAGTCATGTGTCACTTTCTTTTTTTCAGGACCGTTTTCATTTTGCTAGCTGACAAAATTCAGACACACATGACATGTAGAGATCTGAGCCTGGTGTCAAACCATCTAGATCTCAGCCTGGAGCCACCACTTAAACTCTGTCTAGTCACTTAATCTTGTGAAGCCTCAATTTATTGAACTACAAAATGGAGGGAATAATAGTAATTGATTCCTAGACTTATTGCAAGGTTTTAATAAGATCATGAATGTAAAGCAAAATGTCTGACACACTTTAAGTTTGCCATACACATTACAATGATTAGTATTATTATTCTCATTGTTATTAAGCTCTAGTACATTTGCACCAGAAAACAGTCTACAGTGCTCCTCTAGTTGAGGCTGCAACTTCAGATCTTTTTCTTCACATCCTTCTATACCAGTGGTCCTCAAACTTGAGCTTGCATCAGAGTCCCTGGACGACTTACTAAGAATACAGCTTGCTGGGTTTCATTCCCAGAGATGCTGATTTAAATGTCTGAGGTGGGCTCAAGACAGCATATCTAACAGGTTTTCAAGAGGTGATGATGCTGCTGGTCAGGGATTATACTTCGAGCACCAATGTTCTATAATCAGAGTTGGCGAATTTTTCTATAAATCACACAGTAAATATTTTTAAAGAAGCCCTGGACAATATGTAGATAAATAAATTGCCTGTTCTGGTCAAAGTTTGTTTATGGACCCTGATATTTGAATTTCATATAATTTCTATGTCATTTATATATATACATCATTTGAAGATTTAAAAATCATTCTTAGTTTGTGGGTCATTTAGAAATAGGCTCTGGGCCATTTTGGCCTGTGGGTCATAGTTTGTCGATCCCTGTTCTGTGCAGACCCAAGTGCTCTACACCTGCCCAGTCTCAGGCTTGGGCATCTACCCACCTGACTAAGACTGGGCCTAGCAGTTTACTCACTACCAGCTGGGGTCACATTAGCCAATTGACTGAATTACTGCTGAGCGAGCCTGCTTACTACTGACATTGCTAAAATGTGCTGATCCTGATATTCTAGCTTATTAGCTACAGGTTCAGCCTCTCTTAGAGAAAACACTTTGGAATATGGAGAGAAGTCAGTTGTCTCTCTAGCATTGATGTCCCCTTTCTTCTAGCAAGTGTACAATTCCGACAAGTTTCCTTTGAGAACCTCAATTTCCTTTACTCTCAGTGGCCCTGTAATTTGGGTAGTTTTGGCCAATCAGAGCATCTGATTTTCCTTGGTCATAGTCATTGGTTTAGGAACAAGAACAAGAACTCACTTAGGCCAATGTGAAGGGATTTTTGCTGGAGAATTTCAGGGAAAGAGTTTAACTGCTCTTCATCAGAATAAGGAAGAGACCCTTTATTTTGCTGTGGATTGTATGTAAGGGGGGAAATTCTGAAATTTCTGTAGCCATTGATGCTATGATGAAAGAAATAAGGGTGAGACAAAAGCAAAAATGTGGAGGATAGAGATGAGAAAACTTTGTGCATACAACCAGAGTCCTAGTCAGTTTTAGGTCACAGTTCTGGACCAAGCCACACTTGACTCCATAGGTTTACTCAGGACTATTCAGTTATTTAAGTCAATATAGCCCCTTTTTAATGATAAAAGGACTGAGATTAATGTTTCCTCTTTTTTAAAAAATTTCAATTACAGTTCACATTCAATTATTATTCTGTATTAGTTTCAGATATACAGCCTAGTGGTTAGAAAATCATATACTTTACAGAGTGGTCCCCCAATGCTTCAAGTACCCACCTGGCACCATGCATAGTTATTATAATATATTGACTATATTCTTTATGCTGCAATTTACATCTCTGTGGCTATTCTGTAACTACTAATTTGTTCTTCTTAATCTCTTCACCTTTTTCACCCAGTCTCACAACACCCCTCCCGTCAGCTGTCAGTCTGTTCTCTGTACCTATGAGTCTGTTTCTATTTTCTTTGTTAATTTTGTTCTTTAGATTCCACATGTAAGTGCAATAAGACAGTATTTGTCTTTCTGTTGCCTGAAGCTGAAATCATCCTACTGTGTGGAGTTAGTGTAATCTAGAATAAACTCAGTGGAAAAGGAAAATGGAGAAAAATCAGGAAGGTTATATTCTTGTTTCAGATTGACCAGTTATTAACTACATCTAGGAAATACTCTGGGCCCTCAGGTCAAATGAGAGGAGGGGATCAGATTAGTGGTTTTCAAACATTTTCTAAGAGTGAAAGACTTTTTTTCAAATGAAGCCTTAGAAAGAATCCGAAGAAGTGCTACCCAAATGGGAGCCTAAAGTGCTGACCGTTTTCTGCCTTGCCTTCTGTTGTTTGAGAAACCGTTAAGGATCAGTATCACAATTTGAAAATAACTGAAAGTAGTGATCTGGAGTCTGGACTCAGATTCAAGAAGACGGGTTTGGTGTTCTACAGAATGAGTTCCAACCCAAACTTTGCAACATCCACTCTGTGTGACGATGGATGAGCTACCAACCTTTCTTTCTTTCTTTTTTTCTTTATTGGTTTTTTAAAGAGAGGAAAGGAGAGGGAGAGAGAGATTTAAACATCGATGAGAGAGAACATAGATTGGCTGCCTCCTGCATGCCCCCCACTGGGGATTGGGCCCACAACCTGGGCATGTGCCTTGACCTGGAATCGAACTGACGACCTCTTGGGGAATGGGTCGATGCTCAACCACTGAGCAACACTGCTGGACTACCAACCTTTCTAAGATTTATTTTTTTTCATCTGTAAATTAAAAAATAACAGCACCTATCACATTGGTGTGTTTCCAGGACAAGGAAGTCGTGCACTGCAGTGCCCTGCCCTGAGAGTGCTCACATGCTAACTGTGATTAGGGTTCTCTACAACATTCTTTGATTTAAGCAGCCATCAGAAAACTTCACACTTTTTCCTCCCTCCTTTTTCTTCTTCTTATGGAATGTACTTCAGTTAGGCATTACACCCAGGAGTAAGGGATAAAAGCACAAGTAATTAAGCCATTGCTATGATCTTAATTATCACAAATTTAATGAATGCTTGATGTGGCAGAATAAAATGGCTTCTGCCAGTCTCTTTATATCAAAAGGCTGTTTGGAGGAATGGGTGGATTGTCAAGGCAAGCTGGCAGGAATTATAAGCATCCTTTGATTCCCTTTCACATGTTGTTTCTCATTATAGAAAGATGACCCATGACTTATCTAGAAATATCTGGATACTTTGAGGGATCTTACAAGAACTCTCTCTTTATTAAAGGACTTGAATGTATACAAAGTGCTTGAGAAACAAGAAGTATAATTATGACTAGTCATAAGTAGAGTAGACACCACTTAAGTCATGTCTTGTCAAGTTTTCCAGTGTTTAAAAGCATCACTTTGCTGTTGCTTGATTTCATCAAGTTGTCCTGGTACAAGTTAGAAAATGGGCAACATCCAGCCAGCCACCTCTTCTGGAGGATGTTATTAGGAGGGGCACTTGACAATGAGCCCTTTCTGATTCTCTAGTGGATATAAAATAACAACCATATCATTGTGAGAGTCTTTAGATAACTTGCATATACTTGAACCCTGCTCTAGTCCCAAAAGTAGAGTGCTAGGTATAGTATTTTAGTTTCAAACAACAGAAACAAAATTCAACTAATTTAAGCAGGAAAAAATAAATAAAAGAAAAAAGTAGGCATGTTTTTTGAGGGTTCTCATGAATGTGTCATCAGAATGCTGCCATTAATGCATCTTAACTCCACTTACTCCAAGCTTCACTGTGTCTCCAAACCAGATTCAATTACTTGGAGGAAAGAATCTGATTGCCGACATTGGCCTGGTGTCATCCACACCTGAAAAAATTAGCCTCATGTGGGACTGTTCCCCGAGAAGCAGGAAAAGTAATCTGGGTTGGCATTCCGAAAGGGTCTGGTTCAGGAAACCTGTACTAACTACACACTGCTCAAGCACCCATGATCTCCATGAAAGTGTCAGAGTTGAGGACAAGGCTCTAACTTCCACAGAAGGAAGAAGTTTATTTCTTGTTGAAATCAATCAGACTGACATATTTTTTATTTTTATTTTTTTGCTAAGAAAAAAGTCAGTATTGAGCATACATTCAGATTTTGATGGCCAGGCCACACCAGATAGCCATCAAAAGCACTCAATCAGTATGCTTTCCCAGTCCCCTGGATGGAGTTCTGGTAGGTAGTAAAGAAGTGGCATACCTGGAAAGTAAAAATGAAATCCTAAAGTTTTTCTATCAATAAACTTTGCTTATCAACAATCCTAAAACTAATATAAATTATGCCTCATTCCTTATCTAATTGTTAATACTTATACACGCTTTTGATGTGCTAAGAACTCTTAGTAAGGTAGAATAAATCCTTAGGTAAGAAAGAAGACTTCAATTATTAGCCACAACTCCTCTTTTTCTAATGCACCTCTTCTACAAGCCATACGTTAACCCGGTCCAGTAATAAACAGGATTATTGAACAACTTTAAATGTCTTACTAAGAGCTGTCAAATGCTTCATTTTTTTCAAGACTCAAAGTATGCATAATTGAATGGTGTAATAAATACCAAATTCTCCAGATTTTAAAGGCATGTAAAATGGATGGAGATACATTTGTCATTATTGTCATAAACCAGAGAATCAGGAAAATTTATTTAATTGACATCTTTGTATCATCTAATACCAGATAGATACATTTCATTCATTTAAGATGGAGAAATGAATTTCTTCACTTGAAAATAAACTCACTGAGTTCGCACTAATTTTATATTCAATGCAAGGCATTTATTTCTGGAACTTGGACCACTCACTCTGTTGTATATTTAAAACGTTCATTGACTGGTATATACATTTTAAGTTTATTATCTTTTGCCTTTACACAAAACCCTTGGCAGACCACTCTTTAGCATATACGTTGGAGATAACTGAGTCTGTTTCTTGTCAGTTCTAAATTTAAATGATTTACTTTTCTTGATGGTTGAAAGTGCTTGAAGTCAGGGCATTAAGGGGTAAATTCAGTCCATTTGTGCCTCTTCAAAGAATTAAGAATTTACATGATGGATGAAAGTTTACTAAATACTGTTCACATTCTGGATTTCTAAAGGCAAATAAGGAGTGACCACCCTTAAATACTTTAAATTCATATGAAATATCTAGCCTGAGAGATGGAGTATGGGAGAAAATAGGGAAAAGGAAAGACAGAGCAACAGATTTGGAGATAAAATGACAAAGACATTTCATATTCTCATGGGAATGAGACAAAGAGGAAGAAAAATCAATAAAGCAAGTTGGAACACGAGTCTGATGGTCTGAAAATATCAAGCATGAAAAAAAAGTAGAGCATACAATTCAAATGCACATACTTGCTATTTATTTTATCATATATGATTACCATAAAAACACAGACTTAAAAAATAACAGGAAAGAAAAACCAGTTATTTCTACCTCCTAGAGAAAGCCATTATTAGCATGTTGGTACATATTTTTATATTTCTTTTTATATAAATGTGTGTGTGTGTGTGTGTGCACATATACAGGGTTTTTTAAACTAAGTGATTCACAGTGTGTGAAGTGTTTTGTTACATATGAGTTCATCACTTACTAGCTTGTATGCACCCTTCCATGTAAATACTTCAATATACATTCAATCGCTGCTTAAATATCCCATTTTGTAGAATAAACAAATAAATGAATTCTATCAAATGTTCTATAAGTTGACACCCCACAATTTCCATTATTAAAATGGAGCTATAGCCACACTGCACCCTGAATTACTAAGGACCTGTGTCAGCAAAGGTGTCAGCAGATAGATCACTGCGGGACACTCAGGCTGTGTATCCAGTGGTGTTTTGCTGTCTGAATGTTGTGTGGCACGCCCACATCCTCCGCTTACTTTTCAAGTTTCTTTGTCTGCTAGTATTCTGCCTCTCTCATGTCTCAGATGCCTAATTTCTTTTGCCCAACCTAGGGAACATCTGTTTTGCTCAATGTACTGCATTGTGTAATAGAACTGGATTGAGCAGCTGGTTCCTCCTGACACAGGCAGGTACTTCACTGAAGACTCATGGTGGGGGTAGGGAATGATTTAAAAAGCATTGTACCCTGCTCTATTAAAGGTCGACAAGATATAAATGTTAAGCTTTTTAAGGGTATAATTTCAGTTTGCAGGTAGAGGTGGAGTGGGAGCTATTTCCAAGTGCCCTTTAAATAATCGGAAATACGTGGTCAACCCTTTTGCCTACCTGAATCTTTTACCCAAACCAAAAAACTGTTCGTGCAGACCCTAGTGCAAACTTAGATATCCACTTAACTTAAGCATGATATAAATGAATCTTAGTGGATACTGATGGGATTTGTGCCATGCTGTTCTTTTAAATGGATCATTTATGAAGTGAAAAAATATAATTTTCAATGACTGGCTATAGGTTAAATATATTATGTTGTATTCTATAGTGGAGTAGTCTTCAATTATTAAAAAATGTTATAATAGCAAAAATTTATAATTTATGTAAAGATGTTCATAATATATTGTTAAAGAGGGAAGCTATAAAACAGCATGCACTATTTTATCCCATTTTATAAAAATAAATTATGTATTTTTTCTTTACATGGCTGTCATGACGTGAATAGTTAATGATGGTTATTTTGGATTGGTAGGATTACTGGATATTTTCTTTTTTCTTTTTGTGTATAATACTTGCATTTTCTAAATTTTCTGTAATTCATAGATTTAAATTTTGTAATGAGAAAAAATGTTTAAATAATTTTTAGGTATGAAACTAAAGATGCCATGGACTTTTGTCTCCCATATGACTCTGAAGGGGCTCAGATCAACATCCATCAAGCACAAAGCTTATTACTTAGAGGTCAATAGTCTCTTAAAACACAGAAGAAATGATGAAAAATAGAGACATCTTTTGCTTAGTGACTTATACTCTGCTAGGGTGACCGGGGATAATAAGCACGGTTATAGTAGCATAATGCCTTGGATTATATTGATTATATTATGTTATATTAAAACACACACAGAGGGTAGAGAGTTGGGGGAAATGATAAGCAATTAAACACCTAGAAGTAATTTTTTTCTATTTTTTGTCCTTCTCTCCTTTCAAGTTGATGTGTATGTTTCCCTTTGCATGGTGTGAGCCAGTGGGTGAGTTGATTCTTGCTGATGTTCCTAGATAAGGGTCATCCCAGGATTAGGTAAAGAAAGGAGTACCAAGCACGTGCCCCTGAATGTTTCCTGCTGGAGGAACCACTGTTGTAATCACAGAACGTCTCCTGTAATTCTTCAGCAAGACTGAAAGGAGCCCTCACATAACCCTGGCAAGGTGAATTCCTGGGTACAGTTCACAAAGCAGAACTTCCAACCACACGGGGATGCCCAAGGAAATGCCTGGAAAAAAACAAATGGATTTTAACTCTCGAAGAGCGCGTTGTCTGTTTAAGCTACTGCTGAGAGTAAGTGGGGCCGACCCGAACGTGAGGGAGACGCGACTTGCCCCAAAGTTCTGTGTCCATTATATAGATGCGGCTCCCTCTCATCACTTTCTGGTTTTATAAGGAGAGCTGAGTTCTCTTTCCCAGGCTGCAGTTCTGTTCCTCACTCCTATTTTTTCAGTGCTGGTGGCATTTGTGCCACAACTGCAACTATGTATATTTCAGTGGAAAGAGTGGGAATAGGAAATGTAACACGAGCTATACCTAGATTATGTGGACAAGAATACTAAATAGAATGTATTTGTCCCCTTTAAAAGTAAATATAAGAATGGAGTTATTTCAGTTTAAAATCTCAACACATTTATTTTTTGAGAGCCAATTTCCGTGGATTAATTAAAATATGACAAATTTGGATGGAGCAGAAAAAGCCCCTGTGGAATAGCTTAGCGTGTTAATATGCTTAAATGGAAAGAACATTTAGGTAGAATTAGTAATACATGACTCAGGTACTGTAACATCTACTGATCATACCAGCACCAGCTCACCAGTATCTTCCAATGACCATTTTTTTTTTTTTTTTGTAACTCCATTGGGTGTGATATTCAGTGTCCAAGATCATCTATCATTTTGTTGGACTTCTTCACAGCCCCTCTGCTTCCTGGCTGAGTTATTTATGTAACATTATTCCACATGGGAAAGCCCAGCTGTTAAAGTTTTAGGATCAGGAATAAGAACACATTTTTATTAGATCTTTCATCTTGTCTACAGTGTTTTTCTTGGTTTAAATAATGATAACAGCATGCTGGCTCCTCCACCATAACTCAGTCCCTGTGTCTTTGTAGGGAGAATGCCCTTGTTGTACTTCTGGGGTTCTAGAATGGGGCCTATGTCAAACTAGATATGAAATCAATGTGTGGGACTGGGAGATCACCTGGTGAGTTTGAACTCAGACAACTGGATAGGCATTGCAGAAATTAAAATGATAAGACTAACTTACAGACTCGTGGAGCAAGAGAGGGATATGAGCCAGGAAAAAGGAGTGTAGTGGATTAGATAGTTTTGATCATAGAAGAAAAGTTGTACCGCTTACAAAATAGGGAAACACAGAAACAAGTTTAGAAGGGAAGATAAAGAGCTTTGTTTGGGATACATTAAATTCAAGTTACTGGGAGGAGATCCAGGTGGAAGGGTCTTATGTCATGATGACCTTGTAATGTGTGAACTTCGTTAGGCTGACCTACGTTTCCTAGAATTACTTTCCCTATAAGGTCCTGGGTAGACTGGGCTGAGGGAAAGCTGTGTGTAAAATGTGGAGGGCAGAAGTGAAGCAGCAGCCATTCTGTTAGCGCATACCTGTGGTCACAGCTGTGCTACCTTGTTAGCCTGAGGCAATGGCTGGGCCTATAACTACTCTACTGTCTTCAGCTTCTCTGACTCATGGGCCAGATGTTCTGTGTTTACCTCCAAGATAAAGGGCTTTGTCTGGTCTTTCTTCAGGACATCCATAGCACCAAGATCAGAGCAAGAACTGATACAGGGTTTTAATCCACCCTGAAGCTTCTAGCCTTCCCTTCCTTGAGGATTTCAGGTCCAATATTCAACACAAAGAAACTTTAGAGAAACTACTGAAGCTGCTCCAGTTGTGTAGTGGAATCTTTTGCATGAGTCTGCCAGCCTTTTCCTTGGCTTAAAGCACTGCATGATTTGGCTCGTTTTCTATCCACTTTATATCATTCCGTCTCACTTAGAATTTTCTTTATGCTAGTGTCCTATACATTTCTTGACCATTTCTAAGTCTCAAGCTCTTTTCCTTCCTCTGGGTCTTCGAATATATTGTTCCTTCTGCCTCTAAGCTTCTAGTCTGCAGGTCTTAGCTTAACCAATTCCATGGACTGGCCTTCTCTGACCACTCCATTTAAATAACCCGTTTTCTTCAGGGTCATTACTAGAGGTTGGGTATGCTTATCTAACTCACTTTTTGATTAGTTGGTCTTCACGAATACAGGTCCATGACAGCAGGAGCTGTATTCATCTTGCTCCACCTTGTACACCCTGATGCTAGCACTGACACATAACCAGTTGTCACATTTTTCCAGGAGTAAAAAGGGAGATATGAAGGACTCTACCTGGTGGGGCAGAAATGCCAAGGGATTAATTTCACATTCTTGGGAGCGCAAACATTATCCTGAGTTCTACCACTATTTCTATTCTTCATGGCAAGTCAAACTAATTGCCTAAGAATTCAGGAACCATCTCAGCAGTTTTCTATGTCCAATTTCTAAGTGTTAACAGATTCAATCGCACTTCTTTTTTTTCCTCAGTCATTATTTTAATTTTTTAAAATTAATTTATTTTTGTTACAGATGGTTCTCCTTTTCCCCCCATTGACACCGTCCTCCTGATCTCCCCCGCCCCAGCATACCTAAGTCCATTGGTTAGGCATAAATGCATATAAGTTCTGTGTGTAACTCTTCCCTCCCTCCACCCCTCTCTTCTGAGGTTTGTCAGTCTCTAACCCACATCCATGTCTCTGGGTCCATTCTGTTCATCAGTTTGTTTTGTTCATTATATTCCACAAATAAGTGAGATCATGCGTTATTTGTCTTTCTCTGACTGGCTTATTTCGCTTAGCATAATACTCTCCAGGTCCCTCCATGTCGTCTCAAATGATAAGCGATCTTTCTTTCTTACAGCTGCATAGTATTCCATTGTGTACTTCTTTGAAAAGATGCTTGTGATAATACTTAATAAAAATTCGAGGAGAGAGAAAATGGCGGTGGAGTGAATGGAAGCTACACAGACGATCTCCCAGGATCAAACGGGAATTACAACTAAAATAAAAACAAATCGTCGGAAAAAGCAACAGAAAAGCAGTGGGAGAGGACCACACAACCAGGGACACTGACTGAGCCTGGTAGGATCTGCGGAGACGCGTGAGGGTGGCGGCTAGGAGCCCACGGACAGCAGCGACCTTGGCTGTGAGCTCCGGCCCCGGCTGGGAGCTCTGCCCGCGGCTGTGGGCGTCGCCACCGGCTCTGAGCTGCGTCCTCGACTGGGAGCCGCGGCCCCGGCTGGGAGCCACACCATCGGCGGGGAACTCGCGCCCGCGGCGGGGAAGTGCGGCCCGGCTGGGAACTCGCGCCCGCGGCGGGGAAGTGCGGTCCCGGCTGGGAACTCGCGCCCGCGGCGGGGAAGTGCGGTCCCGGCTGGGAACTCGCGCCCGCGGCGGGGAAGTGTGGTCCCGGCTGGGAACTCGCGCCCGCGGCGGGGAAGTGCGGTCCCGGCTGGGAACTCGCGCCCGCGGCGGGGAACTGCGGTCCCGGCTGGGAACTCGCGCCCGCGGCGGGGAACTGCGGTCCCGGCTGGGAACTCGCGCCCGCGGCGGGGACCTGCGGACCCGGCTGGGAACTCGCGCCCGCGGCGGGGAACTGCGGTCCCGGCTGGGAACTCGCGCCCGCGGCGGGGAACTGCGGTCCCGGCTGGGAACTCGCGCCCGCGGCGGGGAACTGCGGTCCCGGCTGGGAACTCGCGCCCGCGGCGGGGAACTGCGGTCCCGGCTGGGAACTCGCGCCCGCGGCGGGAAACTGCGGCCCCAGCTGTGAAAGACGCCCTCGGTGGGGAGCTACGGCCCCGGCTAGGAGCCGCGGCCCCGGTTGGGAGCGGCAGCCCCGGCTAGGAGCGACAGCCCCGGCTAGGAGCAGCGGCCCCAGCGCGGCGACCTTAGCCGGGAGCGGCGGTGGCGGTGCCCGCCCTCGGGGTTAAGAGCCCCAGCTACTCCAAAGCGCAGAGAGCCGGGACAGACCGCTAAATAGCCACAGCCTCTCACCTGGGGCTCCGACAGAGGGAGGGCGGACTGGACTGGAACTCTGAGGGGACACCTGGGATTTGGAGGGCGCTCAGAGTTGGTGCTGAGCTGTGGCCACAAAGGACAGTGGTGGCCAGCCCCTCCTTCCCAATTGCACAGACCTGCAGCGAAGTTCGCTCCTTCCTGGAGCTGTGGAAGCCCCTCCCTCAGAGATTTCCAGGTGAGGTAAAGAGGTAAAGAAATGCAAATTGAGGCTCATTAACAACCAGCATTGGCCCCACCCTCGGAAACCCTCTTACACTGCAAACATCTGAGGGAGGTCCTCATTCAACTGAGATCCTAAGGCTTTTCAAGTAACTGAGGCTAAGAGCCTCCAGGCAAAAAGCCAGAGCATAACTAAACCTTTCCTGAGCTTGCATATCTACCCAGGAAAGTGAGACTTGATAGAGGTGTTGAAGGAGGGCCCTCCACGCTAATTCAAACCCAGTAGAGGAAGCCACAAACACCAGAACACCAACACCCACAGGGAAAATTTGGCAGGCCCCAAAACCCATTGGGATAGCAAAAATGGTGAAACAAAGAAACAGATCCCAAATGAAAGAACAAGAGAACTCCACCGAAGATGAGATAAATGAAGTGCAGCTAAGCAAATTATCAGAGGGAGAGTTCCGAGCCATGATCTTGAGGAAACTAAACAGCATGAGTAAGGACATCAACACCATGAGTAAAGATATAGAAACACTGAAAACCAACCAAGTGGAAATAAAGAATGACATAGCAGAAATAAAGAACACATTGGAAGGATTGACCAGCAGAGTAGAGGAAGCAGAGGACCGGATCAGTGAATTAGAAGACAGAGTAGAAAAAATCAATCAATCAGAAAACCAAAAGGAAAAAACAATGAAAAGACAGGAAGATAGCTTAAGAGAACTGTGGGACAACTGGAAACGTAATAACATTCGCATTATTGGAGTCCCTGAAGAAGAAGAAAATGAGAAAGGGTTAGAGAATATATTTGAAGAAATAGTGACAGAAAACTTTCCTAACCTGGTGAAGGAAGAAAGCATTCAAGTTCAAGAAGCACAGAGAGCCCCAAGTAAGAAGAATCCAAACAGGCCCACACCAAGACACATAATAATTAAAATACCAAAAATCAAAGACAAAGAGAGAATCCTAAAGGCAGCAAGAGATAAACAACAGGTTACCTACAAAGGAAACCCCATTAGGCTATCATCTGACTTCTCAACAGAAACACTACAGGCCAGAAGGGAATGGCATGAAGTAATCAAGGTCATGAAAAACAAGGATCTGAACCCAAGACTACTCTATCCAGCAAGATTATCATTCAAAATAGAAGGTCAAATAAAGAGCTTCCCAGACAAAAAAAGGCTAAGGGAATATATTAGCACCAAACCAGCACTGCAAGACATGTTAAAAGGACTGCTATAATTATTAGAAGAAATAGAAAGATAATTAGAACCACACTGTACAAAAATGGCAATAAATAAGTACATATCAATAATCACCTTAAATGTAAATGGACTGAATGCTCCAATAAAAAGACACAGAGTAGCTGATTGGATAAGAAAGCATGATTCACACATATGTTGCTTACAAGAGACCCACCTCACAACAAAAGACGCACATAGGTTGAAAGTAAAGGGATGGAAAAAAATCTTCCAAGCAAACAGAAAGGAAAAAAAAGCTGGGGTAGCAATACTCATATCTGATAAATTAGATTTCAAATTGAAGACCATAACTAGAGACAAAGAAGGCCACTACATAATATTGAAAGGGTCTATCCAACAGGAAGATATAACCTTGGTAAACATATATGCACCCAATATAGGAGCACCAAAATATATTAAAAATCTTCTGGAGGACTTCAAAGGAGAAATCGACAGCAATACAATCATAGCAGGGGACTTCAACACCCCACTGACATCACTGGATAGATCATCTAGACAAAAAATCAACAAGGAAACAGAGACTCTAAATGAAGCACTAGATCAAATGGATTTAATAGATATATACAGAGAACTACACCCCAAAACTGCAGAATTCACATTCTTCTCAAATGCACATGGGACATTCTCAAAGATAGACCATATGTTAGGGCACAAACTAAGTCTCTACAAGTTCAAGAAGATTGAAATCATATCAAGCATCTTCTCAGACCACAATGCCATGAAACTAGAAATCAACTGCAACAAGAACATGCAAAAACATATGAACACATGGAGGCTAAATAGCATGTTACTGAACAATGAATGGGTTACCACGGAGATCAAGGAAGAATTTAAAAAATTTCTGGAAACCAATGAAAATGAACACACAACAACGCAAAACCTATGGGATACTGCGAAAGCAGTTCTGAGAGGGAAGTTCATAGCACTACAGGCCCACCTTAAGAAAGAAGAAAAATTTCTAATTGACTACCTAACCTCACAACTTAAAGAACTGGAAAGCAAACAAAAAGAAAACCCTAGAGCAAGTAGAAGGAAGGAAATAATAAAGATCAGAGCAGAAATAAATGACATGGAGACCAAAAAAGCAATTCAAAGGATCAACAAATACTTAATAAAAATTCAACTCCGATTGGAGTTGCCAGAGTATAAATACTGCTTTACATGATGGGTTTAGAACTATATCACTGTTATAATGGCTTGACTTAGAGCTAAGAACTGTGACCCATTAACAGAGATCTGAATGAGGTTATTCATAAAACTAAATTTTCAGAAAACTCATCCAGCTCTACCAACTCAATATTTTGTGTTCCACAGTTATTTTCATATTGTAAACATCTTAAACATATTTTATTAGTCAAAGTACTCTCATTATTTTCCAAGATTTAATAGAGATTCCATTTGTGAATACATAACATTAGGTAAAAAAACAAGCAAAGAATAAACAGTATTTTTATTAAATAAAATCAAAAGGAAAATACTATCTTGTTTTCTAGGAGCCCTAATGAAATAATACTGAGAATACTAGATTAGAATACTAAGTTAGTATTAGAAATAATTAGAATACTACGTTATTCTAATTTCATAACTTAATTTGCAAGGTCAACCCTTTTGGTGTTACTCAGAGCCTATGTATCACTTTTAACACTTCAATGCTGCAAATATTCCTTCTTCGATGCTGGCCTTCTTGAAATTCTTCATGCCTTCCTTAAACAGTTCCTTATTTCTTTTTAAACTGTTTGGTATCTTTGCAAATTATTTTTCCAGCATTTAGCCTAGAGATGGTACTTGATAAAAAACGTTAAAGTAGCTCATAAATTACACATTTTGGCATTTGGGTACAAATCCTCAATAAGACATTTCTCCTAGGCCATTCTCCTTGCCAAAGCATGCTCCAGCACCAGTAATGTCTGGGTATTTTGTAGTTCCTCAATGTTCTTACACTCCACAAAGTGTTTAGTGACTACCCTTATTTCCAGTATTTATGTTCCCCCACCTGGACAAATCTGTTATAGTTAAGGATATTAATGCAAAACTTCTGACTTGAAAGCAGATTTTCAGATTTTACTTTCCTATTCGTTAAATTCAATGGTCTCAAGCAAAGCCATTTCGAATTCTTTTGAGCAGTTAGAAGTCAGAAACTTGGTGACTTTCTCTATAGTCTCACATCAACTGGTAATAAAATGGAGCAATGAAGAATTTACAACACACATCAAAGGAAAAAACTATGATACTGTTTTTCTATTTATGTCTGAAATACTTGAGTTCAATACTCAGCTACAAATACAGGGATTGGCAAAAGTAGATTTACAGTTGTGAGTACAAGCAAGTTTATTCTTGTATTATTTTCCATATGTACAAATGTA
The DNA here is from genome assembly GCA_030848825.1 of Tadarida brasiliensis. Taxonomy (NCBI): domain Eukaryota; kingdom Metazoa; phylum Chordata; class Mammalia; order Chiroptera; family Molossidae; genus Tadarida; species Tadarida brasiliensis. The sequence continues at coordinate 54,801,154 of CM061258.1, forward strand.
AACCTACTTTTGTCAATCCCCCCATAGTTGTTGCAATGCATTTGGTTATGTAAATTCATGTTAGTAACAGGTCTAACAAAGGTCTGTCTGTGAATTGTGCTGGGAAGACAACAGTTGAAAGACCATGCTACCCCAAGCAAGGCATGTAGTACATACAAGCCTTTTCTTATTTCTTAATAAATGGTCTAAATTTGCTAAATATTCTGACCCTGATGGACACTACTCATAGATAGGTTTTGGACAGAAAAAGATAGCTGCGTGCCAGAATGTTTGGGCATCTGAAGGCTTTCAGTTGAGGAGAAGGTTAAAAATAATTAAGAGTAATTAATAACTGTCAGTTTTATTCAGAATCAGATTTCAACCATCTCTAGGGGAATCAATGACTGCTTATCTAAAGTAAGTCATTTAGACTCTCGAAGGCTCACTCAAAGAAATAATAGCATAACAGACTCAACAGTTTTAAGATGCAAAACAACCAAAACTTTATAAACTCTCTGAAACTAATCTTGACCAACCATTAATTAAAATATGAAGTTAAAACAAACAGAAACATTTCTCTATTACCATCTTACTCAAAAGATGGCAATTCCAATTTTTTTTAACCTCTAAAGAAACTGCTTTCATTCATCTGACAATAAAAACTAGGAGGCTCTTATTCATTTTGATTTTTATTATACACCACAGGCATGTGGACTAGCCAGAATAGGATGATTCTCTATACTCTTAAAATCACAAGAAACACCCCCCCTTTCTGATATTGGAGTGGCATTTCAGGTAATAATTTTGGTATTAATTTAGGGCAAAGTAAGAGACATCATGGAAGGCAGTATATAAATGACATAATTATGAAGCTATTTTTGGAAACTAGTGTAACTTGCTAATTGTTATTGAGAACAAGGCTGTACAGTATTCACATTGCTATTATGGTTAAGTTCTCACTTAATGTCAATAGGTTCTGTGACTTTCAATAAAACGATCTACAATGAAACCAGTTTCACCATAGGCTAACTGATACAAATAAGAGTTCAGTTTCTAAGGCATCTCATCGACGTTATAACGAAATAATGTTAGTGGAGAATTTGCTGTACTCAGCTACCTAAATTCTGAACATCTACTGTTACTGAATACCAAAGAAAGTAAAGAGCAGTCGCTAAGAATCTTCCATTCTTGTTTTTAGCTTCCAATGATCCAGTGACTTCTCAAACGCGTTGAAAATGGCGAAAGTCCTTGCTTATTGTAAATCTTTTCTAATCACCCAGGAAGTGTCTGCCCCTTGTGCTGACGTGTGCTTTAACAATCATGGCTGCTTTGGCATCGATGGAGTATGGGCGACTAAGAGTTCCTAAAAATACTTGACCTGGTTACCTTGGCTTTATATACTTAGCAGGTGAGTCTCTGGACAGTATGCTATTGTATTCCTGGGGCAAGTTAAGCTTAGCATAGACATATTTAACCTTGTTTATGTATTCACCAAGAAAGAATTTTATTGTATTTTTTTTTGTCAGGCAGGAGGGAACACATATTCAATTTCAATTTTGAGGTAGGTAATAGATAATAACGACAAAAACAGACCCTCTAGGATCTAACCTCTGTTCACCTTTCTAGGCTTGCCTTATGAATCCCCAAGTGGCATAAGCTAGGTCCTCAGTCAGCGCTGCACCACTGGTGCTTGCATACTGCTCTCACATGCAGCTTAAGCATTGCTTCTTTGGAAAGAAGTTCATACCCCTAACTGAGTTGTCACCCTTCTTTTATTTTCTTCTGGAATTCTGGCATTATCTCCATAACAAATGCTCTCACCCACTACCACTTTATGACTACTAGAGGGAAGAAACTGTGTACCTGTCTATACTTGTCTATCTTCAGTGATAACAGACCATATGCACTCTATACATGCTTCTTGAAAGAATAGTGAGATATAGATATTCTATTTACCAGTTTTACTTAGGTCTTTTCACAAAACTAAGCAGAGATCTGTTCATTTTTGACTTCGTAAACTTGGAGAAGTTAGTTCATTTAAACTTTCTATTTTGTCCTAAGATAAAACTAGACTAGTCTGCATATTACTAAGATGAAAAGTTTATTACAAATTACATATTACTATTATCCCTAGCACAAAAGAGCTCTTTTGAATTTGAAGATGTAAGAGCATTCAGGACAGTGCCTGGGCCAGCAATGCAGGCATTGAGAAGACACTGGACTTGATTCTAAACTTTAAGCCACAGAGGGAATTCAACATAGTATGTGGCCTATTGATTGACTATCTTTTTTTTGGTACGTGCTCCTAGTGGGAACCAAACCTGGGACACTCTGGTCCTCAGGCCGACGATCCAACTGCTGAGCCAAACCGGCCAGGGCAATTGACTATCTTTTAAGACTGCTTAGAAAGAAGACATGCTCCTGCCATTGGCACAGCTGAGGCCCACCAAGAACTAATTATCAGTATAAAACACATTCTAGGAGAGATGCAAGCAAAAGATTCTGGAGCCAGGAAGGTTAGGAAGAGTAACCGAACCTAGAAATCTGTGGCCCGCAGTGCCCATTATCCCATCCAGCCCCTCAATAAGACTGTGACAGAGGCAGTCCATCCGATGCGTAAACTGATCCTTAGTCTTCTTCTGCATCCTACCATCCCACCAAAGCCACAAAAGGAGTATCTGAATATTCCATGGGCTTAAAACTACCTACACTGCCCTTTGGGTTATAGAACAGGATTCAGTAGTAACTCTTTGAAAACAATACATTAAAGAAAATGCTAATTGTGTCTTTCCCCCACCTCCCAAAGAGCTTGTGTTTCAAAAGGTCAGAATGGCTGGGGTCAAAAATAAGCTGCCTCCCACTCTGTTCAGAATCTAGAGTATACATTTTTATATACTACCACAAATTTTTCAAATAAATTATTTCTTCCTTTATCTTCCACCTACATTCTCCAAAATGCCAAATTAAAGAAATGTCTTAGAATTGACTCTCCAGAATATTCATCCCTTTAAAGAAAAAAAAAAAATATATATATATATTTTTATATATATAAAAAATCATATATATATATGATTCATGTAGCATATAAAAAGCTAGTTGACATAGCTTTTGGAAAGTCTAGTTGGCAGCAGAGTTGAACAACAGATGGTCACTAAGAAACCAGACCCAGAAGGGTGACTTACTCAGCATGGATATGCTCATAAGAGAGTACTGTTTTGGGGGACACCCTTAAAATCCTTGACCTAATGCAAAGCCCAAGAGACAGTTCAGAGTAGGAACAATTATCATAGCCAGATTCCCTGTCTAAAACAAAACATACCACTTTTAACCAGCTTTAGCCAAAAATGTAAAATAAACAAATATATCAACAGCTTACAGCAGCGTTTATATTTTGAAAAAAACCTGGCAATGCATAGCCAGCTTTTCTTAGATGTTTCCTAGAATTCTTTCCAAGTAGTTCAATTTTTAAAAATAGGTGGCTTTCAGGTCTATACCTTGTTTCTGCAGAAAGAGCTATGAGTAGACCCATTTAAAAATAATTCTCTTTTTTTAACCTTTATGGGGAATTAATAGCTGAGAACAATATCTAATTAATACTATATATAATGGGCAATTTTTAGCTAAAATAATCCATGAATCAGTGGATTTGAAAACTATTTATCATCACCTACTAAGTTATATAAAAGATTCCAGTTCAAGTTGACAGACAAAACATAAACTAGATTCAAAGTGCTGTATTAAAAAAACAACAAAAATACAGTTTGCATTTTAGGGTAATTAAATTAAGTGGAGACCTGACTCCAAAAAGAATGAGAAAACAGAGTTATCATTTTGTAATTGTTCTATTTTGCTCTTTTCATTCTAAGAATATAGTTTTATTTAGAGAATAACAGCTGGTCAAATTTATGCTTAAGACATTTATCCATACTTAACCAGAGAGGCTGCAGAAGCTACTACACCAACCAGCTATTCTAAACCCTTTTATGTTAAATATGAACATCTTCCCAATAATACTCTTAAGTCACATCTCATTTATCTTCCTCCTTAGACCTGCATAGGCTTACTTTAAATAGTTTAAAAACCTGTAACAAACTACAGAGTTCATTAAGAGTAGAGGTACTCTGGTTAATGGTCAAAATGGTGTGGCCAGAGGTAAAGCAAGTATTATTAAATATGAATGCAATCCTTATGTACACAATTGAACCTTTTTTCTTTTCAATAAAAAAGCTAGTCCAATATACGGTCTCATTCTATAAAGATATATCACTTCCAAATCACAGTGAAAGAAACTTGAATAATTTACCAATTTTTTTCTACTATGTGCCTTTAAAGATACCTCACTAAAAACTGGTATTGGACACAACAAAATGACATTTGCAGAATGTAATATTGTAGTGACAGTACTGAGATTGATTGTTACAAACTCTTTGAATATTAAATGGTTACATCCTAATTATATAGAACATTGGTCCAATAACAAAATAGAGAACAGCAGCTGGGAATTTATCTCATTCAATGTTGAGAGATAAAAGTTAACCATTCTTTCCATTATTTTCTGCAGATAAGTCCCCTTTTTATATTGAAATCTGATGGCAATTAAATTCAGGTATTTTTCCAAGCTACTGCATGAAGAGGATGCTGAAGGCCATCACTATACAGCATACTGCAACATAAGGACTCTTCCGTTCACCTGTTGAAAACAAGGGAGATATTCAAGTGGATTAACTGAATAGCTAACAGATATAATTAGGTTATTACTTACTATTGGAAAAGGATACATAAGAATCAAGATAAAGTTCTTGTTATGAGTTCCATATATTTGGGCATGGGGTGGGTAAAACAAGAATTAGATGAAACATAAAAGCAAGTACAATACAGAATACACTGAACTATATCAATTTATTTCTAAGCGCATCTCCTTTCATTTGTTTAGAAAACCCTCAATGTGCCATTCCTGTGACGCTGTGTAAACCCAGATATTTAAAAAATACAACACAGAGTGTAGGATTGAGATCCAAGAGAAATGATCTATACTCAATTAGGGCCAAACAAATATTGCTTTGCCCTGCCAGTGTGGCTCAGTGGATTGAGCATCACCCCATGGACTGAGAGGTCCCAGTTTGATTCCTGGTCAGGGCACATGCCCAGGTTGTGGGCTTGATCCCCACTGGGGGGTGTGCAGGAGGCAGCTGATTAATGTTTTCTTGCTCACATCGATGTTTCTCTCTCTCTCCAAAAAAAAAAAAATTGAAAAATCAGTAACACATTTAAAAAAACAGAACAAATATTGTTTAATTTTTTCTGCAGAAAGGGAAATTACCACTCATAAAAAAATTCAACATACAATTTTTAGTCATATTTTTTCCTCATTGGTAGCAATCTGTGACACTTTTAAAGGGAAAAATAAGCATTTGTGAATGAAAATGAACAGACGGTGATCAATAAAACTGCATTTTAAGAATGAGCATAAAATAAAATGCTTAATAAAAACATATTAGAAAAAACAGTTTCTGAGATGGAATTCGTATCAAATCTTTTATAATTTTTATAGTATGATTACTCTGGGTCAGAAATGTAGAACTTAAAACAACCACTTTAGTATGAGTTGGTTTTCAGATGTTTTTAAGGAGTAATTATACTCAGGTGACTTTCCTTTGCCGGAAATAGACCTGGAGTTAGCTTGTGAAATGGTCTTGCAAACAGATAGATACCTTGTGATTGTGAGTTAACTGAAATTCATCTTATTCTTTCCTGTTTCTGCAGTGATTACAAAGCTGTACAATTCCACAAAGCACCAGGCATTTTGTGCTGCCTTAAGGACACATAAGAAAGTGATGTGCTACTTCTTAACTACCTCTGAAAAATATCAAATTTGACCACCCTTATCTAACTAAAGTCCTCAACTGAGCTCACATAATCATATTGTTAGTGAGCATATATCTTTGTATCTGTTCAATGACAATATTCATAAAAGATATTACTTACATACAAATAAAACAAACATTTGGTATTTTTCTGAAAGTGTTTTTCTATCCATAGACATTAAATGGTCTGCTTCCAGCTAAAGGAAAATCTAGAAGGTAAGAATAGTGTTTTCACAATACCACTATCTTAACTAAAAAAAAAAAAAAAGTTTTAAAACTAAAAAATCTCCTCGGGTTATGATTTTTTAGCAATGTTAATTCCTTTGGTGATAAAACTCAAGTTATTAAACAAAAAAACAAAAAACCCCCACAAACTCATTTCTACATAAATTTCAGGTAGATTTCATAAGCAAAACTGTCACTCTTTTTGGGGCTAGAAACTCTCATTGTCCAATAATCTTATTAAACACCTAAAAGAGAAATTAATATTGTCCTAAATGTTCCATCTGCTGGAAATTAATTTTTGAGGAAGTTCTCTTCCTCATCCTCCAACTTAGAATGCTATAATTTACATATGGGTTTCATTTTCCTGTTTTTAATTTTCTTAAAAGAGATTGCCATGTGGTAGAGTTAAACATCTTTGGTTGAACTTGGGTAAGAATGTTACTTCTTGTCTGGTCTTGGTTCTGTATAAGTGAATGTGAAACAGTTGCTGTAATGTGATGTGTAACATAAGATGATTTGGCTGGGCCTTTTCCCATTAAAATTGCATCCTTTCCTCATGGATATATTCTGTGTCAAGATAAGAGGAGCGTGTGTTTGAGAAAGCAGCATATCAGCATCAACATTTTCTAAGCCACTTTGCCAAAATGAAAAGCTAATGCTTTTATAGAATTGGCAAGAATCAATACTTTAACTGAACTATTTAACCTATGACATTCATATAGTCAAGAGAGGAAAATAAAAATAATAAATGAGCAAGTAAAAAGAAAAGGCGGTTTATAATTAGACATAAAAATAGATGAAACTACAGGAAAGCATTAAGAAAGCCACAAACTAGCTGTGCTAAATTTTTAACTATACTTTCAAGTAACAATTGTGAGCAATTGTGGACTGGCTAATGAATGAAGCTGTACTTATTTATTATATAAAATGGATTTATTTATTTTTTAAAAATATTTTTCCTTTATTGATTTTAGAGAGAGAGGAAGGGAGAAGGAGAGATAGAAACATCAATGATAGAAAACATTGATTGGCCGCCTCCTGCATGTGCCCCACTGGGGATCGGGTCCACAACCTGGGCATGTGCCCTGACTGGGAATCAAATCGGGACCTCTTGGTGCATGGGTTGATGCTCAACCACTGAGCCACACCGGCTGGGCACATAAAATGGAATTAAAACACCTTAATATTTTATTTCTGAATTAGCAACTTAATGATAATACTGAGATGAAAGCTCAGCCTCCTAACTCCATACTTTTTGTATTTTTGCCAATGAATATTTAGAATTACTTTAGTACAGTGATAGTCTCTCTAGTCTCTCAAACTGTCTTACTCTTCCATTATGTTCTCTCTTCGCAGTCTACTTGAGATATTCTTACCACTCTGGCCCTGAACAACATTATTTCTTTTTCTGGCTGACTTGGCTCAGAAGCAAACAGTTTGGTTTATATATATTTACATCTACCATTAGCTATCAGCATTAGCCACCGAGAATGCTATTGTGATTCTTTATCTCTCTTTTTTGGGCTAATTTTGTTGGAAGGGGCTGTCCTGGCATCATAGGATGTTGGATGCTTAGCAACATCCCTAACCTACACCCAGTATATGTACTCCCACTCTAGTTGTGACAATCTTCAGACATTGTCAAATGTTCCCTGATTGACAACCCCTTATCTAGGCTATATCTGTGTTTTCCAATCTAAGATCAATATTTCTTACAAAAAAAAAAAAAAAGATTCTCATGTCTATCACTGTTTAAGAGATAATAAAGTCTGACAAAGAACACAGAAGAAGAACAGTTTAACATGTCAAAAGCAAAATGAATTTTCTGAAAAATGTCTGTTTCAACAGTCAATGTATTAGAATGAAGGCTTTGAAAGAGGTACTTTTCTGTGAAGCTCTTTGTGCTTATACTATCATTTTCTACAGGAAGGAACCTAAAAGGCCAAGGAATAATATAATCTCATCATACAGACTTAAAAAAAGGACTTCTTGATAATTTATTATACTTACAACTTCCACCGTGAATAGGTAGTACTTATCATTAAAAGCTCAAGATAAGAAAAGTTGCTTTCTCAAAATTATTTCAATGTTAACACTATATGAATCTTAGAAGATGCTTTCAAGATTTTAAAACTCCTACAATTAACTTTTAGTCCTTAGGTGAGACTAGGTTATGCTCAGGTCTTCTTTAGAAAAATTTCTAAATATTATAGGAATTTAGTTTGTATTTTTCAATCTTTAATTTTGTTTCTTACTATGAACCATCTTCTAAATTTTCCACATCTTTGAGAAGTGACAATCAAAACAAAACAATACTCTAAAGAGAGCCTAGCCTATCTAAAGGAGAAGATTTCTTAAAGTCTCCATCCTATACAAAGGAATTAGTTTAGGGAATTCAGGCAGTTGTCCTATCGGCTAACTATTTCCTTTATTATGAAGTCCAATAACCTTACGAAAAAAGTAGTTATGGCCTTGGTTAGTGTGGCTCAGTTGGTTGAGCACTGTCCCATGCACCAAAGGGTCAGTCATTTGATTCCTGGTCAGGGCACTTGCCCAGGTTGTGTGTTCATTCCCGAGTCAGGGTGTGTGCTGGAGGCAACCGGTTGATGTTTTTGTTTCTCTCTCTCTCTCACTCTCCCTTCCTCTCTCTCTATAATCAATACAAACATATTTAAAAGAAAAAAAAAGTAGTTGTGTATAAATTCAATGATTTTTGAGGGGATCATGCAAATAATTTCAAAGAGGACAAGAAAAAGTCATTTTTCAGTCCAAGTGGTGTAAGTACAAATACCCTGAATTAGTTGTTTTTTGAACAAGGCATGTTAAAAAGGGTATATAATCTATTATTCAAGAAAACTGGTAAATTACAGTAATGCAATACATTTTAATTCATTCACTACCAATCATTTGGGAGTCTACTATGTGCTGCTGGGAACTGTGCTAAATTTATATACATAGCGGAGTAAGACAAGGGTATATTATTATCTAAACATAATATACTTAAGATGCTATTAATCTTATGATGAAAAGTTAAAAGATAATCACATTTATGTTAACTTTAACCAATCAGAATAAAGCTCAGCTATGTCCACATGGGTTTAACAGACAAAAGTTAATGTTTTCTCAAGGCAACAAACAACATTACATGACTTAGCATAGAGCAATAAAATGATTATGTTTAGGTAGTTGCTCAGCAAGCCTTTTATTGATGGCAAATTCATCATCCGTTATCAAAATGGTACACATTATACAGAACAACATGCTGTCTACTATAAGCATATGTGCATAAAACTAGACACATTTGTCTAAATTCTTTTCAAAACCAGGAATGCATAGTATGATACCTGAATTTCAAGAGACATTTCTCATATTTTCTATCTCGCTGCTAATAAAGTATCATGAGATATCCACCAAGTCTAGTTTTAAATAACATAAGGAAAAGAATTTGGTAGAACTCTAGAAACTTTTGCAAAACTGCAGAAAATTAGGAAGGCCTGCTGCTGAAGAAATGAAGGAAGATTATACAGAGACACTTACCAATTCTGGCGCACTTCCAAAATATACCCAACAATCTGCACAGAATAAAAAAGAAAAAAGTAGCTGTTGATTACTGCGGAAAGTAAATCTTTCTATCAGTATCAGAGAGGGAATTCATTATACTAGTATTTTAACTTCTGGTGCTTTGCTTCAAAACTGCAATTTGTTTGATGTTGAGCACTTATGTAGGAAAGTAGAACACAATAATTTAACTGCATCCATGTGTATAAACTGTTACTAACTGGAATGCATGTTAATGCATTCCAAAGATTAAACCTACGTACGGTACATTAATGCAAGAGTGGCAAAAATTTGCACAAGGGTTTACTATTTTGTCTTTAAAAAATGTAGCTCTATATTGAAATAATTTATAACCATGAACTCCAGTGATAGCATCTATATAACTATGCCATTCAATAAGGAAGAATACAAAAATATGTGCCTATGTTTTCAAAATAAGTAGAAAATCCTAGTGTAGGGACACTGCATATAAGTTAATTAAATATGGCATTTAAAACACATTCTGAAATTAAAAGAATTAAAATGAAGATATCCATTTCAATTCATAAAAGAATATATTATGAATTAAAAACATATGATATGGATATCTCACTTATTTGACATATAATTAAAACATTGTATAATTAAATTAAAGTATTAAATTAAAAATTAAAACACTGTTGGTAATTATTTTGTTGGTCTGACAGAAGAACAGAATAATAAATGGTGTTATGCATGGTTACAAATGAAGATAAATTAACATCACTTATTCTAGAAAGTTAGGATCAGTGTAACAAAATAATATTTAAATTCCAGGGAAATTTATGTTACACTATTATTGCCCAAAGAGATGGCTGGCTAATGAATCATTATATTAGAATGATTAAGACTGAAAGAAAATACTGGTTCAGCTAGGTTCTATATAGGTTCCTCCTCTGAAGTATAATAACTTCCCAACCTAAAAGCAAAAAGTCTATTACCTCATATGTAATGAAATGGATAAAAATACAAGTTATTTTGAAGGATGGACATTCTGACAGGTGAAACAATTTTACTATAAGAATAAAAGGACAAAAATCACCAAGATATTCTTGAAAGTAATGCAGGATAACATAAGGGCCAGACTGTGTCTAAATTCAATCCTACATAATTGGCTGCATAATTGTGATTATTTTATCTCTAATAACATTCAGCACTCAATAGGGCTGTTAAAAGAATATGAGTTATTACACAGAAAGTCTTCATGCCCTGGCTGGTTTGGCTCAGCGGTTAGGACGTCGGCCCTCGGACCAGAGTCTTGGGTTCGATTCCAGTCAAGGGCACGTCCCTCAGTTGCGGTTCGGTTCCTGGCCCTGGTCGGGTCATGCGGGAGGCAGCCAGTCGATGTGTCTTTCTCACACTGATGTTTCTCTCTCTCTCTCTCTCTCCCTCCCACTCTATCTGAAGACAAATGGAAAAATATCCTAGGGTGCAAGGATTACAAAAAAAAAGTCTTCAGAATAGTGACTAAAGGTGCTGTGTTTATTAATAAAAAGGCTAAAGGTACATGTGACAATAACTCCAGATAGCACTTAAAATTGGCTTACATTTCATCAAAAAATGGAAGACAACTGGTTAATAATCTGCAATGCCATGGTTCCTTGACTCTAAAAACCTACTGATTATAATATCTATTGATTTAAGTCTACTCTGCTTGATGGACTCAGAGAAAGGACACCTGGGGCTCCTTCATGAGAAGTGTAAAGTCCCACAGTTAAGGTCTTTTTAGTTCTAATATTCTAAAAGTATCATCAGAAAGTTAGTAAAACACAGCATATTAAAAGCTATTTAAACATAAAAAATCTCCAACTTGGCCAATGAAAGATGTATCAGTATCACTTTGGCCTTTTTTACATATTTCCTTCTTAGACATATTTCTTAATATTTCAAATGCTATTCATTAAAATAAAGGAATTTTAATAGTTGGTAAAAACCCATGCAATTATGCTGCTTAGTTTCTATGGCTATAAGTCAATAAGTATATCTGTTGATAAAGCTATCAGGTCTACAAATACAGGAAACAAGACAAAGTAGCAATACTTTTTGCTGCTTTTTATTTCTATGTTATTTGAAGCAGCAAAAAATTTAGTTATTATTTTCAACAGTGAAGTCATCAAGAACTTGTTCTATGTAATCAACCTAGACATCTCCACTTTTGGAATGCTTACTATAATAGAGGAAAGTTTATGATGAGTCTCATAAAAATATATACCGTAACAAAACAAAAAAACAATGGTCTATATAAATTATTTTTCTGGGGCTTAATATTTATATAAATAGAAAGTTTTTATTAAAAAAAACTTTCAGACAGTTGACTGCATCAATATAAACTTTGAAATGTAAAAACAGGCATGTTATTTCTTTGGTCTTTTATGTAGGAGAAATATACTACTACTCAACCTCTACTGTAAGGTTGGCAGCCCTGAGAACTCCTTTTTTAATGTAGCATGTTATGGATGTATTCCTGCCCCCAAAGGAATGAGGAGCAGACATATTTCCACATGCAATCTACTTTATAATAGCACCAACAAAGTATAAATATTCTATTCTACTATTATGTGATTATTCTTTAATGAAATAAACACTTAAAACTATCTTATTAGAAGTTATGTATTATATTTGAAATCCAAGCAATGGATCAGTGAGAATATTTACTGGTTTTCACCATGTGCTTTAACTATAAGTTAATAGCTTGGGTTACAGAGGAAGTAAAGGAGGAAATAAACTGGTTGTGTAAAGACTTCACACACAAGTAAGAAACAAATACAATTATGTAATTTCAACAAGTGGACAAAGTATTAAATTGAACGCTGAAGACAAAGTGCAATAGGAGTTCAGAAAAAAAGGTGTAATGATGAGAGGGCAAAGTCTACAAAGAAAGTGGGGCACTGTCATAAAAACTGATGAACAGCAGGTTTTCAACTTTAGTAAATTAAATAAAACTTCTTAGACCAACAGAGACAGATTATTGGTTTATTAGAACAGGATTACTGATTTTCAATATTCAAAACCAGTTAGAGTTCTATTTATTCCTTTACACATGTTTGAACAACCCTAGGAAATAAAAAGAAAGATAAAAAAAAAAGCCAAATGATTTACATAATGGGATGTTTAAATTAATGTTAATTATGACTCCAAATACAGAACAGAGGTGAAGGAAAGAGAGCAGAAATTATTACTCTCATAGCTGAGTATCTACCACCTGGCCTTTTGCAGAAGCTTTTTACCACATAGTCTCTTTTTTTAATATATATATATATATATATATATATATATATATATATACACTCTTCCTTTTGGTTAAATTCAACATGTATTTCTGTATTATGAACATGGCACTCTAAAATGTAATTCTGTGTGTTATGATATTAAGCTAAAATTTTTTGGGGGGTATGAATCTAATAATTAAAAGGGATGGGACATGCCCAAGACTGTTGAAGTAAGCTAAATAAATTTCTTCAAAGATGTCTAATTTATGATACAGCCAGGGAGTTCATATGATTAGAACAGTCTTAGATCAGAGAGAGAATGTCTATATTATTATTTTTATAGACTTGGTGCTTGCAAACTGTTTAATGCTTTCTAAATGTGATAAGCAACTTTACTAATTATTCTATTTTATTTTTTTAATCTTCACCCAAAGACACTTTTCCATTGATTTTCAGATAGAGTGGGAGGGAGGAAGGGAGACAGAAAAACATCGATGTAAGAGAGACACATAGATAGGCTGCCTCCTGCACAACCCCAACCAGGGCTGGGGATTGAACCACAACAGAGATAAACGTCCTTGACCAGAAACAAACCTTTGGTTCATGGGCCTACATTCCAACCACTGAGCCAAACAGGCCAGGGCCTAATTATTCTATTTTCTTAATCCCAGGAAAAATATCTGCTGCATCTTTAAAAATATACATTTTTTTCAGTCTAATAAATTTCAGGTCACTTCTGATATTTATCTTTTTATTTAATAAGGTTCTATGAATATAAAGTTTTTGATTTTTAAAACAAAGGAAGAAAATGATATAAAAAGTTATTATAAAACTAAGCTACATATATAAATTAAATTGTTTAATGACGTTTATAATAATTTACATTCAATGTCCATAAGAACTAATTTGGGTGATTAGACATCATTAGTAACATACCCAGTTTTATTTCTGTCCAGGAGGCTGGGTGCCAAGGATCGGATATAAGCACAGGTACATATAAGCAGCAAGATTACAGTCAACAGACTCTGAAAATTGAAAATGGCAGACTAAAAAGAGAAAAAGAAAAATTAATGTCAAAAGAAAAACTGCATAGGTAAAACATGCCTGACAAGTCCACATAAAGAATCATATTTTTTTCTTCAAAAAGCCAAAAAGAATGACATGCAGAGAACACTTAAAACCAAAATAATAATAATGTATTCCAAGAGTGTACTTCTTTTTTTTCATTCTTTGGGCTAAGGAGAAAATGTAACAAAAATTCTAAATTCAACAACTTTAAAAACACTACCAAAAATGTCATGAATCCATAGTAGTTCACCAAAGCTGAATCCATATGTAATTAATACAGATGTTCTAGAGGCCCAGAATATAAGCAGAACATAGAAGTCTCCAAGCTCTGCCAGCAGCTGGCTACATGGCCTCAACTGAATCATTAGTCTCTCTCTAAGTCTCTTTCACACTGTAAAATTGGGTGGAGAGTGGGGAGATAGACCAAATGTTGGCTAAAGTTTCTTTCAATTCTGAAATTATTTTAGGATACGAATGCTTTAAATGTAAGCAACCATGTTCCATGAGCTCACTCATACTAGGTTATTCAATCTTGGTGAAAGAAAAGCACTTGCTCATTCACTGTTGAATCTGTAAAAGTTATTCAGTAAACGTAACACAGGAAATCATAAATTTCCAGTCATAGTGAAATGAAGGTGGCTTATTCTTCAAAATTCAGCTCAAGCTTTATCTTTTCCAAGTCCCTTGAACTCATCTGCCTCGCTCTCCTATTTCATACAGAACTCTCCTTTTTGTTCCCATAGCAAACTATACTTTTATTACAATATTCAACCCTGAAGAGTGGACACTGTCTTATCAGACTCAATCTCCAGTGCCTGACTATGCACCTGACACACCCTAGGAGCCCAACAAGGGGTCACCGAATAAATAAAAAGTGCAGGAGTGCTATTGTATGTATAAAAAAGCCCAAAAAGAATCATCTAGTGAAAACCAATTACAAACCATAAGGGAATTAAGTAAGGTGGCTAGGTACATAATTAAAATATTTAAATAAATAGCCTTCATGATTATATTATCAACCAGTTAAAAGACATAATGGAAAAAAGGACTTCATTTACAACAGCAAAATATCTAGAAATAAGCTTAACATGAAATGCGCAAACTGGCATCAAAAGAACAAAACTGACAAAACCTTAAAACATGCCGAAGAACACAGAAGTAGAACGAAGTGGTACACCTGGTTCTTACACTAGAAGGCAACATAGTAAAGTTAATCTGTAAACTTAAAGTGAACTTAATGCCAACAGTTATTTTTGAAATAGATAACTGATTCTGAAGTTCACATGAAAAAATAAATTAAAAAATAGCCAGGAGAATTCCAATAAAAGGAACTAGCCCTGTCAAAAATTGTCATAATATTTTAAACCTTTTATACATTTTTGGAATATTTATAAACTATTCAAAACATTAAAAAGAATCACACATGTTATTTACCAATATCCTTAAGGACAAAAAATGCTTACACACAATGCTAAATGGTAGAAAAAGAAGCATGCAAGATTTCACAATCATATCTTTAGCTATGTAAATATTTATTCAAAGAAGAGGTGAGAATGCAGTGATTATCTCTATAAGGTTTTTAACCTAATTCTCAGCTTTACTGGATTTCTCAAATTTTCTCAGTGTGAGTTTTATGGTCTGAAAAAGATAATCAAAAATCTTTTGTATTATTTTAACAGCTGTTATTCTATGAAAATCACCTCTTCATGGATACAGCAAGGGTAAAACTTAATATGCCTTGGACTTTAATTGAATTGGATTTTAATTTTGCATCTGTGAATGAAAGTGACATACATTTTATAACTTGAACAAAATTAATGAATGAACTCATGAGCATTTCTAGATAGAAAACACAATAAGTATATCTTACATTGCTTACCTTTCAAAGGTCATTTGAACATGTATATGAGTATGTTGATAAATACAACATCTGATAATAACCTCATAAAATATAAAGCACAGATTTCTTTCCAGCCAACATAACTGAACATTCAGTATCTACCCTGGGGTATGAGGCTAGACATGGAATTAAAAAAGTACATAGCCTAATTCCTTTACACCAGGACTTTACAAAAGCTAACAACTAATATTCACTGAGTGCTTGTTTTATCTTATTTATCCTCAAATATGTTATTAATACCCTTATTTTATACGTGAGACAAATGAGACATACAGCAGTTATAATTGAGTTAGGACATCTATTTTAAAAACTAAATAGCAACTCACGGTAGCATATGTGACTACTGAGACATGCTGATAAAAAAAGTGCTGTTTTGCCCTGGCCGGTATGGCTCAGCGGTTAGAGCGTTGGCCCACGGACCAGAGAGTCCCGGGTTTGGTTTCTGCTAAGGGAACATACCTCGGTTGCAGTTTGTCCCCGGCCCTGGTTGGGGTCGTGTGGGTGGCAGCCACTGGATGTGTCTCTCTCATGTCGATGTTTCTCTCTCTCTTCTCCCCTCTCTCCCTCCCGCTCTATCTGAAGATAAATGCAAAAAAAAAAAAAAAAAAAAAAGCTTTAAGGAGAAAGCAGGAACTGAATTAAACCTTGAAAGAGCACAACTAGATGGGCAAAGAATAGAGCAGGCTCCAGAAGAGACAAAAGCATGTAAAACATCCCCACAGAATCAGAAATTTGCAGGTTCAGGGAATAATGTACAGATTTATTGTATTAAGCAAAGGATTTATGCAGTAAAGTGGCTGGAAAATAAATTTGCAAAGTAGGTTTATCATCTTCCTTAATGGAATATCTAAATTCATGATTTTGCAATGTGTATTTTTTCCTTCCCTGAATGTCTTGCTAAAGAAACATGCTTAAATGATAAGGTGTCTGTGACTGGTTTCTAAATCCAGTGTGTGTGGTGGACAGAGTGGGGTTGATGAAATGCTGAGTATATGAGGCTTCATTGTACTCTTCTTTCTACCTTTGTATGTTTGAATTTTTAATAATAAAAGATTTTAAGAGGCACTTAAAAACATGCCTATTATTAAATAAGTGGGATGTGTTATATACAATTGTATGTAAAACCATTTACAAATGAAAATCACTTATAAGTATGCAATATATAATACATACAACTTTGTTCCTGGGGTTTATAGACCCTACAATTTAAACAAATAATCTTAGGTGGTAAAATCTTTAAGATGTACTCAGACTGGTCTAAAGAGCATTCAAGCTTATACAGTAGACATTAGTCTACCACTGCTTAGCCTACCTAAGCATTCCGCTTAATGCTTAGCATCTGTTGGACACTGACATAAAATTTTAGTCTTAGGGTTAAAAGAAACAGATGTTCCTGTTCTGTAGAAAAATAACTGGGATTTTAAATAAGAAAGAGAAGACGCTAAGAAAAAAGGAAGCATATTTGATCACAACATTGATGGAAAGATGATAAAAAAGGTAATTAAGGGAAGTAAAATTCATTCACTGTGTTTAATTTTTTTCAGATCTTTTAAATCATTAAATCTTTTTTAAGGTATTCTGAATTTTCACACATTTCCATCTAGTTTTACCTGCCTGGTGAACTGACTCAAAACTGCTGGTCTCAACTCAAGAGTTACCTCCCCTGTGAAGCCTTCCCTGTCCCCACTCTTCACACAATTGTACATGTATATACATCAAACTGTATTGTACTTGTATCCTTTATTTTATTGAGGTTCTTAGCAAACCCTGTTACTATTAAACAAAATAGTGCACAGTAGTCACTGAAAACTGCTGAATGAAGAGGAACGTGAAAACAATTGCAAATAACATTTTAACAAATGCCAAGAGCATACTTAGATTCCAAATTAACAATGCAGGTTATTTTAAAAATGTAGATCAGCCCAGCCGGTGTGGCTTAGTGGACTGAGCACCATCCCATGGTCTGAGAGGTCGGGGTTTGATTCCCCGTTAGGGCACACGCCGGGGTTGAAGGCTCAATCCCCAGTACCGGGCGTGCAGGAGGCAGCCAATTGATGTTTCTATCTCTCCCATCCTCTCCCTCTAAAAACGTATTTTTAAAAAAGTGTAGATCAGACTGCTGACTATTTTGTTTTAACTATTAGGTGAAACCTGCACACACTCCTTTGCATTTATATTTACTTGTCAGTGACAGGAAAATCCAGAAGAAAGAACCAAATATCCTTATGTTTATGGTAAAAAGCCCAGACTGTAAGGGTAAAATAAAGGTCTGAGGTAATTTCCTTTCAATATCTAAATCTTTTTGTATCACAAACTAGAATTCAGAGAAAGTTCTATCAAGCAGCCTGCCTTAAGGTGCTTGCATATGGGACAACGTGTATTCTTTTGACTACACTGAATTTGTAAGAGATAGACACCTTTAAAAGGTCTGGAAGACTAAGTGGGCACACTGGCTGGCATTCTAGAACCTCAAACAATTCTCTATCTCAGGTTTACCTAGTTTTCCATGAGGACACACTGTGACAAAGGCAGGTGGTTATACAATGGCATGCTATCCATTTTAATAAATATAGCTACATGAAATGAACATTAAATAATGCATATTGGAACTAAGGAGTTATAAAGTTGTTCCTTCTGGAGGCTGCCTGTATTCCTTGGCTAGTGACCCCTCTCATCAGTCTGAGCTCCATAGTCATTTTTTTGTGTGACTATGTCCCTCCTGCCTCCCTCTTACAAGGATCCTTGTGATTAAATCACTCACTTTCCCCACAATTCAAGATACTCATGCCATTCTTTTTTTTCCCCCGTTATTGATTTTAGAGAGAGAGGAACGGAGAGGGAGAGATAGAAACATCGATGACAGAGAACATCAACTGGTCGCCTCCAGCACGCCCTGACTGGGGATTTGGCCCACAAACTGGGCATGTGCCCTCACTGGGAATTGAACTGGTGACCTCTTGGTGCATGGGTATACGCTCAACCACTGAGACACACTTGCTGGGCAATCATGCCATTATTAATCAAGTATGCAAAGTTCCTTTTGCCAAGTAAGATATCAAAATAACACATTTACAGGTTTTATTTTGGTTTGTTTGTATGTAGGGGCATTCTGTCCACCACATCTACAAACACTTCCCTTTTATGAGGTACACAATAACATACTCTAGACTCAGGGTTACTTAGGCATCTAGAGCACAAACAACCTTAAATACAATCAGAATGGTAACGCTTGGGTGGACTTGTGGAATGCCTTGACCTTTGACCATTACTTTCATAGTTGTGCTAGGTCTTCTAAAAAATTGGTAATGGAGATACCCAATTATTTTTCTCCAAGGGCTCCTTTTTTTATCCCTCCATACTCCAGACTTATCACACTACTCATAGCTAATCAGAGCTTCTAATATACTTCAAATAGTGTTATTATATGAAATTAATTTACCCAAACAAGAAGGAAGTCAACTTGATGAGTCACTTTGTATAATCATTCTAAAGTAAATCCCAATTTCTCAAACCATTTGGAATAATGAAAATAATTCAGACTTTCATTTGATCACCAGTACAGTACATGGAATCATTTATCAATGACTGGACAGAGATTTGTCAGTGCAAAGCATAAGATCCAAACATGAAATTACTTGCAACGTTGACACATTTTTTAAAAATTTGCTATATTGAAGTCCGTTTGAAAAGTTAGCAATATTTATTTCAGATTCAATTTTTGTCATTTTATCTATGCAGATATGATTTATTTTCTGAATCATTCTTCAATGTTACAACTAAATTCACTAAGTTTGAATATAAGGACAAGAATTCAATATAGGGTTTTGCTCTTAGATGTATAAATAAAAAGACTTCTAAGTTAAAGAAAATATTAGGGATAGAGGAAAAAGGGGAGAACAGATCCAATCAATATAAAGGTTCAAATAAAGAAACAAGGAGAAAAGCTGCAGAAATATACATATTGATATGCTAAACAGTGCTTTGCCCAGAGAGTGCTCAATGACTGGTTGCTAATCATAAGACTTTAAGCCTATAGTATTTTCATTAGTCCTGGATCACTTAAGCTACATGTAGCTTATTTATTTATCTTTAAGATTATTAAAATAAAATTTTCAATCAATTCGTTAATTAAGGGCCTTCTTTATGCATAACACTGTCTGGGAGCTTTAAATGTTGACTGTCTCCTATGCAGAAAATACATTTTTATTGACATATTTAATTCTTCCAGTTTAACTAAAATTCACTTTAAACAAGAACTGAATACCAAAGATTAAATTTTTAAAACTCCAAATAGTAGCAATTTTACTTGTTTTAATAACTACTGCTTTTACACAAAGCTAAAATAATTTATCCCTCTCTGGAGGTTGAAGGAAACCCAGAAATGACATTCTTGACCTAATTGTGATAAAAATTATACAGCACTGGAAAAGTGGGTCAGCACTTTATCATTTACAAATCTAGGTCAGGTCAGCATTTTCCAACTAGTTTGTACTTGCAAATTCATGTGTACCACTATTATCTCTTAAAATGGAAAACATGGAATTACTGGGATAAAGGTAAGCCTGTATGTGAATGTGCAAACACACACACAAATATCCCATTTACCCAAAGTAATTGACTACAGGGGATTGAAAGATTTTCACTAATACACAGAAATATTTAACATTTTCTTTTGGTGTTATTTGCACATTAAGTTCAACCTTTGTTGCTTGCTGTAATGTAGCACCGATATTACCCCAAATATACAAGTTATCTTAGTTTAATTTGAAATCCAGAAACCAGGATTGCTTAATGCTTCAATGCTAAGAACACATCAGCTTCCTTGAGCACCAGTGGCTAGAAAACATTTGGATTATTTAATGAAATAATCCAAGTGTATAAATTTGTCCTTGGGTAAATCAGCATGTCTAAGCATCAGTTAATTTCATTTGTAAAATGAGGGAGCTGGACTAAATAGCCATTTGATCTCTTTGGTCCTGTTTCAAAAGTATAAAGAGACTTTCTCTACTTACACTTTCCACTTACAATAACTTGCATGGCTATGGGTAAAGCTACAGTCTAGAGAAGCACCTTATCTCTGTTCTCCACTGGCAACATTGGTGGTCACTTGTGTTTACTTCCATCTCACTGTCATGGTACCTACGATGCATTCACTGTGTTTGTGCTGCTTAGTTTTAGAGCTATTTTCATGGACAACTCAGATCTAAATATAAAACAACAAGGGTGTCAAAGGTGTTAATAAGAGAAAACATACATAAAACTATAATAAATAGTAGACTTAAATGAAGAAATAAATGCTTCACATGTCCTTGATAAATAATTTTGACAAGAGAAAGTATTCTGAAGGACAAAGTGCAAATTGTGTTATGAAAAAATTTACTCTGACCATGTAGTCAAAAAAAGACAGACTGATAAAATAGAAAAGCTTCCAAATACATGGAGTCAAATGTATTAAGAACGCGGGCTACACATTAGAATCACTTGGAGCTTTTAAAAACAGTCAATGCCCCCAAATTTGGACTTAATTAGTTGGGCATCTAGTTTCTCAAAGCTGCCTGGAAGTTTTTACTTGCAGTTGGGATTATAAGGCACTATACTAGAGAACCAGAATCCGCATCAGATACGTATTAGCCTAATGCAATGGTTTTCATAGTGTAGTTCATGGAACCCTGTCAAAACTATTTTTATAATACTAGATATTTGCCTTTCTACATTGATGCCTTTTGTGTTAATGGTGCAAAAGTAACAGTACCAACAGAATTATCATCTTAACCAACTCCCCCATCCTCCAACCACGGAGGCATACCAACCTTTTCTTCTTGAATTAAATCTGAGCTTCAATATTTATAAGCCCTATGATCTTGGGCAAGGCACTTAACCCTTCTGCGCCTCATTATTCTTAAGTACAATGTGGCCAATAATTTAAGTCTTTAATAAAACACTGTATGTAAAGTGCCTGGCAGAGTAGGTGCTTAACCAGTATTTCCTTCCAATCCAATCAATCATCCAAACTAAAGTTGTGCTTCATCAACCCTCACCAGGCACCCTCAAAATGATTTTATTTACTCTTTCCTTTAACCTAACTACTATTGTCAAGACTTGAGACATTTAATTATCTACTACCTGGATCACTGCTTTTGTTTCTAAACTGATCTTCCAAATTTTAATCTTCCTCTATTTAAATATACCCTCTGTACTGATACCAGTTGGTTTTCTAAAATGGGCACCATTCTTTTCCCTGCTCAAAGTCTTTACCAGATAAGCAATTACACGTCATCAAAACATAAAGTCCTTGGTATGGCAAAAACGCCTTTCAGATCTGCCCCCAATCTTTCGAGTTTCATCTCTCATCATTTCACTGCTTAACTTCTATTCCTGTCAGTCTCCAAGCAACTATTCAACTTGATGCCCTTTGGCTCTATAACTGCCATTTCCTTTATCTATATCTAAAGTATAGAGAACACTGTCTAGCTCTAGCTAATGATTCCTTCAGCAATCCCTAATCACTCTTGAACATACAGGTAGAGCATTACCTCCTTGGGGACGTGTCTGCAGCAGTCCCCAGCCAGAATTACTCCTTTTGTGTTTCATTAGAACTTATGTGCTAATATTTTCTCTGTTACAAGATGAGGGAGAACATTTCACACTCCTTTTCTCATACTCAGTTTAAGTATAAAATGTGGGCAAAAGCTCCTACTCTGCAGGGTTTGTGAACATTAAATATCTGTAAATCACCTAATATACCAACAAAGAAATGAAGATAAATTTCCTTAGGTTAACCAAGTAAAGGATGGGAACTGGGAATGATTTTGACCCTGTATGGCTCGGTCTAAATCTCATGGTCCTTCCACTACACATATTGTCTTTCTACACATTAGCAGATAACACATGGAATTTACTTATTTAACAGTTGTTTCCACTGGACTGTGAAGTCCTTGAATATACTGAACATGTCTTACATGACTTTGTATTATATTTCCAGACTCTTATTCAAGTACTAACTCTGACACTGTGATGTAGAGATTGAAAGATCTAGTCTCTACTTTAAGAACTCTGCCTAGAGTGAGGCTGGTGTGGCTCAGTTGGTTTAGCGTAGTCCCATGTACCAAAAGGTCATAGGTTCAATTCCTGGTCAGGGCACATGCCCTGGTTACAGGCAGGTAAGGGGGCATGCAAGAGGGGAGAAATAGAGGCAACACCTTATTGCTGTTTTTCTTGTGATAAGTGCTATGCTAGTGGGATAATGGAGGAATATACAAGGACTATGGATGCCCAAATGGATACCTAAAAGAAGTAAAAAGAAAATAAAGCCCTGGCTGGTTTGGCTCAGCGGTTAAAGCGTCAGCCCGAGGACCAGAGAGTCACGGGTTCGGTTCCCGCTAAGGGTACATGCCTCGGTTGTAGTTTGTCCCCGGCCCAGGTTGGTGTCGTGTGGGTGGCAACCAGTCGATGTGTCTCTCTCACATCAGTGTTCCACTCTCTCTCTCTTCCCCCCTCGCTCCCTCCTGCTCTATCTGAAGATAAATGCAAAAATGTCCTCGCGTGAGGAAAAAAGAAAATAAGGGGCAGGGAAGGCTATTTGGGAAGAGATGAAACTTGAGGTGAATTTTGAAAGTTATAAAAAGTAAGGGAGAACAAAGCATTCTGAAGTTCTTAAAAGTATTAATTCATAAGTGGTATAATTATCAGACTGTTTATGTTCTGAGTAAATTGTTACGCTGATGAACATTTTACGGCCTTGAAAATTCAGACTTAAGTCATAATCACTGGGTAACTTCACAAATATTCCAAGTTTAGGTGCAAAACTCAACGCTGACATCGGAAGCTCATAGGAACAGAGCAGAAATGAAAAATTAATCACCTGGCCACTGTTTCTATTATCCACTCATGTCTGATTGGCATATTATATATCCGAGTGACAAATCACTAAGGCATTTCATCCTCTATTAGGTTGTTTCTATTAACAACATGAAGATTTCTGGCATCTGGATATTAAAATAAGTTTGAGTTCGGGATTTACTAGGTAGTGCAACCCCAAGCATCTCAGTATCCTTGTCCCTGATTTCCTTCATCTACTCAGAAGTTGTTGTGGGCTTGAAATAAGTCAGTGTTTATAAACTGATTTTTCAAACCCAGCCTGGCACTCAAAGTGAGAGCTAATAAATGAGAGCTACTATTGTTACTTTTGAAAAAATAAGTATGGCTAGATGGTTTAAATACTGTTGATCTTAAACACAGTATCCATCTTGCTTTTAATTAGACATAAGATAGTAAGATGATGGAAAGAAGAATATATCTTTGACTTGCACTAAAAGTACAATAATTCAATTTCAGCTTCTTAGAAGATATATAAGAATTAAAAATAACAGGCTCTCTACTCTTTTAAATTGAAGGAACCAACTTTTCTAAGTTAAATAACAGCTCACTAATGACATTCTTAGAACAAGTGTATCCCACTTATCATTTGGTAGTGGGGAAGAAGCTGGAGAATATTCTTGTTCAAAAAGTAATAACCTGTCATCAACTGTCATCTCCTCTATAAGTGTTAAACTTCTCCAAGGAAGAGACTGTGACTAACGCTCTAGCTATAACCAAGGTAGCTGGCATAAAGCAAGCAACAAGTAATGAGTTTTCGATTAAGTGTCTAACGGTTTTGTGCTATAGGAACTTCTGGGAACACAAGCTTAGCAACTATTCACATAGAATAGCATTTTAGCATTGTGGTTGCTTTTGATACTATAATAAAAGGCAGGCATCCTTTCCCCCGAATATGCTCCTAACTGCAGCATCTGGCACATGGGCTTCATAAGTTCATCATGAGGGCCTGGAGTAGAGGCTTTTGGCATTTTACCACAGCACAGGTAAATGCCTCAGACAGAGCTTGGGAGCTGGCACGATTACTACTGATACTGCATCTGTCCTCTGGCTATTCTAGCTTTACTTCCTTTTTTCATCCTGGAGATGCAAGCATTTCTGTTGCGAACTCTTGTGACTTATTTCAAACTTTTCTAAGAGGCCCAAACTATCAGAGAAATCTGCAATAACACAAAATAACATATACAACCTTAATAAGTATGGAGAGGAGAGGACAGACACCACTCCAAGTACATTAAGCTACTAGAAGAAAAACCAACTTTGCAGAGACCTCCAAGCATTAAAACCTAGTTTGTAAAACAGCAACCTTAACGTTGAGAGAATTGAGGAGAGGCCTAAAGGCCACTAATTCAACAGATAAAAATTAAGGTGTGAAGCTTGGGGTTTGACAACAATACAACAAAAACCTGGATCAGGCGCGTGGGGAGAGGAGACGCAATATAACCAGAGCAAACTCCAGAAGCTGTAATGCCTCAACGGGTCAAGGACCACAGAATCTACGTAACCGACGGGTTAATCCAAACCGGCACATTTCTTCGAAACTGATCACGAAAGTGGCCTCTGAGAACGGGTCGGGCTCCGCGACCCCGGGGTTTTTCTTGGGTGGTCGGCCCTGGTTCTCCCCGGTCAGGCGTGCAGGTGCCACATGGCTCCAGGACCGTGCATCCTCCGAACCCCGGGAGAATCAAGCTGGTGACAAGGCTCCCTGGCCTGCGCACCCGCGGCCACCTCCCAACCCTCCAGCCCGAGTTCGGGGCCACAGCCCCTTCAGAAAGCTGAACCACGACCCCACAGCCCAGGTTCTTACCATAGTGAGGCCGGCGAAGCCCCAGCCACATCACCCTTCCGGGCCCAGGGCGGAAAAGGCGTGCTCGCCCCGCCTGCCCGTCTCGTTCCTTCCGGCGTTCCGGTTGGGCCTGTCATGGCACCGCCTCCTGAGCCACGCGACTCAGGACTAGGATAGGTTCCTCTGTACCGGGATAAGGCGGGATTTAAGTGACGTCACGCGCCCCTGCGGAAGTAGATGACACTCTCATTGGCTGGAGGACGTCCGCTTGTGGGAGCGGGCCTTTTGGAGGAGACCGGAAGTGGAGTCACTGAGAGGTAGGGTTCGGAAGTAGGGTTTGCCTCTAGGTAATAGTAATTGTAGTTTTGTCCTTTTTTTCTTTCCTTTCCCCCCCTTTTTATTTTTTCAATTAAAATTTTTTAATTCTCCCTTTTTTTTCTGTCTAAAACTCTGTAGTGCGTGGATATTTCCCGACTAGGATCCCCTTTAATGTGTAACCTACTGAGCCTTCCGTTTGTTGACTCGGGGACGCCTGGGTTCTCTGGCCTGGTGCGCAAGGCGTGCACCTGCTGGCCCCCTTTTCAGTTTCTCCCTGTGCACCCGACGGGTTCTTTAGATTATAAAGCCTTTTTGAAATGTCCTGTAATGGTTCTGGGGATTAGGGGGACCCTTGAGTCTGGAGGGTTGTTTTGAGTAGGCTGTTTGATAATTTCTCTAACACTGGCCTTTTCTCTCTCCCAATCCCCAGCTTTTTGTAAACTGCCAGTACTTTGCATCTGGGGCTAAAATGCTTGGCCCTTTGGAATCGGGAACAACTTTCTTTGGCAATAAATGGAAAGCAGCTGCCCTTTCCTGAGTTCAGGAGTTGATTATGTACGCTAGAGAAGTGATCTACCAGCATGACAAACCACATGCCAACTTTTTCTTTTAATTAGTAGTAGTATTTAGCTTCCTCTAATTTTAATCATCCCAGTAGGTCAGGCTCTACTCGCCCCCCCACCCCACCCATTTTCTCTTCGCATATTTGAGAGAAACAGGCGCATTGATGTGTTCCGTTTGCTTAGTTTTTGTAATTATTTAGAGTTTATTTCTCTGCCTCCTTAAATGAATGAGTTAATTATGACAACTTTGGCTTTAAATATATAGTGTATTTTTTTCCTCAGGCTGCAGAGGGTTCTTTTCAGAATGTTATTTTAAAAATTCTTTATTAACTTAGTGGATAGAAAAAAAAGGGAAAGAAACGCATAAGGAGTTGATTTGCTTGCTGTATTTGGCCAAACTATGAGACCCTTCTGTATTTAGGGCAACATGGTGATTAAAACATTAGATTTCTGCTATCTGTGATTACATTGTTTGCCACAAAAATTAAAAAAAAAAAAAAAACTAACTTTACTTTTGAATCTACTGAATTGTCAAGAGTTGGTCAAATATACAATTTTATCAAGTATTTACTGAGCCTTATTAATATGAAAATGAGAGTGCAGCAGAGGAATAACCATGGCCTGTTTCTTGGAGAAATTTAATGGTTAAGGAAAAGAGGGGAGTAAGACATGTATAAAAAGTGTCCAGTACCCTCTTCCTATCAAAAACAAGCCATTTATACCTTATAAGTCTTGCCATTCAGTTAAACTTGATTTAGCTGTGGAAGTTATGTAATGCAACTCATCGAACTTGGCTTCTAAAGTAGTAAATGTGTCTAGACTTTATAACTGTTTTTGCTTTCCTGTGAAGATGTCTTGATCTTTATGAACACTTAAGGATAATACTTCTGTGTGAAGCTGTGCTTCAGGCTACCTGTGAAGAGCACTAGGAAACTGAAGTTGCTAAAGATCACAATTGATTTATTTTATTTATGGATTACAATTACTTTTAGGCCATGGGCACTTATGTACTTCAGCTTAAAAATAGTAAAGAAAAATATTTGCCAGTTAAAGTTATACACTGATGAACACAAATGGCAATAGATGAAGCTGAACATATATATATATATATATATATAATATTTATTTTATTTTTTCATGTAACAGCAAACAAAATTAATCTGACCTGTGGTAACAGGTGGGGAGTTAGTAGTTGAGCTACGTGGTCATTAAGCACATAAACCCCCTGCTTTTGGTTTTCACTGCCAATGAACTATTTTAAGTACTATTTTACATTGCTACTATTTCAGAAGTCTTCTTTCTGGCTGCTCTGCTGTGGATTCTCATTTCTTACTAAATCATCTTAGATCATTTTCTTACTAAAAATAAAATCTGTCATTTCTTTGTTCAAAAATTAGCCCCGCCAATGTGGCTCAGTGGTTGAGCATCGACCCATGCACCAAGAGGTTGCCGATTCGATTCCCGGTCAGGGCACATCCCAGGTTGTGGGCCAAATCCCTAGTGGGGGGCATGCAGGAGGCGGCCAATCGATGTTCTCTCTCATCGGTATTTCTATCTCTCTCTTCCTCTCCCTTCCTCTCTCTCTAAAATCAATAAAGAACAAAAAATTAAAAAAAAATTATTGCCTCTCTTGCATCTAGAAGAGTATTTTTACTTTTAATTTCCTAGAATTATATGTAAAAATAGTGCATATTTATATTTTTCTGTGGAGAGAGTGCATAGGCTTTTCCAGTGTTATAAGAATTAAATGAGTTCATACAAGTAAATCATCTCGCCAAGAATGTGGCATTTAATAAGCGCACAGTAAGCATTGCCTACTGTTGTGTGCCTGGCTTTCTCTTTCACTAAATTAAAAATTCCTTGAAGGGAGGGATAATGATGTAGAGCTGACTGACTTGCATGTTCGGCACTCAATAAAAGGTTTTTGAAATAAATTGGTGTTGCTTTAATACCACCAGACCACTTTCTCCCCCTTTTCTCTTTTTACTTTGTATCTAGTATTGAATGTTGAAGGTTTCATTTTATATGATTTCATTTTTTTTCATTCAGTGATCTTCACATTTATTAAATGATTTTACTTAACTGCTTGTTTTCTCTGATCCTCAGGTAGCCTCCATAGTTTGAGGTTGAGGTTCTTTGTGTTCTAATGTTTGTATTTGCCCCCCCCCCCTTTATTTTCTTTTCCCATAGCGCTTAGATTAAGACCCATAGAAGTTTTGTTTGACCTACATGTTATTTCTTTTACCTTAAGAAATGCTTCTCTTAACCTTTGTCCACTTCCAACTCCATTTATCTGCTCTTCAGAACAAAAATTCTATAAGGAGTTCTCTGTGCTCCAAATCCCAATTTCTTTCTTCCTTTTTTTTTTTTTCTATTTTTTCTTGTGTGGGGAGGAAAAAATAATTTTTCGTCCTACCCTTGTAAAGTTCTTCTGGCTGGACTAACAGAAGACACATTAGTAGGAGAAAATGACCAGATTTATTACATATGTACATATGGGGGTTCCACAAGAACAAATTGGGCATTTAAGGCTTATATGCCATTTCCAGCCAAGGAGGAGGAGTAAAGGGATAAGTTTGGCACTACATAGAGGAGAGAAGGAAACATATGGAGATAGAAAAGAAAATGTTTGGTAAATAAATGTTTGCTGCATCATCTTTAACAATGAATGCACAGAAGACTGATCAAATGAGCCTTGCTAGATTCCTCCTTATTACACACTAGTTTTTATTTAACTATAGTTGTCTATGATGATAGCTCTCTTCCTTCAAGCAGTTGGGGGAATGTTAAAGGTTTTTCCTGAGTCCTTTGTTTCTTAAATATTTGGAGTCATCCTCCACTCTTTCTCTTATATTCCATCCAGTCCATCAGCAAATCCTATTGACTCGATCTATAAAATATATCTAGAATTTGACCGTTTCCTACTATTTCTACTATTAGTATATTGATCATCTCTTGCTTGGATTTCTGTTATTAGCCACTATCATTTCTTGCTTGGATTACAGTAATAATGTTCTATCTGGTCCCCCCTGCTTTCTTCAGTCCTTGCTTCTCTACAGTCTGTTCTTATACAATGGCAGAGTGATACTTTTAAATGTAAGTAAAAAATTGTATTAAAATGTAAGATTCTAAACACAATGTGTTAGCCTAGATTGGGTCCTGGAATAGACAAAAGGTATTAGTGAAAAAAAAAACCCCAAAACTGGTAAAATCTGAATAGTTTGGAGTTCAGTTAATAGCAGTGCACCAATGTTGGTTTCTTTGTTTTAATAAATGCACCATAGTAATATAAGGTGTTAATTTTAGAGGAAACTGGGTGAAGGGTATGTGGAAACACTGTATAACTTTGCAACTTTTCTGTAAATTCAAAATTACTCCAACACAAACAGTTTATTAAAAATGAATGTCACATTGATTTTTTGCTTAAAAACCTTTTACGACTTCTTGTTTGATTCATAGTAAAAGCCAACATTCTTACACTGGCCTACAAGACTTTACATGATCTGCTCTCCCATCACCTCTCTGACTTCATTCCTTTGTATTCTCTGCCTCCTCACTGTGTTCCATCCATACTGGCTGCCTTGTTTCTTAAACACACTAGGCCCATTTCCACTTTAGGGCCTTTTCAATGGCTGCTTCATCTACTTAGAATGCTTCTTTCCAGACATCCATAACTAGTTCCTTCACCTCCTTTTTGTATGTGTTCAAATGTCACGTTTTTCAATAAAGCCTAACTCAACCTCCTAATTAAAATTGCAGCTTTGCAACTGCTTCCCCTCTTCCCCCAACTGGCCTCTGCTCTCCCAGTTTCCCCTACCCTGTTTTATCTTCTCCTTTTACTATAGCACTTATCACCATATTTCAACATACACATAGGTGTATTTTAATTGTTCGTCTATTCCTATTAAAATGTGAACTTCACAAAGGCAGGAATTTTTATCTGTTTTGTTCCCTTATGCCTAGTTCTAAAACACTGTTTGATTCATAGAAGTAGACAATATGTTTTGGTTGAATAATTGAACTTGACTAGGTATTTGAATTTGTAATCCTTGATTTACAATCAGTCTGAAACATTGAATTGTTTATCATTTCCATAGATCATGCTATTTCTTGCCTGTAAGACTTTGCTCATGCAGATTCTTCTTCCTGGAATGCCTTTCCTTATCTTTTTCCTTCCACCCCTAAATCATGTTCATCCTTTAAGATTCATATCTTAAAACATGTAAGTCAGGGAAACCTTTCCTGCAATGTGAGCTGGCTTATGTGCTACTTTTCAGAGGAGCTCCCACCCTGCCTCTGCACTTTACAAGCTTGTAATGCTTCTCTTTGTGTGTTTCTATCTCACTAGAGAGCTGAACATGACCTACTCATCTTTGGGATGTCAAAGCCTGGGTACTCAGGTAGTGAATGTTTTAATGTGTCAACATGACCAAAGCCACTCAGCTATGAAGAAGCAGTATTTGATTTCAAGCTTGGTCTTCTGAGTAGAAAAATCAGTGCTCTATTTGTTATACTCTGTTTTCTAGGGAAAAGGTGACTGTGTTTAAAATAATGGAAGGATGGTTCTTTTTATACAAGTAGGAGGTAGTTTATACATTTTATAGCCCTGGTCAGTTTGCTCCTAGCCATTTGTGAAGCTGCCCGTGCTGATGAGAAAGTGAGTTGTGCTGTTTTTCTAAGACACTGCCTGAAATCAACGCACAGAAAGTTATAGTCAGCAAATTTTTATTTTATTTTTTATTTTTATTTTTTATTTATCCTCCCCCGGGAACATTTTTGCATTTATCTTCAGATAGAGCAGGAGGGAGAGAGGCGGGGGGAGAGAGAGAAACATCGATGTGAGAGAGACACATCGACTGGTTGCCACCCACATGACCCCAACCAGGGCCAGGGACAAACTGCAACTGAGGTACATGTCCTTAGTGGGAACCGAACCCGGAACTCTCTGGTCCGCAGGCCAATGCTCTAACCACTGAGCCAAACCAGCCAGGGCAGTCAGCAAATTTTTAATGTTGATGAATTTGGGCTCTTCTTGGTAGAAAAACACCGCTAGACTTTTGTTGCCCAAAAGAAGAAATCCATGCTAGAATTCCAAACTGCTCTTGAGACATTTATGCTTTTTTAGATGCCAGTACTGCCAATAGCTGAAAATTAAACTTTTGCTTGTGTGCCTTTGGGAAATCCTAGGGTATTTTCAAGATACTGCAAACGTTTTCTCCCAGTGATATGGAAATTTGCTCTTAAGGTGGAGTTGATGATTAGTTTGTTAACTTTTCAGTTACCTGTTATGGTAGGCATTCTGAATTCAAATGGTCCCCTGAACATCATCATCTTTGCAGTCTGTAAAGCTATCTTTCATAATTTTGCCCATCTTTTGGACTAACAAAAAAGGAAATCATTTATATAAATTCTGAAAGGTTTTAGTGACTTTCAACCCCAGCAGTGGAGTTGGAAATGATTAGGCTTAAGAGTCAGTAATCAAAAACAAATATTACTTGGAGGACACTCTTGAATTTGTGCCTGGTTTCTTTGAGCTTTACTCACCCTGCAGAAGTGACCAAAATGTTGAAATAAGCAAGGAGCTTAATCTGTTTTTTTTTTTTTTTTTGTCTGAGAGGACGCTTTTCGCTTACTTAAAATTCTATCTGAACAATTAATGAGAATTTTATTGAATAAAGGAAGAACTTGCTTAATTGAAACAGAAACAAGTGGTTGCTAAGAAATGAGATGCAGCCATTGTTGAAGAGACTCAAAAGTCCTGATAGCATAAATATTGACATGCTGAGATATGTCAATATTTACCATAGAATTTGGAAGTTTCCAAGTTCCTGTTTAAGAAATATGATCCTAGCATTGAACACAGTATATCAATAAATAAGGAACATGTCCAAATGAACATCTGCTCAGAGAAAATAGGATAACATCTGTTAAATGTGGGGCAGTTAAAAAGTTACATTAAAAAATATTATTGATGCTTCTTTGGTAATTTGTAGGTAGATGCTTATACAATACAGTAAACTGATATAGTTCCATATGTGGGCTTCATTTAAGTGCTTTTAAAAAATGACAGCATGATTTTAATTTATAACTTTGTAAATTAGTTGAGCTATGATACTCATGTGTAAGTTGATTTTTAAAAATCTTTCCTTAATATTGTGTTTAGGAACCAACTTTTTCATTTTAAGCATTATTCTTATAAAAATTGGCTCAAGTCATGACTTAGATATTACTTTTGGGAACTAAAAGTTTGTGCTCTGAGAATTTAGCAATAGAGAAAATATAAGAAGTTTCTGAAGTTTAAATGTGATGAGGAAATTTGTCCTGGTTATTATCTGACAACTATGTCTCAGATGAAAATCTGTGGAGTAAAGAGTGAGTAAAGCCGATATGTTTGGTTGAATATCACAGATCACCATTGTTAATTCCCATATGACTATCACTGTAATATAACAGCATTTGATGCAAAGTAGAAGGATGTTTGAAGCTTCTATATCAAGTCATTGGAACCATGCAAACAATCTCCCATTTGTTATACAGACTTCTAGACGGTAAAACTTCACATTTTTTGAGTGATAGTCCTAAAAACCGTCATGGAAAGTCATAAATTACGGGTATTGGGACTGCTCCTGTCATTGGTTCTCCTTTCTGATAGCAGAGATTGATGACTTTTATTTAATAATCTAATTTAACAACATGTTATGTTTATATTGTGAAGAATGGATGCAAAGTTCAATTGAGGTCATATATTCTGTTAGAAGCTATATTTGTTTCTATAAATACCTTGATAAACATGACAAAACAAATTTGCTTAGAGGTTTATTAAGGCATTTAACCTATTTTCATTATATTAAAGATGGGAGCCCGGCTGGTGTGGCTCACTGGTTGCGCGTCAAACCATGCACCAAGAGGTCGCTGGTTCGATTCCCTGTCAGGGCACATGCCCAGGTTGTGGGCCCAATCCCCAGTGGGGTGCATGCAGGAGGTGGCCAGTTGATGTTCTCTCTCATTGATGTTTCTATCTCTCTCTCCCTCTCCCTTCCTCTCTCTCTAAAATCAATAAAGAAAATATTAAAAAAAAATAGTTGGAAAAGAAAGAAATTTCAGTATATTAAAGGTGGAAGAGAAAGAAACACAGTTTTAAAATTTGAATTGGTTGGTTCTCTCTTTTAGAGAGAATTTGCCAATATTTTGATTTAAGCTGTTGAGTTTTAAGGAGAAAACACTAGACTTATTAATAGTGATTTTTAAAACTTGGGAAACATTTTTTTCTTTTTCTTTTGCCATGTAACCAAGACTTGAACCTTTGTTTTGAATAGATATATGGTTTTCTTCTAGAGTTATTAGGGCCTTATGCAAAATATTCACCAGTTGCCTTCTTGAACCACTTATTCCCAGCTATTTATTATGTAGTGATAAGAAAGTTGCCCAGTGTTTTCAAAATGTTATGTGTTTTAGATTTGATGAAAGTGTAAGCATGTTAAGTTTAAAATTTTAAACTTCCTTTTTGGTGTTGAATATTATGAGTTTAATACAGTGTTTCCCAAAGTGTGTGGTGCACACATACCACTGATGGTTGAATATACACAGTTGCTTACTTACAACTCTTTTGCAGGAACTATGAGATAATTGAAGTTAAGAAAATGAAATGATTTGCCTAAATTCACATAACCAGTGAATGATAGAATGCATCCTGAAGTCTGTCTGAATCCAAAGCCTGATACAAGGTAGCATAAGGAAAAAGGAATTTCTTGGCCTCATACCTAAAACATCCATGGTTAGATCTAGATTCTGGTGCTTCTGGAATCAGATCTGAGCTGCTGCCCACCCCTCAGTTCCACTTTTTTCTATTTTGGTTTTGTTCTCAACAGTTCCAGGCCCACAGTGTCATTGCACCGGATCTATAGAGAAGAAAGTCTTGGAATTGAGTCTCAGTGGTCTGAGTTGTTCTAACTTGAATCATGTGCTCATCTCTGAATCAATCACCAGGGATTAATTAGAATGTGATGTTGGCTTAGTCCAGGTTTGTGTTCTACTTCTGGAATATGGGGCCAAAGCCTGTGGACTGAGATCAGCAGAGGTGGGATCACTTGAAGTGTTATTGCTGCAAACAGGGAGAGTCTGTATTGGGTGGCAAAAATCAACAAACTTCCTCTCAGTGTTGGGGGAATGAATACTTTTAACCTGAATTACAGTGGGATATGGATCATGACACTGGTGTTATTCTCTGACCAATGTTTAGTAATAGCTAACAATGCTGAATACTTATTGGGAAACTATGTTTTTTTAAGGAACAGAGAAGAAAAAGTATAAGCTAGAATTATTCAAATTAGAGCAGAATAAATGAATCCAGCCATTTAAATTAGGGTCACTTATTGATTATGAACTATAATATTTGATTCATATTGTTTAGATAAGAAATCTAAGATGGGATGATTCTAATGATATGCCACAAGATAGGAAATTTTGGAAAATATTATTACTTTTTTGGGTATTATGTGCAATTATTGAATATCCATATGAAGTGGCTCATATATTGAATATTTTGTTATATTAATTTTTATACATTTTGGCCTTAAGAACAAATTATTAATGTAGAGCCAATAAATATTTAAATACTTTTAGATATTTCTGATTATCAACTTTTCAGCAGTTATAAAAAATATTTTTCATTTTTGGTATCTTTATTCAGTGTTGCATTACAAAATTTACCAGTGCATTATGCACCAGTGTTCCTGGTGTAATGATAGGGGTGTTTACCAAAGAGCCAATACTGAGTCCAGTAGTTCTTTAGACAGGCTTCTAAGTTTTGAAGTATTAAATTATATACTTAAGAATAAATTCCTAGGAGATGACTTTTCTCTTTTTATAAAGGTACCCTATAAGTCGAGTGGGGAATGTCCAGTCCGTGGGCCGTATAAGGCCTGTGAAATCAGTACCAGGTAACATCACATGTCTCACCAAATTAGCCTGACCAAATATAGCAGGCTAATTTTTAAGCTGATAATTTTGTAAGGCCCATGAATAATATTATAAATATCCAAATGGCCCATGGCAGAAAAAAAGTTCCCCACCCCTGCTATAAATTAATATAATCAGTCTGATGTTCAAATAACACTTACTGAAAACTTTTCTTTTATGCATTTTATCATGGAAAATTTTAAGCATATATAAAAGTAGAGAGAATGGGCCCTGGCCAGTGTGGGTCAGTTGGTTGGAGCAGTGTCCCGTACAAGAAAGGTTGTGGGTTCATTTCCTGGTCAGGGCACATACCTAAGTTGCAGATTTGGTTTCTGGTTGGGGCGTATATGAGAGGCAACCAATTGATGTTTCTCTCTCACATCGATGTTTCTCCCTCTCTGTCTCGCTTTTCTGTAAAATATCCTTCTGGTGAGGATTGGAAAAAAAGTCTCTTAAAAAAAAAAGGTAGAGAGAATGGATTTGCATGTTACCTAGCACAGCAAATATTAACTTATGGCCCATCTTGTTTCATTTAGTCCTAGTCAAAATTCACTCTTCTAAATTATTATTATTATTATATTTTAATTGAAGTAAAATTGGTTTATAACATTATATAAGTTTTAGGTATACAACATTGTAGTTTGACATCTGTATACAAAGTGATCATCACTAAAAGTGTAGATACCATCTAACACTGAATGAAATCATATGTGATTCTTTGTCTCACGTACTTTACTTAGCATAATATGCTCAAGGTTCATCCATGTTGTCATAAATGACAAGATTTCATTCTTTTTTATAGCTTAGTATTGTTCCATTGTGTGTGTGTTCTCACATCTTGATTCATTCACCCATCAATCTCAGACATCTCACATCTCACATCTTCTTTATTTATTCACCTGTCAGTTGACACATAGGTTGTTTCCATATCTTGGCTATTGTAAATAATGCTGCAGTGAACATAGGGGTGCATATATCTTTTCAAATTAGTGTTTTTATATTGTTGGGATAAATACCCAGAAGTGGAATGGATAGATCATATGGCAGTTCTATTCATGGTAGTTCTATTTGTTTTTTGAGGGATCACTGTTTTGCATAGTGGCTATACCAACTTACATTCCTACCAAAAGTGTGTGAAGGGTCCCCTTTCTTCACATCTTCTCTGTGTTTTTGTTTGTTTGTTTTTATAATAGCCATTCTAACAGGTATGAGGTGATATCTCATTGTGGCTTTGCTTTGCATTTCTCTAATAATTACTGATATTGGACATTCTTTCATGTGCCTCTTAGTCATTTGTATTTCTTCTTTGGACAAATGTCTATTCAGATCCTCTACCCATTTTTTTAATTGGGTTGTTTTTGTTGTTGAGTTGTACAAGTATATATTTTGGATATTAACACTTTATCGGATATTTGATTTACAAATATTTTCTATTCAGTAGGTTGCTTTTTCATTTTGATGATAGTTTTCTTCACTGTGCAGTAGCTTTTTAGTTTGATGTAGTTCCATTTGTTTATTTTGCTTTTGTTTTCCTTGCCTTTGGCATCAAATCTACAAAATGTTGTTAAGACTCATGTCAAGGGGCTTACCTTCTGTGTTTTCTTTTAGGAATTTTATGGTTTCGGGTCTTACATTCAAGTCTTTAATCCAGTATCAGTTAATGGTGTGTATTATGTAAGATGTAGTCTAGTTTCATTTTTTTTACATGTGACTATACAGTTTCCCCAGAACCATTTATTGAACAGACTCACTCTCCTTTTCCCATTCTTGGCTCCTTTGTCATAAATTAATTGTTCATGTAGGTATGTGTTTCTTTCTGGGCTCTCAATTCTGTTCCATTAATCTGTGTGTCTGTTTTTATGCTAATACTATACTGTTTTGATTACTACAGCTTTGTAGTATAGTTTAAAATAGGGGCATGTGATACCTCTAGTTTTGTTTTTTTTTCCCCCCCAAGATTGCTTTGGCTATTTTGGGATCTTTTGTGGTTTCATACAAATTTTAGAATTATTTGTTTTAGTTCTGTCAAAAATGCCATTGGAGTTCTGATAGGGTTTGCACTGAATCTGTAGATTGCTTTGGGTTGTATGGACATTTTAATAGTATTAATTCTTCCAATGTATGAGCATGGAACCTTTCCATTCATTTGTGTCTGCTTTAGTTTTTTCATTAGTGTCTTATAGTTTTCAGTGTACAGGTCTTTTACCTCCTTGGTTAAATTTCTTCCTAGGTATTATATTCTTTTTGATGCAACAGTAAAAGGGATTGTTTTCTTAATTTCTCCTTCTCCTTGTTTGTTATTAGTGTATAGAAATGCCACAAATTTCTGCATGTGGATTTTTGTGTCTTGCAACATTACTGAATTCATTCATTAGTTCTAACAGCTTTTTTTTTTTTTCCAATTTGGATGCCTTTTATTTCTTTTTCTTATTTAATTGCCATGGCTAGGACTTCCAGTATGTGTTGAATATAAGAGGTGAAAGTGGGCATTCTTGTGTTGTTCCTGATATTACAGGAAAAGTTTCAGCTTTTCACTTTTGAGTCTGATGTTAGCTGTGAGTTTGTCGTTTATGGTATTTATTATGTTGTTTGTTCTTTCCTTACTCACTTTGTTGAGAATTTCTATCATAAATAGATGTTAAATTTTGTCAAAAAAATTTTGCATGTATTCAGATGATCATATTATTTTTATAGTTCATTTTGTTAATGTGGTATATCAGTTTGCTTGATTTGTAGATGTTGATCCATCCTTGTGTTCTTGAATAAACCCTACTTGATCATGGTGTATGATCCTTTTAATGTAATGTTTAATTTGATTTGCTAATATTTTGTTGAAGACTTTCTCATCTATGCTCATTAAAGATATTGGCCTGTAATTTTCTTTTCTTGTGGTGTCCTTGTTTTGTTTTGGTATCAGAATAATGTTGGCCTTATGAAATGAGTTTGGAAGTGTTCCCTTTCTTAAAATTTTTAGAAGAGTTTGAGAAGTATTGATATTAAATCTTCTAAGAATGTGGGGTAGAGTTTACCAGTGAAGTTGCCTGGCCCCAGACTTTTATTTTTGGGAGAGGTTTTTGATTACTGATTTAATCTCCTTACTAGTAATTGGTCTGTTCAGATTTTCTATTTTTGCGTGATTTAGTCTTGGAAGATTGTATATTTTCTAGGAATTTGTCCATTTACTCTGTTTTTCAATTTGCTGGCATATAGTTGTTCATAATAGTCATCCTTTGTTTTTTTGTTGGGTCAATTGTAACTTCTCTTTCATTTCTGATTTTATATATTTTGAGCTCCCTTCCCCCCTTTATTTCCCTGGATTAGTTTAGTTAAGGGTTTATCAATTTTGTTTATCTTTTCAAAGAACCAGCTCTAAGTTTCATTGATCTCTTTATTGTCTTTTTAGTCTTTATTTCATGTATTTTAGCTCTGATCTTTATTGTTTCCTTCCTTCTACTAACTCTGCATTTTATTTCTTCCTCTTTTTTTTTTTTTTTTTAAATTCGTGTAAGTGTAAAGTTAGATTGTTTATTTGAGCCTTTTCTTGTTTCTTGAGGTAGGCCTGTGTTGCTGTGAACTTCCCTCTTAGAACTGCTTATACTACATCCCAAGATTTTGATATATTGTATATCTGTTTTTGTTTGTTTCTAGGTACTCTTTGATATCTCTTTTGATTTCTTTGATGACCCATTGGTTTCTCAGTAGTGAGTTGTTTGATTTCTACATTTTTGTGGTTTTTCTAGTTTTCTTTTTGTAATTGATTTCTAGTTTTACACCACGGTGGTCAGTAAAGATGCTGTACGTTTCAGTCTTCTCGAATTTATTGAGACTTGTTTTGTGCCCTAATGTGATCTGTCCTGGAGAATGTCATATGCCACTTAGAAAGTGTCTTTTGCTGCTTTTGGATCAAATGTTCTGTAACTGTCTATTAGGTTCAAGTGTACTGATCTGTCATTTCAGGCTGATGTTTCCTTATTGATTTTCTGTCTGATTGATCTATCCATTGATATAATTGAGGCGTTAAAGTTCCCTCCTATTATTATATTGTTGTTAGTATTTCTCTTTCAATTCATTAATATTTGATTTATATATTTTGGTGTTCCTATGTTGGGTACATACATATTTATAAATGTTCTATCTTCTTGTTGGATTGACCCCTTTATAATTATGTAATATCCTTCTTTGTCTTTTATTACAGTCTTTGTTTTAAAGTCTGTTTTTCTCTGATATGAATATAGCTACACTAACTTTCTTTTCATTTTCATTTGTATGGAATATCTTTCTCTATTTCTTCGCTTTTAGTCTGTGTGTGTCTTTACTTCTGAAATGAATCTCTTGTAGGCAGCATATAGATGGATCTTACTTTTTTATACATTTAGCCACTCTGAATCGTTTGATTGGAGCATTTAGTTCATTTACATTTAAAGTAATTATTGATAATTATGTACTTATCATGTACTGTTACTTGTT
Source organism: Tadarida brasiliensis (assembly GCA_030848825.1). Lineage (NCBI taxonomy): Eukaryota > Metazoa > Chordata > Mammalia > Chiroptera > Molossidae > Tadarida > Tadarida brasiliensis. The sequence continues at coordinate 54,840,942 of CM061258.1, forward strand.
TTCTGCCTGTTTTTGTGGTTTCTCTCTGTTCTTTCTCTTTTTCTCTTTCCTTGTGGTTTCATGGCTTTCTTTAGTGTCATGTTTAGATTCTTTTCTCATTTTCTTTTATGTATTTATAGTGTAAGTTTTTTATTTGTGATTACTGTGAGTTTCATATATAATATTCTATGTATGTAACAGTCTCTTTTAAGTTGATAGCCACTTAAGTTTGAACACATTCCAAAACTTTATATTTTTACTGCTCTTCCTCATGTTTTTTATTTTAGATGTCACATTTGCATCTTCTTCTTTTATGCATCCCTGAACTCATTATTGTCATTTAGTTTTACTACTTTTGTCCTTTAATCTTCATACTTGCTTTATAAGTGAGTGATCTACTAGTTTTACTATATATTTAGCTTTTTTTAGTGAGATTTTTACTTTTGTATATTTTTTGTTATTAATTTATGTCATTTCTTTTCAAATTAAGTCTCTAACATTTCTTGTGAGGCTGGTTTAGTGGTGATGTACTCTTTTAGCTGTTGCTTATTTGGAGAACTCTTAATCTCTTCTTCAACTCTAAATGATAAGCTTGCCAACTAGAGAATTAATTCTTTGTTGGAATATTTTTTCCTTTCAGCACTTGGACATGTTATGCCACTCTCTTCTGGCCTGCAAAGTTTCAGCCAAAAAATCTCCAGATAGCCTTATGGGGTTTCCTTTGTATGTAACAAGTTGTTTTTCTCTTGCTGCTTTTAAGATTCTCACATAGTATATATAAGGCTTGATACTATCCACGGTTTCAGGCATCCAAGGGGAGGGTTCCCCCGTGGTTAACAGGGGACTAATGTATATGAGCTTACACCTTACCTGCATAGCTCCTTGAGGAATTAGTACTTATACCCTTGCTTTAAAAGTGCAAGAGTTGATTTAAATTTTAGGAGGTTCACAGTTTCAGTTCTGTTTGGGAATGCATCACCCAAGGGGACTCAGAATTGAATCTTTGCTTCTGTCTTGCAACCTCCTCCCAATAGAGTTGTCCAAAATATATTCAGAGATGTGGTTGAAATTGAAGCATAGGAGGTATGTAATTATTCATCCAATTAGGAATGTAATCCTCATGTGCTGTTTATAACTTACTATTATTTGAACCATGTGAAATTGCCATTCTTTGTGGGTTAAAAATTGTTAAATATTGACAATTTCATTTGGTTCCTAAATATTTTTGTATGACTGAATTAGGTAGTTTCACCAGTTGAGGATATGCTATGGGATTTTGTGCCTTTTTATTTTTCATGATTAATGCTCATTTGTACTCCAGTATTATCATTCATTTCCTTGTTTGCCATTAGAAAATAGGAAGATAAGTTGGCATAGTTGTAAGTAAATGGTGGGTTTGTGAATGAGAAAAAGTACAGTGGAAGTCTTGTTACTTTTCCAAACAGTTGCTTTTAATTAAATTTCAGTTCTGAGTTGCATTTTTTCATGTAGAAAAGACTATATACAGTCGTCCCTCGCCACTTCGTGCTTCGACTTTCGCGGCTTCACTCTATCGTGGTTTTTTTCAAATATATTCATTAAAAAGTTGATCGAGACAGTGAAAATGATACAGCACGTGCTCAGTTGTCTGAGTCAACTATACACCCCTGTATTACAATTAAAATTAAAATTACTATACATATGGACTGTAGGCCTGTGTATTCGAGCACCCCAGGAATCCTTCAATGCCAGGTGCAATCGCTAGAGTCTGGAATGGATTAACCGCGATAAACGAGGGACAACTGTATAAGCATAACTGATGGTGTTTCATAGGAACACCCTCACTCTTCTGAAAGTAAAATATGAGAGAGGTGTCAAAATTTTGAGATTCAAGAAACCATAATTACTAAATTCTTAATGAGAAAAGACTGTTGCTTAGTAATGCTGTATTTCAGGTACTATCTTATCTCTTCAGTTCTGGTAAGTGTCATTCTCACATGAAACTCTGCAATTAGAACTGAAGTGTTCTTGTGAAAGTTTAGAAAGTTTCCAAAATGACAAGTATACTTTCATTCATCTGCCCTCATTATTTGTAATCAAGAGTGAATATAAAATAATTCATAGTCTTGGAACTTTGGGTCCAATTTTAAGGGCATTTTGTAAAGCTAAGTGTTAGATTTTATGTGGGAAATTTATTCTGGCCATTTTATTGTTTTTAAATACTTCCATGAGTAAGAGAACAGAAAGAAGAGGAAGTAAAATGTAAATGAATTGCTGAAACTAACGATTATTAATGGTATTTGTAAAAGATTAGCAGAGGAAATGAGCAGTAATATGATATTTAGAATGGCAGCAGCTGGCATTCCACAGTCATAAGAGGTAATTGAGAATGGACTATGACCATGGCAAAGAAGTCTAATTTTTTAGACTTATTTTATATTTCTGATGCTTTATTTTGGAAGCATCAGATTGTTAACATAATGTCTTCTTTGAACATCAGCTGTATATTACACATTTTTGAATAATATTATGCTCACAGTCTTAACTATATTTCACTCTTAGGGTAAACTAACCATTCTAGTTTGCCTGGGGTGGGAGGTTTCCTAGGACATGGGACTTACAGTATTAAAACCAGGGAAATCTCAGCCGAACCTGGACGGATGGTCACCTTGCTTTCATTTGCAAAATTAATAGAATGGAGATAATCCTACCATGATTAGAAAGGTATTTAATAGTCCTATAAATTCTTTGCCCTTAAATTTAGAAAATTCTAACTTGAAAGGATTATTTCAGGAAAGCATTTGTTTTGTAGAAAGTTAGAGTGATATTTTTGTTTTAATTGCTTGGAAATTTAAAGGTAAATTGATTTTGTGGTCATTTTTCAAAACAAAAACTTAACATAAAATAACACAAGTTGACATGCTATTAATAATGAAAATGCTAGGAGTAAATTATTAATTAAAAAATTTGCAATATGGGAATTCTGACAAGATACACATGAATAGTCAGTGCCTTTAAAAAATACTAAACAAATAAGAAAATAGCCCTTTACACTTAGTTTTCCTGAATTGTTGTATGATGTTTATCTTATCAGAAGTAAATAACTCAGTGTTTGTTGCCTAAACCTTTCTTTTTTATCTAGCAATTATATATGGTCTTATCCTTGAATTTTTGTAATGTGATGGAACTTAAAAAATATTTATCAGCACACTTTTGGTTTACAATTTACATTTTCTTTTTCAAAAAAGAAATAAGGTAAAAAAAAAATGAGGTCAAACAAAATAATGTGATCAGGAATCTAATTACAGGCTACTAACAGCATGTGCTGTGTGCTAATCTTGATTCCGAACTCACTTTAGGTATCAGCCTACTTTTCTCAAAAGGGGGCACTTAGGTTTAATTGCTTCATTAGAAACATGCATTTAGTCCTTTCTGATCTGTAAGTACAACTCCTTGGCATAGCTGCAGAAGTTTGAACACCTGCAGCCCAAGCAGCTTGAAAAGAAACTATAGCTTACTATAAAGGAAACTGAAAGAAGCTCAAGTTCAGAATGGTGTTATCAATGATACAGTGTTGTCACTAACTTGAGCTGACCTAAGAGAGTTGGCTTCTGCACTGCTCCTTATCAGCATCCAAAAGGGCATACAAAATTCTTTGTAAACTAATTTAATAAGTGTCTTGTTTATTCAGAGGCAACTGTGAATGGTATTTGTTCAGAGTGTAGATCACATCAATTGCATACCAGCCAACAACTTATTTCTCTTCTAAGAGAGAAGCCAAGTATCAAAGACACAGAGTACTAAAGATAAGCTTCTCAATTCTCAACTGTTCTGAGCTTCAATAAAGCTACTGATGTACAAATTGGGGTGGGACCCAACTGTTTCCACCTGCAGGCTTGTCTTAGATCCTTGGCTCTGGCTGGGAGAGGTACTGATACTAGTCTGACCTTTAGTGCCCTTAGAACAAAACTTGGCCTTTCTTACGGCCCTAATCAATCAGTCCCTCTGAAAAGGATTCCACCCCCTTTCTTTAAGTAGTCTTGGGGCAAAAAGCCCCCTATGGTTGACTATTTCTATTTACATGCCTGGTGAAAGCAAAGAGGTGTTTGATTTGTTCTTACTGAATCTTAAAAGACATTCCAAATCATCCTTTTTTCTCTTTCTGTTGTTTCTTAGATAGTTTGTATTTGATATTTAATGAAAGGGTGACCTTTGTAAGTAAAAGAATGAAGTATGTTCAAAACTGGTTCAAATAATATATTATCAGGAAATTAAGACTCAGTAGGTATAAAGAAAACATTTCTGAGGCTACTTGCACAAAATACTTATAGAAAACTGAGTTGTCATATTTGGGCATTAATATGTTAAGTGCTTAAACAGCTAATATGTAGCGTCCATGGTTTCAAATCTGATTTTACTATAATAGAATCTTTTAAATAATATAAATTTGTTTTTGTGATAGGTACCTAGAGTTAATCAGAAAATTGGAAAATATTTGAAACATTAATAATTCAAAGCTGTTAAAACGAATCTGATACCTAAATATCTTTTTAAAATTATTGAAATTAAAGCCCTTTATATAATTGTGAGTAGAATGAGTTACTGACGGGCATTTGGAATATTGAATTTTAAACTAATTTGTCTCTATATTAAAATTTGTGACTTGTTTCAAATATGGTAGAAAATAGCAGTGAAACCAGCTGCTGTTTTAGAGTAATAATTTTAAGTGCTGTGTTTTCCTTTTGCAAAGTTACATTAATTGCTAACAACAGCCATGGTTCATGAGGCACATTTAAGAAGAAATAATCAGTGTGTGTATATATTTGTGTATAAATTTTGTAGAGTCAAAATGTGGCCGTCATAATAGTTTCTATTACCCCCATTCCCCCATTAGAATTGTGTAAGCTTCTAGCTATGTGTCTTTTTCAGTGATTGGCGTAGAAAAACAGTAACACACGTTTTCCAGTAATTTTCAAATTTAAGGATTACAGAGCATGCGAGTAATTACTGCATGTTAAGTATATTGACTAATTGATCTAAAAGAAATATTCACAAATGGATAAAGAATTTCAGAATTAAGCACATCTAGGCAAAGATGACCTCAATGTAGGAAAAAAATTTGACTAAAATATTTTTTTAAATTATTTTTTTAGTGATTATGATGTCAACCCTACAAATGTACATATTTTTAAAATGTCAGCATGCTTAATTGATGTGACTAAAATATGGTTATTTTATAACTTTGTCTTTTATTGGGAAGAATACTATTTTTCTGAGTAAACTATAGGTAGAAATTAGAATTATTTCTAATTCATCAATTTGGGGGTATCTTGCACTCTTAATTTTAGATATTTTTCTCCCCATTATGGATGTTTCTCGGCTTCCTTGTGCTATAAGGTAGTACAGCTCCAGCATTTTATAACTAAACATACTTCCCACCCCAAAAAGACAGACATCTGTAGTAAGCTAGCCATGTTTTGTGAAGAGCTAACAAAATGAGTTATTTTTATTTTTATATTCATTGCTGAGAAAAATATGATGTTTCATTTATGAGGACAGTAGTTTTAAATTGAAAAAGGAAATGAAAAGTTTTGATATAAAAATATGCCTTTATTAAAACGTAAATCAGTTGTCAATAAAATATCAATTAATAACTCTAGATTTTTGTAGCATGTTATATTTATTGGTCATAAAAAATCTGAAGCAAATTTACATTCTTCCCCCCAAGCAAAAGGTTAAAGAATATTCTTTTAGCTTTTTAAGGATCATCTAGTAAGAGATTCATGCCATGTGATTAAAGAATAATTCTCTCTCGTTTTTCATCTTTGAAGTTTGTGCTGAACAGACACTTCACAAAACAGGATATTCAAATGCCGAATAAATATATGAAAAGTACTCGACATCATTGCTCATCAGGGAATTATAATTAAAACCACAATGTAATACTGCATAACTATCAAAATGGCTAGAATTAAAAGATGAGAAATATTTGCAAGGTTGTGGAGCAAACTCTCATATACCAAGTGTATTTGGTACAAACCTTTCAGAAAACGTTTGTCCATATATATCACTAAAACTGAGCATATATATGTACTCTGTAGATATTTGCTAGAACATTTATGGCAGCACTATTTGTGGTAGGCAAAATCTGGAAAGTATTCAAGTGCTTATTAATTTTAGTAGAATGGATAAATAAATTGTACTATAGCTATATAATGGAATAGTGTACAACCATTAGTGTGATCTACAACTCTAAGAAAAAATATGGATGCATTTCTCAAATAGAATGTTGAGCAAAAGAAGCGAGACGGAAAATAAAGCATGCTGCATGATTATATTTACATAAAAGTATAAAAACACTCAAACTCTAATCTCTGCTAGAAGTGAGAAGAGTGGTTATTTGGGGACATAGTGACTGGAAGGTAGGTAGTATTATGAGAATGAGTTCTTGGGCGGTAATGTTCTTGATTTAGGTATTGCTTAAATGGATTTGCTCAATGTTATATTTATAAAGTTACATTTTTAATATGTGTACTTTTCCCTGTATATCATACTTCAATACAAAGTTTTTAAAGTGCAAAAACAGTTTATTGGTTTTAGGCTGTGATAACTCGATATAACACATCTCTATTATAGGTTGTTCCTGTCTCAGTGGACTGTGTGAGTCACTGAGCCTGGGAACTTCTTTCTTGGAGAAGGCATGACTGACTGGGTACTGTCAGCTCTTGGGTTCTGAGATTTTCTTTTCTCAGTCTTTGTTCTTACTCTCTTTTCTCATTTCAAACAGTCTTTCTCCAGACAAAGAGGCTATTGAATCTTTTAGACAATTTACTCTTCATATTGGAGATAGTAATATTTTAAAATATATTTTTATTGATTTTTTTTTAAAGAGAGAGAGAGAAACATCAATGTGAGAAAGGAACATCCATTGGCTGCCTCCTGCATGTCCCCTGCTGGGGATCGAGCCTGCAACCTGGGCATGTGCCCTGACCAGCAATCGAACCAGGACCTCTCAGTCCATGGGACGATGCTCAGTCCACTGAGCCACACTGGCTGGCCTGGAGATAGTAATTTTTATTCAGCTACATGACTTGGGCAAATCTTCACTGTTTATGGGCTTCTGCTTTTCTCATCTATAAAAATTGTGAAATCAGTATTTGACAGAACTATGATTTATTGAGTTTAGTGGTTGGCTAACTATTACAACTTTATTTTTTTTAAACTTATTTTCTTGGTGCTATAGCTTAGAAACCAATACAGAAAACATTACTCATTGATAGTCACAGTTTCCTGCAAAAATATTAATTTTATTCTTCTATAATAGGTGACCAGAAATGGAGAAAAAAGTAAGCAGAATCTGTCTTGCTTCTGAACCTGATATAATTCATTTTCTACAAGTCACTTGGGAGAAAACACTAGGATCTGGTTTTGTTATTACACTTACTGATGGCCGGTCAGCATGGACTGGGACAGGTAATATTAAAAGCAAAATTTCAGTAACCTGTTATTTTTCAGTTAGTGATACTTCAAATTAAAGTTTTTTTTAAAAAAAATAGATATTGGGTAAAATTAATATGATTGCTTTTATTTGTTATTGATATCTAATTTATATGCAGATTTGTAGTATCTAATGCCACTTTCTCTAATTAGTACTAATAGGAAGATAGAGAAATAAGCATACGCAAATTCTGATGACCATTTGAGCCTTAGTACTTGGAAGGACTTTTTAAATGACCTCTTTATACAAAACATAAATAGTACTTTTTACATGTATCTTTTCTCAGGACCCCAGGGAACCTAGTGGAGGCAGGGGAGAGGATTGGCTGGGTCAGGGTTTGTGTTGGCCTGGTGGAGTAGAGTATTGGTACTTTTTTATTTTATGTACTTAGGTTGTTTAAATTATTTTCTTATGAACATATACCACATTTGTAACAAAACAAAATACAGAACTCACAGCCTAAAGGTTTGTATTTCAAGGTTAAAGTATATATATTGGATTTTGGCAATTATTTCTGAGATAGACTCTTGATTATTTTTATCTTTGGTGATAATCTTTTTAAAAAGGCTAGTGGCCCTGAAATAATTTATGGAACACGGCAGGTATAATGTCAAAAATCTACAATTATGTTTTACTCATATAGAAAAGTTTTACTACTCCTCTAAAGTATTTTATCAAAGATTAAAAAAACTATTTCTACAGCTATGCAATAGTTATTTCTACAATTGTGAATGATGTTTTAGGTAAAATAATTTTCTCATGTTAATTCACATACTATTAGTTTTTTCTATCAACTTCTGAAATATGTTTTTAACATTTGATATTATATCATCTTTTAAAATTACATATGTGCTGAAATTTTGTTTCTTTTTTGAATGTTAAAAATTGTTATACCACAGCTTTTTTTTTATATATTTATCTATTGATAGACACTTGGGCTGCTTCCAAATCTTAGCTATTATATTATAAATAACACTGCAATGAACATAGGGGCATATATATTTTTTCAAATTAGTGTTTCTGGTTTCTTCAGACATATTCCCAGAAGTAGAATCAGTGGGTCATAAGGCAGTTCCATTTTTAATTTTTTGAAGTAACTCCATAATACTTTCCACAGTGGCTGCATCAATCTGTATTCCCACTGACAGTGCACAAGGGTTACCTTTTTTCCACGTCTTCATCAACACTGGTTGTTTCTTGATTTATAGGAGATGAATGGATGAAAAAGCTGTGGTACATTTACTCAATGGAATACTACTCTGCTGTAAAAAAGAAGGAAATCTTATTCTTCGCAACTACATGAATGGACCTGGAGAGTATTATGCTAAGTGAAATAAGCCAGTCAGAGAAATACAAGTATCATATGATTTCACTGATATGTGGAATCTAATGAACAAAACAAAGCTAAGAAACAAAGTAGAAACAGACTCATAGATATAGATAGATACAGAGAACAAACTATCAGCTGTTAGAGGGGAGGGGGCTTGGGCTGAGGGAAAGGGGAGTGGGGGGAGGTAGGAGAGGGTAAAGGAGGGAAAAATGGTGATTGGAAGGAGACTTGACTTGGGGTGGTGAATACACAATCAATATACAGATGATATATTATGGAATTGTATACCTGAAACCTATGCAATTTTATTAACCAATGTCATCCCAGGAAATTAAATACATTTTGAAAAATTCCGTTATATAACACAAACTGAATTTATAGTTGTGAGTTTTTTTCCTTTGTGACAGATTACAAGGAATGTTGTTAATAAGGATTATTGTAAAATAAAGAAATTTCAAGTGTGATGTTTGCAGGACCTGTTACGGTATCTATTTAAGCTGTACATTTTTATGTAAGAGAAATCAGTTGTTCGTTGGTTGTTGGAGTGTAGGAGTGGAGGAAAATTTGTCAGGTTAGCTCTATGTGTGCTGGTGAAGGTGGACCCGGGTGACTGTAGCTCTGTTTTAGGGTGGATGAGTGCACAGGGCTGAAGGTTAATTCCATTCATCTGGGAGAGAACACCAGTCCCAACAGCACAGTCCAGGAGGCAGGTCCTGGGTGAAGTGATTGCTTGTATATGAGGAATACTGTATTTATAACTTAAATATTTCTAATTGTCAAACAGCTTATTTTATGTGATGAGCAATTTTGCTCAAACAGAGGACCTTAAGGTACTTTAAGAGCCTTAATTATTAAAGGAAAGATTAAATTCTAATCTGGTCAGTAACCCTCATTCACCAAGGCAAAGAACAATAATTATGTGTTTAAATTTTGTTGTTATTAAGCATTGGGAAAGAAAAAGAGTAATTTCATTAACACTTAAATCTTTAACCAGAAATTTAAGTTAATTTTACATTTATGAAGCATTTTGTTTATGTCATACAAAATTTGTTGACAGTTGTTTTTAATACTATTACTAAGAATATTATTTCACTAGACTTGGTCCATTGAGAGCAAGGAACACATCTGATTTGTCAACCACTCTATATTAGTATCTTGACTAGTACTTAGGACATACATATTAATGGATATTTTTTGAAAGAAAGAATGAAAGGATGCCTCAAATATATAGAGCTGGTTAGGAAGTAAAGAAAGTGAACCATTCATTTTAGAGTTAGAAGGTTGTAAAATGAAAAATCCCCTTTCATATTTCTTGTTGGCATTGATATTAAATGCAGTACGGTCTACCATTTATTTTCCAGCTAATGGACTTTACTGTGACAAAAATGTGATGTCAAATGTATGTATTATTTGGTGGGTTGTCTTCCAGTACTAAACAAGCTTTCAAACAGAAAATTTTATAGTGCACTGTATATGGCCATTTTCTTTTCAAAGATATCTAATAAAGTTTTAAATCTCACGTATGTTTTATATTTTCATTATTCATTTCTATTTTCTTGTTTAAATTTCAGGGACAAAATATGAAACCAAATAATATAACATTGTTTCCATGTTTAGTTAAGGCTTATTACATAAATATAATTTGGTTTGGCACTTTACAGATAGACAATAATATGATTAAGAACATTGAAACAATTAAATAATTGCAACATGAAAATGGATTTCCTTCCTATACCTCATCCTGTTTTTTTGTACAACTATTTGATTGCTGCAAGCTTCAATTTGGATAATTTTTTTCTCTTTTCATTTGAGTGAAATTAAAAGGATGTGGGGTTCTTTTTAATCTCCCACACACTAAACTCACTGATTTCTTTTTCATTAGCAATGTTTTATCTAATGAATGTTTTGGGGTCTAATTACCTTGTGGTCTATCATCACTTCAACATTAGAGGGAGTAATATCACAGAGTAAAGTCACAGAGTGGGTTAATGATCGATGACTATTATGTGACTTTTATAAGAATTGTAGTAAGCCGTAAGAAACTTATCCATCTCTGGAGTAGTTTACATTTCATTGAAGAGTAAATTAAATTTTAGTAATTCTTTTATTATCAAATAATTATATCTACTTATATTTGTCCTAAATATTGATATTTGGTGACCCGTATGGAGATTATGTAACAGGGCTCAGTGGAAACAGGATTTTTAATAAATGAAGTAAAGTGGGTCCATGATGTGAAATTGTCAAGAAACCCACTGGAATGATAAGGCCGCGTGTGTCTTCTGAGCTCAGACACAAACTGAAGATATGCATAGTTTTTGGTTCATTATACATAAAGGTCCAAAGGAAAGAATCTTTTCCTTACATATATTTTCACCTAGTCACAGTGTTAAAAGTGATGCTTTCCTACCTGTCTGAAAAAAATTTCTTGTTTTGTGATCATGTTTTCCTGCTCACTTTTTATAACATAGTTTGTGAGTCAGCTGTATACTTGCTGAATTTTATTTCCATGGCTTTTAATCCTGGCCACTGAAGTTTTTGGAACATTGAATGCTTACAGCTGTGCTTCTTCCAGATGTTCTTAGCGCAAAATTCAAAACTGGTGATTAAGTTGTTTTGTTTTTTTTTAAGATTGAAGTTCTAAATAGTCAAAATTTCACATTTGTTGTTATAGGAAATGTTCAAGTAAAAAAATGTTCAAACATAGTTTTTAAAGGTGAAGTGTAAATAGAACGATAAAACTGATGAACAAAATAGAAATAGAGGCATGGTTACCTGGAACAGATTGACAACTATCAGAGTGGGGTTGGGGGCTGGATGAAAGAAGGTGAAGGGATTAAGCAAGAAACCATAATATATAACACAGACACAGGCAACCGTATAGTGATAGCCAGAGGGAAAGGGGCGTGGGGATAGGAGAGGTGGACAAAGGGGGGATACATGGGGATGGAAAGAGACTTTGCTTTGGGTGATGGGCACACTATGAAGTGTGCAGATGATGTTTTTTGAGTTGTACACTTGAAAATTGTATAGGTTTTTATATAGTTTTGTGTACCAATGTTATCCCAATAAACTCAATTAATAAAAAGAAAGATAATTTTCTTTCATATGGTTTATCTTCTTAAAAATGAAATATTCCATAATAATAATAATGAACATCATTCACAGATGGAGTAAAATAAGAGAATATCTAAGATGTTGGTACTTGAATCTAGGCTCCACAGGCTGGCATTTTTGTCTCTCTTTAACTATTGTATCCCTGATGCCTAGAATAGTGCCTAGTACATAGTAGATGCTCATGAAGCATTTTTAAATAAATGAATTGAATCAAATTCTATTAAATATTTTCAGACAGGCATTTTTTCATTTTAATGAAATTTAGAATACTTTAACTAGATGTTTTATCAATGAAAATCTATTTTTAATTTCTTTTGTATTTTATGTTTGTCTGTAGCTGCATTAAAGATGGCTTCTACAGATTTTTTTTTCCTCTGAAATAATTGCTTTTCCTAGGTGTTTGCCATTCTTCAAAATTATCCAAACACAAAATATGAAATTATTCCTCAAATAGGAAGCATTTGTTTTCTTATTTTTAGATTGTTTCAGAAGAGCTAATAGGGTATTTAAAAGGTGAATAGATTTAATGGTGATGATCATCTTAAATATGCATCTGCTTCAGAGAGAAAAAAATATGTGAAATTATTTTAGAAGCTGTAAAATCACATAAGAATGTAAGATATTTTTATTCTCTGTTTTCAAAGGCTTTGTTGAGACTCATTTCAATATCAGACTTATTATCAAAAATTTTTCATGAATTATATATGGATTCCAAGACTCTCTTCCTCATTGCTTGTTATGGGGCTTCCAGACACTTGATAGCACACAGACTAACTTTATGAAAAGTGTTGTATTTTCAGGGATTCTTTAATCAAAATTCCATTGTTTTTTTGTAGTACTCCATACTAATATGTTTTTTAATATCATGGAAGAAAAGAGTTTATCCTATGTCCCATATCTCTGCCTCATGTCCAAACAGAAGAGCCAGGGATATAAATATGAATCCCTGGTTCCCCACTTACTGACTCCATGACCCTAGACTATTAGTTGATCTCTCTGAGCCTCTATTTTCTCTTTTGCAAAATGAAAATACCATCTATCTTTCAGTGTTATGAGGAATGAAATAAGTAAATGTAACCTTTAAATATAAAAGTATAGAACCGTATGGTCTTTCATCTTTGTGGTAGCCTGATTTGACACAGAAAACTACCCAATCACACACACATTCCAAACAAATGTAGATTAAGTCTTGTAATTTGAAAAGCAAACAGGTACATCACAGCTTTTGAATGTAAGAAAGAGAAATCCCCAGATGCCATGTATGAAGAGATACCTGAAAACCAGAGTGGTTAATGGGAGCTAAAGCTTGACTATAGGTTCACTGAATATCTGAACTACATAAATGTCCGTGATTGTAATACTCGAGTGGGGTATGGTGTTAAGACTGCAGGCCTCTTAAGGAATTGGAGCTGAGCTCTCCATATAAATAAAGGAACCTGGAAATGTTATCCTGATAATGAAATCATCTTAAAATCAACAACAAAAAAACCCAAAAAACTACACTCTGGTTGGGGGTGCAGCAAAGAATCAGTCAATAAGGGATACAAGTGAGTAAACCAACAAAAATATGAACCTTAAGCCTGTGTTATGTTTGGGTGGGGGGTTTAAATTTGAATTCTTTGCCTCACATGTAAAAACCAGGTTAAGAAATTAACTTTCAAAATTGGTACAGAATGGTGAAACTTACAGGGACTCCAGAAAGGCAAACTATCAGCCTTCATGTACCACCACCTCTGCCCAGAGCTCTGGATGCTGTGGCTATAGGAGAGCCATGCTGAAACATGGCCATGCAGGAAAGGAAAAAAGCAGAACGAGAATGTGTAAGCAGATAGAAGAAATGGAGTTGATACCCATGAACCATGCATAAAGACTGATCTGAAAGAGATTTAAATATGTTTAAAGCCTTCAAATATTTAAAAGGAGGTGTGACAAGAACCAGGGTATTATGACAAAGAAACAGTATCTAAAATTGAACATGTATTTATTGAAGTAAACATCTTTATGGATGAGTAAAACATGAGCTTTACTGATGGGAGAACTGGAAGCCAGATGTATAATATAGTGTACGCCATAGAGGAGACACTATAAATATTAATTCCCTTCCCTTGCTCTCCTCATCACCTCACCTTTTCTGTTGCCAGCACATAAGAAGAATGAACTCTACTTTTACTTTAATTTGACTCTGCCCATGTGAGTGAGAAATAGACTATTGATTATTTAATCTCTTTAATACTAGAGGCAAGGAAGAAAGATGTAGTAAAATACTGAGCTTGTAATGATGATAGGAAATAATTTCTCTGGCTATGACCTAGGAGCGGCTCCAGAGGATAGCAGTTTCTGTGGTAATTTACAATGCATGCATTTCATCTGAGAAGAGAAAGAATGCAAGGAGTCTAATACTTTCAGATAAGATTTGAGACTAAATTAACATATTTCTCCAAAACTGTGAGTTCAGTTAAAAGGTATCATTTGACTTAAAAAATGTTTGGTGTGGGGCTTGTTTTTACTTTTAGTTTAAATTTCTGTTTACATATGTGATAAATTTGTAGCAACAGGTAAAGAGAACTATGTTCATATGTTTAGAAATTTATTTTTTATTTTAAAATTTTTTATTAATGTTTCCATAGTTTGTGAATCAGCAATTTCCCAGGAAGCTGATGACATGGCAATGGAAAAAGAGAAATATGTTGATGAACTGAGAAAAGCACTGGTGTCAGGAGCAGGACCAACCGATGCATACAAGTTTAATTTCTCTAAGGAGTCTTGTCATTTCTCCTTTGAGAAAAACCTGAAAGATGTTTCAGTAAGTAAAACTTTCCAAAATGTGGTAAAATGTTAGAGCACTTATGAGGAATTATTGAAGTAACTAGCATACTATTCCCAGAATACCTCAGATTTAGAAATTTGAAAAGTACTGATTTCCAGGTTGGAAGAATGCTTTGAAGCTACAGTCAATGCTTTATCTTAATGAATTATGAAATATAATTACTGGAAAATGTATATAGTTTTTAATGCTTTAAATAAGTATTTTATTTTATTTATTTATTTATTTTTCGTGCTCTATCTTTTTCTTTTCTTTTTTTTAATTGATTTTAGAGAGAGAGGAAGTGAGAGAAGAGAGAAAGAAACATCGATGAGAGAGAACATCGATTGGCCTCCTCCTGCGTGCCTCCCACTGGGGATCAGGCCCACAGGAATGGAACTGGTGACCTCTTGGTGCATGGGTCAGCGCTTAACCACTGAACCACACCGGCTGGACTTAAATAAGTATTTTAGAGACAATTATATGAAGGAGCAGTTCTAAAAAGTGAGGTCAGAAGTTTAGACAATTGAGAAGGTCTATTGAAATGAGTTTGGGGAAATATTGATTTTAAGAAAGAAAATAATATATTTACCTTTGAATATTGAGTAATTATGACATTTTCTGCTTATTAGAATGTATTTGAGATTATAAAATGCTATAATTAATTAAGTGTAGTAGGACTTATAATTAAGAAATAAGATGTTTTATTGATATCATCAAACTTAGAAATAGTAAAATATTAGGGGGACTGTAAAGTAATGTCTTTTTTTTACATTAAATTCAAACAGATAAATTTTTAACTAGTTTTTATTTTTAATCAATGATGTAATCACCCTCGTTATCAACAACCTTTTGCCATCTAGTATGCAAATTTTCAATGCCGGATCGATAAAAATTGGTTTTTGAGCAAAATATCTGGAGATGGCATTTTGGACACCATCCAGATTTTCAAATTTTTTGCCACTTAGAAAATGTTGTAGTGATCGGAATAAATGGAAATCCGATGGCGCAATATCAGGCGAGTATGGTGGGTGAGGCAATACCTCCCACCCCAATTCATTAATTTTTTCCAGGGTTCCTCTTGCACAGTGCGGTCTTGCATTATCTTGTTGCAGAATAATGCCTTTTCTGGTGACAATCGCTGGGCACTTTTCAATTAAAGATTGATTTACTCGATCCACTTGTTCACAGTAAAGGTCTGCATTCACAATTTGTCCAGGTTTTAGCACTTCAAAATGAACGACCCCGCGAATACTCCACCAAACACACAAAAGTGCCCTTTTGGGGTGTAAACCTGGCTTAGCTGTACTTCGTGGAGATTCATTCGGAGAGAGCCACTGCCTTTTGCGTTTTGGATTATCATAGAGGACCCATTTTTCATGTCTAGTGATCAAGCGATGAAAAAACGCTTCTGTATTGTGCCGCTGAAGCAATAAGTTGCATGTGGTGGACCGGTCAGCTTTGTTTTCTTCGGACAGATTATGTGGGACCCAAACACCTGCTCTGCTTTTTACCAATCTGCTGCAAATGTTCTTGGATGGTCGACCAAGGTTGGTTAAGAGTGTTTGACAGTTCCTCGACTGTCTGACATGAATTTGCTTCCACTTCCGCCCTTAACATGTCATTTTCTAAAGTTGTTGGTCTTCCTGATCCATACGAGTCAGAAAGATCAAAATTACCGGATTTGAACTTAGAAAACCACCTTTGGCATTTGCGAACGTCTAATGCACTTGGATAAACATCGCAAATGTTTTTGGTAGCAACTGTTGCGTTACTACCCTTGTGAAACTCAAAAAGCATACAATGCTGGATATGTACCTCTTCTAGTATTTGGCTGGCCATTTCACTATAAATTACAAAAAAAAAAAAAAAATTAAGATTTAGTTATTTACGAGTAAACAAGTCACTCTAACCTTAAAATGTCTTTGGCACGATTTTGAAGTACACAATTAGCTGATAAATGACAAACGAATATTGAAATGCGCAGAAATGACATTACTTTGCGGTCCCCCTAATAGAAAGAAATAATTCAACCCAAGCTTTCCAAAGTTTACATGCTTTACAGACAAGGACATCTGCTACTTGACCTGCTCAGTTCCTACACCTCAGATCAAGATGGGTGATTTATTTATCAAAAGTATTGTACTTATTATTTGTATATTTTACCCAAGTTTATGGATGATTGGTGATTAAATCATTTGCATTTGGCCAGTATCAATCAGATGTGAGCTCTATAGTAGAAGAAAATGAGGGCCATGGGCTGTCTTTATTGCATTAACTTTAAAGACAGTTATTGATAATTTGTACTAGAATTAAATTGAGTTTAAACAATTATTTTTAAAAACCTATTTAATTCAGAGTGAGTAAAGAAAGGGATTTCATCAATTAGAGAAACATTTGAAGCAACAAATTGAATCATTTAAAAAAGTGTATATTATCATATAGAAAATAATACAGCCCTGGCTGGTTTGGCTCAGCAGTTAAAGCGTCGGCCTGCGGTCCAGAGAGACCCGGGTTCGGTTCCCACTAGGGACACGTACCTCAGTTGCAATTTGTCCCTGGCCCTGGTTGGTCTTGCGTGAGGCAGCCACTCAATGTGTCCCTTTCACGTCGATGTTTCTCTCTCTCTCCCTCCCACTCTTTCTGAACAAAAAATGGAAAAATGTCCTCGGGTGAGGATATATATAAATAAAGAAAGAAAGAAAGAAAAAGAAAAAGAAGAAAGAAAGAAAGAATGAAAGAAGGAAAGAAAGAAGGAAAATACAGACTGACTTCAGTAATTACTTCAATTTAGAAGATATATACTTTTTCTAATTAGCTGCCAATGTTTGTAAATTTCAATAGCTTAAGTTCTTAAAATGATAATTTAAAATAGGTTAAATAAGAAGGTTTGAGCTGGTTACTGAAATTTTGTTATTTATCACAATGTGCTTTCCTGTACAATTCAATGGTGTTATATACTACAGTACTGCTGATGGTTTCTTCTAATATTTTGAAGCAGATCATTGTCAAATGGGAAGAAATGCCATTTCCTATCCAACATTCGCATTCAGTTTGTATGTAATAACATTATTTCATGTAGCCCGTTTCTAATTTCATCTGTTTTGTGTATACTGAAGCATAACAAATTCTAAGTTTGTGAGGTATCTTTGATAGGTAAAAAGTGGGGTTTGGTACATTGGGCATGGATGGAGAACTTGCTATGCTTGGCTGTACATCTGGTTTTGTTGCTTCTGTGAAGGAAGAACTTCAAGTCCTCATGACTCATGTCTTTTAAAATTGGCTTGGCATGTGTCAGCATCAGGAACGGTGACAGTCATCCAGAAAGATATCTTGCTCACTACACTGAAACTAATCAACTTTCTCAGAGCCAAAGCCTTTAACCCCTACCTTTTCAATGGGTTTTCTTAAGAAATGGAAATAGAATGAGAGATTCCCAGTAATTGAGAAGTGTGTTGGTTTCCTAAAGGATATGTCTTAAATCCCTATATTGCAGTTTAGATAGTGGCCTCCTTATTTATTCGTTTATTAACTTGCTTATGAGAAAAAGGCTACTCTCAGAGACAAGGAGGAGTTTATTCATGGCTTACTTGAGAGATATTTTTTGATATTTGAGTGAGGTAAAACCTTCATTTCGAGGTGCCGCAGTCAGCCTTATGGATACAGATGAAAATCACAAGTCCATTTGGCCAAACTACCTTGGGACTCTTCCAGGTCTTCAGGATGTGTTTCTGCAAATTGAATTTCAGAGTTACAGTATCTTGTAAATTCATCTGCTGGCAAAAATTTTCAGACAATTGGAAACATAGCAATATACTCTTTAAGGTTAATTGTGCTTTGCTGACCTAAAAGTTTAAATGGAGTTTGTAATCCTTTCCTTGGTGACACAGGCATCTGATTATTGCCAAATATGACCTTCTACACTTAGAAGAAAAGAAAAGAATGAATGTAGATTCCACTCAAAACGTTGTAGTGAATTTTGGTGTGTGTTGACATAAAGTTACTCTCTCATGATAAAGTATATTCCATGAGTTCTAAGTATATTTGCTACCAGTGTCATAACTCTATGAGTCTAGGTTTTCAAGCATTTGTTGCCATAATTCAAGAAGTTTTATGTGTCTATTTCTGGGTTAGTAACCACTGCACAGTATGAGCATTTCTAATATTCAAGTCATACAAGACATTTGAAATTTATATTTGTATCATATTATCTTTTTTTCAATTAAAAAAAAAGAAAATAGCCACCAATTTTATATTTAAAAAACTGAATTTGGGGGAAATATTACTGTGTTTTATCAGAGTGAAAGAATTGTCAATTTCCAAAGCAATGAAATTATATATTGATTTTAGAGAGGGAGAATGGGAAAGAGAGAGAAAAAGAGAGAGAATGAATAAGAATGCATGAATCATTGATGTGAGAGAGACACATAGATCAGTTGCCTCTGTATGTGCCCTGACCTAGGACTGACCCACAACCCAGGTATGTGCCCTGACCAGGAATCGAACACACGACCTTCTGGTGCACGGGGCTATGTTCAACCAACTGAGCCATATAAGCTAGGGCAGCAATGAAATATTTAAAATGTATAATGTGTATGTTGATGTTTGTATACATTTTGGGAGGCGGGAGTTGGGTGCATAGTTTTCCTGTGATTGCTTTTGAGCTCAAAACGTCTAAAAATCCCATTGAAGCTTAATTGGATTTTCTTTATAGATCATATAGATGCTTTTATTTTAGTTTAATTCCCACTGGAATACATGTTGAATGATCTGCTAGACACTAACTCTTTCTCTGTAGGGTGCAAACCTTTGGGACCATCACAGTGCTCTTCAGTTGATGAAAGCATGCTCTAGTGCCCTCGTTTGGAAGTCATTATTTCTTCTGTATAAGTACTGTCACCCACTCTGGAGACTATTCATGGTCTTTGTGTCATTGTTTTCCCTCTGCCTTTCACAGTTCATACGGATTTTACAGTAGTATGTGCTTTGTCATGCAAACAGTACATCTTAATAATGTCTTTTTCCTTTTTTGCTTTCATAACTTGCTCTTTCTTCAGAAATAAACTTTATTCATGAGCTACAACAACAAAAAAAGACCTAATTATTTTTTATAAGAATAGCCTTGGGCTCATCATTTAGCTTGCTCACATGTCTGTTTTCTCATCCATAAAATTTTAAAGTGATTTCTTAGATTTATTTTAGGTCAGCTAAAATATTATAGTTTATTATTCCCAAAAATAGCCACAATGAAGGAAAGCGAGGAATTTTGAAGAAAAATTAAACATGATAAATAAATACACACACACACACACACACACACACACACACACACCTGAGAACTGACTACAGGTCTCTATTAAAATGCTGGTAAAGTCTTTTTGTATTTCCTTTCCCTTTGTCTCCCCTGCCCCCATCATCAGATGTTGGCTTGGGGTACAATTTAGGCTGAAAATTTTATGACTTGAATAGCATGGAGGTTTATTGTTCTCTGATGTAAAAGTCCAAATTGGCAGTCCTAGATTAATATGATGGCTTTATGATGTTGGAGGCCCAGGCTTCTTTAACCATGTTGCCTTGCCATTTTTAACAGGTAGTTTTTATCTCATGGTCCAGATGGCTGCTCTAGGATTCACTGTTATGTTCATCTTTCAGGCACCAGGACTAAGTTAAAGAGAAAATAAAGACCTGTACCTTTTCTTTTGGGCCATCATCCTAAAATTGCATGCATTACTTTTACTCACAACCTATTGTCCAGAACTAAGTCACATGGCTTCACCTAGCTACAGGGCAACTTGTGAAAAGTGATTTCAGCTATGTTCTATGCCCAGACATTTCCATTACTGTGTAAAGTGTGGAAGGCGTATATAGAGGGACAACTAGCAGTCTCTGCATATTTACATTTGGAAAGATTGCAACATCATTCAGAAAGGTTTACTTTAATTATTCCAAGGGCATTTCCTAATATTTTTATTACAAATACATGTTTCAGTCATATTTTAGTTTTTAAAAATGTTCAAACATATAGTAAATTACAGGCTAACTGTATCTCACTATATGTTGTAACTTTTTTTTTTTTTAAGTGGAAAATGCATTCTAAGTTCAAACATTGTCCCTACATTTATTTAACTTACATTTCTCATATATATAAAAATGAGGTAAAATAAATTAGCCAAAAGCAGCCAAAGTTGTTTTTAAAAACAGCAGTCCAAATCCTGTATTATTGCCATGTGTCCCTGTGGTTTAGGAGACTTTAAATTCAAATGGCTATTTCCAGATGAAATATTAGAATTGGAGCATTTATTATGGTTCTCTGCCAAATACTTAGTCAAAAATAGTAATGACTTTCAGGTTTGTGGGAGTGTGGGTTGCAAATGTGTTGTTTGAATGCCTGAAAAAGAATTGTAGTATTCTTTATTTCTATGACAAAAGTATTTGTATACATCTGCCATTTTTATATTAAACACTTTATATTTTGCTGACCTTTTTGGAATGTGGGGACTAAACCAGTAATGTAAGGGGTATAGAAATCCTGCTCAAAGTCTGTATTTTCTAGGTAAGCCATAGAAGAGACTCGAATATTGCTTTAAAATTATGTTTTTAGTTATATATTTTGTCTTTGAGAACTTAATTTATTTTCTTGCTTTGTATTGCTCTGCTTTGACTTAAAATGTTTTCTTCTTCTATAAGAAACATCTCAAAGTCATTGTATTTTGATTTTTTTAGTTACTCTGGGATTGTTCTGGAAAGAAACAACTTATAATAAAAATGGAAGTAGAAGGTAGCATGTAAAAACTATGCTGTAAAAGGGCATTTGTGTGTTAATAATTTTAATATTTGCTTGTTACTTTTCAGTTAATTGCTTTTAAAATCTAGTTTCACTCTGTCACGTGGACTTGGCATTGTCACTCTTCATAGGTGAGGAAACAGGTGCTGGAAGCATAAGTGAGTTCCCAAGCCAAGCAGAGGTGTTAGGTTAGGTAGGGTAGAATCCCTGCCCCTGTCTAATGAGTCCAAAATCAGTTTTCTTAAAAATTATTTTTGTTTAGGTGTGATGTGCATAGAATCAAATATACCTGTGTTAAATGTACAATTTTTATCACCATAGGCAGTTCATACCTTTTGTAGTCACTCCCCAGTTACCTTCTTTCCTCCCTCAACCCTCCTCCAGGCCCCAGGCAACCACTGAACTATTTTCTATCACCATAGATTAGATTTACCTCTTTTAGAATTTCATGTAAATGGAACCATGCCGTATATACTCTTGCGTGTAACTTTACATAGTATAATGTTTTTGAGTTACATCATTGTCTTGTGTATCAGCCATTCATTCCTTCTGATTGCTGAGTAGTATTCCATTATACAGCTATATCACACTCACTGTTTGATGAGTATGTAGGTGGTTTACAGTTGTGGGCTACTGTGAATAAAACAGCTATATACATTCATGTATAAATCTTTTCGTGGATGTGTTTGTTTGTTTTTAATAGATTCATTGCATTCTTTATATATTCTGCATACCAGTTGCTTAACATATATGATTTGGGAATACCTTATTCCTATTTGTGGGAGAAGAGGAGAAATTCATTTTGAAAAAGTCAATTTTTCTTCTTTTTAGGACCATGCTTTTGGTGTAATACCTAATGATTTTTTTCCCAACTTAAGTTCATAGAGATTTTCTTAGTTTTAGGTTTTACATTTAGAGTCTATGATTTACTTCGAGTTAATTTTTATATATAGTTTGAGGTATGGATTGAAGTTAAATTTTTGTTTATGGACATTTCAGCTCTGGCAACCATTTATTGAATTCTCCATTGAATTTTCTTGCACAGTTTTGAAAATCACTTGACTATATATGTCTCTATATATAGCTAGATCTATGTCTAGACTCTGTTCTGCTCTATTGATCAATTTGTTTCTGTGCTAATCCTAAACTGTTCCAATTGCTTAGATTTATAATAAAGCTTGAAATCAGATAGTATGTCTTTCAACTTTGTTCTTTTTCAATGTTGTTTTGGATATTCTATATACTTTCAAATTTTTTATGACACTTGGAATAAATATCAGTTTCTACAAATAACTGCTGAAATGTTGATTTGGAATGCATTGAATCTACAGAATTGACATGTTAACAATATTGAATGTTCTGACGTATGAACAAGATATCTCTCTCCATTTTTTTTAGGAAAGTGGTTCTCAACTGGTGGAAATTTTGCTCTTCCAGGGACATTTTTTTTTTTTTAATTCTCACCCAAGGATATTTTTCTATTTATCTTCAGATAGAGTGGGAAGGCGGGGTGGGGGGGAGTGGAGAGACAGAGAGAGAGACAGAGACAGACAGACAGACAGACATCGATGTGAGAGAGACACACTGACTGGTTGCCTCCTGCACGACCCAACCAGGGCCGGGGACGAACCGCAACCGAAATCGAACCCACGACTCTTTGGTCCGTGGACTGGCACTCTAACCGCTGAGCCAAACCAGCAAGGGCTCTTGCTTGGTATCCAGCAGCTACTACTGGCATCCAGGAGCTAGAAGGCAGGGATACTGCTTAGTGTCCTGCAGTGCTCAGGACAGGTTTCCACAACAAAGAATCATCTGCTCCAAAATGTCAGTAGTGCCAAGGTTTAGACACACTGATTTAGGACTCCTTAATTACTCAGCAGCTGTTTGTAGTTTTCAAAGAATAGGTCTTTAACTCTTTTATCAGAGTTATCATTTTGAAGTGGAAGCTGAGGTCAAGGATTTGAGACCTTCTTATCTAATAGAGACATTTTAAGATCTAAATTTGTTTCCTACTGCTGCTTTAACTGCATTTTACAAATTTTGGTATGTCATATTTTTATTTTCATTTAGTTTAAAGTCCTTCTAATTTACCTTTTTACTTTATTTTTCACTCATGGATTATTTAGAAGTTTGTGATTTAGTTTCCTTTTTTTTCAGACATTCCATATATTTTTCTGTTTTTGGTTTTTAATTTAGTTCCATTGCTCTTGGAAAACTTTAAATGGCTTGAATCATTTTACATTTATTTGGACTTGTATTAAGGCCCTGACTATGTTATTTCTTGTTCAATGATTCATGTGTACTTGAAATAAATATTTATTCTGCCGTTGTTGTGTGGATTGTTTTATAAATGTCAATTAGATCAAGTTCGTTGATCTTGTTATTTAACTTTTCTATATTCTTGCATATTTTCTATCTACTTGTTATACCAATGAGTGAGAATGTGTTTAAATCTACAACTGTAACTATGGATTTATTTACTTCTCCTTGAGTACTATCAGGCCTTGCTTCATCTATTTTGAATCTTTGTTGTTAGGTGTAAAATATTAAAGTTTGTCATATCCTCTTGATAATTTGACCCCTTTATTATTATGCAGTGATCCTCTCTCACTATTTTTTATCTAAAAGTTACTTTATATATTAATACTTCTACTCTTATCTTTCTTTTGATAGGAATTAGCATAGTATGTCTTTTTTCATCCTTTCGCTTTTGACTGTTTTTGTCATTATTTCAATTTTTTTTTTTTAAGTATATAGTTGGATTTTACTTTTTTTTTTTGGCGGAGAGAGTTAGTCTAGAACTCTGTGGCTCCACAAAATTTCAAAAAGGCAGCTCCTCCATAGTTATTTACTTGCCTCTGGAACAAGATGCATTTCAAATCAATATATATGAATAGCATTGCCACCTTCTAAATGTAAAAGAACCTCACTCTTTAGTATTTTGTGGTTCACATGGAATTTATAATAAAAAAATTAGCTAATTTTAAAAAGCATTTTGAAACCCTTACCTCATTTATCTCACCCCCCCACCCCCAACTCTGGCTACTATCAATCTATTGTCTATATCTATGAGATTTTTTTTCTTGGTTGTTGTTATTATTTTTAAGATTCCACGCCTTCCTCTGTCTGACTAATTTAACTTAGTACGAATAATGCCCTACAGGTCCATCCATGTTGTTACAAATGGCAAGATTTCCTTCCTTTTTAGGGCTAAATAGTATTCCATTGCATATACCACAATTTCTTTATCCATTCATCCATCAGTAGACACATAGTTTGTTTCCGTATATTGACTATTTAAATAATGCTACAGTGAACATTGGGGGTGCATATATTGTTTTCTTAAATATTGTCAAATTTCCCTCCAGCAGAATTGGACCAGCTTGCATCACTACCAGTAACATGAAATTATCTAGTTCCCCACACTAACAGAATGTGCTCTTATACTGTATTTATTTATTTTTATCCTCACTCGAGGACATTTTTGCATTTATCTTCAGATAGAACGGGAGGTAGAGAGGGTGAAAGAGAGAGAGAGAAACATCGATGTGAGACAGACACATTGAGTGGCTGCCACCCACACAACCCCAACCGGGGCTGGAGACAAACTGCAACCGAGGTACGTGCCCTTAGCGGGAACCGAACCCGGGCCTCTCTGGTCCGTGGGCTGACGCTCTAACCACTGACCCACACCGGCCAGGGCGTGCTATTATACTTTAGAATGTTTTCCAGTCTGATAGGTGTGAAATGGGAGCTCAGTATTGTTTTAATTTGCATTTCTCTAATTGTGAATGAATTTGAACACCTTTTCACATTTTTAAGGGTCATTTTTATATCTTTTTTGGTATATTTGTCTGTTCATGTCTTTTTTATTTTTCCTATTGGTTTTTGGTCCTTTGTCCCTCAATTTTTAAGAGTTCTTTTTTTGTTTTTTTATCCTCACCTGAGGATATTTTTCCATTTATCATCAGATAGAGTGGGAGGAAGGGGGGGAGAGAGAGAGAGAGAGAGAGAGGGAGAGAGAGAGAGAGAGAGAGAGAGAGAGAGAGAAACATCGACTGGTTGCCTCCTGCATGACCGAATGAGGACCGGGGACGAACCGCAACCGAGGCATGTGCCCTTGACTGGAATCGAACCCGGGACTCATTGGTCCGCGGGCCGATGCTCTACCACTGAGCCAAACTGGCCAGGGCAAGAGTTCTTTATATATTAGAGACATTAGCCCTTTTTTGGATATTATTTATTTTAAAGTGTTTCAATAAGATTTATTCAGTCACTGTGCTTCTTTGGTGTTGACTTTTTGAAGCATTAATCTGGAACAGGTCAGATCTCAGATATTCTTCATAGTCTTGTACTTAAAAAAAATGATGCTGCTTTAATCTCTTTGTGACAAATAATGAATCAGACATTTTGGTCACTTCTTTATTGTCCTTGTTATTCTTTAATATTTTTATATATACTGTCCTATGGAGAGTACTTATTTTTGTTGGTATGTGGAAATGCCTTATCCTTCAAGAAGTTTTCACTTACCTTCTCCTTTTTTCCAAAACTGTTATTGCCTTTGTCAGTATTCCTATAGGTTTTCTATCTTTTATAATTTCATTTAAATGTAATTGTGTTCAACTATTATAGCTGCCTAAGGTTTGAGACCTTGTAATTTTCATACTTCACCCTTTTATTTGTGCTTAATAATAAAATGACCACTATGTGCCATACAACCCTGATGATTTTCTGAAAGAGGTGCTGTTTTCATCTCAGTGTTATGGATAGAAACTATTAGAGAGCAAACGAATGCTCAGTGATATATAACTTATCCAAAGCCAAATAGGTAGTGAGTGGCAAAGCTGGGGTTGAATATCAGTGGTGTGACTTCAAAGCATATGGATCTAACTGCTGTGCTATGTACAATGTCTCTTCATTTTTTATGAAATTAATGTGCTCAGATTTTTATTGAATTGATTTATTAAAGTTCTGTAGCATTCACGATATTCCATTTGTAAGGTTGGGAAGGCCTTGGCTGAGGGAGCAGCAGTAAAAGGAGAGTCCTGGCAAAACAAATTTCACATCCATATGCAGTCAGCATGCACCGAGCTGTTGGTTAAGGTTGTACGACTCTTTGAAGTTTAAGCCTCCTTGTGTTTCCAGAAATAATCCTTAATTCTCATTACATTGGCTAAGGGAACCCATTCTGTACATGTCTACTGGTTAAATGGCATCCCAGACACACTCATTTCCTTTGTATGTTTCTTCCCAATTGTTATTCAGTGATCTAGCTTTGATTTTATTTCTATTTCTAAGTGCTAAATATTAGACATTATTAAAATTTCTTTCAGAGAAATTACTTGTATAAATAATTTTCAGAAATCTTTGATAAGCATAAATGTTTTTCAATGGGTTTGTTTGTCAATTTGGTATGCAATGCTTATGATACAATTTCTGTTATATCAGCTGATCTTTTATACTTGATGGCTCTTAAATGTAGAGATTTGAATGGTTATCAGTAACAGAATACTTTTTGATGAAGTGATAAACTTTTTTGCATAGTATTATATGGACACCTTATGGAACAGGTATGATTATTTGTTAGGGTGATTAAAAGATAAAATTATTTACCAAAATCCTCCTCCAGTGCTGTTTTGATATTAGGAGAATCAGATTTGTTAGTTTATTTTTTAAAACAATCATTATACCAAAAATACTAAGTATACTAAGGTCTGTTGTACTTATAAATGAAATGAAAATATAGAAATATAAAACCACTAAGTTACTTAATTTTATTTTATTTATTTTTATTTATTTATCCTTACCTGAAGACATTTTTGCATTCATCTTCAGATAGAACAGGAGGGAGAGAGGGAGGAAGGGAGAGAGAGAAACATTGATGTGAGAGAGACACATCAAGTGGTTGCCACCCACACGACCCCAACTGGGGCGGGGACAAACTGCAACCGAGGTACATGCCCTTAGTGGGGACTGAACCCGGGATTCTCTGGTCCATGGGCCGATGCTCTAACCGCTGAGTCAAATTGGCCAGGGCAAAGTTACTTAATTTTAAAAGTATTCACTACTCTATATCACAAATTCACCCAACTTGATTAAATTATCCTCTTAATTAAAAAGAGACTGCTGCCCTGGCCGGTTTAGCTCAGCGGTTAGAATGTTAGCCTGTGGTACAGGAGACCTGGGTTCGGTTCCCGCTAAGGGCATGTACCTCGGTTACAGTTTGTCCCTGGCACTGGTTGGTCATGCGGGTGGCAGCCACTCGATGTGTCCCTTTCACGTCGATGTTTCTCTCTCTCTCTCTCTTCCTCCCACTCTATCTGAACAAAAAATGAAAAAATGTCCTCAGGTGAGGATAAAAAAATAAAATAAAATAAAAAAAGAGACTGCTGAAAGCAAAACATTTAATATCATATTATGGGATTGATATTTACTGTTTTGCTTTTTCTTCCTTCTTTTGATCCATATATTCATCTGATTCCTTTCACACTGAAGAAGTTCCTTTTGTATTTCTTATATTTTAGGTTTATTGGCAGTGAGTTCTCTTAGTTTTATATGAAATTTCCTTTATTTTGCCTTCAATCTTGAAGAATCTTTTTTTTTTTTGGACAAAGGAATCTGGATTGACATTTTTTGTTATTTGTTTTAGGAATTTCAGTATGTTAACTTCCTGTGGGTTTTTTTTTCTTTTTCTTTGTTGCTTCTGATGAGAAGTTAGTGTTCCTATAATTTATAATTCTCTTTTATGTAATACTTTTTTCCTGTCTGCGTTCAATATTTTGTCTTTATGTTTGGTTTTCAACAATTTGGCCATATGACTAGGAGTGCAATTTAAAAATATTTCTTTTGCAAGGGTTCCTGAGTTTCTGGAATTTGTAAATTTATGTTTTTCACTAAAATTGGGAAATTTTTGTTCATTGTGTCTCAAATATATACACATATATATAATCCCCCTCTATCCCCTCTGAAACTTTAATTAAAGTTTCCTGAGGCTCTTTTAAAAATCCCTTTTCTCTCTGTTCTTCAGATTAGATTATTTATATTGATCTTTCTTCCAGTTTATTGTCTCTCTTTTTTCATCTCAATCCAGTGATCTTTTAAAAATTTAATAATTTTTAATTTCCAGTATTTCCATTTGGTTCTTTATAACTTTTATTTATCCACTGAGTTCTGTCTTTTCATTTATTATGATTATATTTTATATAAAATCCTTGATTATAGTTATATTAGCTGATTTAAAAATTTTGCTCATTTCAACATCTGGATAAATTATGTCACTCTCCAATGATATATGGGTTATGTCTTTAATATGTTTTTATTTTTTTCTTTCTTGAGAAATTTCTGATTTTGTCCTAGACATTGTGAATGATATATTATAGAAAATGGATTCTGTTAGACTCATTTGAAGAATATTGATTTTTTTTTTTGTCAGTTTGTTTTTAAGTCAGTTAACTTGGCTATACCCCAACTTCAAATTCTGTTTCTCATCTGGTGAGTGTTAGCTGAAATATCAGGTCAGTTCTTTTAACCCTAAGAGGGCTGCTTGGAGTCTGACTCTCACATGCTTGGTTTGGGGATTAACAAGAGATTGAACAGTTTATTCATAGAATTTAGAACTGCCCTTCTCTGGTTCTCTCCTTTCCGGCATTCTCCCTCTCTCTTTTTTGCTGCTGTTTCCCTGACCCTGTTCTCCAGTTCTACAAGGGAGTAAGATTACTGGTTTCTGTTAAATTTTAGCTGTTCTTTATGGCAGGGATTGGGGTCCTCACTCAGGCTAAAAGCCATAAAAATGGGAACCTTATTCAGTGTGATTCCCCTCCCCCTCTTTATTTTATTTTTTTCAGATTCAGCTTACTTTAATTAACTTCTTTGTGTTTTCAGGTTTTTAAAAAATAATTTGTGTAAAGTTTATAATTGTCATCTATGTGGTTATAGGCCGGTCCTAAGGGAGCTGTCTGACCAGGACTAGGAGCAGAAATCCGTGTTTAGCTTTGGAGCTCTCCTAACCCTTAAGGTCTCATGGCCTTCCTTCTTATTTCAACAAAAGTATGTTTATATTATTGAGCTTTTTATTTGTTCAGAAATTGGTGCTCTGGCCTAATTTCTTAGAATCAGTCTTTCTGATGTCCTAGTTTATGCCTTGTCTAATTAAAGTCATGCCTGTATTTGAATAGTAGAAAATTTCCAGGGAAAGTGAGTAGCTGGTATTGACACTCAAAAGAGTTTTATGAAATGAAAGTAAGCAAAGGGCCAGTTAGGCTGAACCTCAGGAAAAAGTATCTAATGGTGAGATTTGTGAGACTAAACAGTCTGGCAAGGGGACTTTCTCTGAGCTATTTCAAACTGAATTGGAAAAGTCAGGGGAAAAACAAGTAATAAGCCCAGGCCATGTGTTGGCAGATGGACAGTTTGTATGATCTCATAGTTATCTTTCCCAGTGGCTATTTTACTGTGTGGTCATTAGCGGGAAAGCCCTTCAGGTTTTACATTATTAATATGAGTGTCTGAATTAGATTGAAAAAATGGATTTCTCAAAAAAGTTTATAATTGATCCTGAAAATTCTCCTGGAAAGGGAGAAATGGTATGATATTTATTTTTGTATGTTTCTTCATAAAATTCCATGATAACAGGACTTGAATTGTCTTGTTCATCATTGTATTCCCAATACTCAGGATAGTGCCTGGCACATAGTAGGCATTCAATAAGTATCAGGATTCCTCGAACTTTTATTAGACTTTACTAAATAACAATACACTCTCAAATAGATGTCAGTTACTGAAGTGACAGTTACTGTTGATATGTTCCATTATTTCACTTATTATTCTCTGTTTCCCTTTCCCCCCCAAGTCCAGAAGCTTGGATGTAAGATGTTTAGGTGTTCTTTGTAGTTTTGGTCATGTGAAAAAAACAGAAGGATTTATATATTTTTTTGTAACTGTGAAATACATTGCAGGAGAACAGAGTAGCAAAATTATTTGCTGGAAGAAAGAATATTATTAAAATTGGTTAATGGTACCAGATTTGAAGTCAAATAGATATAACTCTGAATTCTGGCTACAAATTATACTCGTTTATAACCTTTGAAAACGTTCCTAACTTCTCTGAATCTCAGTTTTATCACTTTTAAGAAGTGTGGATAATTAATACCTGTTTCACATAGCAAATGTGAGTTTAAAATGAGATTAGTGTATAAAGTTGTTTAGTATCACACCAGATGCATAGTAGGCACTCAGTATATAACTGCATTTTTAATGTGGTTATTCTATTCATTTTAATCTTTGTAGTTTCTTCTTTCTTGCTTTTTAGATAATTTTATATTTTAACATGGGACTAATTAATTGCTCTGTGACCTGGAACCTTTTTGGCTTAACTTTTGATCCTCAGTTAAATTGTTTAAGGCATGACTAATTGAATTAACTCAGAATTTCTCCCTTGTGCCATATCTGATTGGTGGGAGCTTCTTGGAATACTGTTCTTTAAAGTACTCTGGGGCTGCTTGCATGGTTCACTGGAAGACGTCCAGTAATAATATGAGTCTGTGAACTAGAGTTGATATCACTTACCTGTTCATAGTCTCAATCTTCAACTTTCAGTAAACGAGAATGTAAAATAAGTCCTTAAAGATATGTTTATGTAATTTCACATTAAAAAAAAAAATACTCATTGAGTGCCCACTTTATATAATGCATTGTGTTAAGTACTTCCTTTAGGTCCGTGAAGAGTGAAGGTATCAGTGAGTGAATGGCTTTTCCTGGAGGAAATAGCTTAATTAGGACATTCAGAATAGTAGTAGTAGTAGTAGTAGTAGTAATAGAAATTGTAGTGAAGACACAAGAAAATAGTAAAGAAATTATATCAATTATATTCCAAATGAAGAGAGATGCTTTTTAACAGAGCATTTAAAAAGCTGTAAGAATTTCAGTTCAAACCAACAAAAACAATAGTTTATGATATTTTATTTTTGCAACATTATACAGTTAACAGCCCTATCCAAAACAAGAACTTTATTAAGTCAGAATAGTGAAACACAGTAAACAGTGTATTTTGTGTTTATTAGATCATATCATTCATATGTTAGTATGACCATATTTATGTATATTCATTTCCTGTTGCTTTCTACATCTAGCAGAGATTTACATCAGTTCACTAATGGTTCTTTTTATGCATCTTGAAATGTGGGGGAAGTCTTCTTTCTACATGGTGACTAGGGTTCTCTTGCCCAAATCTAAGCTTGGTCAAGCATTAAGACCTGACCCAGTACTTTGTTTTACTTTCATTTTGGCTATTACAGATAGTAATAACCAGGGAATTGTATATTTAACCTTGTTCTTATTAGTTGGCCTTTCTTTATATATCAAATGAACCAACTCCCCAGGAGTTGCATCCTCTCTAAATCCCATTGGTAACTTTTACCTTTAGTAGTAACTAATTGTAGCGTAGCAGCTGCTCCATGCCTTGGGTGGCCAGGAATCAAAGATTCCTCATCCCTTGACCTTTCATTCTCTCTCTTCCCTAACCACATGTTTCTTTGAGCCAGGCTTGTTCTGGCAAATGCTACAAGTTAAATGAGGTTCCTGGACTGAATTCCATGTGGGGATGGGGGTTTCCCACACACCAACAAACAATTCTCCACACCAGCAAGGTGTCTAAGAATTCACCTCAATTCTGACACTATCTACCAGGAGATAGCATAAGATTCCATAGGTTAAACATTCAGTCCTACAAGATCCCCCCTTCTACTCCCCCCAACACACACACACTTCAGGCGCCAGCCACAAGCCCAAGCTCTTACCTGTGCTTCTAACCAACTGGCTATAGATTGGAGGTGCCAACCACCCGCTCCAACTCATAATGCCAATTGAAAGTTCAGGTTGTTACCTGTACTTATGACCAAATGGCTATAAATCAGAGGTTTCTACAACCCGCTCCTTGCATTTGATTAATTTTCTAGAATGGCTCACAGAACTCTGAGAAATGTTACTTACTAGATTACAGATTTACTATTAAAGGATACAAATCAATAGCTAGATGAAGGGATACATAGGAGGAGGTCTTGAACAAAGGAGCTTTTGTCCTCTATGGAGCTTGGGGCCCAGAAAAGTGGTACATGGAAGTGTTCTGGTTCCTCAATGTGGAAGCTCTTTGCAAAAAGGACCAATGAGCTGTCCTCCTGGATTTTTTTTTTTTTAATATTTTATCTTTATTGATTTTAGAGAGAGAGAGATAGATATATCAACAAGAGGGAACACTGATTGGCCACCTCCTGCATGCCCCCTCCCTCCCCCCCCCCCCCCCACTGGGGATCGGGCCTACAACTTGGGCATGTGTCCTGACCGGGAACTGAACTGGCAGCCTCTTGGTGCATGGGTCGATGCTCAACCAGTGAGCCACATGGGGTTTTTATGGAGGCTTCATTACATAGTCATGATTAATTAAGTCAGCAATTTTCAACCAGTGTACCACTGTACACTAGTGTGCTGCAAGAATTTTTAAGACGTGCCATACCTGACTAGTCAGGGGCACTGACCTCTTTTCCCTTAGATTGTCAAATTTAAAAATGACAACAGCCAACACAACAATAGCCATCTGTTGTGGATGAATCAAAATTGTACCTTTTTTTTTTTTTGGTCAGATGGGCAAAAAATATATTTTTTGGTGTGCCGCAGAATTTTAGTAATTGGTTTATGTGTGCCATGAGATGAAAAGGGTTGAAAATCAGTGGAATAAGTCATGGCCATTGGCAGTTGAACTCAACTTTCTGTCCTTTTGTCCTCCTTGGAGATCTGGGTGGGACTGAAAGTTCAGAAACCTCCAGTCATGTGGTTGGTTCTCCTGGCAGCCTGTCTCCCTGCTTGGATTGGTCTGAAAGTCACCTAAATTGACATAACTAAAGGCACCTTTATCACTCTCATGACTTACAACTTCCAGGGGTTTGGGGAGCTGTGAGTCAGGAATTGTGGAAGAAGACCAAATATCTTATAAGTCACAATATTGCACATTGTGTTCTGCTGTTCATAGAGTTTATGTTGGGCTCTTGTTCTCTTTAGTTATAGTTTTAGCATATATTATTCAAATGACTGAACTATGTTGAAGTATGTTGCGTTATCTTACTACTGGTCCACAATATTTTGATTTTTTTTTTTTTTGAAATATAGAAAGTATATGTAAGGGATATGTCATTACATGTTAGACTTTGTTATATGTTATACTTTAATAGTGGCATAACGATTAAAGGCATCTATAAAGCAAAATGAATAATTCATTCAACACAACAAACTGCAAATATTTCTAGCATTCTTAATTATAATTATTGCTCTCCTTTTAGCCTTTTGAAGCAGTGATCAAAGAAGTTGCATTTCTGGGTGACTCAGTATTTTGAAATACTCACTCCCAACCAGAGTAATATTTCATCAAAAGAGATGGTGGTGTTAGAACTGATTTATAAATACACTGATGTGCTAACCCTCTAAGCTGCTATCTGGCTGGTTGTAAATATTCAGTATGGGAGCACTTTTTTAGGGTTTTGATTAATGAGAGCAGAGAGTGTTGTTTATTTCTATTAAAATAACAATTTGTTTGGTATACTGTGTGCTAACCCAGCTGCAAGACCAAAATGCGCCACCCACAGAGAGTCCAGTGAGGGCTTCTGAGGCTTGACTGCCTAAACTGCTGCCACCTAAACAAACAGCACTGCCGATTCTGTGATTTAGTGCTTGATCTAAGTTACACAGTTACATAGAAATTAATCTTTCCAAGTGCATGAATTTAAAATCTGATAATTAAAAGCTATAAATTTAAAATCTGATAATTAAATTAAATCTTAAATGGTAGTTAAATTATAATATTTTCTTTAATTTCAGTATGGCACACATTTTAAATACTATCTAAATAGCTTTCTGTATAAAGCTATCATTCTTTATAAAATATTATATTTATATTGCCTGTCTCCATGTTTTGTCATTACATGAGATTTTTGAGCATATTAAAAAAAGCAGCCATCACTCCGATATCAGTTTTATTGGGTATCCTTGAATGTGCATATTCATAGCAATCTATCATAATGAAGTAAGTGTTTTTCTTTGCAGGGGAAGCCTCTTGGTGTTAAAAGCTTCCTAAGCAGAATTTGGTAGATCAAGGTTTGAGTGGTAATATAACTGTGTGGTCTAATGTATATTGTTTGGATAGCAGAGGTCACTTAGAGTTCAGAGTGTTTCCCAGGTACTTTGACTGTTTAATTAAGGGTAAAAAAGTGTGTTCAAAGATGAAGTTACACTTTTACAGAAAATATAGGTGCATTGAAAACTTATGTGAGTATTCCACTACTTCCTGAGGGGTCAATGTAAACACACACACACACACGCACAAGTCCTTGCATTGATGGTATATGAACAGTGAGAAAGATTGTTGGATTTTTGTGCTATGAAATTTATTCCAAAAATGTATCCTAACTTTTTGAAAATTTATTCTCTGGTCTGTCACACAGCTGTAAATTAGTGTGAAGTATTCCTAGGATTTATTGTGGCTAGAATTTTTGCCTTTATGATAAAGATAAATATAATTATTCAGGTAATTCTGTATTTGTATAATTTATAGTCTGCTGGTGAAGAGGATTTTATTATATTAAAGTATACATCTTATTATAAATTGAACTTATGTGCTTTTCAATATAGAAAGTTTTTAAAAAGATTTATTTAAAATAAAAACAAAATTTCTACATAACCATTTTTATATAAACATAAGCTTATAGCACTTTTTAAGTGTTTTGTTTGCCTATGGCCCTCAACAGGGAGAGAGAGTGGTAGATTAAGTGAAAATGAGTTAGTATAAATCATGGTGGATTATTTTACAATTATAGTGGAGGGCTAAATGTTCAAGTCAGTGCTTAAGGTAAAGGTTGAAAGTAGTCAAAAGTATCCTTAAGCATCCTTTAAATTGCCATTAAGTATAATATCCTTGGCACTATCTACCAATAAGTTCAATACAGGCAGTTTTTCCTATATTGCTAAAAGACATTGCTGCTCTTTTCATTGACCGCCAGGTTAAAAAAAAAAAAAACTTACCTTTAGTTTAGGTGCTATGTTGCATCAAAAAATATTTGTTTGTACTTTTTCCATAAGCCTATAGAATTGATTTTACCTCTATTAAGTATGTGTATGATGTAACTTCACTTTATTGCTTGTGATGATAGCCTAATGTAAGGACTTATAAAATGTTGCCAATATGTAATGAGAAGAGCATGGGCTTTGGTGGTAGATAACTCCTGGTCCAAATCTATTCTTTTCACTCAGTGTGTGGCCTAGGGCATTTTATTAAAATTCGCTGCCTCAGCCCACTTGTCATGGGAACAGTAAGATTTTTCTGCTGGTGTGTGAATTGGCCTAGCAAAAGTTGGCATCAACTATATTTCTGTTTTCCTTTTGTATCTCACCATGTATGTAACTACAAACAATTTTGAAAGTAATTAGAATTACATTGGTTATTTAAAATGCATGTAATTTGTAGATAAAGATTCATTAAAACAAAATAATTTGTTGTTAGACATACTACATCTGTATTCGCTCCCTGCTTAAAATATTTGAACAGTTCTCAGAAGCTTTCTGGTAAAATTAAAACTTTTTAGCATGGCATATGAGGCCCTTTATGACCTGTTTTTCTCCTGCTTTCCCTATCTACTTCCACCAAGATACTCTTTCTGCTTGTGCTACTAGTTCTCACTATCTATCCTGACTGACTGCTGGTACTCTGAGACTCAGCTCAGTTCTTAACACGTGCTGTTTGGTTTCTCAAGGCATGTGTTTCCTTAGCACCCTGTGTGTTGACATAGGTATTGTAATCATTTAACCCACCTCTCTTAAATGCTGCACTTTACTTTATTTGAGGTCATGGACCTTATATACATAGTACTTAGCACAAATGCATGAGATCATTGATCAATGTTTGGCTCAATTAAAATGTATTTTTTAAAAAATAGAGAAATGTTTATATGAGCATTGTCATGCTCCTCTGGGATAGTTTTTGAGACTCCCAGTTTTCATTTGCGTACTAAACTTTGAATACTTTTATGGACAGTCAAGTTTCTAACCATCATATTTTTATGTTAAAAACTAAATATCTTTGCTTTTTGACAGGTAGTAGTTTCTCATGAACAAAACAGTAGGCTTGAAAATGTCTTAAATGCTTTATTCAGAGAATTAATCACTCTTCTAATTCTATCAATGTCAGAAGGAAAAACAATCATCAATAGATCTTTGTCAGAGTATCCAGACATGGTAGTTATAAGCAGCTGAGAGAAATGGGTGGAGCTGTAATAAACTCTCCGGGCATTGCATGGAAGCAAATGGCAGTGCTATAATCAGGGGACAGCCATCCCATCCTTGTTAGATCCATGGGAGTGGTTTGCTTATAAATGTGGGTGTTAGTTTAGAAAAAAAAAAAAAGATTTGTTTTTCTAAAACAGCAATACATTAGGCCAGGGGTTGGCAAACTACCATTTATGGGCCAAATTCCACCTGCTTCGTTTTTGTAAATAAAGTTTTATTGGAACACAGCCACACTCATTGGTTTACATACTGTCCGTGGCTACTTTTGTGCTACATGTGCAGAAATGAATTGTGTGGCAGACAACTATATGGTCCTCAAAGCTTAAAATATTTACAATTTGACCCTTAACCGAAAAAGCTTGCTGACCCTTCCATTAGGTATTTTGCCAGTTTTGGCAATTGTAGAGTAAGAAATTCATATCTACGTAGCCTAACAAGGAAAGTAAACTCCCTTAGAGGCAGTTTAGTAAATGAAACCAACTCTTGGTTTTTATTAAATCTATTAAAGTATAATTTCAAAAATTATAAAATCATAACTCATATAAATATAAAATGAACCAATATAAGGTTTTATTTAACTCATTAATTAATGAGGGAACCTGTAAGATATTAAAACTCTTTCAAAGGAAAATAGTGTATATATATGTAGTGAGTAATGCTGAAGTAAATTTTAATCAAAACTGGGTAATATTTTATATGGCAATATAATGTTTATAACCATAGTTTCTGTGGGTGGAAATTAGTGTGTTTGTGTCAGACAAAATGCATTTCTATGGACAAAGTCATTATACTGTCAGTTTTCTAAAACTTACAAAGTTATAGAAAAGCCTAGTAAAGGCTGTCATTATTTGTACACTTCTGTAGAATCAGATAACCTGGGAGATTCTCTAGAGAACATCTAGCATTCCATTGAAAAGATATTCAGAAAAATATTTTGCCTGTTTCAAAGTCTTTAACCATTTTCCCTATCAAATGTAAGCCAGTATAAAAGTACTTTGAGCCCTGGCCGGTTTGGCTCAGCGGGTGGAGCCTTGGCCCTCGGACCAAAGAGTCGCAAGTTCGATTCCTGTCAAGGGCACGTACCTCGCTTGCGGTTCAGTCCCCAGCCCTGGTCCGGGTCATGTGGGAGGCAGCTGGTCGTTGTATCTCTTTTGCATCGATGTTTCTCTCTCTCTCCCTCCCACTCTGTCTGAAAATAAATAGAAATGTCCTTGGGTGAGGATTTAAAAAAAGCAAAAAAAAAAAGCACTTTGAAACAACAAACATTTAGGAACTAAAATTTTAAAATGCTACTGACTTTTGCTTCATAGAAAATGAAGTACTCTTGTAGGGAGATATATTGTGTTCATGGATTAGAAGGCTCATGTAATAATGATTATATTTCTCTCCAATTAATCCATGGATTCAAAGCAATTTCTATCAAATCACAGCAAAATTTTCTGTAGACACAGTCAACTTTATTCTAAATTTTATTTAAATGGAAAGACACAGACTCTAGAACACCTAAAACAATCTTGAGAAAGGAGAATAAAGTGGGAGGAATGACTTTACTCGGTATGAAAACTTCCTGTTTACACTAATCAAGACAGTATGGTATTGGCAGAGACATAGACACAGATATATGGAACAGAATTGAGAACCACTGAAATAAACTCACACGAATATGTACAATTTATGTTTTCAAGCAATTATTTTACTTTAATTCATTGAGTATTATGGTCCAAGTAGATATAAAGTCCTGAGGCAGTAATTACCAGTGAATGGTCATCTTTGTGTCAAGGAACCAGGAAATGCCTTAGAGACAAGCCTAGTGATTATGGTGGTTCTGCTCCAGTCTGCATCAATGTTTAAGATTTCTGCCAATCTAAAAATTATATGGCTTAGACTTTTTCAGTTGCTTGTGATTCTCCTTGAGGATGATGAGGAGAAGTGGAGTGGAAACCCACTACAGCCACCTGAGAGAGCTCCCCAAACATGTATTTTTTCCCAACTGATTTTGACAAAAGTGCAAAAACAATTCAATGAAGGAAAGATAGTCTTTTCAACAAATGGTGCTGGAGTATCCATAGGCAAGAAAATAAATCCTGATCTAAATCTCAATTCTTTTACACAAATGAACTCAAAATGTATTACAGATTTAAATACAAAAGAGTGTCTAACTTTTAGAAAGGAAACATCTTTGGGATATTTTGGAGATCTAGATGTAGGTTAAAAGTTCTTAGAATTGACACCAAAAAGCATGATTCATAAAAGGAAAAATTGATAAAATGGATTTTAAAAGAATTAAAAACTTTTGCTTTGCAAAAGACCCTGTGAAGAGGATGAAAACACAAGCTATAGATTGGAGAAAATATTTGCAAACTACATGTTCAATAGAGGATTAGTGTCTAAAGCATATAAAGAACTCTCAAAATGCAGTAGTAAATATACCAAATAATTCAATTAAGAAAAATAGGCAAAAGACGTGAATAGACCTTTCACTGAAGAAAATATGTAGGTAGCAAATAAACACATGAAATAATATTCAGCATCATTAGCCATTAAAGAAATGCAAATTAAACCAGCAACGAGATATCACCATACATCTATCAGAGTGACTCAAATGAAAAATAGTGACAGTGACAAATGCAGGCGAGGATGTGGATAAACAATATCACACATGCATTGCCAGTAGGAACGGAAATCATCACCGTTACTCTTGAAAACAATTTGCTGGTTCTTATAAAACTAAACATACACTTATATGACGTAGCAGTCAGAGAGATGAAAACTTATGTTCACACAAAAACTGTTTAATAATGTTCACAGCAGCTTTATTTTTAGTAGCCCAAAACTGGAAACAACCCATATGTCCTTTAACTTGTGAATGGTTGAACGCGCTGTGGTACATCTAAATGGAATACTAGACAATAAAAGCAAATGAACTATTTATACATATAGCTTGGATCAATCTCAAGGAAATCATGCTGAATGAAAAAAGCCAATCCCAAAATAATTCCATTTATATCACAAAATTCTTGAAATGACAAGATTCCGGAGACGGACAACAGATTAGTGTTTGCCAGGGTTCAGGGATAAAGAATCAGGGGGTATTCTTGTGGTAATAGAACTGTGGTAATGGAATGGTTCTTCCTCTGGTGATGGATACAAGAACCTATATATGAAATGCAATAACAATAGACCTTAATATGCACACTCAAAAATGAATACAGGTAAAACTGGGGAAATCTGGATAAGATGGGTAGATTGTATCACTGTCAATTTCTGGGTTGTGAGGTTGCAGTATAGTTTTGCAAGAGGTGACCATGTGGGAAACTGGGTAAAGTGTACACAGGATCTCTTTGTGCTATTTCTGCAACTGCATGCAAAGTCATAATTATCTCAGCATTAAAAATTTAATAAGAAGAAAAGATCATGGATCTTTATAGAACATTCTTTCAAACTTTTTATTTACTTACTTAAACAGTATTAAAAATAAATATTTTGAAGTCCTGAACAATTGTACCTACATTTGCAGTTAAATATTCTTAGGCATTAAGTTTAAATTAGGAGGGGGGAAATCTCTTAGTACCTTAAAATTAAAAAAAAAAAAAATCCCTGATATGAAACAAGTGTGGATATACCTTTTTAAAATTTGAATAATCAGAAATCAATATTCAGCTGTCATTAATAACAATGGAATGAACATTTTCCAATATTTTATAATTTGGTAACAGCTATTTTAATACTTTAGTTACTGAGAACTATTTCATTTTTTTAAAATTTCTAAAAATATTAGTTGTGAAGTATTATGTTTTGTATTATATAGGTTTAGAAAAGAATAAATTTAGACCATTCTTATGGAATTTTAAGTAGTTTTACCAACACTGGCTGACCGTAGCCCACTTTGGAGTGCTTCTTGGGGTCATTCCTAGGTCTGCAGTGACACAGTGCTTTAGGGAAGCGATGCATAGAGAAAATATTTTAATTACGTCAGGTTTTGAATAATCTCTGCTGAATTGAATCTGTATTATAAAACTTAACTCTTTTCATTCCACATCAAATCGCATGCTCAGGTAACAGTATTATGTACTGACATCTGATTTTTCCTTCCAGTCAGTTTTAGACTCCTCCCTAGTGGCACATTTCAGCAGAAATGTGTTTACTGAAAATAACAGTGGACACAGAACATTGACAATCAAGATGGAAAACTGTCTCACTGTTTTGAATGAAGAGTTTTTTTTATTGTTTTTAATACAGGCACAAGTAAACTAAAATAGCTTCCTTCATGCTTATATTAACTAAAGATTTTGTAGCTTTCATGGATATAATTTTAATTCATCAGCTTTAGAGTCTGATAAAAAGTAATGTACATGTAAAAACTTATCATGGATGGGATCTTCTATAAACCTTACTGCAAAGGAAAAGATTCCTTGTGGATTTGGTTCAGTGACAGTTCTTCTTGATATATCACTTTTTGACACTACGTAAGCCTGGAATACTAGGAGGAAAACCATCTGCATAATAAATAATATTCTGGTCTCTTATCTTATTTTCTCCATTTGTGAAAGTGACTGCTATATACTGTTCTCATAAACTGCTATCCTGTGAAGAAAATACTGTCATGTTTATGATGTATGTTTTCCATAGAGTTCAGAATCTAATTTTGAAATATTACATTTTTAAAAAGTAAAATACACATTAATGATCATATTTTAATTTTATGAAGACATTTGGTATTTTTCCCATAATATCTTTCCCTCTGTCTATTTTAAAAACCAGGTATTAGTTTCCTGTGAGCTGCTGCAACAAATGACTATAAGCTGCATGGCTTCAAACAGACATTTATTCTCTCCCAGTTCTGGAGACCAGAAGTCCCAGGTCAGTGCGCCTTTGTAGGAAGGGCTGCACTCCCTCCAGAGGCTGGGGACAATCTGTCACTTGCCTCTTCTAGTTTTTATCCCCTCAGTTAAAAAAAAAAAAAGAGTGGTAAAATACACATAATATGCAGTTTGTCATCTTAACCATTTTTAAGTGTGCAGTTTAGTGACATTCCCATACATTCACTTGTTATATTTGCCTTTTCTGTCTTTTATAGCTTCTGTTCCTTGGCTTGTGTCCACATCACTGCTGTTTCAATTTCTGCCTCATTTTCACATCATCGTGTGTGTGTGTGTGTGTGTGTGTGTGTATGTGTGTAAACTTCCTCTGACTTTCTCTCTTTTTTTTTCCTTTATTGATTTATATAGAGAGAGGAAGTGAAAAGGAGAGAGAGATAAAAACATCAATGAGAGAGAACATCAATCGGCCGCCTTCCGCATGCCCCCCCACTGGGACTTGGGCCCAAAACCTGGGCATGTGCCTTGACCAGGAATCAAACTGATGACCTCTTGGTGCATGGGTCGACGCCCAACCGCTGAGCCACACTGGCCAGACCCTCTGATTTTCTCTTAAAAGGAGGGTAAGCTTTTTTCTCAATGTCCTTAACTCAATCACATCCTTTGCTATGTCATTTAATATTGATAGGTTCTGGGGATTAGGAAAGAAATACATCTTTTGGGTGCCCATTATTTCAGCCTGTCATAGTAGGCACTCATTAAACATGTAATTCAGCCAATATATGGAGTTATTTTTAGTATTATTTTATGTAAGTAATTATCACTCAACTGAACAAATCAAAAGGCGCTTCTAAGTCCCATACATGATATGGCTCAAGCTTCTTAACACAATTTTTAAGGCACCCGTTACCTGTCCTATGCCTTCATCCCTTTCATCTCTTATCATTCCCAATCCTACGGCTCTTTATATATCTAGACATGCACATGGTTTTTTAGTTTCTCCCCAAACCACACTATTTTTCTATTCTGTACTCTTGCTGATCTCACCTAGTCCAGAATTCTCTCCTTTACCCCAGCACTTTTTTTTTTTAAAGGACTAGGTCTCAGCTTTGGGATTGAGAAAGGAGGAAGAAGATGGATATAGTTTAAATAAGTATATTTGGGCCCGGCTGGTGTGGCTCAGTGGATTGAGCATAGTCCCATGGACTGAGAGGTCTCAGTTCGATTCCTGGTCAGGGCACATGCCTGGGTTGCAGGCACGATCCCCAGTAGTGGGTGTGCAGGAGGCAGCCAATTGATGTTTCTCACATCAGAAATATCAGTGTTTCTATCTCTTTCTCCCTTCCTCTCTCTCTAAAAAGTCAATAAAAACATATTAAATAAATAAATGTAATAATCACATGTTTGAAAATTAACTATTTGTTTCTTTGTTTTAAATTTAAATTACCACAGTTTATTTATTCATTCACCTACTGAAACACATGCAGGGGTGGGCAAAAGTAGGTTAACAATAATAATAAATAATGCCAATTAATATATAATAATACAAGAATAAACTTTTGCATACTCACAACTGTTAACCTACGTTTGCCAACCCCTGTATTTTTTGCTTCTAAAATTTGGCAATGATAAATAAAGCTGCTATAAACTTATGTCCACACAAAAACATACACAGATGTTTATAGCAGCTTCATTCATAATTGCCCAAACTGGGAAGCAATCAAGATGTCCTTCAACAGGTGAGTGGATAAATAAGCCGTAACACATCAGACAATGGACTGTGTTGGTAATGGGGGAGACTGTGCATATGTGGGGGGTATATGTGAAATTTCTGTATCTACCTCATAATTTTGCTATGAACCTAAAAGTACTCTAAAAATAAAGTATTAAAAAAGTTTAATTACTAAAAGCAAGGCTTGTCATAGTCTTGCCTCCTAGAAATACACCCAGATATGATTCTCAATATATCCAGGGAGTATGAATCTCGATGTATTCAAGATATGCATCTAAATATACAGGGGGCGTCCTCATCAGACTCTTTGAGGAGAACTTTAATGTATTTCTAAAGAGGGAAAGGATTAATAAGATGTTACTTCTATCATCCTTAGGAAGCTTTCTCTCAGTCTCTACATTCCAGCAAGTAATGTACAAAACTAATTACTATATACATGTCACATTTACCTTAAAAGGGGTTTGCAAGCATTGATATTATGGGTTTGCAAGCATTGATTTTATGTGGTCTTACATGATGTGAAACTGGAAACTAATTAGTTAAATGTAAAGTACAAAATTAATGTATATTGAGTCTTTAATTCTGTCCTCAATGGATTTAATTCCCACATGTGAAGATCATCTTAGACTAGTCTAACAGGAATGATCTAAAGTTTAAGCGAGGAAGCAGTTCTTGGGTGATCATAGTTTAGACATTTTTCCAATACATCAAAAATGCACTTAATAATGTTATAACTATAAAAATAGACATTGTAATATGATTCACTAATGGTAATTTGGCATATAGAATACTTTAAAAACATTTACATAATTTGAATGTCAATATTTTGGTACTAAGATAAAAGTAAAGAAAAACCCTTTTAAAAAGAATATGTTTCAAAATTATTTTAAAAAT
Source organism: Tadarida brasiliensis (assembly GCA_030848825.1). Taxonomy (NCBI): domain Eukaryota; kingdom Metazoa; phylum Chordata; class Mammalia; order Chiroptera; family Molossidae; genus Tadarida; species Tadarida brasiliensis. Next base: position 54,885,196 of record CM061258.1, read on the forward strand.
ATGTATTTCTAGGATATTTTGCTTAAGCATATTGCTATTGTAGCTCGTTTTTTCCCTAGCTCTACACAGGCAATATGAACTGTAATGTTCATGTCTTTGTACATATTAATTTTACTCACTAGTTAAATGCTTTCTGGAAATTAGAAGCTTAAAAATAGAAGAGTAAATAAAGCAAGATAGTGTAACTGATAAGTTAGTTGTGAATGAAATATGTTTAATGCAAAAGGATTATTTATTATTTAATTTTGAAATTGTTAGAAGGGCAAATTGTGAAGAACATAACATTTCATTTTGAAATGAGGTCTTCATTCATCATTTATTTACAGATATATTCTTCAGGGAATGTAACCTATCTTCTTTGTGTTTTGAATGACAAACATAGTTGAAAATTTAAGGCATTCATCAAAGCAATTCCCCTGCCAATACTAGTTTGGTCCCTGTGGTATTTTCTCCAGTGCTTTGTCTGGGCTAGTTCTCAACTTAAGTGATGGGGCTTTCATTGCATTCCTAGGGAGATTCATCATTTAAGAGACTTCACTTTAAGAAAATGTTTTGTATGTTCCGATTTATATGATTATTACGGTCATACCCTCTACACCACCCTTATTTTTTCCCTTTACTCATCTTTTTCTTTGCTTCCACTGCTATATTTATACTTGTTTCAAGGTGATTTATTTTTTGTCTAGAAAGCAAAAAGCCTTTTATGTAATGATTCACATAGTATATATGAGTCTTAGGGATAGATTTTGGGTTTCCCAAAGACCTAAGTTCTAGTGATAGTAATTTTTTTATCTAGTATTGCTTCTATTTATTTATTAAAATTATCGGGGTGACATTGTTTAATAAAATTATGTGGATTTCATGTGTACAATTCTATAATACATCATCTGTATATTGCATTGTGTGTTTACCACCCACAATCAAATCTCCTTCTGTCACCATATATTTCTCCCCCCTTTACCCTTTACTGCCTCCCCTGCCCCCTGCCCCTCGGGTAACCACCATGCCGTTGTCTGTGTCTATGAGTCTTGTTTGTTCATTTGTTGTTTTCAGCTTTATATCCCACATGTAGTTCTTGACTTTTTCCATCTTACTTATTTTCACTTAGCATATTAGATATTCTCAAGATCCATCCATGTTGTCACAAATGGCAGTATTTCATTTTTTTTTTTTTATCCTCACCCAAGGACATTTTTCCATTTTTTGTTCAGATAGAGTGGGAGGGAGAGAGAGGAAGAGAGAGAGAGAGAAACATCGACGTGAAAGGGACACATCGAGTGGCTGCCTCCCGCACAACCAACCAGGGCCGGGGACAAACTGCAACCGAGATACGTGCCCCTAGCGGGAACCGAACCCGGGTCTCTCTTGACCGAAGGCCGACGCTCTAACCGCTGAGCCAAACCGGCCAGGGCAGTATTTTATATGTTTTATGGCTGAGTATTATTCCATTGTATATATGTACCACATCTTCTTTTTCTTTTTTAATCCTCACCTGAGGATGTTTTTCTATTTATTTTTAGATAGAGTGGGAGGGAGAAGGAGGGAGAGAAAGGGAGAGAGAGAGAAGCATCAACGTGAGAGGGACATATCGATTGGTTGCTTCCCACACAACCCGGGGCTGGGGACTGAACCGCAACCGAGGTACATGCCCTTGACCAGAATTGAACCCATGACTCATTGGTCTGCGGGCTGACGCTGTAACTGCTGAGCTAAACTGGCCAGGGCATGTACCACATCTTCTTTATCCAATTCTCTGTCAAAGGATGGTTTAGTTTTTCCTTGTGTTGGCCACCATGAATAATGCTGCAGTGAACATAGGGGTACATATATCTTTATGAATATAGATTTTCAAATATTGCAGGTAGATACCCAAAAGAGGGGTTGCTGGGTCATATGGTAACTCTACTCTTAATTTTTTCAGGAACCTCCTTACTGTTTTCCATAATGGCTGTAGCAGTTTACATTCCCACCAAAATATATACAACTTAAAAATAAAAAAATACAAACAATTCAAATAAAGAAGTGGGTGGATGACCACAACAGACACTTCTAATATTTCTTTGAAATTACTCTTACAGTGTTTTTCATAGGTCCTTTTCAGCTATTTAATAATTTGAACAATTTGTATTTAGGAATACTCAAAGTTCTCTGATTTTGATACATAGAATACAAACATGGATGAGAAGGGGATTGCAGCAGAGTTACTGAAAGGTTTCTATCAGGCATACATAATGCTATTTAATTTTGAGTATATATTATGAAATTATATTATTACTTTATTATGTAATTATGTAATTATATTATGAGTTTGTGCCAGTGTTATCTGAAACAAATTAACAAATATGATTGTAATTGTAATTTTGCTTTTAACAAATTACATGTCATATAGTTGAGTAAATAATAGTTACAGAGCAGACACTCAGTCCTAGTTACTACATATGTCTTCACTTTATGTGTTTTGTGTAATAGCTCATTTCTGGCTGAGTTCTAGGGTCTTATCTTTGTTTCCTTTTGCCTCATCTTTCTAAACGTTGTGGCTTTTTTTTTTTTATAACATAAGAATTTTTAAAAACACTAGTCTAATATGTCAATATTTTAAATGTGTTTTTAGTGTAATTGGAAAAACATTAAAACTAAATGATAAAATTAAAATTTTCTGTGAAGTCTAAGACTAAAGAATTTTACATTTGTGTGCTGTCCAAGTTCATGACATGAAGTAAGTTTTTCTCTAGGCACAAACTTTAGTCCTGGATATCACAAGGAATCTTCTGTGGGAGTTAAATCACTAAGGGAGAGAGAAAAACTGATAAATTGATATTCCCAAACTATTTTGTTTTTGCCATCTATTGTGTTATATACAAATACTATTATGAAATAATAAAACTATTTCTTTGTGAAAATGATTATCCACAAGAAAAAAATGTGCCCGGGATAAGCCAGCATTAAGAAACAACATATAAAATGTAAAAAATTTAAAAATTAAGCAAATTGAGCATTATCATGTGAATGACATTTATTGACTAGGATATGGTAGTTATTCTTTAAAAGATTATAGTATTTTTTCAGCATTAAAATATTAAAATGTTATATCCTAAGAATCTTGAAACACCAATCAGAAAGAATATATGCACCCCAATGGTCATAGCAGCATTATTTACAGTAGCTAAGATCTGGAAACAGGCCAAGTGCCCATCAATAAAGGAGTGGATAAAAAAGCAATGGAATACTATGCAGCTATATAAAAGAAGGATTTCTTACCCTTTGCAACAGCATGGTGGACCTAGAGAATATTATGCTGTGTGAAATAGGCCAGTCAGAGGAAGACAAATATCACATGATCTCACTTACAGTTGGAGTCTAATGAACATAATAAACTGATGAAGAAAATAGGTCCAGAGGCATGGATGCATGGAAGAGACTGAAATATCTCAGAGGTGGGGGGTGGAGAGAGACGAGAAGAGATTAATCACAGAATTTATGTACATATATGCATAGCCAATGGACACAGACAGTAGTGTGGTGAAAGCCTGGGGTGGGGCAGGGGCTGGGAGGAGAGGGGCTAAGAAGGAAAATTGAGGGACATCTGTAACACTGTCAACAATAAAAAAATTCCAATCATAAAATATATATTCTAAGTGAAGTACTTTAAAAGTAATTAAAAGTCATTCTTGAGAAATACTAACAAACACAATCAACTTAAGTTTCTTGGTGAGATAATCATTTTAGGGAATGAAAAGTTCTAAGAAAATCAATGAATCTTACTAAAAGAAACAATTTTTATTAGTTGAATAAGAAAATGTTGAAATTAGGGAGTATCTCAGATGTATGACTGAAACATATCCCAAATTGAAATTACTAACCTTAATGCAAAACTTGTGGTCATTTAACTAGCTGGAGATTCACACATATATATATTTATATTTAAAATCCTCACCCAAGGACATTTTTGCAGTTATCTTCAGATAGAGCGGGAGGGAGAGAGGGAGGAAGAGAGAGAGAGAAACATCAATGTGAGAAAGACACATGGACTGGTTGCCACCCACACGACCCCAACCGGGGCCGGGGACAAACTGCAACCGAGGTACATGCCCTTAGCAGGAACCGAACCAGGCAACACACATATATTTTTGAGAGAGAGAGAACCAAATATCGATTTTTTGTTCCACTTGCGCATTCATTGGTTGATTCTTTATATATATGTGTGTATATATACATATATATATGTGTGTGTGTGTGTGTGTGTGTGTGTATATATATATATATATATATATATACGTTTTTACTGATTTTAGAGAGAGAGCAAGGGAGAGAGACAGAGAGAAACATCAGTGTGAGAAAGAAACATCGATCAGTTGCCTCCTGCATGCACCTCTATTGGGGACCGAACCGACAACCTGGGCATGTGCCCTGACCGGGAATAAAACCTGCAACCTTTTGGTGCACAGGATGACACTCTAACCAACTGAGCTACCCTGCCAGGACCACATACATTTTTTTTCTGGTAAAATTTACATGCTGTGAAATGTAGATATCTTAAATGTATAGTTTGATGAGTTTTTAAAATGTATGCACCACTGCTTCAGTGAAGATACAGAATCTTAACATCACCACAGAATGTTCCCTGTGCCCCTATCCATTTAATCCTCATCCCCCTATAGCCAACCACTCTTCTGATTTCTCTCAGAAGATAGACTAGTTTTACCTGTTCTTACCCTTTATTTAAATAGAATCATAGTATGTGGTTTTATATTGCTAGCTTCTTTTGCTCTGCGTAATGTCTTTGAGATTCATCCATGTTGGTGCCTATATCAGTAGATCAATCCTTCTCATTGTTGAATAATATTTTATTACATTGATATGCTACAATTTGATTATACATTAACCAGTTGATGGACTTTTACATGATTATAGTTGCAACTAAATTTTGGTTATCTTATTTCTTTAGACAAGTTTTTGGAGCAGTTATAGATTCACACAAAAATGAGAGGGAGGTACAGAGATTTCCTGACCTTGCTCCTATAAATGCATAGCCTCACCCATTTTCAACATCCCCCACCAGGGTGGTATATCTGTTATAATTGATGAGCCTACATTGACACATCATTATCACCTAAAGTTAATAGTTTATGTTAGGGTTCAGTCTTGTACATTCTGTGGGTTTGGACAGCTGTATGCTGACATGTATTCATCATTATGGTATTATAGAGTATTTTCACTGCCCCAAAAGTCCTCTGCGCTCTGCCTACTTATCACCCTTTCTGTTCCCAACTCCTGGCAACCACTGATCTTTTTACAGTCTTCACAGTTTTGTCTTCCAGGATGTCATAGTAGAAAATCGTACAGCATCTAGCCTTTTCAGATTGGCTTTTTTTATTTAATAATATCCATTTAAGGCTCTTCCATATCTTGCATGGCATGATAGCTCTTTTTCTGTGTGTTGAATAATATTCCGTTACTATAGTTTATTTGTTAACCTACTGAATGACATCTTGGTTGCTTTCAAAGTTAGGTAATGATGAATAAAGCTCCTATCCATATGCAGGTTTTTTCTGTGGATATAAGTTTTTAACTCCTTTGGATAAAGATCAAGGAGTGCGATTTCTGGATCATAGAGCAAGAGTATGTTTACTTTTGTAAGAAACCCCCAACTGTCTTCCAAAGTGGCTAAACCATTTTGTAATCCCACCAGCAATGAAAGAGAGTCCTTGCTGTCCCACACCCATGCCAACATTATGTGTTGTCTGTGTTCTAGATTTGGGCCGTTTTAATAGGTTTGTTATCTTATTATTTTATTTTGCATTTCCTTGATGACATGTGATATGGAACATCTTTTCATATATTTAATTGCCATCTGTATTTCCTCTTTGGCAAGGTGGTCTGTTAAGGTCTTTGCTTCATTTTTTAGTCAGGTTGTTTATTTTCTTATTGTTGAAGTTTTAAAAGTTCTTTATATATTTTTTATAACACTCATCATATTTGTCACTTGTAAACATTTTTGTCCCATTCTGTGCCTCGTTTTCTCATTCTCTTGACATTGTCTTTTGCAGAGCAGAGTTTTTAATTTTAAAGAAGTCCAGCTTATCAATTTCTTTGGTGAATTGTGTATTTGGTGTTGTATCTAAAATCTCATCGCCATACCCAAGGTCATCTAGGTAATTTTCCTATATTATCTTCTAGGAGTTTTTAGTTTTGTATTTTACATTTAGATCTGTAATCATCTTGAGTTAATTTTTGTGAAAGGTATAAGGTTTGTATCTAGATTCCTTATTTATTTTTTTGCATGTGAACGTCATAGTGTGTTACATAGTTCAGCCATGAACAATTTTACACATTCATAATTATTTAGAAACTAAAGTGATTTATTAAAAAAAACACAACTGGTGATGAATGGAAGCAGAGAACGTGAGTTGGGGATGAGGAATCGTGGAAGAGTTAAATCCGTATTTTGTGTAGTGAGTAGACTGAAGAAAAACTAGAGGAAATCAGTAGTGAATGGCTAAAATAGAAAATCATGAAAAGTAGCTAAAGCATTGAAAGGGGCTGCTTCTGTAGATCTAGGGTCTGGATAATGGGAGTGCAGTGGGACTTTTTCATCATAAATCTTGCAGAACTCTTCGACTTTTTAAACTATGAACATACATTATTTTGATTGAAAATGGAATTAAAATGTGCCTTTGACTTTGATATTCTCTTCCATATTGTACGTGTGATTGTTTTAATATTAAGAACAGTTTACAACTCTAAAAATGCTTGAGTTAAATGTTCACTTGATGTGCCAGGTTGATTATATGGATTGCTGTTCTTTCTTGGCCAATAGACACATGCTTCTATTAGGATATAAAACCTACTTTGAGAAGTATGGATTTAAATATTTCTTCATTACATAGAACAGTGCTATGAACATTTAAGAACATAAATAATTTTTGATAAGGAGAAAGTTATGATAGTGGCCACTAGTATATGAATGAAAAGTTGTTAAAGGATACCCTAAAACTTTGGATATTTTGTTATTGAAAATGCCTATCCTTAATTTGAAATTTGTTGTCCATCTACCTGGTTGTTTATCAAGAATCTACATTTGGGAGGATAGTATATTATGTGTTGAAACGTTTACTCAAGTGTAGTTTCGAAGTTTTTGTAACTAGAGATATGACGGCTCTACAAAAATCTCATTGTATGAGGAAGCATTCCCTAGAGATAAATACTTATGTGGGATTTTTTTTTCTTTTAAAAACAATTTGAGAAAATTTACTATGTTCAGTAACTTTAAATTTTTGAAATTGAGATTTCTATCAAGTCAAGGGCTAGGAAGGACATCATCATTAGTAATGTTCTGTTACGCTTCTGTGCTAGGCGGAAGGAAGTACATGACAACAGATGGATTAGATGATCTCATAGCTATTTTTCCATTTAAATGAAGAATTCTTGTTTTATTTTTGATAAATTGAGAAAAACAATCATTCCATGTATGATATTTTACAACAGGGATTAGATTGTGAAAGAATCATTGTCTATATTCCAGTACCAATATAGAAGGCTTTCATATTGATGATTATTGAAACCTATGAAAGAGAGTATCATGAATATATTTTTTAAAAGAAATCAATACAGCCCTGGCCGGTTTGGCTCAGCGGTTAGAGCGTCGGCCTGCGGTCCGGAGAGACCCGGGTTCGGTTCCCGCTAAGGGCATGTACCTCGGTTGCAGTTTGTCCCCGGCCCTGGTTGGTCGTGCGGGTGGCAGCCACTCGATGTGGCCCTTTCACGTCGATGTTTCTCTCTCTGTCTCTCTCTTCCTCTCTCTCCCTCCTACTCTGTCTGAACAAAAAATGAAAAAAAAAAAAAAAAAAAAAAGAAATCAATACAATTCACCTAATATACAAGAAATACATAATAGTTATTTCATGCAAAGATGATAGTAATGTCAAATACTGTAAAGTCATGGGTTTAGAGGAGCAAGAGGAAAGTAAGGGGAAGTGACTTATGAATGGGCAAAGACAATTTGATGTTTGGCTTTTACTGTAAACAGTTTTAATTGTAGGAGACAAAAGGGAATGTTGCCCAGTTTTGCTCAAAGAAACTGTTCTTTTTCTTTAGTTATGAAATAAAAAATATAATAAAGAACTAATTGTGTGTGTACAACATTGAGCAAAAATTACAAAATATTTTTTCTAATTGGTATAGTTATGTTCATTCCTTTTATAGTTCTCCTCACATATTACTCACCAAATTGCTTTAATTCTCCAAGTGATATATATGCTAATATGACACAGACATCAGTGACAGCTCAGCTGTGCTGTACTTCAGCCATAAAAATTAAGAGATGATATATGGTGGAAGTTTAATTTCAATAACTTGTTAAGTTTTATGGAATTTTCTTAGCACAAAATTCTGAGGTTAGTTTGGAGGATTACATGGAAAATATGAAAAAAGAGTAATCTATATCAAGGTGATAAAATGTTTTGAAACTTCTCAAGTTATTAAAATTCTTTCATACTTTCATTATTAAAAAAAAATAATGATTACTCATTTCACTGCTGCTTATATTTCCCAGTCATATATTGACCTATTTGCAAGGCAGATATTTTCCTTTCTTTAGAGATTTCATAATCTGGTAAGACTGTCACGGTCATTTAGGTAGGTAGTTGGAGAACGTAAGAGAGTTGGAGGGCTATAGGAATGTTTGACTCAGAGTGCTAGTGCATAAGGTTAAAGGCATCCATGAATGCTCCAGAACTCTGCCATAAGGCTAAAACAGTTGGGCTCACTGAAAGAAGAAATATTGGATTTTACGAAATTTGGTGAAGATGCAATTATGATATAGTTATAGCGTGACCGGTATGTGTGTCTGTAAAAGACAAAGAGTTTTTGTTGTGATGGTAGATGAGGAACCAAGGGGCCTCCCGTGACCTTATTTCACACAGGCTTAATCATTTTTTTATTTTAAACTGATGTCTTCTCATATGGAAAATATGGGAGTTATTCTATAGTCATGAAAACTTTGCGGGGGAGGAGTAAATAATTTCAGAAATAAAATGTTCAGGAGCAATCCACTGAAACATTCTTGACTTACATCCGGAGACACTGTGGTAGTGTGAAAGGATATATTCTTTTACCTCACCATTTAAACTTTGAGTCCCGTTATCATATCACCAATATCATACCATGAATATCTTCAGAGTTTCTCTTTATTGTGATTACAAATGCATAATTTTATTATGATCATAAATGCATAATTTTTTTATTAAACAGTTGTAAATCATATTATTTTATCAATAATTTATTAAATGTAAACATTTAAAATAGTTTCTAATTTTTTAAATATAAATCAGAGACATTTACTACATTCACAGTGTTATACAACTATTACCACTATCTAGTTCCATAACATTTTCATCACCTTTTCCTTGTGGGTTTATCTGTGTATTTACAGTGTTGTATTTTACAAGTAAGTCATAGGGAATATAGTCAATAATATTGTGATAAGTATGCATGGTGTCAGTTACAGTACTGGAAATATTGAGGGGAACTGTATGTTAAATATGTGATTGTCTAACCTCCAAGCTGTACACCTGAAATCAAGACAAAATAAAATTGAAAGGACAAAAAAAAAAGAATTATCCAAGGAAGAAGAAGATTTCAAGATTGATCACAATATCAAATTGCATAGAATCGGCAAGAAAGATAGGACCTATGGAGTCCTTTGAAATGATCAATGTTGAGATCATTGGCAATTGAAGCAAAAGCGTTTTCAGTGGTAAAACTGTGACAAAGCTTGACTAAAGCAGGTTTAAATTTAGAAATTTAGCTGTGAAAGTGAGAAAAGAGTGAGGGACTTTGCTGTCAAAAAACATATGTAAAAGTGTCCCTAATTATCTTCGGATGTATTTCTTTCCGTGACTTATCTTTTGGTTGTTTATAGATTGTTATCACCTCCCTGCCACAAGAGATGGTGCACATCCCTCTACCTTTTTATTTGTTTGTTTGTTTATTTATTTATTTATTTATTGATTGATTGATTGATTGATTTCTCCCACTTAGAAGGGACCACAAATTGAAATTTGATTACTTAGGAATAATTATTTTTTAAATTTATCATATTTTATAATTTGTTATTTTTTAGGTATATACTATAGCACTTTTATGAGCCAGGACTGTTCTAAGTGCTTTGGAAATACACGCTCATTTAATAATAATAACTGTTTGAAGTGAATACTGTTTTCATCCCTGTTCTATAGATGAGGAAACTGATAGCAAGGCACATAGCTAGTAAGTGAGCATAATGTTCTCAGTTCTTCTAATTTTTATTGGTTGAAGTGTCAGAACTTTTTAACTTAAAGGCCTTATGATTACAAATCATACCTTTTAATAAATAAGAGAATAAAAATAATACCTGATAGAAGAACTCTAGGGAATCCTTTAATATTTATTAATATACTAAACTTTTATTTATTTCATTTCAATTCAGTCAGATGCATTTGGCTGTCTTTTTAGAACTCAATAGAGTTAGGTGCTCATAGAGCACGAGGTTGCTCCAGGTTACTCATTAAGTACTATTCCTTCCTTCACTCACATATTGTTCATTTGTCTTGTCTGTTAGCATCATAAAGAATGTCAATAAATAGGCTGTATTTACTATCTTGCACTTGTTCAGTTTTTTGGCTAGCCTTTGAAATCAGATGCTTGTAAAATGTAAGTGTATTTATTTTGTGCATAATTCCCTTTTACATTAGGCTACCCTGCTTGCTGGATTACTCTTTTAAAAAAATTTTTTTTTCTTTATTGCTTTTAGAGAGAAAGGAAGGGAGAGGGAGAGAGAGAAACATCGATGAGAGAGAACATTGATTGGCCGCCTCCTGCATGCCCCCCCCCCCCAGGGATCGGGCAGACCCACAACCTGGGCATGTGCCCTGACTAGGAGTCAAGCTGACGACCTCTTGGTGCATGGGTCGATGCTCAACCACTGAGCCACACCGGCCAAGCTAGATTACTCTTTTAATAACAATCAATTTGTAATAATGGCTTATGGAGTTTACCAATTTCAGTGAATTCCTGATCATTTTAGCTACTTGTTTATTGATGGAGGAAGAAATGTACTTAGAAGGCTTACTCTATACCTACTAAAATGTATTGCAGATTTGACTACTGAGTCGTTTTATGACTGTCTCCTTTTTGTTTTTAACACACCTTTTTTCCATGTGAATGCATCTCTAAAATTATTGGGTTTCTAGAAACAGAGAACAGACGGCTACTCATACATTACGACACATACAGTGGGGTCAGAGGACTTTCATCACTCCCCTCGTGGTCAGCGTGTGAGCTGTCATGTGGTGGACATCTGTGGCTCTTTGCAGTCGTCCCAGCTGCTGTTTTGGAGTCCCTCAGTTCTGGTGTCAGTCCTCTTTAAGTAATTTACATTCAAGCAGTTGTGTTTCTCAGTTGTTTATTAGTCTGAATAAAGAAAGATCATTCTGAATCAATAAGTTATGAAGTCTCAAATAAGGATGCTCTTTAGATTGTCCTATAGTTGTACAAACTGATTTATTAATGTTGATTGATATTTTTTTACTCATCAGCATTGCCAGATTTGGTAATCAAAACTTTATTAATGAAACTGTCTGAGTGGACACATTTCTATATTTGTATACCTGTTAACAAAGCACTACAAAAGAAAATGAAGCATAGATTAACTGTGGAAAAAGACCAAATATAACGATATAAATCATGATTTATATCAGTAGACCTCTGATATTTATAACTAATATCCAAACCGTGAGCAACTCCTAAGGGTCTATGACATGAAAAGATCTGTAATTTTCTGTAGCTATGAATTCTAATCTAATTTTGCACTTCAGATTTGTAGGTGGGAGAGTTGCTTATTTATCCACATACAGTGTGAGGTTTTGCTCTATACTTGTCACTGCAGTAATATTTGACATATTCAAAACATTGTGTCTTTTTGGAGAAATGGTCATCAAATCAAAAGGAAAATTTTAGTGAATATTGAAAGTACTTTTAACTTGAAAAAAATATACAGCAGAAACATGTTTCCTGAGAGCAGCGTGGCTTTGAAAATGCTAGTAGCTAGTAGAAAAGTTTATGTTTTGTAAATGTACAGAAATATTAAGGTCTTACAAAGCCTAGCCAGTATGTCAAAGGTATTTTGTATGGAATCTTTAAAGAAATTCTATAATAGAGGGCATTAAGTTTCTTAAAACAAAAACCAAGACAAACAAAAACATAAAACACTATTGGTTGTTAATTTAAAGGATAAATTTGTAAATTCTCTGATTCTTAGAAAGAAATTGGTTTATTAAGAAATTTTATTCACTCTAAGGACTCTGCTATGTACATAAGAATTTACTAAATAGAAAAAAATCTTCAACTTTTTGTTAAATTACCATGAAATTTGAAATAAAGTCTAATAATTAATTTTATTGTATCAGCTCATATTTACATTGAATTGCACATATTTAAGTTGTTCTTCAGAGGTATTTTTGTTACACAAGTTTTACAGAATAAATATATTATTATTTTCAAAAGTAAAAAATCATTACTCTTTAGATATTACTAAAATTAATAATACGAAATTTTAAAAAATGTAGTTTAGGATATATTTTGGGCATGTAACATTGTATTAAAGTATCTTCTGTTAAAAATCTTTCAATCTTGTATTTTCTTTCGGGTTAAATAAGAATGCATCTATGAATCATATTGATTTTATTTTGTTAAAGACTATAAGAAATTATTAACAGCAAACTCATAATTATAGTTGACAATATGAAAATTGTTAGGACTATAAAATTGCTTTATGGATAACATGTAAGTTATGATTGTATTTCATTTGATGTTTATTTTATTAAATTATAAATAATTAAAATGTGTTTTTTTCCTCCAAAGTCTCCAAATAATGTGAAATATTAAAGAAACCATTATCTGATTAGGTAAGGATTTAAGACAATCCTATTACAAAATAGCATCCCTGAGTTTTACAACTTTAAACCAACATGCAGAATTAGTTATTTTTTTAATTCAAGATGAAAACAAATGTGAAATTTGCCTGATCTTGGACATAATGAAATAATCTATCTAAATAAGCATAACCTCTTAGAGAAAATCATTTCTGTAAGGAGACATTGTTTCTGAAAATCACTTGTTTCTTGAGGTGATAAACATGTCTGATTAGGGTAATCACTGGACACGATTGATTTATATTAGAATGTATTCAAAATTATTATGAAAAAGATACTGTGGAATTGGAGGATTTTATGCACTGAATAGAAAAGTGGAATAGAGCCCTGGCCGGTTTGGCTCAGCGGTTAGAGGATCGGCCTGTGGTCCAGAGAGACCCGGGTTCGGTTCCCGCTAGGGGCACGTACCTTGGTTGCAATTTGTCCCCGGCCCTGGTTGGTCATGCAGGAGGCAGCCACTTGATGTGTCCCTTTCACGTCGATGTTTCTCTCTCTCTCTCTCTCTCTCTCTCTCTCTCTCTCCCTCCTTCTCTCTCCCTCCCACTCTATCTGAACAAAAAATGGAAAAATGTCCTCAGGTGAGGATAAAAAAAAGAGAAAAGAAAAGTGGAATAGTGGTAATATTGTATGTTGAAATTGCTGAGGACATTGATGAATAATCCTCAAGCCTTTTATAAATTCCAGGTGGACAGATGACATGACTAGCTTGTCATGCACATTTATGCTGAGCTTGTTTCTCAGTAAATTCTAAATTATATTCATAGAAGTAATACGAATGATTAGAAAAGTATAGATTTTTGGACTAACCTGTGGATATATGATCCTCTATCCCCTTTCAGGTAAGTAGAAATGCTCAGACAGAAAAAGGGGTGGAGGTTGCAGAACCTCCAGTGGTCAGAAATGAAAAGAGAACTGAAGCGAGAGTTTTACTTCATTGGTCAAAGAGGTCATTTTTCCTGTGTACACGTTCTCTGGGGTTGTATTACTGCCATTGTGGTGATGGGATGTTAGGGATTCAGTGCAGGTCAGGAGGGCAGTGAGTCTCCTGTGCACATTGTTTAATCAAGTTCGAATTTTGCTGTCCCCGTAACACAGGAATTTCAAGCCAAACAATTGTCATAAATAATTTCTGTACTCTTGCAAAAGCATATTCTAAGTTATTCAGAAGGTAATGCAAAGCCCATGCAGATGCAAATCCTATGAAAGAATATCCCCTCTGAAGATAAGTTCAAAATAAAAATTCTAGCCACATGAATTATCTAACATGATATAGTCAATAGCCCAAAAAAGGAGGATTATTGCCATAAACATGAAATAATACAAGCAATATAAAGTAATATACAATAGATATTTGAAGTGATTAAGCCGATTTTAAAGGAATATTAAATATAGTAAAATGGAGCAAAGGACAAATACATAGAAAATAGGAAAACAGAGTAAGATGGTAGAAATAAATCAGTCAATTAATCATGTGAACATAAACTCTCCTGTTAAAAGACAGATTCTAGATTCTATAAAGTAGACAGTCCAACTTTATGCTGTTTATAAGAAACACATGTAAAACATAGGGGGTCATAAAGTTTGGAAACATAAAATAATATACCAGACAAATATGAATCAAAATGTAACTTCTGTGGGACTTTTATTATCATACAAAAAGTACACCTTTTTTTTTTTTTTTTTATCCTCACCTGAGGACATTTTTTCATTTTTTGTTCAGATAGAGTGGGAGGGAGAGAGAGGAAGAGAGAGAGAGAAACATCGACGTGAAAGGGACACATCTAGTGGCTGCCACCCGCACGACCAACCAGGGCCGGGGACGAACTGCAACCAAAGTACATGCCCTTAGCGGGAACCGAACCCGGGTCTCTCTGGACCGCAGGCCGACGCTCTAACCGCTGAGCCAAACCGGCCAGGGCCAAAAAGTACACCTTAAGGCAGTGCATGTTGCTTGGAATAGGGAAGACCAAATGACTGGGAAGATATAATTCTGAGGACCTGTAATCACCTGACAGCATACCTCAAAATACAGAAAGCAATAATTGACTCAATTACAAGTTGAAATTTAAAAATCCAAAATAACATTGAAAGTTGTTAAAATACCTCTCACAAAAACCAATATATTAAGCAGATGAGAAAACAGCAAGAAAATAGAAGATTTGAACAGTATATTTTAACAAGGTTACTTGGATAGATGGATGGATGGATAAATGGATGGATGATAGATAGATCCCTTTAACAATTAGACAATGTACATGTTTTAAAGCATACTAAAACATAACGATATTTCACTGGACACTAGGGCCACAAAGGACTTCTTAACCAGAGAATTAACATACAGTTCAAGTTTTCTGTAATAATTTAATTAAACAAAGATTGTCTCTCCCACAAATATAAAGTACACATATAAGAAAATTCATGGGCCCAAGAAGAAATTTAAAGATTATGAAACATTTAAAATTGAACAGCAGCCAAAAACACTGTGTATATCAGAACTTGAAGCCAAAGAATTAGTGTAGTTTTAAGTGCATATTTAGCAATGTTAAAGATTGATGAGCCAAGCTTTCAGCCCACACCATGCGATCTCAGAAACAGGATGTGCAGTGAAGAGTATCCTCAGGATGACGCTGAAGGGAGATCCAGGATACTGTAACACAATGGCTATAGAGAGCGCCAGGCCATCTTGGAGCAGGGGCTGGTCAGAGTGCCCGGAGGGATGAATCCAAGGGTGCTGGTGATGGAGGGTGATTATTTGATGTGTCAGGTTGTCTTGAGTTAGAATTGAAATATGGAAAACGTGAATTGTTTTTAATATTTCCCCCATTCTCATTGTCCATCTATTTCATGTTTATATTTCTAAATGAATATTTTTCAGATTTATTTTCTAATTTCTTGGGAAATAGTCATTTTTCATAGTTTATTTCCTTTTTAAAATTAAGGATCTTTTTTGTTTGTTTGTTTTTGTTTTACTAAGTTTAAAAGGAAGCTCTTTTGTTCTGTTTAGAATATATGCTGATTAGACAACAAAGAATACCTTCTTGAAACTATTCATCTGAGGACAATTTTAAATTTTAAGTTCTACTTTTTCAGAGATTGATTTCCTTATATTCTTTGATTGGGAATAGACTTTTACTTTTGATCTAAAGAGAGCTTTGTTGTACTCTCGAGGGAGAGTTGCAAGTTGACAAGAGAAAGATGAAACACAAAGCAAGCGCTGTGCTTACTGACAAAATGAACAAAACGGACACAGTATGTCATGGGCTGCTTGTCTCCCTCAAGAGGCAAGGACGAGGCCAATCTGGGCTATCCTTTTATTAAGTTAGAACAGCTGGAGTTTGACATTTTTCTTCCCTAAATCTAAAGACTGGATCATGTTCATATTGGATCTTACTTGTCTTTTACACATTTGGTCTTCTGTGTTCTTTTTGGCTTGGGATCTTGGTTAGTGTGCAGTATGAATTTGAGGGGGAAAAAATCTTTTTCATTTCAGGATGGAGTATTTAAAATAAACAGGCCGTGTGTTTATTACTGTGGAAACGAGACAGTAAACAGAATGATTTCAAAAGACTAAGTGATTAAATGCCAACAGGACTGTATTAATACTATTATTCTTTTATAACTTTTGTTTCTATCATAATTATTGAAATGCTTTCTGAAACAATTATATGATATATATGTTCATTTTTTTGCCATGCAAACGTGATTTCTTTTTAGAGTAAGTCATTTCTACTGAATGAAGAAACTTGAAGATATAATGTGTACAGCAGTTATGATAGCTAGAACCTTCTGAAGGTGTTAAATTCTCAGAAATTATGTGATAACATTTTTCATGTTTGTTAACTACCAGTGAAATAGTGACTTTGTATTTCGCGATTTTGCCGTATCCATCTGCTTTCTTCTATAGTCTTTTCATGGAAGTGCACTCTGAAAACCTGTCCAGCTCTCTTGGTATATAACTTAAAATTTTATATAACACAGGAAGTTATTTCTCTTTCCAGTGGATCATTTTGTGCCTGATAAGACATTTGGATAAACTTGATGAGACCAAAGTTGCTAGAAAGTCAATCCAGTTTGACTCTCATTATGGCAGTTCCACCAACCTTATCTTGAAGCAAATCCCTGTTGTTTAATTGAAACAAACTTTATTTTCTAATTACTAAGTGTATTAGTTTTCTGTCATTGCACAACAAATTGTTACAAACTTAGCAGCTTAAAGCACCAACCATTATCTCAGTTTCTGTAAGTCAGAGGTCCAGACATGTCGCAACTGGGTTCACTGCTCAGGATCTTCCTAGGCTGAAATCAGTGTCAGCAGGACTGCATTCTCATCTGGAGCTCAGATTCTTCCAAGCTCACATGTTTGTTGGCAGCATTCATTTCCTCGCTGGCTCTTAGCCCCGGGTTCTCATCTGCTAGAGGACATGTCATGGCATCCTCCATTTTCAAATCCAGCAACAGAGAATTTCCTTCAAGTTGAATCAGTTCTTCACGAAGGTCCATCAAAGGGCTCATTTGATTTGATCTGGCCCAGCCAGAGTAATCTTCCTTTTACAGTCTGCTGTGCCCTGTCACCTAACCTAATCATGTGAGTGACTATCTCATTAAATTCACAAGTTTTGACCTACATACTAAAGGAGAGGGTTATAAAGGCATGTGTACCAGAGGGTGGGAATCTTGAGCGCCACCTGAGAATTCTGCCGACCACTAAAACACTAGAGGCTATTAGGTATGCATTCATTTTCTTTTTTACGTCTTCATATGTGTCAGTATGCTTTTCTTCCTCTAGTGTCATGAAAGGAAGAATATTCTGTTCTAAGTCTGGATTCTTCTGTCCTGGTCTTTTCCACCTCTTTAATTCAGTGCATTAGACCTGCACTCTCTCACTTAGTTTTATGCTTGTGT
The DNA here is from genome assembly GCA_030848825.1 of Tadarida brasiliensis. NCBI lineage: Eukaryota > Metazoa > Chordata > Mammalia > Chiroptera > Molossidae > Tadarida > Tadarida brasiliensis. The sequence continues at coordinate 54,903,066 of CM061258.1, forward strand.
TTTTATTTTCCCTTGTTATGCTCCTTCCCTTTTTATTTACATGTTTTCTAGTCCTCAATTCTTTTCACTCAAGCAAAGCTGTCTGCACTTTTCTATGGCAAAGGTTTAAGTTCACTCTCTTTTTTGCATGGAACTTTTCCAAACGTCTAATCTTTCTGTCTCTGATCTTCGCACCTATTCTAATCTACCACCAGAGGGACGTTCCTAAAATTTAATCACATCATTCTGCTTAAAACAGTTATTGAGTTCACTTAATTGTCTTTAGCAGAGGACCGAGTATGTCCTATAGACATGTTACATTTGACCCTTACATGTAGAAAAAAATTTAAACAAGTTTCCAATAATTATAATCAGCTTATATGTATCTAAAAATCAAGGTTTCTGTCTTCTCTTGAAAAATTAGAAATCTGAATAATCTGCCCCCATTTCCACAAGACAACAATGCACTACTGATACCTAGTGATGGCCCCTGTAGATGGGAAATGCTTTCTATATTTGCCAGTCCATCAACTTTTCCATCTACTTTACCTGCCTTGCCCTTGAAGATAGTTGATGTTACAGCCGCCGACCTAGAGAATAAAGGCTAAATGTTTTAACATGGCATTCATATTTTTTCCTAACTTCATCCCATTCTTTCTTTTTTTAAAAATTGTACCTTTATTGTTGAAAGTATTACAAATGTCCCCCCCCCCAGCCCACTCCTGCCCCTCTCATGACTTTACTGCAATATTGTCTGTGTCCATTGTTATGCATATATGCATATAAGTTCTTTGGTTCATCTCTTCCCACCCCCCTCCCCTCTTCTTTCTGAGGTTTGTCAGTCTGTTCCCTACTTCCATGTCTCTGGATCTATTTTGTTTGTCAGTTTATTTTGTTCATTGGATTCCACATATAAGTGAGATCATGTGATACTTATCTTTCTCTGACTGGCTTATTTTGCTCAGCATTGTACTCTCCAGGTCCCTCCATGCTGTCTCAATGGGTAAGAGATCCTTCTTTTTTAACAGCTTCTGTGAATGTACCACAGCTTTTTTATCCACTCATCTACTGATGGGCACTTGGGCTGTTTCCAGATCTTAGCTATTGTAAATAATGCTGCTGTGAACATAGGGGTGCATCAGAATTCTTAGGACATATTTCTAGAAGTGGGATCACTGGGTCAAATGGCAGTTCTATTTTTAATTTTTTGAGGAAACTCCATACTGTTTTCCATAGTGAGTGCACCAGTCTGCATTCCCACCAGCAGTGTATTGGAGTCCCCTTTTCTCTACATCCTTGCCAGCATGTGTTTGATGATTTGTTGATGGCAGCCATTCTGGCAGGTGTGAGGTGATACCTCATTGTCGTTTTAATTTGCATCTCTCTGATAATAAGTGATTGAGCATTTTTTTATATGTCTCTTGGCCATCTGTATGTCCTTTGGAGAAGTGTCTATGTAGGTCCTTTGTCCAATTTTTAATTGGATTGTTTCTCTTCCTTTTAAGTTGTATGCATTCTTTATATATTTTGGAAATTAACCCCTTATGAGATGTATTGTTGGCAAATATAGCTTCCCAAACAGTGGAATCCCTTTTCATTTTGTTGATGGTTTATTTTGCTCTGCAGAAGCTTTTTATTTTGATCACAATACTGGATATCAAATTATATTCTAAAGTCATTGTAATCAAAACAGCCTGGTACTGGCATAAGAACAGGCATATAGATCAGTGGAACAGAACAGAGAACTCAGAAATTGACCCAAGTCATTGTGCTCAATTAATATTTGACAAAGGTGACAAGAGCATAAAATGGAGTAAAGACAGCCTCTTTAATAATAAATGGTATTGGGAAAATTGGACAGCTAACATGCAAAAAAATGAAACTAGACCACCAACTTCACCATACATAAGAATAAACTCAAAATGGGTAAAAGACTTAAATGTAGTGAATCCATAACAATCTTAGAAGGAAAGTAGGCAGCAAAATCTCAGATATCTCATATAGCAGATTTTTCACCGATACATCGCCTAGGGCAAGCAAAACAAAGGGGAAAAAAATTAACAAATGGGACTACCCCATTCATTGTTCTCAAACCATGTTGCATTTTAGTTGGATGATGACATTTCAGTTTCTCCTGCCAGATTTCCATAAAGACAGGAAGTATGTTTTGATAATACTTTCTTTCTCAGCCCGGACACAATTTCTAACACATACTAGGAACTTGGTGAAATTGATTTGAATGGTGCTGATTATACTTTCACACTGACAATACTGATTTTATGTGTCCATTTAATTGCTCAAAAGGCAATGTAGACAAGTAATGTCAGCTCTCTATCACTATTGAAAAAATCTTTAAAAAATAAACTTTATTCTCTACCAAAAGTGAATCAATAGAGTCATTTTGATTTACAAAGAATAATCCACTATAGTACTGTGGTGGTGGCAGTGCTGGTAGAAACCCTTCAACATTATCAGTGTCTTGATCTTTTCATTCTTTCATTGGAGTTTGTTATATGTTCTGCCTTCTGGAGAACACAGGGAAAGCAAGGGTTCCAGTTAGCTCTGGTTCCTTTCTTTGACAGATAATGGAAAGGTTTGCTGTTTGTTGAAATTCACCAATCAACAACTATTTGTAACTTTCTAAATAGGTTTTCTAACCCTTGGTAATCATTAAAGGACATTTTAAACAATTATTTTTTAAAGGTGTTGAGAATGATGGGCTTTGTTATTGGAGAATTAAATACAGATTATTGATGAAGTTTCCACTATATATTTTTTATGATTATATTAAAACATGAAAGTCTAGATGGGGTTGTTGAACAAATGTAAATCTAGAAGGATGAAGCTTATGGTGCTGTATGTACTTAAATTGCCCTATTAGGCTTTGAGGATGACCTTTCCTATATAGCTTTTAATTTTGTTTTTCAGAAATGTCATATTGAACATTTAAAAAATATATCTTTCTCTTCATTTTTCCACACAAGTATTTTTGCATGAAATTAGAAGTAGCTACTGATGTTAAAAAGAATCATAGGTTATTTTGGACAAGGAGAAGAAAATCATGTTTAATCCATGACAGGGTGGTTCCTCTAGGCTGCTCACTAATGAGACAATAACAGTGGAAAAATCTGCATCATTACTTTTTTTCTCTCTCTCAGTTAAATTGTGAGCAACTCTTTTTCATCCTGTTTTTGTGTTGATCTCATAGGTTCAATACATTCTGGACTCTTCCCCTTTTCAGTGGTAGTTCATAGTGACGGCACGAGTTGTCTACAAGAAATTGTTTTGTGCCTATGTTCCAACCACAGTCATTATTTGCAATACCCTGGTTTTATTTTTAGATACTGTTCCAGTAGTTATTTGTTTTGTTGTTTATAGTGTTCAACCCACACTCATGAAAAAAAAAGAAAAAAACCTGGAAAAAAGTAGTTCTTACCTTCTTCACATTTTTCTTTTTATTTATTTATTTTTATCGAATTGGCCAGAGGATGAATGACCAGGGCACAGTGGGGGAATTTAGGAAATTAGTTATCTTTAGGATATAACCTTATAATTTATAAAACTGTTATGCTACCTGTATTAGAGTTTTTCAGAGAAACAGTCAGTATAATACATATACATATGTATATAAAATGAGGTATTGGCTCACACAATTATTTTGGCTGAGAAGTCTCACTATCTGCCATTGTAATCTGGAGACTCAGCAAAGCCTGTGATGTAGTTCAAAGGCCTGATAGCTATAGAGCTGATGGTATAGAATTTTAGTCCAAGTCAGAAGATCTGAGAACCAAGAATACTGACGGCAGAAGACCTGTGTCTCACTCAGCTCAACTTGTCAGGCAGAGCGTGAATTCATCTTTCCTCTGCCTTTTTGTTCCATTCTGGTCCTCAACTGATTGGATGATGCCCACATGCGTTGCGAAGGGAATCTGTTTTACTCAGTCCACCCATTTAAATGCTACTCTCTTCTAGAAACACCTCACAGGCACACTCAGAGTAATGTCAATCCAGCCAGCTGGGCATCCAGTGACCCAGGAAGTAGACACATAACATTAAACATCACACTAGCTATAGTCTTGATTAAGAGAGTCTGATTCCAGTTCTATATATTGGTATCTTGATCAATATTTCATGCTGCTACTATTATCTTGAAAATGTGCTTATGTATTCTGAGGTTGATGTACTTGTGAAAAATACTGAATATGATATTAATGAGCACTTTTTGTAACATTTCTGACACGATATAATGAGTATTTTTTATAAGTCTCTTTGGGGGCAGGGGCATTTGTTTGTTTCTCCTTGTACCTTTGATGCATCTATTAGTATTTGGTGGAAATTTTCTTAAAACTATTTATTGAATTAAAATGATAAGGCTGAATAATTCTTTGAAGTTATATAGTAATTTTTTTTTTTTTTGGAGTGCCACCCATCTAATACCTGTTAATTAAGATAAATAAGTTGGTCAATAGTATTATTCCAACATTTTCAAGTTCAAAAATTCAGATCACAGCTTGTTGGTAAAGGAACCATATCTAGGTTATAATATTTATCTCATGTATATCTGGTTCTGGAACTTAAGTACCAAGAATGTGGATAACATTATAAAAATAGAGAATTTCAAATTTTAGGGCATTTTGAAATACATTCTATTTTTCTTCATATTTTTAGCTTCAGCTAAAAGGAACATATACATAAGAAGAAAAAGATATATTACGAAGAAACAAAATTTTAATCTGATTGTCAGTCTTTGATATGCCATTTAGTTGTAGGACATGGCTATTAAAACCAATTTAATTGTTAAATTGGACAACCTTAAAATTTAAAGTAGACTTTGAATGTATGCTCATTAAACACAGTTGTTGCCAGGATAGAGTTGTTTAAAGTGAAAATCTCAGTTAAACATAACTAAATAAATGGACATTTCTTTTCAGGTAGCTATTCCAATAGATATTGAACTCCAGAAAAATCTTTCTATATTGTACAGTTCAGTTGGTCAGATTTCTGAAGATCATTGAGAGGAAATATAAACAAATGACCTTTGAAGTTTGGGATGTGTTAGGAATATCCATATAAATGAAAGAATTTTGGTCAAGGAGAAGGTAAAGACAGAATGGAAAATATTTTGGCCTCCCAATAATGCTTGGCTTCTATTTCTTATAAGATTAATGTGTGGTGAACTGGATAGTAGCTTTCTCCAGTTTAGGAAAGCTACCTAACCTTGTGGGAATCGTCTTCATTTGTTTGCTTAAAATCAACACTTTCTTGGTAATTCTAAGGGGACACGGAATGTGACTATTGCAGTCACTTAATATATTGAATTCCTTTGGGAAGAGTTTAGGTCAAGTCATTTGAAAAGCAATCAGCCATCCCCATCCATGTTCAATCCTTCTGTAATTTCATTTGGCTTTTGCATTGACCCAGTTATCAATACTTGGGTGGCAAATTTGAGTTTATCTAAAGCATGGACTTGTAAAAAGCTTGCCATGTACTGGTAGAAGTTTACTTATCTAGATAAGAAATTAAATAAATCTTTCCTAAAAAAAAAGAGCTCTGTACATGACAGGTACAACAGGCACCATGACCTTCTTTAATTTACAGCCAAACACTGATTTATAGAATTATGATCATTTTTAACAAGTGTACATTATGTAGTTTTCTGAACTGGTTTATTAAGGGGAATGCTTTTTTCTCTCTTAATATATTGTAATAATGACAGTAAGTACCAAAGCATTTCTGGTAGTTGAACATAAATCCTTGAACTGACCTTTTGAGTCATACAAAGAAAAAGTATCCTTTAGAATTTTTATTAAAGATTCATTTGCATCTGACATTGTTTCTCCGTGAATACAGTTTTTTATATAACTGTATATCTTATTGTATTCTGTATTTTCAAAATGTTACCTTCTCTACCACTACTCCCTCATTAGTTTTAGGGATTCATCCCTTAGCACCCCATCAAATGAACTCTGATTAGTACATTGTCAAAATACAATAACTGCTATACCATTTTGACATTTTTGGCAATGAGTAAGAGTTCTCATTTGTTATTGCTTCATAAGAAAGTTTGCAGAAGTGAAACTATAATATGCCAAAATAGTTGATTTTTTTTTTTGAATTCTCTGAAACTAAGTTTCTGGTTTTAATATTTGCTAACAACAAGGTGCTAGTCTATGTAACAGGACTTATTTACATAGTTACCACAAAACACTTGGTACTTCATGCATTTAATAACATTCTTTTCATTGAAAACATTAATTTTAGTCCTGAAATATTTTACCATTTTAGTCTGGCTACATTTACACTTTGAGCTTTTAAATGTTAAAATTTTATGGTTGTGGTATTTATTATAGCTTTCGTTGATTTTTCTGAAATTAATCTGTTAACATTGTAGGCCTTATAAAATACTAATACTCTTTTGCATTTATGTGAAGCATATATTCTATCTGATTCATATTTCCATAATGTAGATTGCCTTGTACTTACATATGGTAGAAACTGAAGAAAGAATATTTAATTGAATGTGAAGTTTTCCTATAGGATTCTACAGAAATTTTTTTTTACTAAATTTCACGTGTTCCTTATACTATTTTGGTCTTAGATCCAGAACTCAGAATCTGAATTTATTTCTTTTAGCTCCACAGAGACTTCTGTATTAACTGACATAATGCCTAAAACATAGTAAGTACTCAATAAATGTTACTTATTATTAGAAGAATGCTATAATATAATTTGGTTTATTTCATCACACTGGTGGAAAATATTCTCTGAGTATGTCTTCGTTATTTTCAAGACATTAATTCACTGACTTCCAGCATCTAATAGCTATAGAAATCCAGTGCCATTCTGATTCCTGATCATTCACATGTAACCTATTTTATTGCTCTAGAATCATTTAGGATTCTTTTGTTCCAAACGTTCTAAAATGTAATGATCCTATGTCTTTTTTTTTTTTTTTTTATCCTCACCCAAGGACATTTTTCCATTTTTCGTTCAGATAGAGTGGGAGGGAGAGAGAGGAAGAGAGAGAGAGAGAGAAATATCAACGTGAAAGGGACACATCGAGTGGCTGCCTCCCACATGACCAACCAGGGCTGGGGACAAATTGCAACCGAGGTACGTGCCCCTAGCGGGAACAGAACCCGGGTCTCTCTGGACCGCAGGCCGACGCCCTAACTGCTGAGCCAAACCGGCCAGGGCATGATCTTATGTCTTGATATGAGTCCTCTTTAATCCAGTGTTCTGGAACCTCAGTAGGCCCTTTCTGTCTGGAAATTTAAATCTTTTACTTCATGCATTTCTTCTTATACATTTTAATTTCTTTCTCTATTTTTTTTGTTTGGTCTAATTCTATTTTGTGGATTTTAACTGATCCTGTACTATACTGATCTTCTAATTTTCTTACATTTTCTCTCCTACTTTCAAACAACTTATTTAGTGTGTGTGTGTGTGTGTGTGTGTGTGTGTGTGTGTAGCCCAGAATTCATCCTTTGACACCTCAAGTCAGCAAGTGTAATTTCTACTTGTACCTGAGTTCTAGGAGCAGGCAGTGCCTGTGAGGAACAGTCATGTAAACATGGGTCTCACCCTCTTTTGAGGACTCTCCAGTTGCTGCCTTCTCGCAGTCATTTGCCAGTCCCTGGAAGAGATTTTTATTTTTTGGTTTTGGGTGTCTGTGTGTGTGTGTTGTTCAGTGTTTATCATTGTTTTCTCTAGCAGGGTTTGTCTAGTGCAGCTTACTTAGCTATTACCTGAATGGAAACTACTTTAATGTTAATTTTTAATTACATTTTTCTTTGCAAGAAAATTCAGTTAAATGCATGGTTAGCATCCATTGTGCTTTCCAATTCTTCTCTGTCTCATCAAAATTAGATGATACATTTTATACCTTATTGGCAGTTTTTCTATTAAGTAATTAATTATCCACCTAAAAAATATAAAATGTATTTTAGAACAATAATTATTTTTATCTTATCTCTAAGTAACTAAGAAAATGAATCAAAGTAAATATTACTACTTTTCTGTGTAAATATTTTGGATAGAAATTTGTTTCCTAGAGATCTACCAAAAAATTACAAGGAAAGTTTTTTCTGATTCTTAGTAAATATTTTTGAATAACAATGTATAGCAGAAGAATTTATAATACATAGATTTAAAAAAATAATTATTAAGCATTAAAAACTGTTTAGATATAAATTCATAAACCATACAATAAATGAGCATATTTTGTCTTGATTCCATATTTTCTCATTTAATTTAAAATAATTTAAAGATACTTGGCATGTCTATGATTTTTTTAAGGATTACTAGTTTAGAGTTTATTCGTTTATGATAACTGATTTTAAGGATAATGGAGTTATAGTTAATACGAGTTTTTATAAAATAATTTTCCCCCAAAATGTTTCTAATGTTAACATAATGTCTTTTAATATAACCAGTTATGTTATTTCATCAAATAAATATAGTTCTGTACTTTAGGTAGAATAGGGAAGGTTGGCCTCAAGTTTCTGAAATTTTTAAATGACAAAGGACCAGGATTTTATAATCAGAAAAAAATTACAAGATTCTTTAAATTTTATTTTCCTAAAGAACGTTGTTATGAAAGACCTGAGCAGTTGTTACTAAACTAGGTAAATTGGTCTAAATTCAGTAAAAAATGATTTATGATCATTCATACTATGCCCTCCTATTAAGTTTTATTTCCTAAGTATCCCATAGCATAATATTCTATCATGTTTTAAGTTTGGCCCATTATTTGTTTGCTTACTGTTTTGTGAGCCTCAGAAGCGAAGCAACAGCAGTGATCCCAGCCTCAGTGAGACTTTTCTCTGTCATAGCCACTCTGGAAGGCAACTGTGTTAAAGTGATCAACCATTTTTAGAAAGCAAATCAAATTCAGGCTAACTCAAGAGAGAGGAGTCTTTTGTCCCTTTAGGTGTTATGTTTATTGTGGCTTATTTATAAAATCCTTTATGACCAGCCTTTAGATTTTATTCAGGAATCTCTTATTGGATAAGGCATTATTTTGAATACAGTGGTTACAATTGCTTGTTTAGGACCCCACTACAAATAAATGTCAGTATTAGGATTCTAACATAAAAATTTCTAAGGTTCCCGTTTATCATATAATTTTTTTATGATCAAGGACTAAAAATAATAAAAAATAAGACTAAGTCAGGCAATTAGATTCATCCTTTTACCTATAGATTATTTGGTAGCCTTATGAGCTGCTGTGTAAGAAGTCTGATTTAAAATAAGCAATGAGAAACTTAACCAAAGGATGTAAAAATATCTCTTGATTAGATAAAGAAATAATGGTCCTGAATGGAGGAATTACACTGTTATTTATACTGGAAATAAATTAGTTCCTTATGAAATAATTTGAAAATGAATGTAATTCCAAACCAAATTCTTAGTATATTTTAATTTTTTGGTTTGTTTTTGGTTTGAAATTCATGGTCAGAATTTCTAAGGTCATGTTTGGCAAAACTATACAATACAATTTTGAAACAAATAATTGTGAGCTGAAACTTATAATCCTTAATAACAAAACAATATAAAGCTATAGTAACTTAAAGAGCATGCTACTACCAGTAAAAGGATAGCAACCAATGGGGCCGAATAGAAAACTCCAAAACATACTTAAGTATATGTACATAAATATATAGTTTCTAGTAATGGTGGCATTTTATATGAGTAGGGAGAGAATAGATCACTGAATAAATGGTGAAGAAACATTGGATATGTATTTGGACAAAAAGGAATTAAAAATGAAAACCCAGGTGAGTAGTTACTTTCTCTGATTTGAAAAGACCTTAAAAGGAAACTATTTTTAGATTTAACCCCATTAAAATATAAGTGTTCTATAAGTAATACAGGGTGGGGTAAAAGTAGATTTACAGTTGTTTGTATGGAAAATAATTCAATAATTAATAAATAATAATACAGAAATAAACTCTGTTTCGTGTACTTACAACAGTAAACCTACTTTTGCCCTGCCCTGTATTGCCAAACCAAAAACAAATATTTGCAACATTTATGACCAAGTATTCATTCATCAGTTAACAGACATTTTTTGAATTCCTATTATGAATATGAGGCTTAGATTGGGGGTGGGAAAGGGAGACAATAAACATTTATAAATAAAATGTTTTAAGATGATGACAACTGCTATGAAGATTATAAAACATTGCTTCTCAGCACCTGCACTATTGGCATTTCTTTGTAGGACTGTTTGGAGCATTCTAGAATGATTAAATTGTAGTTAGAGTAGTTAAGAAAGTGTCTCTAGAGAGGTAACATTGAACATATAGACCTGAAGTCGTGCAGTTCAGGGAGAATTTTCTAGGAAGAATGTGCAAAGACCCTGTGTTAGTTTCTGTTACCACTGTAACAAAGTACCAAAAACTTACTGGTGTTCTTATATTGTTCAGCTTCTAGAGGCTGTCAGCATTCCTTGGCTTGTGTATACATCAATTCAGTCTCTGTTTCTGTCAGCACATTGCCTTCTGCTCAGTCTGATTTCCTGCTTCCCTTTTGTGAGGACCCTTAAGATTACATTGGGCCTACTTAAATAACCCATGATAATATCCCCATCTCAAGATCCTTGATTTAATCGCATCTGCAAAGCCCCCTTTACCATATAAGGTAATACTCATAGTTTCCGGTGGTTAGGATGTGGACATCTTTGGAGGGCCATTATTCAGCCTACCACAGGCAGTGTTTTCATTTTTAGTAACTTCAATAACAAAGAACCACCAATTTAGTGACTTGAAACAACATAAATTCACGTCTTGCAGTTCTATAGGTTAAAATTTGAACACGGGTCAGTCCGACCCAGCTAAAATCAATGTGTCAGCAGAGCTGCATTCCTTTCTGGGAGCTCTACGGGAGAATCCATTGCCTTGCCTTTTCCCGGCTTCTAGAAACCTCTCCCATTTTTGGTTCATGGTCTTCTCTCTCCATCAATTATAAAGCCAGCAAATTTGCATCTCTCTGTGCCTCTCTTCAAATATGTGTCCCTTTGTTGTATTGGGGAAAGGAAGGTTCTCAGATTTTAAGGATTTATATGAATTGATTGAGCTCACCTAGATAATCCAGAATAATCCCACCTCAAGGTCTGTAACCTTAACACATCTGCAAAGACCCTTATGGTCACAAAGTCCAGGAAGTAGGCTGATAGACATCTTTGAGGGAGCATCATTCTGTCTATTTATTACATCTGAGAGTAATTGACCTATTCAAGTACATAATGGAAGCCAGTGCCAGGAGGTAGCAAAGGCAGGAGAAACAGTGTAAAATGAGATTGGAGAGGTAGTCATGGTCCAGATTATGAAAAGCCTTTTAGTACATTATAGAGTATTTAAAGGGAGCATGGAATGTAAACAAAAATTTGAAGAAACAGATTAATGCTATTCTAAAGAACTTCTTGTGATGATAGATTTTGTATTTGTGCTAATATAGCAACTACTAGGCACATATGGCTATTGACTACTAAAATGTAGCTTGTGTTACTGAGGAGCTCACTTTTTAATTTTAATTAATTTAAAAAACCATGTGTGCCTAGTGACTATTGTATTGGATGACACTGATACTATATACATTTTTGGAGAAATTTTGCTATGGTGAGAGCAGAAAAATGGACAGTAGTTGGAATCAAGGATATGAGATTAAGGGAGGTTATTGTTTTGCTTTAATTTCTTTAGCTTGAAGCATATTTGTGTTCATTCTGTATTGTTGAGTAACAAGTTAGCTACAAATTTCTAGCTTGAAACCACACACATTTATTATCTCATTGTTTCAGTGGGTTAGGAGTCTAGGTATGGCTTTGCTAAGGACACTGCCTTTTAGTCATTGTCTCGTTACCCATTTTATTTTCTTCATCAAATCCACACCTGTGTGAAATTATTTGCTCATTGTATATTATCAACTCCCTCCACCAAAATTTAAGCTCCAAAAGAGCAGACACATTGTATTTCTTATTCACAACAGTGTCTCCAATGCCTGGCACATGGTACATATTCAGAAAGTCTGATAAATGAATGAATAAATACATTCTATGTTTTACCATGTAAGAATGAGGATAGAAATATGAGTACTATATAGCCCCAATCCATTTGCATCTTTTACCCTAGTACAAGCTAAAAAAAAAAGTGAATGATGTAATGAAATGATAGCTGTTCATACTCACCCACTTGACTACTAAGTTATAATTGAGTGGTGAATGTTTAGTAGAATATACAGGGAGGAGCTAGTTCTGTAGTGAGGAAGATGGACAATTAATTGTGTTTTGGCATTTGAAGTTTGAGGTTTGTGAAGGACATTCTGGTGGCACCACTTCAAAAAGGAGTTGAATGTGTCTATAAGTCTGGAGTTTAGGAGAGGTGCCACCTAGAAATATACATTTAGCAGTTTTCACCTAATGAAGCTGTGATTGTGGATAACCATATAACTATATCGAGAAAAAAGAGAAGTGAGTCAAGGGACCACTTCAAGAAATATTACCATTTAGCATCTAAGTGGAAGATGGAGAAACATATAGTGAAGATATGATTAGATAAGGATCATGAGAGTTAGAACAGTGTCAAGGAATCCAAAGCAATATATCTTTATCAGCACCTAATACCAAAGATAAAGTAACAAGCATATAACAGGGAACTCCTGCCCTCAACACTCCTCTCCCAATCCAGTTACTATAAGAAAAGCCTTTGAATTGATTCTGAATTTATATATAGTATAATTTTTTATTGTTAATTAAAACTCCTAATTAGGCTAAGATAAATGTAGATTTTACTATATTTCCCATGAACCAAAAGACTTATCACCTCTCTTTTTTTTTTCTTTTTCTTTATTGATTTTAGAGAGAGAGGAAGGAAGAGGGAGAGAGATAGAAACATCAATGAGAGAGAACATCCATTGGCCACCTCCTGCATGCCCCCCACTGAGGATTGGGCCAACAACCTGGGCAAATGCCCTGACTGGGAATCGAACCAGTGGCCTCTTGGTGCATGGGTCGATGTTCAACCACTGAGCCAACTGGCAAGGCTCATCACCTCTATTTTAACACAGTAATGGAGTGAATATTTATAGTCATTCTAAGTAAAAGTAACTTCTGATATTCCCTAACCACATCGACGTTGGGTGTTTTGTTCTCAAGTATTCTGACTCCTACCAATGATTTTTACAATTATGAAGACTGAAATAAGAATTCTTAGATGATACTTCATATCTTAAAGCATATAGCAGTGGTTCTCAACCTTCCTAATGCCACAACCCTTTAATGTTGTGATGACCCCCAACCATAAAATTATTTTTGTTGCTACTTCATAACTGTAATTTTGCTACTGTTATGAATCGTAATGTAAATATCTGATATGCAGGATGTATTTTCATTGTTACAAATTGAACAGAAAGCATAGTGATTAATCACAAAAACAATATGTAATTATATATTGTGAAATATTTATTTCTAATTACAAATAAATGAAATTTTGTCTTGAAGCATGGTGTAGCATGGGTAACAGTCTTAATATAACAACAGTAAACTCCATTGCCATATTTTGCGACAGTATGCGTAAAAAGCCAACGTCAGTGCAAAGGTTGAGATTGCTTCTTTCTCACCAGATCAGAAATTCTCGGGGCAGTCTTTGCAAGAGCACAACAATCTTCCACAACAAGTCTACTTCTGTATTTAGACTTGATAACCAACAAGCTGGAAAACCCTGTTTCACAAAGATATGTTGTTGGAAATGGTGCAACACAGTCTCAGACAGAACAGGATATGACTGCAAACAGTTGATCCAGAATTTTGTAACTGGCATTGTAGAGAAATCAGTTCTCGCTGCATCACTGTTAATAAGTTCAATGAACTCCTCTTGTGCTGTCTTAGGAACATCTTCAACTTTGACTGTGAATGGCCTTCTGGCAAGTGCAAATGGGGTGTCAGGTAGATTTGGAAAGTACGATGAAATTTCGTCTGCAAGCATGGGCAAGTGTTCTTTCACAGAAATTATCATCGTAACCCTTTTGTCTGGTTCAATGTCATGTTCCTCAAAGAAAGCAGATAAGGTAGGCAACATGTAAATTTTATTTTCATCCAATTTTTTTGGCCAAAGCTGAAGTTTCATTTGGAATGATCAGATCTTTTCAGACAAATCGAAGCATGTTGCATTTGGTCCTTGCAGTGATAAATTTAACTCATTCAAGATGGCAAAGATGTCGACCAAGTAAGCTATTTTCTGCAGTTCACTTTTATTGCTGAAAAGTGCTTCGAACTGCGGTCTTGCTTTCTGATTAAAAAACGTTTTGAGTTCATCATGAAGCTCAGAAACAAGTTTTAAAACTTTTCCTGTCGACAACCATCTCACTTCAGTGTGAAATAGCAGAGCATTGTTCGGCGCATCCAACTCTTTGCACAGTTGCGTAAATAGTCGACTGTTTAAAGTGCTCGCTTTTACAAAATTGACAGAACTTATGACGCTTTTCATTACTTCTTGTAACTCTTGTGGCAGCGTAATATTTGCCGATGAATCATACAGCGAGTTCCGACGACTTTTGGTGACTCATTCAGTACCAAACGTTGAAATCCAGATCGACATCCTAGCATAGCTGGAGCACTATCTGTGCAAACACCACAAACCTTTTCCCAAGAGATCTTATGCTCTTTCAGAAATGAACCAACTGTGTCAAATACATCACGTGCAGTAGTTGTCGTTTCAAGAGGTTTGCAAAAAAGAAACTCATCTTTAAAGTTGCCATCATTAATATACCTCATTAATATACCATCATTAATAAACCAGTAACTGTGAACGGTTTGCAATGTCTGTAGATTCATCAAGCTGGATGCTAAATATTGGAGGTGGAGCAGATTTAATTTCCTGGATTACCTAATCAAGAATATCAGCAGACATGTCATCTATTCTTCTGCGGACAGTGTCGTTAGATAAGGAAATTGCACTTAATTTCATAACAAATTCGTCTCTGATCATAACTCGAACAATGTCTTTGGCCTCTGGCAACAGTAAATCCTCAGCAATGGTGTGAGGTTTCATAGCTCTGGCGATTCTGAGTGCCACCAAATATGAAGCTTCAACGGCTGCTACGTTTTGTTTGTGGTACTTGCCACCAGTGTCAAGTCTGGCTTTCTTGAGTCCATCAGCTTTGCTTCTAAAATAGTTGGTATCCTTGCCGGCAAAGCTCGGATGCTTGCTATCAAAATGGCGTTTTAGTTTGTTCGGCTTCATAGATTCAGCTGATAGAACTTCACAACAAATAACACATTGTGGTTTCTCGATTCCTGCTGTAATTATTGAGGTAAAACCATACTGTAAAAAATCCTCACTATATTTTCTTTTCTTAATGTTCTTCTCTACATGATCCATTGTCATGGGATGGTTTGCTGATGAAAATAATATATAACAATAGCTTTAATAATACAAAAGATGATACATGGCATAGTTTAGTCAATACAGTTCATTAAAGTTTCCTATGATTTACCATTCTCTGTGTTGTTTTTTTTACATACCTGTTACTATCACAAGGGGGCAGTATTCACATCAACCACAGCTGAATATAAAAAGACCGATCAGCATCCAGATTAAGTTCCCATGGTACAGATATATATTTTTTTGCAGTGGCTGATGATTTTACATTTACCCAGTAATTATAATTCATGAAGTGTCATTTTACCTCCAATACTACTGCTTTCAACACAGTAGCTGCTTTTAACAGAGTAGCTGCTTTCTACACAGTAGCTGCTCTCTACACGTGTGGCTGGTCTGCATAAGTACATTATGACGCCAACACTGTCACATACACCTGTATTTGTACGGGGTGTATGTGATGGAGTTGGGGTGATGATGTCATCACGCCAGGTACTCGTATGTGGGCGTATCTGTATGTGGGTGTATCTGCATGTGGGCGGACCCGCCTGGAGACGGATAGAGGAGCGGTGTCTTGGTTCCTAAGACCATCGGAAATATGTGTTTTCCGATGGTCTTAGGTGACCCCTGTGAAAGCGTCGTTTGTCGCGACCCACAAGTTGAGAACTGCTGGCATATAGCATGACCTTAAAATGCTAATAACTTTTAGCACTATAATTAGAGCTCAGCGTATTTTTTACTTTTAGATTATAGCATTTTGATTTTAAGAACCTATAGGATCTAAAATATGCAGAGCCTTCTTGATCGTGCAGTCTGAGATGTTTAAGCATTTTTTTTTGAACCATAAGAAAGTTGGGCAAGAAAATACTTGGAAAGGTAAGATTAGTGCTGTAGTCTCACAATATAGCTCTTTTACCTCTTTAGAAAGA
Organism: Tadarida brasiliensis; assembly: GCA_030848825.1. NCBI lineage: Eukaryota > Metazoa > Chordata > Mammalia > Chiroptera > Molossidae > Tadarida > Tadarida brasiliensis. The sequence goes on from CM061258.1 coordinate 54,919,351, forward strand.
GTCCTTATTGGTATTCATTTCTCATTTCTAGCTACCTTAGAAGATAAATGTGACCAGTTGTCAACTTAGATATATTACTGCTTTAGAAGTTTAATTTGTAATGTTTTTTATTTCTATCTAAAATAAACATTTGAGCATGTCACTGAACCAGAGTTCATAATAAAAAGATCTTAGTGAAAATATGGTTGATTCACAATACTTACAGTTGATGATTAGCATAACTAGGCCAAAGTAATAGTGCTTACTCTCTTTTTTATTACATAACTTGACTAATTTCCTATATTACTACAATTTTACAATTATGTATTACAACTTTGTATATGTAATTATGTTATTTGTCTACAACAGACAAAATATTCTGTGTTATAAAGTATAATGGACGGGCTTTACTTTTTTAGTGTACATATGTGTAGATACAGCTAAACTTTACTCAGATATGAATAAATTTTAAAACATACTGAAAAACATGAGTTCGCATCTGACTATTATTTGTCAAGTAATAACATCAAAATATTTGTATTCCTCTTTTTCCTTTAGCTTTACATCTTGGTTCCCAGGACATTAACAAAGATTAATCCTGCAAGGTTATTTAGACTACTTTGATATGTATCAAACCTCAAACTCTTAGTTGATATGTACTAAGGAGAATAGCAACTCACACCTTAGTAATCCCCCCTCTCCCTAGAAACATTCAGAAACAGTTCCCCAGGAATTGGTTAGTAGTTATTCATAGTGTTTATTTTATATACATTACCAATACTATATATTTTATTTTATCTGTTTGGCTGCTGCAACGAACCTGAACACTGAGTATGTATACTTTATATCTATGCATTCTTCAAAAACAAATCTGTTTAGGTTCTATTAAACCTGTGTATTAGTACAGTATCAAATGCTATTATGTAATTTTTAACCATGTCCTTTTTGTTTAAATTATACTATTCCATACAATAAAACCATCTTATATCTTTAAACTACTTAAAATGTATCGATTTGTATTCAGAGCATCATTGTCCCAATTCTTTTCTTTACCTACTCCTTTTATAATTATATTCCCTTATTAATGATCATTCCAATAAAAAAATTCCAGTTTTTATTGAGCACTTAATATATGTCTAGATCTATGCAAGGTACTGTAGAGACTGTGGAAGAAATATAAGACATAGCTTCTGATCTCAAAGAGCTAGAAATTTAAAAGAAAAGACTACATTTTTTTTTAAAACAACCAGAGAAAAATATAAGGCGAGTGAAACTTAGTGCAAAATTGTGTGAGACAAACTCTGAAGTATTAAGAATATAGGCTGAAATAGTTAAAGAGAACTTGAATTTGGCTTTGAAGTGATGAGTTAGGGAGTGCTCAGTATAGGTCTGTGTACACTGAATTCTTCATAAGATCTTGAGAACCGACTATAAAAGAAACGTAATTTGACTATTCTTTAAAGAAGAAATATGCTTTCAAAATGTCTTTAATTTGTGGTTTCTGACTCTAGTGTGCCATTTGAAGTCCTGATTTTATATTGTAGATTATTTTGAAATTATAGAACTAATAAATAAAGACCAGCCATGTTAATAGCCTTACATGTGAAACAAACAAAGTAAAAGGTTTTAAAATCGACACAACCACATGATCTAGCTTTTGTGTGAATTTGCTGGTTTTAAAAACAATACTTTCCTAAGTTGCCACTTTTGATTTGAGTGGCAGTGTGAAGATGGGCTGGATGTGGATTAGAGCACAGAACTGTGTTTTTGTGCCTCTCAATTCATTAAGCCCGATGTGAAGTCCTCATTGAAGTTCAGTGCACACGGGTATGTGGACTTTTGCATCTGTCATGATGTGGGCAGGCTGGAACAGCAGCAGTGCAAGTGGAAGGGTGCTTCCTGCCTCGGCTCTGAATCAGGCATATGCAGGCAAGATGGTCCCGTAGAGTCACTCTCTCATACTTAACAGATTTTTTCTAAAAAATAATCTAAATATTTCTAATAAAAGCCTTTTCTTAGATTGAATTTCTATATACTTTTTCTTTATTTTTATTGTTTGGAATAGCAAGTGTTCACACCTGTTAAAGGAAAAAACTAGGGAATATAATTAGAAAATAGAACCCAAAAAGTAGTTGCATACTGTTAAGAAGAAATGATATTTTAAGTTTATTCTATACTGAATAGCCAAGACAAGATGTAAGAACCTCTTTTGGATTTTGAGTATCTACATTTGAATGATGTTTTGAAAGAAGTTGATTGTTATAAGTGACTTAGAATTGGTTCCTTCTTCCTTTGCCATCTAAGATATAAGGTAGGGGGCCGGACTTGCGTTTATCTGTATATTTGTATTTTATCTATTACGTTATTCAGGATTAAAGTGTGGCACAAATCATTTATTCATTTCTCATTGTTGAAACTTTCAAGTGATGAAAATTCTTTCCTTTTAAAAATGTCCATCTTAGTAAAGCTGCCTGATTGTGATAATGAGAGAATACAAAATCACCTTGTGGGTTTACATTTTACTGATAATATAATCAGTTGTCTAAAAATAAAATAAACTTAATTTTTCTTCAGTTTGTATTGACTTGAAAAGTAGTACTCTACAGATGATCTTTATTTTGTGTGTGTGTATTTGTTTACATTAAGAGAAACTTCAAAAAGTAAATGCTCAAATTTACTTTCAATTTATATATTCCTTACATAGATAAAATATTCTTATTTAAACTTATATAAGAAAGTTAAATGGACTCTTGTTTCATTATATGAGAAAACTGCAAATGCTTTTGGTCATTTAATCCTAGTTTAAGATAAATAAATAAATCGGATGTGACAAATTGCCTGAAATAATTTTAACTAAATAAATAATAATTCTTAGAGTTTTTCCAAGTCTTTTTTTGGTAAACATTGTTCAAATTATTTAATTTCAGTTACATATATGAGCCTAATACAACTGAGTATACTCATTAAAATAAAGGACCATTTTTTTCTACTCTGATTCCCCTTTTGTTATGTAGCAGGAAGAGGTAAGATAAAACAAATTAAAGAATTAAACATACATTATGACCTGCTTAGGTTTTAACACACACATACACACCATTTCTTTTCTTTTCTTTCTTTTCTTTTTTTTTTTTTTGGCTAGACAAGTAATATTTAATTCTCTAAAATGTGCCTATAATAATGCTTAAGAATATAAATATCCTGTATTTTCCTTTAGATTTTAAGCTAATATAAATAAATGTTTCTCAACACGTAGGAATCATCAGTATTTAAGCCTTTTGGCAGGATTTCTGTAATATTAAGTAAGACATGTTTTCTTTCTGAAAATTTAAAGTAAATTAGTAAACACAATTCATCCAGAAAAGTTATTCTGTGGAGTTAAATATACAAATGATTCTAAATTACAGGAATTAACTAAAATGTTTTTCATATTGCAAACATTGGATTTTTACTTTAGTGACTTTTAGTTTTATTTGTAAATTGACTAATAGGGATTTGTCTCAATTTTCAACCACTTTAGATGTTTGTCAATCTGTATATAACATATTTATAGAAATACTCTATATAATAAAGCAAGACGCTTGCCTGCAGTGGCTCACTGTTTGAGTGTTGACCAAGAGGTCACCGGTTCGATTCCCAGTCAGGGCACAAGCCCAGGTTGTGGGCCAAATCCCCAGTTGGGGGCATGCAGGAGGCCGCCAATCGATGTTCCCTCTCATCACTGTTTCTCTCTCTCTCTCTCTCTAAAATCAATAAAGAAAGAATATTTAAAAAAAAAATAAAGCAAGACACTTGGGAAATGTTCTTATTAGATAAATGCCACTATAGAAATTACTGATCTAGTAGATTAAAAACAAAACAAAACCAAAAACCTCCCAGTTTTATTCTCAGTTGTGGCACTCAATACCATCAGAATCTCTCTTCAGAATTATGTGTGGATTCTGAACCTAACTTTTCCTCTTACTAGTTGTTTAGTTAGGATACCTTCTTATGTAGGAAAGAGCCTAACAGCATAGCAGAGTAGGATCTTGACTTGATTCCTTCAGTCTATTAGATAACTACTCTGAACCTCAGTTCATAGCATTAAAATGTATATTAGTTCCATTTTGGTGGTGATTAGATGAGTTTATATCTGTGCTATGCTTGAGTTGTCCTTCCACTGCAAGACATGGCAGCTATATAATACTATTTATTTTAAAAATCTTACTGGTTCTTACAGTAATTATAATTTTAATAGTAAGAATAATTATAATTACTATTAATTATTGTTTCAGTGTCTTGATCTACCAAATGAGAACCTGTGTTCCCTTCAGAATTCCATACCTATAACTAAAACTATATTACACCATCTTATTTCAAAGTGCCCACTAGAAGAGGAATGAAGGCTTTTTATGTCTTACCTTTATGGAAATGTACTCCAGCTTGACAATTGACATTATTGTTTATAATTTCTAGTAATAGGTTACTGGGTTTTGATACTGTTTGGTGTCCCCAGGTTTATCAGTTTCCTAAAACTCTACACTTCTTTTAGCTATTACCAAAACTTTGCTCTTTCTTCAGAAATAGCTTATGTCAGTTGTTCTCTTTTGCCATCAGTTGTAACAGAAACTAGAATTAAAAATCCTCATGTATAATTTATTTTTTTAATCTGAGCAGAGTGAATTAAATAAGGTTGTAGCAAACATGATACTGTGCTTATATGGGGTTTATGTTGTTTTCTTTTCTGCTAGGAGGTGGGAGACTGACTTAATACAATTATTCTTAGGTTATATGTTGATTTATTTGATAAACTTCAGCAAGAAAGTAGGAAGTTGCCCAATTTTCTTGTTCACTCTATATCTTGTAAGTTTACTATATTTGAATCAAACTTTCTTCCCCTCAGAAGAAATTATGTGTATTTAAAACTGGGCTGCTCAATTTCATCTTCTCCCAAAGTTAATCATGTTTTCCTTTCATCCTAGTTCAGACTTGGTTCCTTCAACTTAGAGCAAGTCGCAAACCCAGCTGAGGTCATTAGAGAACTTATTTGTGACTGCCTGGACACCATTGCAGAAAACCAAGCCAAAAATGAACACCTGCGGAAAGAAAATGAAAGGCTTCTGAGAGATTGGAATGATGTTCAAGGACGGTGTGTGCATAATGTATTATAAAAACACTAAGCTCTCTTTAGATCATTGAAACGTTAATGATTTGTAAATTTGTAACATAGACTAGCATATATTTAAAATAAATCTGTCATTAATTATACCTTTACTTATTATAATTAAACCAAATTATTGGTCACAATTGTACATTATAGTAATACATTAACACTTTTAGATCATTAGTATTTGGTTGTACCAGCAGACTTATAAACGTAAGGAGTAATTAGGCAATGAGAATCAAAATCGATGGATATTAATCAAAACTTTGGAAGTTGATATTTATCAGGATTACTTTAGTTCAAATTACAAGATTAAGAGTGAATAAAAAGAGACATGAAACATAAATAAGGAACAACTTATTCCTTATTTGGAATCTTTATATGAATGGCAACTATTTCAAATGATGTGTGCTTTGGCTTCTAATAGAGACTTATTTTTCCTGATTGATTGAAAATTCATACTACCAGCATTTTTAAAAAATGAGGTAATTGTGACTATTGGAAAAGACATTTGAAAGCCTTTTATTTTCCAGATTTTACCTCTTATTTTTTAAAAAAATATGAAGAGGAAAGTCACTTATCTTCTTAATTATGAATTTTCTCATCTATGTCATAATCTAGTCTGGCCCAGGATTTAGCCTGTGTTACTCTATTATGTAAAAGATATTTGAAGAAAATAAAATGTATGTTGTGAACATTATATCTCTGTAGAGACATATATAGTATAATATACATATGTTTGTCCATGTATATCTTGCAGTATCTGAAAGAATTATGTGGAATGTATAAAATAATGATAACTATTATTGTTACATCTAGTGTGTACAATATTTTTAAATTTTTATTCAAACCAGTAGTAGCTCCAAAACATAAGAACAATATTCTATTTAGGGTCTTTTTAGGGCAATCATTTAAATTGGTTTTATGGACTTTAGTAAGTATATATGGGCGAGTACATGAAGAGTAAGTGAAGAATATTATTAATGTATGTATGTAAAAATGAGGTTGGCTAAAAGAAATTATTTGTATTTATTTAATTATATTTATTAATTAGTGCAAGACATACAAAATTAAGTTCCTAATACCTGGTTATATTTGGCTCTCAGTTATATTAAGAAAGTAGTTCTCTTAGTTCTGAATTAATTTGTGTGACCAATCATATAAAAATAATGAAACCAAATCAAATATGTATTAGTACTAGGACACCATATCGAAAAATAAGTTAGTTTTTCTCTTTAACTTCTATTTTATTCATGTTTGAATTGATATCAAATATCTCTGTTAGAATACATGTTACTGGGCCTACTTATATACAAAATAAATTAAAGGAGATGTACTGTGTTTGTGATAAGCCATTGAATTTAAAACTCAAAATTCCCTCAGTATGATAGGAAATTTGATCCATAAATTGCCCACAAAAATGCAGACTGGGTACTTGGTACTTGAACAAATTGCTTTAAAATGTCTGCCAGAGGTTGAAAGAGGCATTATCTCATCAGTATTCAAGACCACTGCCATAGAATGGAAAGCAGCAGGGAACAAAGATGAGAAAATGTTCCCTGTGCTGTAATGTGTGAGAGGTACATATACTATGTGGCCCACAGATGCTTGATTTGCTGTTTCTGAGCTATGCAGAAAGTGCCTTTGTGTTATTACCGTGAAAGGTTTTCTGTTTGATCAAAATCACAGCCATGTATCTAATCACCTGCCTTATTATGCTCCAGCTATTCTTTTTTTGTAAGTACTGAATCAGACATCTTCAGAGGCTGAAGATGTGTGCTATTGGGGTGACCCTCCAAACTGAGAGGAAAGAGAGTCCACTTTAGAGAATTCTAGGTTCTCGGTTGTATACCAAGATGTTATATTAGTAGCTTATCTACAGGGTGTGGCAAAAGAAGGTTTACAGTTGTGGTATGCAAAACACAATCTATTCTTGTATTATTATTTACTAATTATTGTATTACTTTTCATAGAAATAATTGTAAACATTCTTTTGCCCCAGATTCCCAAATTTGCATTTATTTTTCTTTCAAAGGAGAAAGGAGCTATTTTAAGGACCTATAACTATATCTTGGCCATGGTCAAGCAGTACTTTCTTTAGTGTTCCTTCTCAGCAGCCTTAGAAAGCTAGAAAATGAGCCAAGGGTTTGCAGCTCCAGCTTCCGTGCGGTAAGTAGTACTGATCAAGAGTCTTTAAGAGATGAGTAATAGGACATGAACAGAGTTAGGTTGCTGAAGGCATGGGAAGTAGACAATCATTAGTTGGGACCATTTTGTTATGTCTGGCCACAGTTCAGTTTTCTGAGCAGCCTCTGATTTCTCTTCTATCAGTGCCCATCCAGGACCCAATCACTTCTTCCCTGTCATAGTTCCCGACTGTATGCCTGGGGGAGTGAAAGAGGGAGGGGCATAAAATATGTGCAGCAAATTCCTTTATAAGCTATAGTAGATAGGTCTCAAATATATTTAATACACAATAGGATATTATATAAGCAAAAAGCAATCATGTACACTTGTACTTATATCATGAGAAATGTTTATGATATGTTAGGAGAAATATGAATTACCAAAAATATGAATAATATCTCATTTTTTGGTAAAATATGTCTTTAGAGAAAGACTATCTAGAAGTAAACAATGAAATTTTAATAGTCTACATCTGGAGTTGTGGATTAAATTTTATTTTATGTTTTGGGGGTATTTTTTGCATATATTTTGGTATTTAAATAAGCATGTTAATTATAATCAAAGCCAACTCTAAAGCTATTTCCATTTGGGATGACAGTGGAGAATAAACAAAGTTTGAGTAAGGAATGAGGGATTGCAGTATGATTAAAAAGAATGAGCTTTAATGTGTAAATTTAATATATATTTGCTGTTGTTTTTTATTTAGTTTTTAATAATTGCAGTCTTAGTTCTATTTCAATCAAGTGACATTACTGGATTAATTTAATTTAGTATAGTTTAGATAGAGAAAACATTAGAAATACTGTATGTAAATCCTTATTATTAGCTATATTTATTTCACTGTTTTTTCCTGTTTATTTTAAATAACTCTCACGTTCCATGTTACTGAATAGGTCTTTTGTTTGTATGTATACATCGAGTTAGAAACTGTTCAGCTTTATTCTGATTTTAATTATTAAACCTATATTTTGAGGCCGTTTTCAGAGATTAAAATGGGTTGACACACATTGAATCATTAGAATAGAAGCGACATTGAAAGCTCTTCTATTCCATCTCTCCGCCTTTAAGCTAGGATCACATTGTATCGAGATGAATTCAGTCTGATTTTTAAAGACCTCAAGAGATAGCTTCAACTCCCCTTGGTGGCCCATTACAGTGTTTAAGAACAGTCACAGTCAAAAAACCCTTCTTTCCATCTATTGCTAATCCAAGTCCTTCATGGTATAGTTGAAGGCCATTTCCTCTTGTTCTGTCCTCAGAAAGGATGAGGAACAGATGTTTACCATCTCCTTTAGTACTTAAGGCTTATTAAATCTCTTTACCACTGCTTTCTTTTCCAGCATTCTTTGTCCTTTGAACTCTATTTATATTTTCCTTTGCTGTACAACCCTGACCTGGATATAAATTTCACCAGAGCTGATTGTAAATATAAGGATTACTGTACTGTTTCTAAGTACCACATGTTCACATTTATGTATCTATTGTTTTATTTGGGGTTATTATTTAATCTGTTGTTTTATTTGGATGTTATTTCTGCATGAAATTGCCTTGTTTCTCTAATTTTTGTTGTTTTTAAACTTGATTTTCTTAGATTCTTTGTTTCCCCACACAGAAATATATTTTTTTTCATATTCCGTATTTTTTATACTTAGTTTTTATTCTTTTAATTTTTTTATATACCTCAGTCCTAAATTACTAATTAAACTTAAAATATTGTTCTATTGTCCTAGTCACCCTTGAAAGGATGAAGCATCATTTAAGCCTTTCCTGTTTGAAGTTATTTATGGTTTCATCAGGTTTGAGCTTTGCCTTGGAGGTGATCTTGGCTTAATTGTGGTCTGATCTAGTTGTATATGAGTTCTCCTTTAGTATCACTAAACTTAGCAGTGCATCCCATGTCTCTCCTCCACTGAATGGTCCCACTTACTAATAATACCTGTTTAATTTTTGAGATGGAGGATTGGCATGAGACATGTAATATGGAAGGCATAGTAACATAATGCCATAAGGGAGGACTGGCATTAAATATGGTGTTTGGGGGATGGTCATTACCTTTTAGTAACTGAATAGTAAATAAAAGGATAACATTTTCTGAATTTGTTGATAAATTAATAATTAAGAGTAAATTTAGTTCCTGAAATTGTTCACATTAACACTCTGTCCCAACTAACCCCCGCTCCTCAGCTTTGTCTGGGAAGTGTTATCCAGTTTGATGATCAGAAATTTGGTTGCAACAGAATCCTAAAGTTTAGTTAAAACCAAGCAAGTTTATTTATTTCTTTATTTTTTATCCTCACCTGAGGATATATTTATTGACTTGAGAGAGAGAGAGAGAGAGAGAGAGAAACATCGATCATTGCCTACTGTGTGCGTCCCGACCAGGATGGAACCTGTAACCTAGGTATGTGCCCTGACTGGAATCCATACTGCAACCTTTTGGTGCATGAGATTATACACTCCAACCAACTCGGCCACCCCGCCAGGGCTAAAACCAAGGCAGTTTAACTCACAGGGTGCCATTCATTCCATTGAGTTTGCTCTTCTCCTTCAGCAATGTTTCTGCCTTTGATAGTGTGATCATGACACTAATTATTTAGATTAACAATATTTTAGACAAATCATATGATATTTCATTTTTATATCTTTTTTCATTTTAATTCAAGTTGATAAGTACACATACTCTTTGAATCAGGTATTATTAAAGTGTTTTATGTGGAAATTAAATATGTATTTAAGTCAGATAAAATTACTAATTGGTTACCATTCCTAAAATTTTATATAATAAATTATGGTATACAAGATTTTTATTGTACATTTTTATAATTGGTTTTTACTTTGCATAGCTTTAAAGTAGTTCGTTATTATATCCTCTGGTTTTTTAATGGTATGTATGTTCTATTTATCTTAAAAATTTTTTTTCTTATTATGCTACATTAGAAATAGTACAAGAAAATGAGAAATAATATGTACATAGCACTTTACATCTGAAATACAAATGGACTGACATGTCCCTGCTTAAAATAGGCCATCCATATTGGCTGCTCTTCAACTTTGGCTCCCCCCCACACACACACATACCTTTAGGTTTACTTGTTTTTCAGAGAGCTTTGCTTGATGAAAGGAGTACTGTTATATTAATATTTACCACAAATCTTTTTAGAAGCTAAAGAAAATGAAAAATATTACTGTTACAGTGGTGAATAGCTATTAAAGGAGTGAAAAATATAAAATTCAGAATCACTGGTTCTCCATTTCCTTATAAGGTGTTCATGTTAACTCACTGACTTGACTCATTTATCTCATAAATAACTACTCGGAATCTGTTGAATGCAGAACTCTGTGCTAGGCACTAAGGATAAAGCAGCCAATAAAACACACAGGCAGTCCGTCTTTATGAGTTCACAGCCCATGACTATGCTGTAAAAGTGCTGTAATTGTTCCCAGAAAATATATTGCCATATGTTTCTGTTCATACCATGAGAGGCCCTAATTCCTTGCATCTCTAGATAGATACGTTGTTGAAAGCATAAGGGTATATATATCAAAGGTATCAAATTTTGACATTTTTGTTTCTAATTATTTCACTGAAAAATATTTTATATATTATAATAGATAAAATATAAGTATATAACTATATGTATTTTAAATACGTAAAAATAATATATAGTGAAAATACTAGGATACCTGCATGGAACAACAGGAGCATAAATGAACACTATGGTAAGGAGAAAACTAGGCAGAGCTAGACTAAATTTAAAAGCATATTTTACATGAAATAATTTATATTTGAATCTTTAAGTAGATGTTTATTCATGGTGTGTGTATATGCACATACCAAGTACACGCAACCTCTGCTAGTTTGCTTTCTTATATAGTGTATCTGGGAGATCAAAATTAGTACAACCTGTTGTTAGCTGGTTTGAATATTATAGAAAGAATTAGAAATGATAGAAAATTGTATGGTTTGTCTTACATAGCTAAAATTGAAGACATACAGTGTTTCACATTTTCTGTTTCATTAACCTCTCTTTGGAACTTTCAAGTTGTATACTTTCATTCATTATGTGTGTGGGGGAAGAGGACCGGCGGGGGGGGGGGGGGGGGGGGTTATAAACTACAACTGGCCTGGAGCAGTTCATAATCTATTTAGGGAAAACAGATTAGGTGAATCACACAAAACAAGATCACTGTTGCTCAGATAGTAATGTTAACAAAGTATAGGAAATACAGGCTTTAGTTACTCTTGTTTGAAATTTCTCCCATAAAAAAAAAAAAATTCATTTGCAAATAAACCGGAGATGTGAATGAATTATTGCATTTAGGCATTTAGATGTTTTAAAAGTTTTTTGGTATCACTTTCCAATTTTGAATCCTTATCTCAGTACATAAATTATTAACATTAATAAACCATAAGTTCTGATTATTTGTTCAGCTATCTATATAAAACTTTAAATTAATGAAAGCATGTAAAATGATTTTTAATTGTATTTTCTTTAAAAAATGTTCTTGAAATAATGTTCACTATTAGGTTGTATAATATTAATGTAAAGAACAACAACATGGTTTATTTATTTATTTGTTTATTTATATTTTAGGTTTGAAAAATGTGTGAGTGCTAAGGAAGCCTTGGAGACTGATCTGTACAAACGGTTTATTCTGGTTCTGAATGAGAAGAAAGCAAAGATCAGAAACTTACATAAATTGTTAAGCGAAGTTCAAGAACTGGAAAAGAACTTCGAGCATGACAGGTATTTTTACATTTCTGGTTTAAGTGGAATTTCTTTCCAAAATTAATGAAAGTTAGGTGCCATCTTTTTAGTGATAGGAGATCATTAGATAGTCTGGGGTTGAATGTTCTTGTTGGATACAATGGGGTGGAAATTCCCAGCATGGTCTCCCTATGTCTGCCCAACTGTCACACCTACGCTTAAATAATGAAACTGGCATGAAATGTATCTAAATATTATCTGTTTGATTCTTAGACATCACTAAGAAATATATTGGTTACAAACTTTCATCTTCTGCACAACTACACAGTGGTACACACGTTTGTAAGCTTAATGATTAAATAAGTAATGGTTAATTTTAGAATCAAGTGGTTCTGAGAGTGAATATGTACTTGATTTTTGAGGAAGAATCACAGGTGACTAATGGCTGGTATGGCTTAGATAATTATAGTTATTTGAGGCATTTGCAGATATAGGTTGGGTCTGTTGTCCTGAATCCGAGAGAAAACAGGTTTACTAATGGCATTATAAAGAGAATATAACATTTGATGTCAGAGTGTCCTAGTTCAAGTGCTGGTCTGGCACTGCTATCTATTACTACAAGGCTTTGGGCAAGTTCTTCAAACTCTTTGCCTTACTTGGGTGTCTCCATCATACAAATAAAAATACCTGACTCATAATTTTCAGAAGATCAAATGAAAATCAGAACTGTTTTGAGATGAAAATATGGAACACTGTGACCCACAGAAGAATAGTATTTTGATAGATGAATAATAAGTGATGATACACTGATTCGAGAATTAATTATAGGAGCACCCAAGCACAGTGAGATCAGCTGAAAGATAAACTTGTTCTTAAGAGAGTTAACATACAGTCTTTGAAGGGCTTTCATCTTAATCATATGCATTTTGATATGTTTGTTTAATTACAATTTTTCCAGGGATATTTTCTATAATTACTTACTAATGAATTTGATGCCTAGCCAGGGGTGAGCCAATAATTTATAATTCTAACTTTCTCTTTTTCCAGGGAAACTACAGCCTGTTCTGAAATGACTGCTGACAGAGACACCAACTACGATGACAGTACTGACGAGGAAGGTGAAGCCCTGCCGGGTCCTTCGGTGTTAGCTCCAGGTAAAGTAAATACACTGATTTCCTTTTTGGAATATTTTACTTGGGCTTATCACTCTAATTATAATAATCCATAATGAAAAATGCTATGAAAAATTCTCTACAAAAAATTATTTGGGGTTTTTAGCCTAAAACCCCAAATACTAATGGTTAACAATGAACAATTATTGTAAAATGCAGCAATTCATTAGCAACAACAAAACAAGCAAACATGAACACATACATACAAACCAAGGTATACTATTCTTTGTTCAACAAGGATGCATAATCAATAAGCAAGGTGTCTTTGTGCTAAATATCTCCAGCTCAAAGCTGGCGCCTTTAACATTTGAGCTAGCATCTAGTTAGAGCTGAGCTGTGGGTGGGGTAATGCAGCAGGGTGATCTAGAATGCGTTAGATTATCCTGAGCTTGAGACCTTTTCTCACTGGTCAAAAAAGGGATTGTATGGGGTGAGATGGGCTCGGTGAGAAGAGGAGAAAGGGCACTTTGAAGTACCCGAGCCTTTCTTAATCCTTCAGGTCAAGTACCCAGCAAGCAGATTTTTAAACCCATGTATTATTTTCCAACAGTTTTATAGATTTTCTAGAGGCAGAAACCCCTAAACTCATTTAATACTTACATGGTGATGCCATAAGCCTAGTAGTCTCAAAATTAAAGTTGGATTCATTTATTTAGCAAATATATTTTTGAGTGTCTATTATGTACCAGAAACTTTTTTGTGTGGCAGAGAAGAAAATAAAAATTTCTGCTTTTGTGAAGTTTAAATTCCAGTCTGACAATAACATGAATACATTTAATATAAAATACGTTAAGTGCGAAAGAGAAAATGAAATGAGGGAGAGATGATAGAAGATGTCAGGATGAGAACAGGATGAGGATGTGATTTTGGCCAGGGCACCAGAAAAGGCCTCGGTCAGGAGGTGATAAGGCTGTCTGTGGGGAGACCATGCCAGGCAGAGAGAGTTAAGTACGCAGGCCCTGATGTGGGGAGCTGCCTGATGTGTGCAAGCAACAGTGTGAGGGCAGTGTGGATAGAGTGGAAAGATGAAGATCGGGAGAACGAGGAGAGGAGATCAGAGAGGCCAAATCATGTGTAGGGCCTCATAGCAATGATTTCAACTTTTACTTTGAGTTATATTGGAAACTTTTGTGGGACTTTAAAGTCAAGTGACATAATCTGACTTAGTTCCTTTAAATTTAATTAAACCTATGGGGGTATTATTGGTTAATAACATTATATAGATTTCAGGTGTACAGTTCTATAATACATCATCTGTATATTGCTTTGCGTACTCACCACCCAAAGTCTAGTCTCTTGCTGTCACCTTTACCTTCTTCATCCTCCTCCCCAACCCATCCCTTCTGGTAGTCACCATATTATTCTCTGTGTCTATGAGTTTGTTTCTTTTATTTGTTCATTTGTTGCTTTCTGTTTTATATCCCACATATGAGTGAAATCATATGGTTCTTGTTTTTTGTTTTTTTGTCTGACTTATTGCACTTAGCATGATACTCTCAAGATCCATCTATGTTGTCGCAAATGGCTATATTTCATTACTTTTTTATGGCTTAGTAGTATTGCAGTGTATATATGTACCATATTTATCCAGTCATCTATAGAAGGACACTTAGGTTGTTTCCATGTCTTGACTATTGTAAATAATGTTGCAGGGAACATAAGGGTACATATATTTTTATGAATAAATGTTTTCAGTTTTAGCAGGATTAATCTGGGTGTTGTGTTGAGAATAGACTATAGGATGATAATCACAGGATGTATAACAGATGGAAAGGTAGATCAATGATGAATGAAGGATGAGAGTGGCTTAGACTAGGGTGAGAGCAATGAAGGTGATAACAGGCAGAGTCTAGGTATGTTTAGAGGCAGAAGGATTTGCTGATGAAGTGAGTATGGGTTATGAAAGAAAGACAGACATCAATGGTGGTAAGTTTGTTGGACTGAAATACTGAAGGCACACAGTTGACTTACTCAGTTGGGAGACTGAAAGAGGAAAGTTAAGAACACAGTTTTAGAAACATTAATTCTGAGGTTTTGAATAGGGTGTTGGATATACAAATTTGGAGTTTGAGGGAGGACACCCTTTTAAAGATATAAGTAAAGATGACATTTAAAGCTGTCTGAGATATCAAGGGAGCTGGAGAAGAGAGGAAGGAACAGTGGTCTCAGGACTCCACCCTAGTGCACTTGAATGTGTAGAGTGAGGAAGATGAGGAGACCAGCAAAGAAGACTGAGAGGGAGCATCCGGGAGGCAGCAGGCAAATACTGTAAGTGTGGTGTCCTGGAGACCATGAAACTATTTCAAGAGGACAGTGATCACCTAGCTGCATTGCATGCGGCACATTAGGCAAGGAAGATAAGGACTGAGGACTGAAGGATTTAGCAACCCAAATCTTACTGAGGATCTTAATAGAACATTTTCAGTGGAATCGTAGGGAATAGGAGAGAATAGGAGGTTCAAAAGGAATGAGAAGAGAGAATTGGCGAAGAGACAGAAAGCCTAAGCAACACTTTTAACAAGTCTCACTATAAAGCAAAGGAAAGATGCAGGGTAGCAGCTGCAGAGGGGAATGGATCAAGAGGGTTGATTTTTTTTCTTAGATGAGAGAAATAATATCATGTTTGCATACAGATGGGAATAAATAAGGAAAGGGGGGGAAATGTCCAGGCAGTAGACAGAGGTAAGACTTGCTGGAATACTGCCTCAAAGTAGATAAGAGAAGGTGGCATCAAATGGACAGGTGGCAGGATTCATGTAGCTAGGAGCATGGTCATGATGACAGAGAAGAAGGTATAATGAATGAACAAAGACAGGAAGGTATCTAATTTCAGTCATGGAAACTTACAGATGTTGATTGAATTAGTTGATTGAGCCTTGGTTGATTTGGCTCAGTGGTTAGAGTGTTGGCTCACGGACCCAAGGGTCACGGGTTCAATTCCTGGTCAAGGGCACATACCTGGGTGGCAGGTTCGATCCCTGGCCCCGGTTGGGGTCATGTGAGAGGCAACCCATCTAGGTGTCTCTCTCACATAGATGTTTCTCTCTCTCTCTCCCTCCCTTTCTTCCATTCTATCTAAAAATCAATGGAAAAATATCCTCAGGCGAAGATTAATAAAAAAAAAAAAAAAGATTTGAATTGTATCACACAATCTTGCCTTTATACATCAGAGTTAAATTTCTTTTCATGTGGAGGCTATGCTTGTTTTACATTAGTGACCCTTTTAAAATGAAATCATTCTTCAATAATAAAATGTAATCAAAAACTCACAAAGAAAATCTGTACTCTTTCCAATTTAAACATTCACAATTTTTAAAAAATAGAATGGCTTTTGATTTTGTTCCTTATTCAGAGTATCTCACCAACCTTTGAAGTAGATGAAAATTATTGTTGAAGAGAAAATATATGGTTATATTTGGGTACATGAGAATGGGGTCCTTTATGTGTTCAGTCTCTTCTAAGCAAATCTTTTTATGTTACAATTGTACTACTTTGAATTTGGCAGAATTTCTTTTCTCCTCAAAAATGTTTAGTTCATTGCTTTTTTAAAAAAGTTTACATGGCATATTTTCTTTAACTTATATCTAGTTCACTACATATTTGATGTATGGGTCTCACATTCTTTTTTTTTTTTTTCTTTGCATTTAATTGCTTTTGGCAAATTTTTGATGTCAAAGATTGAGAGCATTTTATTAGCAGCCTTAACTGTCCTTTTCCTTCTGCTTTAGTAAGAAATGTTCAGGAAACTGAAGTTTGTAAAAAAAAAAAAAAAAAATGAGCCTCAGTTCTAAAATACTTGCTATTGAATTAAGAACTAGCCCTGGCCGGTTTGCTCAGCGGTTAGAGCGTCGGCCTGCGGTCCAGAGAGACCAGGGTTCGGTTCCCGCTAAGGGCATGTACCTCGGTTGCAGTTTGTCCCCGGCCCTGGTTGGTCGTGCGGGTGGCAGCCACTCGATGTGTCCCTTTCACGTCATGGGATTTTTTTTTAATCACAGCTTTATCTTTCGGTATTTTACATATTATTACTATGTGCTTTGGGCAGAGCTATAAAAGTTTCTTTCTACATTTATTCTACCATCTTGACAACACAATAGTTATAGAGTACAAGTAAATATGTGAATTTATTTTAGATATGCAGGTACATGTGTGCTTTTCCTACAGTAAAAACAAGAGGAAAGGAACTCAATGGAATTTAATATAACACATTCACTCTATCTTTCAGAAAGCCATTTCTTTACATTATTAAATGTGTGATTTAGTAGTAATTTTTATTATGTATCTTCATCATTATTAAAATCACCAAATTTGTTCATTAGTTGTTCACATTATTACTCTATTCCTGCATGACAAAAAGAGATTTTAGTGAGACCGAGATCACTTAGTGATTCCACAATATTCACTCAAGAAGAAAGTCTGTTTATTTTTATGCATGTATCCAGAAGTAGGGTAGATATGATTTAGTTCTTATGAATAGGCAATCTGTTTTATTACTTTTTTCTCAAAGTTTAAAAGTTTTTTTCTATCATTAGGATTTTTGAGGAAATAACTAATGACACGTAGTCCAATCTAATAAACTACATCATGCTCCTATGAACACACCGTGTAATAGGACAAACCTTTATTCATTAACAGTTTATTAGCTAAAAGATCTCCAAAGTATTCTGAAATTTAAACATCACAGCCTGTACCACCCCACAACTGCATTTTATATTCTGTAGCAAGATTTACTTTTCTCTGTCAGAACATCCAGATTTTTTAGATAGGTAGCAAGGTATTACAAACTTTATTTCTTTAGCTAAGGCTTCATGCTAAGGCCCTAGAGATCATAAGTATTTCACTTTTTTTCCCTATTAAGATTATAATAGAGAAGTGGTTACTGAGATCTCTGATCGCTCAGCCCCTCCATTCCAAGGAAGGTGGGTCACTTTCACTCCCCATCTAGTTGGTATTAACTCCTTATGGCTTTAAAGATTTCCTAGTTAGTCTGGATGCCTCCTGCCTCCAAAATTTTTTATTTTTCTTTAATTTAATGGAAACCTATTAGGTTATTATAGATATTATGAAACAACGTTCACTGCAAGAAACCCTCTATTTCTTTACAAAATCAAGGTGACACCTGATGTCCATGGTTGTGGAGAAGCTTCAAGTTAACTAGGCCCTGTGAATAATAGAAACTCACCAAAATATATAGAGATGTAAACGTATTTAACAAAGTAGCTGAGTGCCAGACTACCAGTAGTACATCTAAGTTGCCTTGTCATTTGCACCAACAATATCTGATATAACCTAAAATTAATTTATGGTTATGTATTTTTTTATATTTTTTCATAATCATTTGATATTCTAATAACAGCAGAATTGTATGTAAATACAGTTTTTAAATGCATATGAATATTCTAAGAATTTTAGCCATTATTAAAAAACATTTCTTAGTGATAATAGAATTCAAAATGCATATGAATATTTAGTGGAAAATTGGGTTTATTTCATAGAAATAGGATCTTTCTCATGAAGCATTTCAAAAACTTGACTCTTAATTAACCATCACAAGCTAATTTTATTTTATTATTTTTAGTTATTTAAATAATCAATATTTTTATTGTATTTATTTCTACTAGTAGAATTGGCAATATTTCTTACAATTAGAGATTAATGAAATCAGCCTTCCTAAAAGTACAAATAAGAAAAATATTTATTCTAGAATGTTTTACCCTTCTTAGCTTCATATTAAAGGTGCACAACCACTGAAAACAAACAAAATAAGCTTTCTTACCACTTTTCTGAATAATTATTAGTTCAAGATTTAGCACATTAGTTTAATTAGTCCTGCTTCTTAACCAACAGGAAGGTCCCTGAATAACTGCTATCAGTAATTTAGGCTTCTTCTTAGTTGGTGGGCTTCCTGAAAGGAAGTGTGATTATAGAATGGCCTTTTTGAAAATAAATGAATGGCTATGTCACACAGTTGATGAATGCTGATATAGTAGCTTTTAAAAATAGAACAGAATCCAAAATTTCCAAGTATCAAAGAGCTTGTTGCTTCAAACAGTGAATGTCTACTCACAGAGGGATAACAACATGTACTGCCAAAGAGATTACTCAGAAGTTCAGCTTTACAATCTCAGATTCTGCCCTTAGTCTTATCCAGCTTATATCATAGACACTTTCATTTATAAATTCTAAATAAAAAGCTTGATTTAATAAAACGTATCACAAAACTGGAAGAGAGTGAGTGTTCTTGCTGGGAGTTGTGGGCTTTTACACATTAGTAGTGTTGCTGAGGAATGACATTATATATTTGAGAAATCTAGATCTTATATAGTTCTAGATCTTTTATGTAGGTCCAGCTCATTATTTTTTAAGATGAAAGAATAGAAGTCTAAAAATGTTGTGTGTTACTGTTGGTCACTCAAGAGAAAAGAATGAGAAAGTATTTGCCTTCTACAACAATAAATTAACCACATTTCTCATCTCTTTTGAGATATTGTAAAAACCACTGGAAATTTCATTACACTGAGGAAATTGCCATGGATGCAACAGAATAATGAAAACACTTTTTCTCCCAAAGAAAAGAGAGGTTTTACTTGTATATACATTCTCCAGAAAGATACTGAGCATCATCAGATTAAATAAATATATAGCTTGTGGAGAAAATTCCAGAATGTACATATTTCTACTGAGGTCTTCCTTCTTTGTTTTTTAAAATTGAGATATAATTGATATATAACATTGTGTAAGTTTAAGGTGTACAATGTGTGTTGATTTGATACATTTACATGTTGCAGTATGATTACCACCATAGTATTAGCTAACACCTCTGTCATGTCACATTTATTATTTCTTTTTTGTGGTAAGAACAATTACAATATAATCCCTTAGCAACTTTGAAGTTGCTAAGAGATATAATACAGTATTGTTGACTATAATCACTATACTGTGCATTAATTTCCAGGACTTATTTGTCTACTAGTTGCAAGTTTATACTGTTAAACATTTCCCCAACTTCCCCTCCTCCAGCCCCTGTTATTCACCATTCTACCCTCTGTTTTTATAAATTTGACTTTTAAAATTTCACATATAAATGACAGCATACAGTATTTGTCTTTCTGTGTCTGACTTATTTCAATCCCTCTCTATATTAATTGCTTCAGATTTTGACTTAGTATTTATTTACCTGAGAAATCTCAAATGTACCAGTGGTTGTTAGCAAATCTATGATAATTTCTCTATACCCCACTGCTAAAATATAACTGATAGAGCCTTCTAAGCAATTATTTCTACATCTAAATATGTTATTAGAGACACAAAAAGAAATTCTATTAAGAATATTTGTCTCTGGCTATGGATGAATGAGGAAGTTGGCAAATCCTCTCCCCAAAAAACTAACTAGACCAAAAAGAAACAAACATTTCAGTGCTCTGGAAATTGACAAAAGGCAAACAGCAGTATGAAGTGTTTGTGCTTGAAAAATTGCTGAACTTCAGTTAAGAAATGGGAGTCTGTGGAGTTCTTGCCTAGGGCTGCCCCATTGTTATCCCCCAATCCCTCATTCCCTCAGCTTGGTCAGTATGGACGTTTTGTCAAGACCTGGGAGGCCATGAGGACTGGCAACTGTTATGCCTGGACCAAAGAGCTCACTTAATTAGCAGAGGAGGGTGAGACCCACATCCGGCAGTGTTATTGGTGGAAGTAATGATCTTGGCAGCAGCTGGTAAGTGGGTTGGACCAATGGATGTTCTAACCTGAGGTTAGCCTGCTACGCGGCTACATTTGTACCATCTTGCTTCAACCATCTATAACTAGGGTTTTCCAGAGTATGGTAAATTGATAAAAGTAGTCATCTATGTGCTGTTTCAATGGGTAATAAATGTATAAGAAAATAATGATGTGGTCACATATTTAACTCAAACAAATTTTTTTTCTATTCTGCATAACTTCTGAGTCTTGAATATGCTATTGTGCATAGTGATGAAGGGTGTAATGTACCATGAAACATTTCTCCAAATTATAAGACCTTAGCAACATTTTCAATGGATGATATTATTCCATGCAACCCATGGAATATGAGAGTATTATGCGAGATATCTTGCTTTAAGATGATTTTCAGCCCAGCCAGTGTGGCTCAGTGGATTGAATGTCGTCCCATGGACTGAGAGGTGCCAGTTCGATTCCTGGTCAGGGCACATGCTCAGGTTGCAGGCTCGGTCCCCAGTAGGAGGGTTGCAGGAGGCAGCCGATCGATGTTGCTATCTCCTTTTCCTTCCTCTCTCTCTAAAAAAAAAAATCAATAAAAATATATATATTTTTTAAAATATGATTTTCAACTTGTATATAAATGAGGTGAGAAAGGGGGAAGTGTCTAAAGAAAACAGATATTTTCCCAGTATAGTCTCTGTCCCTTTTGAAGAGAAGATGCACTAAATATGGGAAGAGGGTCATATAATCAAGGATATATTCTCAAAGTGTGGCATGAGCCCATGAGAATAATGTTACATTTCAAAACACAGAGTGACTTGCCGGAATTCTGGGAATACTTAAGTGATATTTTTACCATTGTTGTGGCCAGAGGACTGGTATGAGAATGGACTTAGGACAAATATTTGCTATAATTAATATTAATAGTTGACAGAAACACTACATAAATTCTCTTTAATTTGGTCTATCTCAAAGTGACTTTTTACCCTCTGGTTCTTAAAGAATGTTGAATGGGGGCATCATTGAGCCCTTTGGAATTATATATGCATGTATTAGTTTGCTAAGACTTGTATAACAAAGTGCCACAAACTAGATGCCTAAAACAGTAGAAATATATTGTTTCCTAGTTCTAGAATCTAGAAGTCTGAAGTTAGGGTGTCAACAAGGTTAATTCCTGCTCAGGGCCAGGAGGAGGATCTATTCCAGGCCTCTCTCCTAGGCTTATTGCCGGCCATCTTCTCCCTGTGTCTCTTTACATCATCTCCCACCTGTGTGTATCGGTGGCCAAATTTCCCCATTTTATAAGGATTTGGGCTCACACTAATGACCTCATTACTTGATTATGTCTGTAAATACTGTCTCCAAACAAGATCACATTCTGAGTTACTGGGGATTAGAACTCCAAAATACATTTTGGGAGGGAATTCAGTTCGCCCCATAACAATGGAAATGTACATTTTTCTGGAGAAAGGATCTAAGTTTTTATTACATTTTTAGTGGGGACCATGCTCCCTAAGGATTCAGAATCATTGATCTAGGAGAATGATGTTTAAACCAAAAAAGATAGAATTACACTTGTTAAAAGGAAATGGATGCTTATAAAAAGAGAGAGGATACGATGAGAAGAGAAGATAGTGTTCAAACAGAAGCGACATCACCTTCTGTCAGTACGTTGGACTGGAGGTTTGTCTAAGCTGCATTGTTCAGTAAGATAGCCACTAGCTCTATGCGGCTGTGGAACACTGGAAATTTGGCTAGTCTAAATTGAAATGTTCTGTGAGAATAAACCACACACTGGATTTCAAAAATGTAGTATAAAAAAAGAATGTAACATGTCTAATACATTTTTATATTAATTATACATTGAAATATTATTTTGGATATATTTAGTAAAAGTAAATATATTACTAATATTAACTTCATTTCTTTTTTACTTTTGAAATGTAGCTAATAGGAAATTTACAATTCTATATGTGACTCACATTATGTCTGTTAGACACACTGATCTTACTGTTAGAGAAAGTTCCATGTCATACTCATTATGTGGTTCTATAATAGATTTATATGATTGTGAAAAAGAAATCAAATTGTGCTACCAGGTCTCTATGAAACTCTTAATATAAGTTCATGAGATCTACAGGTGTCTATAGGTGATTGTGGGTATGACTGAGTATTTTATACTGAGAAATGTAAAAGGTGTTACACTGTTGTTTTCTTTTTTACTCCTTGTAGTAAATAAAACAGACTTAAGAAAGCCTGCATCAACAGCCCAAGTGTCCATCAGTAGATGAGTGGATAAAAAAGCTATGGTACATGTACACAATGCAATACTATGCAGCTGTAAGAAAGAAAGATCTCTTATCCTTTAAGATGACATGGAGGGACCTGGAGAGTATTATGCTAAGCGAAACAAGCCAAGCAGAGAAAGACAAATATCACATGATATCACTTATTTGTGGAATATAATGAACTAAATAAACTGATGAACAAAATTCGCCCAGAGACATAGAGGTAGGGTACAGACTGACAAACCTCAGGAGAGGGGGTGTTGGGGGGGAAGAGATAAACCACAGAACTTATATGCATGTATGCATAACCAATGGACATAGATAACAAAGCTGGGAATGGGGAGGAGGGTGTCAATGGGGGAAAAAGAAGAAACATCTGTAACAAAAACAAATTAATAAAAATAATTAAAAAAAAAAAGAGAGCCTGCATCATTTATCAATTTGTCCTCAGAAAATGAAATCTAAACATTTTTACTGGCCCTGTAAAACTGCAAACCATGACCCAGTTGAGACAAAATATGGAGTAATACAGCAACAATCTCTAAATCAGTGGAATGTCTTCAACTTAAAGTAACATGTCGGAGTCTCATCTCTGTGATTGTGACAGGGATCTCTACCACAGATAGCAATCTGGTTCCTTGAGGCATTTCATCAACATCACCTATAAGCCATTGTTAAGATCAAAAGGATAGAGAAGGTTACCAGTGATGAGGTTGTTGAATGTTGCCAGCCCACCAGCATTGACGGGATACTTGCTAAAATTTAACTCTGAGGGTCTGGGGTGAGTGAAGGATAGATATCAGCAGGCTTGCTACACAGATTCTGAATGATGCAGTGGAAGAGAACAGACACAAGTAGGATCAGCAAAAGAAAGACTCAAAGTGAGACCCTAAGTGCCAAATTCAAGCCAAAAACTCAGGAATGCTGAGAAATAGCTGCAAACATATACACTCAGGATTTTGTGGAGAGAAGGGAAGGGTTAATTTGGGGGATGACAGAACAGAAAATAATTTAGGGTATTGCTGGGCATGTTACTTTTTAGGCACACTATAGCTAGCCCTATTAACAACTATTTTGTTTATTAATCTAAATGAATACCGGATGAAATCAGAGGTTGTAAACTGTTTGATCCTTGATATGATCTGGTTCACCTACTTTGTTTTTCCATTGGTGACATCAGTGTTTCAAATAATAAATTTGGGTGCATTTAAACAGGGCATAAGTTCCCTAGTTTTCTGTAGTCTTCAACACTCCCCTTTGTCTTAGATCTGGCTCACTTCATTCATTGATATCACTTGTATGATTTCTTGAAGTATATGAGATTGTGATCCCTGGAAGTTGATGATTATACTAATGATGAGTAACACAACTAGTTCTTCTAATTCTACTACTATGATATTGTGCTACCACTGCTACTACTCCTACTTCTTCTGTTACTATTATTGTTCTGTTATGTTACGGTCCCACTGCCACTATTACTAATAGCATCCTAACCACCACCACAACTACTACAGACTCAAAGTTATCTAAGTGCTTACATGCCAGAGTCTAGTCTAGGTTTTCTCATTATTTTTCATTATCCTAGGTTTTTGCATTATTTCATTTATATCTCACAATAATCCTATGAAGTATATCATCACCATTTTACAGTCGAGAGAACAGCAGCACAGAGAGATTAGAGAATTTGTCCAAGATAACGCAGCTAGAAAGTTACAGAGCTCGAATTCTAACCCAGGCAGTCTGACTTCAGAACGCATCTCTGAGAGCCCTTCCTGTGCTAAAGTATTTTGTGTTTATTAAATAGAACACAGATTTGTTGATATCTTAGAGTTCTGTGAGTATGATTTTATACTTTAAAGTCAAGTGTATTTGATGCCTTTATTTTTATAAAATAAAATTATTTAAGGCTCCTAAAAAAGAAAGGATGGAAGATATGGCCTCTTTTTCTTAACAGAGTGGGCACACATTCAACTAAAAAAGATGTAACTTGGTGACATTAATGCACCATTAAGATGAATGTGAACGTTCACAACTCTGCTGGAGGTCCTGTTAGGATTTGATGGCAAAGCACATAAGGCAGGAGGAATGATTTATGCTCAGTCCTTGATTAAACGGCTTGGGTGTAAAGGTGCTAAATAAATATTAAATAATACTGCTAAATGTTCATCTAGACATTTTAAAATATATAAATGTATAGTTTTAAATATACTTATACTGTGTGTTATTTATATATTATTTGGTTGATATAAAATTATATCTTGTGAATTTTTTTTTATCATTATGAAGTACCTCTCACTGTGTTTAGTAATGAATCTTAAACTTCTTTGTCTGATAATGGTATAGCTGTATCAACCTTCCTTGGTGTTTACATGTTTTGTTTTGTTTTCATCTTTTTCTATTCTGTTCCTTTCAACCATTCATATATTTAAAAGCTGTCCTTCGTTAGCAACATATAATTGTTCTTTTTCTTTTTTCAAATTGTTTTCTTTATTGATTTTAGAGAGAGAGATAGAAACATCGGTGAGAGAGAACATCGACTGGCTGCCTCCTGCATGCCCCCCACTGGGGATCAGGCCCACAACCTGGGCATGTGCCCTGACTGGGAATTGAACCTGCAACCTTTGGTGCATGGGTCGACACAACCCCTGGCACACACTGGCCGGGCCTATAGTTGTTCTTTTTAATGTCTGATAATCTTTGTCTTTTAACTGGAGTGATGATTGAAATAATTTGTAGTTCATGTAGTTATTTATTTATTTAGATGTACCTCTACTGAGATACTATTTGTTTTTTATTTTATTACTCCAATTGTCCACCCTTATTAACTTGTTAATTAGTCATTCTTATATTTTTGTTTTAGTGGTTAGCCTAGAAGTGGCAACATACATATGTGGCCTGCTGTAGTCTAATGTAAATCTAACTTTCATACTTACTCGCTAATGCTGGGACTTGAGGACACTTTAATACCACTTAACCCCATCACCTTTTTGCATTATTGTAACATGTATTTACATTTATCATATATTTCAGACCTCATTGTTGTGGTCTTGAAAAGTCAGTATTCATTTATGTTTATTCACAGCTTTACCTTTACCTTGTTCTTTATTCCTTTTTGCATTATGTGTTTTCACTCAGGGTTATTTTCCGTTATCCTAGAGAACTTTCTTTAATATTTCTCTTAGTGCACAGTCAGCTTTGAGCAAATTCTCTTGGTTTTAGTTTTGTGAAAGCCTACAGTTTGAAAGGAATTTTGTGGCTGTCCATTTCTAAGTTGACAGTTGTTTTCTTTCAGCACTTCGAAAAGTCACTCCGTTGTCTTCTGGCTTCTTCTGTTCCTGTTATGGAGTTAGCTCTTATCACGTTGATGCTCCTATGAAGTTAATGTCTTTATTCTTGCTAATTTTATCCCATGGCTTTGGTACTTAGCAGCTTTTATCTAATGTATCTAAGTGTGGTTTTTGTGTGTGTGTGTTTTTGCTGCTTGAGATTTATAGAGCTTCCTGAATTGGTGGCTTGAAATCTTTAGTCAGTTTTAGAAAATTATTGGCCAGTAGTTTTTCAAATATTGATTCTATCCTGTTCTGTCTCTTTCTTTTTCTGGGAATCCAATTACACTAATATTAGACTTTACCATATGTTACAGTTTTCACTATGTTCCACACATTTCTTATGGTCTTTTCCATAATTTCAATTCTTTTAGCTTTGTGTGCTCCAGCTGCTATTTCTTTCAACTCATCCACTTTGTTTATTGAAATTACCAATCTCTATTAATTGGGTCTTTACTTACTTACTTCCTTGTATGTAATGAGTCAATTAGGCATGCGTTTTCTACCATACAGGTATGTTTCTTTCAGTTGTTGGCTGATTGAAGGTGGTGGTCCCTTATAGCACCTAGTATATTCAGTGTCTTGCAATTAAAAGAATGTAATAATTTAAAAAATTAATTAGTGAATTTTATTTATGCCCCATATTGGTTTACTGATGGCAGATGTATGTAGTGTACTTTGAAAGTGTTTTTACCTCATTCATGGCACGTTTCAAATATAAAAGTGCCCAAACTAGTATTAAGCATGTTGTAGTTATATACTTAGTGCAGATGTAGTAAATGAATCCCACCAAAGGGTAATTAAAATCAACAGAAACAACTCCAGAATTTAAATAATATAGTTCATTCTTTCCATATGTTTTGATACGATACTTTACTGTTTACCATTGGAGGTGAGTTTTATGGCCTTACGAGGGAACAGGGAATGGGAACCTTTAAAAAATTTATTCTGTGAGCTGGACTTGAGGCATGAGGTCTTGACATATACAGTGATACTCTCAGGTACTGTGATGGTAAATATAGGATGCATTAACTAAGATTATACAAGTCAGCCTGAACTCTTTCTTCAGTATATCACCTTGGTGACCACAAGGTTATTAAAACTGCTGGGGCCAGTAGTGGTGACAGTGATGGTGGGGAATCAGGGGTGATTCTGTTGTTAACTCAGAAGACCAGTGATGGAGTCTGAAGAAGAGGCTGAATGTCCTGCTTTGAATGCATTTCCAATAGTTTTTATTTGGAAAAAATATGGTTAAAATTGAATACCAACAGGAAGATAAATTTGGACTACAGAAATATTTTCTAAGAAATTATCTTTATTCCATTAAAACTGTATTCCAGGAGACAAATGTTAAAATATTATTTAGTTTTATTAACAAATAAGTTTGAAAAGCACTGTGTTAATAAAAATTAAACATTTTCTTTACTTTTAAATTGTTCAGTCTTTAATATGGCAATTAGTATCTATTTTTGATCTTATTAAATAAGGAATACAGCATGTACCATTTCCCACAGATCAACATTTGCATTATTAGAAAGTTAATTTATTTCCAACAGAGATTGTTGAAAATTAAATAAAATGCATAAAAATATTTGATACACTTTTTAATTTGCCATTCTATACTCAAATTAATTTTTTTAGTGTTAAATTCAGTATTTAATAAACAATGGTTACTGAAATAGAACTTCCTTACATTTCTCTGTGCACTTATCATTTCTTTATTCCATTTTATTGCTTATTAGGTTTCATAGAGATATTTGTAGCATACTTGATTTGGAAGTGCAAAATTATGAAGTTAGGTAATATTGCATTTTAAAATAAAAATTTTAATAATATCAATTTTTAGAGATTTAACAAATAATAAATAGGTTTAGTTTACCTGACAAAACTCTGGCCACTTACTTTATTAAACAACATGAATTTCAAAGGCTAATTAACGTGACTTTCTCTTTGAAAATGCCAAAGGATTCTTTCCATGATTTTTCAACTGAAGCGCAAGACTCCACAGGAGCTCTTTCTTTGCTATTTTATGGTACAACTTCCAAAGTGAAATAAAATTAGACTTTGCTATAACATTAGAGTCAGGATTCACATGAATACTATCCTTAAGACATTGTGTGTGGGAAGTATTCGATACTTGCTCTAATTTCCGCTACAAGAAGGTCAGAAACAATGAATTGTTTCTTTTAAAAATTGAATTGCTTTTTAAATAACAGCCCCCCTTTTTTTATACTTTATTCTAAACCCAAAGCTAAACAAAACAAACAAAAATAGCATCTGATAGTTATGTAGAGAATCTCCCATAGACATGCTGTCAGTTGGAAAGTCTTTATTTTCAAAGCCAAGTTCTTACAGCGCATGTTACAGTGTGATTGACAGCTCAGAATACCATTGACATTCTCACTGTAACTCAAAATAAGAAGTGTGTTGCTTTAGAAACATAAAACAAAGATGCCATCACTTATTAGCGTCTTTCTATTTCTTGACTTCATGCTTAGTTAGGAATAAAAATTATAAACAAAAAGGTAAATACTTTAAGAACTAATCTATGTTCTCTCTTAGAAGGATACTTTGACATCTCTTGAATCACCAGCTCTTTGTAATTCTGAAGAGGGAAAGTTACCCTCTTATAACAATTCCTTTTTGTTTAGGGTTGCTTGTGTATTGCATCTGCTTGTTTAAATATCACATTAAATTGTAACAACTCACATGTTTTAGATGGTACCACTTTCTAATGCTGCTTTCTTATTTGAATGTCAGCATCATGAAAATGAAATACGTGTTTGTAAGGAGAGGCAGAGCCTATTTTAATGGAAAAGATTTAGATTTTGAGCTGAGAGCTCATGTCTATCTTCCTTTTATTATTGTAGATCAGGATACCTGTCCTGTACCTCTGTAACAGGCATGGATTCTGAAGCCGTATATTAACAATATATGTGAAAGTATCTGCACGGGTACTGTTATTCTTATCAATGTTACTCTTTTAAGGAATTTATAGATTCCAAAGAAATTTTTAGATACAGTTTTCTTTGTTTCCCATACTCTTTGTTCTCTGTTCTAAAAGGTAGTTGAGTTGATTTAGTGTTAGTTTTGCATTACCCAGCACAGTGCCTTGCACACAGTACACAGTAGGATTTTTAACACTTGTTTATTAAGTGGTGAATGAATTCTTCACAGTATAATTAAATATATTTCAGATGAACACAGTAAATGCAATTTCAATTGGATTATTTTTCAATCATTTTCCTGCCATGTTGTTTAAATACCATTAGTAAAATGTTGACAAATTTGGACTTTCATTGTTATTATCTGGCATAAAATCAGGACTGACTCAGAGTTTATTTTAGCATCATAATATTGCTAAACAAAGTTCAGCAGTTATGACTTTTATTTGGCGCAATTTCCTACCTATTTCAGAAGGATAAATTATAGTTTATACTAGTTGTTTTTCTCTAAGCTTCATAACACTTATTTAAACATTGTGTTATATCCAAATTAGCCTAAAAGACCCTATTCATTCTCTGTTCTTTGGCTGGTGTGCCACTTACTTACAGATTCATTGACTATGATTGATTATAAACTGCCTGTGAGACCCACTTACACGGATTCGTCATTTGTTAGAGTTTAAATGAGTCACAATTCCCTCTGCTATTGGACTTTACAACGTGCAATAAGGTGTTTTTAATGACTTTCTCTGCAAAATACACTCCTTTCATCTGCAGGTCAGCCTGGTTTAAATCTCTATTTTGCTGGACACTACCCCAAAGAAAACTTTTATTCCTCATTATTCTTTTTTCTTTTTTCCATGAAACCATATCCTGAAATATTTTAAAAGCCAGAGTGCAAACTAATTATGCCGTCATAAAATATTTTCACAAAAATAAACAGTTACAATATTCTACATCAACCTGTTCACCAAAATCACCTTTTGCATTTTGTGCAGTTCTCATAAATTTAAAAATGCACAACAAATGCCACCGATGTAGCATTTGTGTGCTTGCCTGATTGTGAGCTCCTCAAGAAAAGGGACAAAACCACGGTTTACTCCTGCTTCCCAGAATCAGCACAGTGCTTTGAACTTAATGGGTAGCCAACACTTTTGAGTCAGATTGAATTGTTTTAATACTTCCATAAAAGATCTACATAAAATCTTACTAGGGAGTGCTCCACAAATGTCTTTAGTAGAACTGTTGCCTAAAGTAAAAATCCAAGAGCAGGGGCTAAGCTGTCACATCATTCTCAGGGTGGCCGGGTAAAGGACCAGGCATTAGAGCATTAGGATTTTCATCTGAAATGTCTGGTTCAGTGTGGGTTAAGCTGAATTGGTGGAGTTTTGTCCAAATCCCTCTAGTTAACCTCTTATCCCCCTTTCACAACAATATCTAAACGAGGATGCCTAGGATTATTGTAATCTAGTCTTGTTCCAGAGCAAGGTTGTTGAGTCTGCTAAGTTTCTGGTCAGAAGGAGTAATGGGAACGTGAACTAACACTGATTTTGTGCTGCTCTGTATGGGATGCTGTGCTAGGTGCTTTACATAATTTATCTCATTGAATCTTTTTTTTTCAGTTTTGATTTTATTATTTATTTATTTATTTTATTAATTTGTTTTTGTTACAGATGTTTCTCCTTTTCCCCCCATTGACACCCTCCTCCCCATCCCCTCCCACCCCATCCCCATATCTCATTGAATCTTGACTACAATCAATATCAAGCCTTATAGCTCTCAGTTCCAGAGAGGTTAAGTCATTTGTCCAAGGTTACACAACTAGTAAGCGACTTGTGGCTGATAACAAAGCCCATCGTATTTAATGACCTACTCTATTATTTAGGCTTTTTTACTATCAATTAATAATTGGAGTTGATTGTTAAACAAAGGTTAACTCTTTTATATAGGTGAACTGACAAGATTTAACGTAAAGAATATTGAAGTGAAAAAGCTATTTTATCTTTTAGTATCTGGAAAATAAAAAGTTATTGAGACATTTAAAACTCACTTAGATGGAAGAAATAGGTCAATCTGTAAAGAACATTTCATAGTTTAATAAGTCTGATGTTAATATAAATCCTGCTTATTTCTCAAACTTTGACTTGGATAACCAGAGTTTCTGTGTCTGTCTGTGCAGTAAGCAAATGGAAGAACCCGACTGATTATGATTTTCTCTAGACATGAATCCAGAGAGAGAATAATAGCCTCTCTATTCTTCCTCATCCTTGGGTACTCAGAGGAGATTACTGTAGCTAATAATTGACATCAGTTTTGAAGCATCAATTTAGTATAATGTAGTTGATCTTTTGCTTACTGGTTGATTAATTAGGGCAAACTCATCCTTTCCAGGAAAGGACAGGTATCTCTTGAGTGTTTGTATTACCCAGAACCTTGACTTCCTAGAACTTCTGTTAAATTGTGATTTATACCGCAGTTGTTTACAGCATTATGGAAACCTGGCATTCAACTGTAGTTCTACCAATATTTTAGTTCTCTGATCAAGGCATTTTTTGCTAACTTCTCTGCATCTCATTTTTCTCCTCTGTAAAAATTTAAGGAGAAAATTAAATCAGCTCTAAATTTACAGTTTTCCAGTGCATTTAAAGTCTACTCTTTGTTCTATAATGAGGTCAAGGAAAGTATGCCAGGAGGTAACTATAATGCTGTTTGGTAGAAGGGTGTTCCTAAGTTTTTGTGTACCTATTGCCTTCAGAATAATTCTGAAAGGAATTATATAAGTGCCTTACTGATGAAATCACAGCTTTATTTTCCTCCATCTGATTTTTGGGAAGCCCTAAGGTATTTGATAATTCTGCCTATTAGAAAGTATAATCTAGAAATGCAATCAAGAGGAAACTTACAATGGTTATAAATTGATTGTCCTGGGCTATAACGTTTCCCCTATGTCTCCAAGAAAATGTATGGTTCACCTTATTTGTATTGCTAAGGGAGCACTATATTAATGGAGACTATGTAGATTTTAAAAAGATTTAAATTTAAGCCTCTTTAAATATATATTTTATATTATATACTAATTATCATTCTATATTATTACATATATGTAATTTAATATAGTACTGTCATAAAAAATTAGCTGAATATAGCATTTTTATTAATATTACTGTTGGTGGCAGTGGTGATGTTAAGAGTATTACTATTAAATGCAAATAAATATTATTGTTTTATTTAAATTTTCAGAAATACTTTTTAAATATATGCTAATAGTATTCATTCTAGTAATTCACATATTAAAAAAAAATTTTTCCTGGAATTTAATCTTAGTAGAATTTGATAAGAGATTTATGAAGAAATACTTAATGGTGGTTTTCAGAAAATAAGATCTTACCTCTTGAAAAGTACTTTTGATTTGGGGATAGGATTTATCAGGCTTCAGAGAAATGTGAATTATTAGGATAAACAATGAGCCTTCATACCCCTGGGCACTGTCAAAATTTGGACAAAGCTGCTGTGCTCTAATAATTCTTTTAGTGCTTATTTGGGTCAATAGATGTTACCAAATGCTCACAAAGCTCCTTCTTGAGAAAATTCTCTAATTTTCAGCCTCATTTTAAATAACAAAAATAAACATTAAAGAATGAGGTAAAAAATATAATAATAAATACTAATAGACACCCAGTGTTCATTTATGTGTATATATGAGCAAATTAGAGAAAAATGTATTTGAAAGGTGATTTTGTTGAAGTTGAAATTTGATTTTTCCATGAATCAATGTAGTTTCATCAAAGAAGCAAGCTTAGGTCATACCTTTTAGCTATATGGTTCTCAGTTCCATCAGTAATAAAAAAAAAATGTAAACCATTTTCTAAGGATTATAAACATTTTTAAGATAAGAATTGTTAAAGTATGAGGAACTAGGCAAAATAGGATTACCTTTTCCTTTAAGAAATGATTAGTTGCTAGCAGACTGATTTCAAAGCTCTTAAGTAGACTTGTATCTCTTTAGAAAACATGTTTAATTCCTGCTCATGCTAGACTGTGCCATTAATAATTAAATGCCTAATGATTCTATTTTCACAAATTTTAAATTTTGTTGGGAAGAAGAGAAATAATTGGAGGGTGGAAGAAAATCATGTGTTAGAAAACATCAAATTAATTTATTTACTCCAACATTTGTTAAATGCCTCTTAGGTGTTGGGAATGATATCTGGTTCCAGGGAGCACACATTAAATATCTCTTTCTTTAGGAGTTCAGCCTGTATTTGATGAAAGAAACGTCTAAAAATTTAATTTCTGTGCAAAGTAGCAAGTATATGAAATAAAAGTTACTCAATATACGTTCAGTGAATGGATGATTAATGAGTGAATATTTAAAATGCTATGTAAAAAGTGTCGTGAAGGTAACGATGAAGGAATGACTGACTCCATCCCTGGTTTACCGAGTGAGTAGGACAGCTGAAGAGTGAGCAGGTTGAGAAAGCAGCCCAGAGCCTTCCAGGTAGAGAGAACAGCATACACAAGGGCATGAAGTTTTTTGTTTTTTTTCTTTAAAGAATAAAATAACAGGACACATTTAAGGAAGGAAGGCAGGTTTTTTGTGATTGGCTCAGTGTATATGTGGGAGAATGGTGAGAAATGAGCTGGATAGGGAATAATAAAATTAGGCAAACCTTTTAGGAAGATAACAGTCATTAGAGTGTGGAGGATGGTCCAGAAAGAGGAACCCAGGAGGCAGAAATGAATTAAAAGAGTATTGACTTAAAACAAGAGAAAATAGTATCCTCTGATACTATTTTCAGAGGGGAGAGACTGGGAGCTATTTAGAGATAGAATTAACAAAACTTGATATATTCTACATGAATCAGGGCATTCTGACTTTTAGGATCCTATCTTAAACTAATAGGTAGAGGATAAAACTAATGATTTAAAAATTTTCACATATTGAATTTGTGCTTTGGGGACCTCAAATTAAAAAAAAAGTCCCAGATATAGTTGGAACTCTATCCAGAGCTAGAGAAAGAACATGGGTAGATTCTGTCATAGTTAAAGCCATGTAAGTGGGCAAGCTCCCCACAGAGAGCCAGTGCTGTGCGATATTGAGTTCTTAAATGAGCCCCTGAGGGCACTGTCAGGAAGAACAAAGATTATTTTTGAGGGGTTTCTAAGGTAACTCAAAATAAGTGATTCGGGTGTGTGAAAACCAGTATTTATATTTAATTGATATCTAGTGACTGTCCCACAGGGCTTTCAAAGAGTGATTTATTCACTATGTTAAAAATTCAGCAACACAAAGTAAATAAAATAAAATTTTGAGTTGTTAGATTTTTAAATTAATGCATTTGTTAAGTAATTGTGCTCATATTATTTATTTTAAAATCCAAGAAGCACAATATAATTTTACATGAATCTGTTTCTTTTGTAATGAATATAACTTACAGGGTGAATTAATTCTGCTAAATAGAATAATACTTACCCAGTCCCAGTCCACCAGTCTTTTTTTTCATTGCAGAAGTCTTATCTTTTTCAAAAATGCCTTATTGCTTTATGATAAGAAGGTTTTCAAATTTTTACTGAGACTCACAGTAAAATATATTTCACATTTCAACGAGTATACACATTAGTATGTGTGTGTAAAGCTGACACATGCATTTTTTTTTTAATCCTCACCTGAGGACATTTTTGCACTTATCTTCCAATAGAGTGGGAGGGAGAGAGAAGGAAGAGAGAGAGAGAAACATCAATGTGAGAGAGATACATCGACTGGTTGCCACCCACACGACCCCAACCGGGGCCGGGGACAAACTGCAACCGAGGTACGTGCCCTTAACGGACCGAACATGGGCCTCTCTCGTCTGCGGGCCGATGCTCTAACCACTGAGCCAAACTGGCCAGGGCAACACATGCATTTTATAAAATACTACTTACCCATGTTTATATCTCATGAATATTCTCTAAGATATTTTATTTTCTAAAATCTGGTTACTATCCACTTAATTTATTTTATAACTCAATAATGGGTCACCACCTACAGTTTAAAAAACTCTGCCCCAGACATTGATAACCCTAATATTTCAGTGTTTTGCCTCATTGATGCTTATTCCCTCACCTTCATTAAATCTCTTCTATGAGATTGTAAACATGTTCAATTCTCATTTATCTTAAACAAATGAAAAAAACTTTATTTCTTGCTCTACTTATTTTAAAAATTATTATTGAATCTATCCTGAATTTACATCCATATTTCTGATATGTATGTAATCAACACTTGCTCCTTCAATCTTCCCATCATGTTGGTCCTTTCCCTACACTTACTCCCTTAGCAATCCATCCAAAACCAGTTTCCTTGATAATAGCAAGCACTTATATAAAAGTTAATGTGCCAGGCTAAGTACTTTATAAGTATTAACATTTTTAACTCACAAAAAAGTAGGCACTGTACATGGTGAAATGTATGGCTTGCCAAGGATACACAGACAGTAAGCAGGGAAATTGGTATTGAAATCTAGGTATCATATATAGCTCACTCTTAAACTAATTTCTGTAACAACACATTGCTATTTGTATTTTTAATCAAGATACATACACACACCTACCTCTCTATCTCTCCTGATAAATTGTTTCCATTCAAAATCAAACATCATCTTTAAAAACTGAGATGGAATAATAGAATACTAGTCTAAAAGTAGCAATGGTTGCAAGTGTTCTGACTACATGCTTGTCTTACTTCAAGGAACGAGAATGGTGTCTTAGTGGATGTGGTATCATTAAGTTAGTTTCTCAAAGGTAAGGAGATGCAGTGAGTGCTCCAGTGAAAATGAAAGTATTTTGAGGAATGTATTGGTTTCCAAAGGCCACCATAGCAAAATACCACAGCCTGGGTGACATAACAGAAATTTATCTTTTCACATTTCTGGAGGCTGGAATTCTGAAATCAAGGTGTTGGCAGGTTTAGTTTTCCTGAGGCCTTTCTCTTGGCTTGCCATTGTCTTCCTTCTTTTCTGTGTCCTCACATGGCATTTTTTCTGTGTGTGCCCATCCCTGGTTCTCTCTGTTTATAAGGACGCCAGTCATATTGGATTAGGGCCCACTCATATAACCTCATTTAACCTTAATTCCCTCTTTAAAGATCTTATCTCTAAACTCAGTCACATTCTGAGGTGTACTGGGTTTAGGACTTTAACATTTAAATTTTAGGGGGATACAATTCAGTCCATACCAAGGAGTTTCTTATCTTGAAAAAAGTTAATCTATTGCACATAGTTATCTTGGAAAGGATTGCAGATTGATTTAATGAAAATGAAAGCTAGCAAAGATATATCAACAGATAAGAGTATTGATCCTGAATACTGTTGTCAGCAGAATAAAGGTGGCAATAGATTAAGGAATTGGAAGTGCATTTTAATGATGTAGAGAAAGGAAGGTCAAGACATGAAAATGTGCTAGATTTGTTGACATAGCCCGCCTTCCTAGATATAAGCAGAAAATTGATGTTCAGGGCTTTGCAAAGCTTACGTCCTTGCTATGTGCCTATCACTGACAAAGTCTAAATTAATGGAGAGTGGAGCAAGCAATAATAGGATGTGGCATATGAAGGCAAGATCCCAGAGCATATTGTTTTAAGATAACATGTAAAATTAAAATGTTTTGGGAATTGAAGGAGTGTAACTAATTTAAAGATATTTTTCTGTGATTTCAAGGATTGTACTATTTTACAATGGTGAATGTAGTAGAAAAATTAATATAACTCTTCTCATCATGTACTTGAAGTATTAGTGATTGCTTCCTTATTATAGATCATAATTTCCTATTTTACATGTTTAGTAATTTTTTCTTATACCTTACACTGGACATTAGGAGTTCTGTGTTGTTGAGAGTCTGTTATCTTCCTTTAAAGAGTGTTGAGTTTAACAGTTAAACAGTTAACTTACTGGAAAATAAGCTCAGTCCTTTTCCTTGTGTTTCCAGCTTAATTATGGTAGGTCTAGACCTTTTAGGGATATCACCGAATACTCAGCATTTTCAGTGTGGTATTTTACTTCACCAGTCAGTTCTACATCTCTAGGTATATGTAACATCAGGAATTTCTGTTTAGCTCATCAGTAGCTGTTTTCTGCAGGGTCATACAGTCCTGCTCTGTGCACGTATACCTTATTATTCATCCAATAACTCAAAGTGAATTCTGTTGTGTAATTATCTGTTTTCCAGTATTCTGCCCTGCAGATTCCAACTATTTCAATAGCACCAAACTCTGATTTCTGCCCCTTCAGTTGAGTGCAGTCATTGTGCTCTGCTTGGGCTCCCTCTACCTCCTCGTGCTGAGGTCCAGAAAGTGCCACCAGTCATAAAGACAGAGTGATCCTGGGCTCACCTCTTGTATGTCCCTTATTTCAGGAAGCATAGTCCTGCACCAACTGTTGTTCAGTGTTGAAAACCAACAATTTCTCCTTGAGAAATTATAAACATCTTAAACATGAGTTTTGATAAAATTAAATTCAGCTTTATAGAGGATGTTTTTTGCTAAGACCAGTTTTATATATCCTTACTAATATTACTACTGTTTTGAAGAAATCAAACATGGTTATATATTAGCAACATAGCAAAGATAAATCACACCAGCTTCAAACATGAATGTAAACCACTTTATAAAAACCCCATCCTGAGAAGAAACAGCATGTTAAAATCACGAGTTGAGAAAAGTGTTCTGAGAATGGTTCTGTTAACAAAAGTTTGTTCACTTAGCTTTTTTTTTTGTTCTTAGCTTTTGATGTCTTCGGGTAACAAAGTCAACATTCTTCCGTATTTAATGAAAATAGGTTTGGAAATAGCAACAGGTGTTTTGGTCATAAAAAAACGATTCATGGCTTAAATCATTAGGGCACCTTGTTTTCTTTATTATAATTACTGAAACAGGAGCTTTTGAAATTAATCTGTTGCTGTATAGACTTGAAGAGGGGAGTCTAGGAAGTGTCCTTATTGATTTTTTGACTTACCATTTTACTGTAACAACTTAGAGTTGGTAGAATATAAAATAATTTATTGTTCAAGAAGATAAACAAAACAAAAGTGTTTAGCTACTAGAAACCTAGGGATATAATTTTTATTGTTATCCTAGAAATAACACAGTGGTAAATATACAATAAATGAGAATTTAAACAAATTATTTTTTGAATAATTTTATAAGGTCTGTTTCATGAGTGTTAAAATGTGCCAATTTATTTAAATTTTCAGTCTTAAAATGTTCATTTGATATCTGTATTTAAAAGGAATAATTGTTTACCTAAAAATAAATACGGATAGAGTAATAATTGTTTGAAAGATAGTTTAAAATATTTCCTTTGATCAGAAAATAAGAAAACAGAACTTCATATTAGATAATAATTCAGTAAAAATTTCCTTCTTGATCTGTCTTCTCTTCCTTTCCTTCTATTTCCCTCTCTCCCCTCTCCCTCCTTTCTGTCACCCCACCACCCACTCTCTGTTTTCTTCCTTGATTTAAAAAAATTAATTTGGATCTAAAATTATTTTGTATTATTGTGATCTAATGAGGAAAAAAAAAAATCAGGGTCAGGTCTCCCAAAGTGATGAGAGAGTTTATCCGGGTAACTTGGGCGGAGAGGTTCCAGCTACTTCCCAGTTTATCTGGACAATTACCTGTAAATCCTGATTTATTATAGATGTAGAAACATGACATCAGTGTGTAATCATACCATCCTCTTCCCCAACCTTGATAATTTATGAATGAATTGCTTAGTTTTCCTTATTTGTGCTCTTTCTAGTTCCCTAAATTCAGTATTTAAGGTAGTTCTTTGAGTGTCATGATGGGCTTGGTATCTCTTTTTAAGTGGGTAGCCAAGGTTTGGCTTTCCAAGGTCTTAAATCTTGCAGGATTATATTTATGTTACTATTACAAAGTTTACAACATACAATATGAAACCACTTTCAATAAGACAAAAATTTAAACTTTAAAAAATTTCTAATTGCCACCTAAACTTTTTAAAAAATTTACCAATTCTTAAGAAATGGAGGTGATTTATTGTAGTATGTATTTTCTATCCCATTGTTGTTCCTGGATTATTTTCCCTCTATAGGTAGAGATTAATTCTACTAATGTCTTAAAGGGAAGTTTTATAACATTTCATAAAGGGAAGGTATCATATCTAATGCATGGTTTTCATGACACTAATATATAATAGTTTTATAAAGAAAAGTTGCAGAGGTCTGTATTCTGGCTTTGCCACTTACTCGCTTTGTGATCCTGGGTACTTAATGTTTCCTGAGGAACAATTTCTTCATATGGAATATGAAGATAATAGTACCTACCCCATAGAGTTGTTACGATTTAATGAGTTAATTTAAGTGAAACACTTACAGTAATGTATGTAGGTATTTGCTATTATTTTTTATAACTATTTTTATCCCTATGCTAATGTATCTTAAAAATCTTGCTGTTATCACTGTTCTGTATAAGCAGTCATATATCCTGTGTGCCTCCTTGTGAATGATAGATGTAAATAATATGCATTCCGCTGTGCAGAATGTTTGTG
Source organism: Tadarida brasiliensis (assembly GCA_030848825.1). Lineage (NCBI taxonomy): Eukaryota > Metazoa > Chordata > Mammalia > Chiroptera > Molossidae > Tadarida > Tadarida brasiliensis. The sequence goes on from CM061258.1 coordinate 54,959,336, forward strand.
CATACCCCTCACCTGCCACCCAAGTTCATGTTGAAATCCTAATACCCAGTGTGATGATATTTGGAAGTAGAATCTTTGGGAAGTGAATAAGTCATAAGGGTGGAGCCCTCATGAATGGGATTAGTGCCCTTATAAAGAGGTCCAAGACAGCTCCCTTGCCCTTTTCACCATGTGAAGACAGAGCAAGAAGTCAGCAACCAGCAACCCAGAAGAGGGCCTTCACCAGAACCTGATCGTGCTGGCACCCTGATCTCAGACTTACTACCTCCAGAACTGTGGAAAATAAATTTCTATCCAATCTGTGCTATTTTGTTATAGCAACCCTAAAGGACTAAGATAGATTCCCATTTTCTTAAATAATATTTTAAGTTTCTATTCAATTAAAGTAACAATAAGGCATTTTCATTGAATAGTCTTATTAGAATTTAGAAATGTGACCTTTTAAAGTTGATTTTCTGAAAGTATTTATTTCAATACACTTAAATGTAGAACACAAAGTGGCCCTACATAGATCTCTAGTCTATCCCAATAATTTCTGTGCTTAGTAAATTTAGGGCTAATGAAGTTATTTTTTGTCTCACTGTGAGATGGTGACTTAGCTGAGGATCAAACTTTGTCTCCTAATTCATATCTAGTGTACATTTTACTACTCTCTGCTGCTATTTTAGGGCTCTAAAGAAGGGGGGAAGGTCTTTGCTGTCTAAACAATTGTGCAAAATGTCTGTGCAGTGGTCTAAGACGTGATTTGGGTGGTAACGTTTTTAGGTATGTGTCTTGCTGCTGCCTGGTAGTTAGTGTCAGTGTCACTACTCTTCTGATGGCTCCCAGATTAATGCTCATATCTAGGAGAGAATCATATGAGCAAGGAAACAATTGCTTCTGCTCTGTGAAAATGGGCTCTTTTTACAATATGGAATATTTATGAATTGACAATAACATATCTGCTAGAAGATTTAAAGCACCCTTAACAGAACTTTGTTTTTTTTTTTTTTATTATTCTACTCTGAAGTTATCATTGGTAACTGGCATTTGAATACTTATCATTAACACTATTGTGTATGGGATAGATTATCACATGTTGAAACTTTTCAAAAACATAGATGACAACCCAGGATCTACTAAGTCTGAATTAAAAAAAAAAACTTTTTTTTTTAAGTCAAATTTTTAACAGTTGAGAGCAGGGGTTCTAAATTTTACAGGTGCCTAGGATTATCCTAAAATGTACCTCCTGTTGAGATCTACTCCTTTAAGGACAGTTTTGGTGGTTAGGGTAAATGGTAAAAAACAAAACAAAACAAAAGTCACCAGCTTAAGAAAGTATGGTACAATAGGAAATCTTTGATAATGATGCTACGTTTGTATAGGAACTTCTCCAATCAATGTCATTTTCAAAATATGTTGTAAAGAACACCAGTTTCTCAATATATTGGTAGGTTTTAAAAGGCAAGATGGGGAAGCATTCTTTAAATAAGTCTAGAAAACAGCTTCTTATGTCCAGGGCCTTCAGAATGTTGAAATAGAGTTCTTCCCCAATGCATTTATGCATTCTTTTATGGTGTACTCTTTTGTATGTTCTACATACCAAAAAAAACAACAACAAAAAACAAAAAAAAACACAAAACAAAAATCTTGGGAATTTGAAGACTTAAGAATATGTTGGTTCTGAGAAAGCTTCCCAGTGTAGGAACTGGTGGCAGGGGCAGGGAAATACATTAAGGTTACTGAATAAGAAAAATGTTGATAGTTTCTCTATTAATGTCAACCTAATTTTCTGACTTCTAAGTAATTATTTGACTTTTATTAGTCATAATAAGTCAGGATGGAACTTGAAACATTTCCCCTTCCGTGCCTGATTTCTGCTGAATCTGTACTCATCCTCAAAAGCATTGATATACAATACTCTAGAATACTTTTACTAAACTATTAGAGTTAGCATCAAAGATGGTATCCAAAAGAATGTAGGTATTCTTTTTATGTTTCTATTGAACCAGTACCTGGACTAGAAGATTAGGCAAAATTATTTTGCTGAATCTACCCTAAGAAAATTACATTAGTTTTTACTCAAATGACTTATGAACTTATTAAATTTACCTCTTTTTCCTCTGGAATTCAAGTTGGTAAAATAAATCCAGTGCTAATTATTTAGACAGTGAATTTAAACCACTTTGCATAGTCATTCACAACAATCATGTGACCTACATGAAAAGTCTTCTCTCTTGAATTCTTGAAGGTTCTTATTTCTTTCACCATGTTTCTATCTTTTCTCTATCAAGTTATTTGTCTAAGTTTCTTCCCAGTTATTTTTTTTGTATCTTTGGCCTTAGTTAGGCATAGCTAATTTAGACATAACTTTTATTTAGAGCATTTATAATTTTTTTATTTTCCTAATTATATATTACATATGTAATATATTAATAGATAAAGATCTACGTAGCTGTACACACAGTAACACTAATATAGACTTTTTTCGGCTTCTGTACTTTCCCATCTGTGTTATGATAACTTCTCTTGTGTAACTGTGTCCCTTGACTAAGATATCTGGTAATCATTATTTACAAGAAATATACTCCTCTGTACAAGGTTAGAATATTCTGCACAAGGGCATTTCTTTTTCATAGATCAGGGACTTCATGTTGACTAAGCTATTCTTTTTTGTTTTTCCCATCACCATTTATCCCGCTATACCCTCTCCCACCTCCACCCCTGCCTGCTGTCACCGCACTGCTGTCCATGTCTGTGAGTTCTTTCTCCTTTTCTCTCAGTCCCCGCCCCCAAACCCAGCAGCACCACCACAGCTGTCTGCCTGCTCTCCATGAGTCTGTCTCTATTTCCACAAGGGCATTTAAAATGTCAACTCTAGTTTAATATATTAGACCTTGAATTCAGTGTTTGCTTTATAATGAATATTACAGGCTTCTTTTTTGTAGAAGTCATGTTTATAGGTAAACAAATCAGTCAGACTTTATTTTTTTGTTTATGTTTGTATTTAACTACAAAAGCTTTGCTATCTTTTAGATTCTATTTTATGTATAAAATCTTCAGTATTTTCCTGGATGCTATTTTATTCAACAATATTTTGAGCACTTACAACATACCAGGCAACATGATGGACCATTTTTCTAAATGTCAGTTTATTATGGAATAATTATAAATATAAAAAGTGTGGGGATACATACAGCATTTACTTTATTGGAAAGACGTTTCTTATATTGATATTCTTATCTTTTTTTTCATTTTATACAAAATTATAATGCCTAAAAATTACTAGCCCTTCACAGTAACAGCTTGTCCATTTTAATTTATGATTAAACGTTATGGTAAATGCATCTGTGCTAAAGCTTATTTTATGACTCTCTGGGAGAGTAAGATGCCTAACTCTGTGGGGCCTACATGTTCCCACTTCCCGCTTCCTGATCGAAATATCTTGAGAGATTGAAATTTGGACTTCATCGTCATTTATATATTCTAGTGGAGTTTATATATATATATATATTTATTTAACTGTGTTTTCTAGGTAGAGATTTTACAAAGGGAGAAAAATTACATTTTTAGGTAGTTCTGCTGATTACCTGCTATTTCACTTAACAAGTGTATATCCACAAGTAGTTACTAAGCCTGACAGGAGTTAATACCAATGGGAAAAACTTATGAACATGGATAAGTAACTTTAAGAATTGGGGCTATTGACAAAGAAATGGTGGCCACGCAAGTAAGATGATGATGTCTTCGCCCAGGAAAGAAAACAATGAACAATTAGAGAAATCTGATTCAGGAAGCATCAGGGGAACTGACGCATCTTCCTCGGAAGAGAGGATGATTCCATCAAACTGGAAGAGCTCACAGGTTGAGTCTTTCTATATTGATGATGTGTTTAGATGAGCGATTTTCAACCTTTCTCATTTGACGGCACACATAAACTAGCTACTGAAATCCAGCGACACACCAAATAATATATTTTTTTGCTGATCTGACAAAAAAATAGGTATGATTTTGATTCATTCACTCTGGAATGGTTATTGTTGTGTTGGGTATTGTCATTTTTTCATTTGACAGTCTAAGGGAAAAGAGGTCAATGTCCTGCCTAAATAGTCAGGTTTTGACAATCTCTGGTTTACATTATTGAAAACCTTGAGTAATTTTCTTTCTGTGTACAGTTTCTCTATTAAACTATATATTATGGTTGTCATTAAATATTTATGCATAACTATTACCATACAGTGTTATATATACTATATGTCACTGTATTTAATGGGCAATTTAAGGAATTTTCAAGGGTAGTTTTGATTAATTACGATTGTTTGCCATAGACACTGACTTATAATTAGATTCAACCCCACTATATCCAGTCCTCCCTAGGAGAACCCAAAACAGTTTTTCCCTACTTCATTTTTCTCAGTCTGTGATCATAACCTCTCTCTCTACTACAGTGATAGTAGTAGTAAAAGCTGTTATAGGGGTACTAAGGGGGGAAATCTAACTAGACTTCTGAGGCTTCCTGACAGGGTGAGGTCTTTACTGAGATAACAAGGAAGGTGAGAGTTAGCAAGTTGAATGCTAGGTGGCAGAACACTATTTCTGGCAGAAGACCCCAGGTGCGAGAGAGAGAGAGAGAGAGAGAGAGAGAGAGAGAGAGAGAGAGAGAGGATGATACATCAGACAAAATTCACTAAGGCTGTAAAAGTAAGTTGAACCAGGAAAAGAAGAGATATTAAAGTGCATTAGGGAATTTTACCTTTGTCTTCAAGACAGAAGAAAGGACATTACTTGACCAAATTTGCAGTTTTAGAGAAATTATCTTAGGCATTTTGTAGGGAATGAATGAATTGTAACTGCTTTGGCCATTTTTAAGCTACAATAGTAATCTAGGCATGAGATTATGAAAGTACCAGGTACATGGTTATCAGACAGATTTCAGGACTTTTTAGGAGATGCTGATTCATTGTGAGTTGTGAAGTTTTGGAATGCATCAAAAACTATTTCGAGTTTGGCTTTTGGCAAGTTATGAGTATAGTGGCATTATGAAGGGTTTGTACTGAGACTGCACATTACTAAGACAGCATGCTGAAAATGGAAAGTTAACGCATTGCTAGCGGTGATTGCTAACAGTGATTATGAAGCATGATAAACTTCATACATGTAAGGTCTAATGTAAAGAGTATACATTCATAACAAACTGTAATTAATTGCCCAGATGTATTCTCTTTGTCAAATCAGTGATTAAAATAACTTTGCTCTTGTTTGTCTAATTTTGAGTATTATGACAAGAGAATATACAAGATATTTATTCTAAAAATAAAATCTTTACAAGGCTTTTGTTGAAAAATAAAAAAATCCATACACAATATGAAAAACAGTGTAATATAAAGAAAAACATATGAATGTTTGGAAATGAAATTTCTGAAGAAAAACTTTCTCATTTCGGCAAGACATTTAACTCAATAGTAACTTAAAAATGCTTCAAAATGGTCTGAAAGTGCATTTAGTTTTTCTTACCAAATTTAGATAACATAATCATTTTTTCAAAGCATAATAACTTAAATTGTAGAATTAGGCATTTTTATACCAGGAGCAACTATTTGATATAACTTCTCTACACCTAATTTTATAGACTAAAAAAAAAGAAAAAAAAAACTTTCACAGAAGTGTGATATGATTTGCCCATAGTTGTCAGACAGTGATGAAGAATCAGGTGTAGGATACTTCTGTAGTATTAATTCAGTATAAATATTATCTTAGTTTTTTTTGACCATTTGGCAGAGAATTTTTCTTAACCCTTCTTAGTGAAAGTATTGCCTTCATGACGTTTGGTTTGAGACTAGTTGGGACAATGTGTCTAGCACTGCAGACCAGGAAATCTCCTTTGGAAAATCATGCCACACTTTTCAAGGAAGGCCTCTGAAATTTAGCCTCATATTTGCCTCTTCATAGAACCACTATAAACTGGCTAAATTATGTCACAAAGGCATTATCTTATTGTAAAGGAGTATAAAGAAGTCAAATAGAGGACTTTTTCTTAATGTATCAAAATTATTATGCTATGTTAAATAAGCCAGTCAGAGAAAGACGAATACCATATGATTTCATTTACATGTGGAACCTAATGAACAAAATAAACTAACAAACAAAGTGGAGACAGACTCATGGATACAGAGAACAGACTGACAGCTGACAGAGGGGAGGGGGTTGGGGGCAGGGTAAAATGGGTGATGGGATTAATCAAAGAAAAAAAAAGAAAGACTCATGACACAGACATTATGGTGATTGCCTCAGGGTAAGGGGGTCGGGGGAGGTAGAAGAGGGTAAAGGGGGCATAAATGGTGATGGAAGGAAACTTGACTTGGGGTGGTGAACACAATACAGTGTACAAATGATGTATTGTAGAATTGTGTACCTGAAACCTGTATAATTTTATTAACTAATGTCACCCCAATAAATTCAATTAAAAATATTTCAAACTTAAAAAAAAAAGATTAATAAGCAAATGCTGGAAAAAATGAAGTCGAAAGTCTGTCATTTCAAATAAACTCATTCAGATCTTCTTTCTACCCCTTTTATTTTTCAAAGAGAGGATTTGTGACCAAGATGAATGATCCTTAGCTGTCCAGCTCACCATGTAATTATGCACCACTTCACTTTTGCCACTTTTGTCCTACTCTGATTTTGACTAGCTAAACTAGTGGTTTTGTCCTAGTTGTAACCAGTTAACCTAGAGTCACTGCAGATAATATTCTGGTAGTACATTTAAAAGAAAAATAAACTGAGCCCTGGCAGGGTGGCTCAGTTAGTTAGAGCATTGTCCAGTACACCAAAAAGGTTGTGGGTTTGATTCCTGGTCAGGGCACATGCACAGGTTTTGGTTCCATCCCGAGTCTGGGTGTGTACAGGAGGCTCATTTATTTTATTTATTTATTTATTTATTTATTTATTTATTTATTTATTTATTTTTATAATTTATTTTATTATTAATTTGTTTTTGTTACAGATGTTTTTCCTTTTTTTCCCCCCATTGACACCCTCCTCCCCCTCCCCTTCTCCTCCTCCCCATCCCTGTTGTCCATGTCCATTGGTTATGCACCCATGCACATAGGCTCTGTGATTTATCTCTTTCCCCCTCCTCCCCCCCTCCTCTGAGGCCCGTCATCCCGTACTCCACCCTCCATGTCTCTGGGTCAATTTCGTTGTTCAGTTTGCTCAGTTCTCCTGTGTGTTGGCTGCTTCCTCCGTTGGTGGGGGGGTCGCCGGGCTCCCCCGCTCCGCCTGGGTTCCCCCGTGGTGGCGGGGTCGCGGCACCCCCGCCCCTCCTGGGCTCCCCCGCGGTGGGGGCGTCTCCTGGCTCCCCCGCTCCACCTGGGTTCCCCCGCGGTGGGGGGGTCGCCCGGCACCCCCGCTCCGCCTGGGCTCCCCCGCGGTGGGGGCGTCTCCCGTCACCCCCATTCCGCCTGGGTTCTCCCGCGGTGGGGGCGGAGGCTCATTTATTTTAATGTTTCTCTCTCTCTTTCTCTCTAAAAATCAATAAAAAGCATATTCTCGGGTGAGGATTAAAAAAATAATAAATAAATAATAAACTGAAAGATTCCCTGTATCATTTCTTTTAAAAAAGGGTTTATATTTTATTTATTTTGTCCAATGTTTAAGTTTATACTAGTTCAGTGAAATCCTAAGCTCTGTAAAAGGCCTAGGTTTTGTTAAAAGTTGATCAAAATAAAAAAGAATGAAAATTTCAAAAATGTTTAAATCTCTATGAAGAAAACACTGGAAAAAAAGTCTTAAGTTGACAGAAGACCATACCTGTGACTCATGTGCAACAATAAAAGCTTTATGTTGGCTCCAAACAGTTTATGACGTAGGTCACCTGCAGAAGCCCTTTTATAAAGCTGGTGAAAGCTGAATAATTGTAGCTTTGTTTTCTGGAAATGTATTAACCATTAAAAGTTCTTTTCAATGTTTGTTATTTTTAACTACAAAAGTTATATAAATTGGAGGCTAATTTTTCACTTTCATAAACTGCTTTTCCCTACTAATATTTTTCTTTTAATGTTAACTGGACCGGCAGCAGCAAGCATAGCTGATAGTGTAGTATTTAAATAGATTCAAAATAATTTTTAAGACTTTTTTATTATTAACTCTATTAATATTTAAGAATTTATATCAGTCAATCAATTAATGTTTATTGAGGAAATGCTGTGTGTCAGAAATTGTACTAGTCTGTTTTGTACTAACAGTGAATAGAACAAACTCATCCCCTGCCTTTATGGAGCTTATAAGTATTAAATAAATTATTAGAAGTGTGATTAAATCTTCTAAGGACAATGTGGGGCCATATAAAGGACTATCCAAAAAGGTGATTATATAATTTCAATTCAATATGCTGTGTGAGTTCACTCTGAAGCGTCCTTAAAACTCAACTTTGAAACCCAGTCTTTTTTTTTTTTTTTTTTTTAGTTAATAGTCCATGTTTATTTAAAGGTCACAATATAATATTGTTTATGAATTTACACAACAAATTTCATCAAGGCAATGGAAATTATGTTTTCTCTTTTATAGACATATTCCAAAATTGACCCAGAATTTACTTTTAAGCTATTCTTATTTTTCTTTGTTGTAATATAATTGTAAATAGAATTCCATTCATTATTATTTTCCCCTTCAACTCTTTTATCCACTCCCCTAAATCCTCTCCCCTCTGGCACTCATCAGTCTGTTCTCTGTGTCTATGAGTCTATTTCTGTTTTGTTTGTTCACTTATTTATTTCTTTGGATTCCACATGCAAGTTAAATAACATGGGATTTGTCTTTCTCTGACTGACTTATTTCACTGAGCATAATACTCTTTAGGTCCATTCATGCTGTTGCAAACATTAAGATTTCATTCGTTTTTATGGCTGAGTAATATTCCATTGTATATACGTACCACAGCTTTTTTATCTACTCATCCATTGATGGGCACTTGGGTTGCTCCATATCTTGTCTATTGTAAATAATGCTGTCATGAACATAAGGTGTGCATAGATTCTTTCGAATTAGTGTTTTGTGAAACCCCATCTTTTGTTCAGTTTGCTCAAAGTGAGCTAACCTTTTAATTTTCTCTTTTGGGAAATCTACTTCACAGCCATCTGATACTGATGATTATGTTTTGGAAAGAAATAGCCACACAAGAAGAAAAACAATGTAAGAAGTCAACTTATAGTTAGTGTTTGATAATAGAAAAGAAAAACTAAAACTTCACAAATTAATTTGAAAAAAATACTAAGAGATTAGAAAGCTTTGTGTACCCTAGAACTTCCAAATTAGTTCCTTGATAGTTGCTTGTGTGACTTAATGGCTTTCTTGCAAATAATGTGTCCTTCTGCCGTACTTAGTTATAAACTTTTGGAATACATGGTGGTAGTGTCTTCTGGATAGTGCCTGACACATAGAATATACTCAATAAATATTTGTTTAATGAGTGAAAGAATGACAGAATCCTTAACTTAATGGAGTTCATTTGGTATTAATTTTTTTTAAATTAAAGGAATCAGATTATTTTGTAGGTATAGAACAATATTTAATATATTCAACTTACTTTTTTTTTTTTTAATGCTATACCTCTGGAATCTGTACTTTATCTTTAGTGGTCCACCTTGCCTCGGACATTGAGAGTATTGGATTTCCAAAGATGACCTCTTAGGTTACCCCAATGTCATTTTGTCATTAAGTCTGACTTCCAGCTGTGCTGGCTAAAGAGGAGCCTGCCTTGGAAAAGTATATGTACATGAATACACACACACACACACACACACACACACACACACACACTTTTAAGTGTTTAGTGCGATGTTAATTACTGGTTTATTTGGTGATTGCTGATTAGTAGGTTAGACTATTGACCTTTTGTATAAGATGGCCATCAGTTATCCAGATTAGATTGTGAAAACTGGGTAGCAACTGATTATAGATTTGAAAAAGAGCTATTTGATAAGTGGTGAGGGAAAATAATGTTTGCTTATTTGGTCAGATTAGAAATTTACTACCTTAAGATAGGTCACTTTAAGATAGTGCTTATTGAAGTATGGTGTTACCAACCTTATCTCAGCTTCTCTTTTGGCTTATCTTTATAACTGTCAGTAAGACAAACTGCAGAGACACGGGACAATCCAAGGCATTGGTTGGTTGTTTTTCCTGGTGAAAGAAAGAACATGTTTTATGAAGTTTCATATTTACTTAGAGTAATATTTTAAGGTTTGGATTTTTGTTTTTTCCTTCAATATTTTATATTTTTGAAATAAAGCAAAATGACTTATTGATTGTAAACACAATAAATATTTGTGAAGTAAATAAATGAATAAAATAGTGAAAAATAGTCATAGCGGATTGGCTACTCTATATTCATAACAGATGATATTTCTATGAAAATTGGTTTATTTCTAAGTTCAAAAGTCATGAATTTATCTTACTTTTTTATTATTTTATTTTTATGTCTCTAGAAGCTATAGAAGATAGCCTAAAAGATCTTCAAATTCATCTAAATGAATCTTATTTTAATTTTTATAAGGGCACACACATATTGTTAATAATATTTTAATGCTAATATAAAATATTTATGATATTATGATTTATAAAAATTTATTTTATCTCATTTAATCATGTCAGAAATCATGGTTAACATCTATTTCTTTTTTTCCCTTTTTATTGAATTTATTGAGGTGTCACTGGTTAACAAAATTATACGGGTTTCAGGTGCACAGTTCTCCAACACATCATCTGTATATTGTATTGTGTGTTCACCACCCCAAGTCAAGTCTCCATCCATCATTTATCTTTCCTATACCCTCCTCCCTCTCGCCTCGCTCCACCTCTCCTCAGCAATCACCATACTGTTGTCCATGTTCAAGGGTTTTTTTCTCTCTTCTTTTTGCTCAATCCCTCCACCCCTCAAGCACCTGCCACCTCCCCCCAGCCTGCTGTCTGTCAATAAGTCTGTCTCTATCTGCTTGTCAGTTCATTTTGTTCATTAGCATCCACATTTGAATGAGATCATATATTTCTCAGTTGAGGGACTTAAAGAGATTCCGTGATATGTCAAAGGTAAATGTCAGAGACCCAGGCCCGTCCTTCTGATATGATTTTTTTCATGCACCTCATCTGGAGGTCCATAGTGAATTAAGTTTTCATTTAAAAATAAGATACACATTTGAAAATAAGAGTTCAAATATTCATATTTTCATGTATAACACTCTTAGGTAATATGTTAGGGCTATAGCATGCCCTCTAGCTGTAGGGTGTTTGTAATCTAACTGGAGACATGGAAGCTATACATGAAAAGAATGACTACACAGATAGTACTTATGAAATGAGTGGTTCAAGCTATAAGCCCATAGAGAAAGGAGAGATTGCTGTGGATTGGAACTACTTGGATGACTGAATGGGCTGTGCTGTCAGGGAGCACACAGCTGAGCCAATAGAGGACTGGAAGACATTCAGGACAGAGAAAGTAAGGACCAAAAAGGGAGAGAGATATATAGGAACCTTGGAGCCCTTGGAATTTACATACTATGGTAGATTTGTGGGAGGTGTGGCCAGAGAGGTAGGTGAGGGTCGCATTGTAGAGGGATTTGAATGCAGAGCTAGGATCTCAGGGCTTTATTTGGTAGGCCATGGGAACCACTGAGAATTTTTCGTTTGAACGTGGCCTGTTGCAAACAGCACACGTTTATTTCTTCATGGCCAAGTGACCTAGAGATCAGAGCCTCTTTTATTCAGTAATTTAATCTAAAAGCTAAGTAGCCATTGCCATGAATAACATGCCTCAGGACATTAATTTTTTGTTTTGTGCAGGGGCTGGAGAAAGGTGTGTGTGTTTGAGGTGGGGAGTGGGATGAAGTGAGGCAATCTCTGATAGAATTTTATAGAATCTGTGTGTCGAGCTACATATCCTATGAAGAGGGGAAAAATCCAGACAGGAGATGATAATAATGAGGCCCTGATAAAACAAATTTTACACCTGAAAAATGTTTTTAAAAATGCTGAGATTTAAGGGTTTGATGGTCAGAGACTTAAGTTTACCAGTACTTTAACTCATGGCATTTGTGCAGATCGCCAGCAGTTGAGCTGACAGTCATTCCTCTGGTGTCCGAGAGAGCCCAGGAAGCCTGCACTCTGCCCATCCTGTCTGAACCAGGCTGCCAAGCTCCTGCGGCTCTTCTGTCCACGGGAAGCAGTGTGGCTCTCCGTGGAGCCACCTTTCACAATAACAAGCCTTCTGTAAAGACTCCCCATTTTCTAGAATCAGTGAACCTAATGCGAACTTGAAATTCATCCCACAGCTCTGCCAATAAGTATTTCAGCTGTGGTAAGTTAATTGGCAATCTTTTTTTTTTTTTTTTCTTTTCTTTTTTCCAAAATTCCTGGAAATGGTGCAAGACACATTGTCATGACAGAAACCGATGAATACTAAAAACTGAGAATTCTGGAGGTGGACTCTCAGAAAAAACTCCGCAGTCAATATCAAACATCTACACTTCCTGCTGGATTTGAAAACTTCCAATTTATGTAGCACATCTCTATGTCTTCTTTTTCTTCTCTTCTTTCCCTGCTGCCCATACTTATCCATTCACTTCCTGAATATTTCTCTCTCATGAACACTGCTCTAACCAGGTTAGACTCCTCATTACGCTTTGAACATTTTCTGTTCCTTTCCAACTCTATTCAAGCTTTTCTTCATATCTCAAATGAGTAGGTATAGAACCTAGTAAACTTAATATAAATTGATTTTTTTCTTTAAAAGTGAGATATAAAACTCAAAAGTGAAAGCTTTAATTGTTGGCCTTAAAAATATGTAAGGTTATGCCCTGGCCAGGTTGCTCAGTTGGTTGGAGTGTCCTTCCGTACAGCAAAATGTTGTGGGTTCGATTTCCAGCCAGGGCACATACCTAGGCTTTGGGTTCCATCCCCAGTCGGGCTCCTACGAGAGGCAACCAATCCATGTTTCTCATATCGATGTTTCTCTCTCTTTCTCTCTCTACCTTCCTCTCTCTAAAATCAATTAAAACATATCCTTGAGTGAGGATTAAAAAAAAAAGGTTGTGAAATAATACAGACATTTGGAAGTCCCATATTTGACTTCCTATAGATGTAGATCAGATCCCTTCTCTTGTATATAAAACACCTTTGCTTGTTTGGAGATTCAGAATCATTGTCGAAGGGGTCCAGTGTCAGGAGAGACATAAAGGATCAAGCACTGAGACCAAAAGCAATGAGAGGACCAAACATTAGTGTAAGTAGAGAACAGAGGGAGGATGGGTTCAAATTTGAGGACTGCTTGAAACAAGCAATTTACTACTTGGGTACCAGGTGTCGGAATAGCGCCTCCTTTTCCTGGTTTCTGGCATTGCAGGGATGGAGAGGAAAGGATAGCATGGGACATTTTCCCTTTTATTAAACTATAGAAATGTATGAAAATTTCATTTTAAATGAATATATACGTTAAGATAATATCTTACAGCGTGCTATTACATGTATGTAATATACTGAAGGGAAAAGTGCTTCCCATGGTGCAAACACAAACCAAAAAGGACATATTCAGTTTCAACGGTATCAGCTTCTGTGCTAGACCTTTTTCCTCATGACAGTGGCTACAAGACTTGAAAATGAAAGCTTTGTCAGGAGAATGGAAAAAACATCCGTTCTGTGAACTGACCTGAAACACTCGGTTACACACAACCCGTGGTTCTTTGTGGTAAATCATAGTAGACACCAACAAATTTGAAGGGAGGGAAAATGATAATAAATTATCAGATTGTTTTCCCACACATACAGACAATAATCAACTAAATACTTGCCAGCAAGTAAGCACAAAATAATTCACGAACCTGCCCTATAAGATTAAAGAAATTCCAGTTGTCTCTCCTTTTAGGTGTCCCAGTCACTCCCTCATATAAAATGTTTACTTTTGGCAAATATAAAGATTCCCGAGGCAGGAATGATGGTTCTCCCTGGCATCAGGCAATCACAATTGTCCAGAGTTCACAACTGGACAATTTTTTAATCCTCACCCAAGGATATTTTTCCATTTATCTTCAGGTAGAGCAGGAGGGAGGGAGAGAGGAAGAGAGAGAGAGAGAAATATCGATGTGAGAGAGACACATCGATTGGTTGCCACCTGCATGACCCCAACCGGAGCCAGGAACGAACCACATCTGAGGCACATACCCTTGACCAGAATCGAAACCGGGACTCTTTGGTCCCCGGGCCGATGCTCCAACTGCTGAGCCAAACTGGCTAGGACACCACTTTAAGATTTAGCACAGGGTGTCATGTCTAAACAGACCTCAGTGGGCACTTATACCCTGTTCATAAAATGGTGGAGGTGATCTCTAAAGTATTTCAGCCCAGCTGTATATCTGGAATGCCTTTAATTTCACTCATGTGAGCCCCTAAGCAGTATTCATCATACTTGTTTTCCTGCCATGGGTTCACCAAGAGACACACACATTTTTGTCATTCTGTATACTGATTAATAAATCATCATTTATTGATTGAGATACAGATCGCAGAAGTGCCTCTAGTAGCCTCTTTAAGAGGATGGAAATTGTTATTAGAATCCAAACAAACCACTTCTGGTCTGTGCATTCTTGAGTAGATGCTAGCGACACCTGGATTATAGCTCACCCCGACTAACATGCACATCTAAACACATTGTATTTTAAAGTAAATTGTAGATGTTATAACAGATAATATAACCATGTCACGTATAAAACACCCTTTTGGATGCCAGTGTGTAAGCCACAATTTAGAGTTTTGAAACGAATGGCAGAAGTTTTGGGTGACTTTATTTTTTAAATTTACCTTACATTTCAATTTAAACGTAATACTTTTCTCCTAGATGTCCAACATGTCATTAAATGCAGCCTTTCTCCATTTTTCAAGTTGTGCTGTAGTTGAAGTGTCCTCTAACTCAGATGTTTTGCTAGTTTGGTTCACAGGAAACAAACCCGATGTGAGAGCCCGGGGTAAGGAGTCAGTAACCAGACTGTTCTTCCTCAGTCACCTCCTAGCTTAATAAAACAGAGAAATCATTCGGTTTGAATGTGTTCAGAGAAACATCCTTTTTTAGTTTACCCTTCTCTACTCCAAAAATATGTTTAAGGGTTAATAAAAATAATTTACAAGAAATATAGTGGAACTTATGTGTCCTAATAACTCAAACAGTTTTGGAAAGTAAAGTATGCTTTGATGGGCATTCAATTCATATTTAATCAAAGACTAAATTGCCCACTAGGGAGAAACATTTTCTAATTGTCATATAAAATATAAAAACAAAGGCTCTATGGTTTGGACAAGTTACTTAACTAATTTGGTTTTCTAATAAGTAAAGGTAATAATAGTAAGTACTTCACAAAGTTAAACATTAATAAGATAGCATATATAAAACCCACAGCAAAGTGTCTAGCATATATGTTTTCAAAAATAATATCTATTTTAAGAAAAAAGTCAAAAGAAGAAGAGTTTCAAGAGATTGGTCAGCAATATCCAAGTGATCTCGAGTCACTCAGAGAAGCAGAACCACAGATTGAGAACTCACAATACAGTGTTTTCTTCTTGAATGTGATAAATGCATGCCTGAAAATCACTCCTTCTGCAGAACTGTACAGTAAAAATAATAGAGCTCATGGGGAAACATTAAGATGTGGGCAGACCACACAAAATCTATTCAGCTTTAGGTTGTTGTTAGTTCTCTAGTTACAATCCTAATAAAAATATTAACTTCATTAATTCTTTAGCAACATTTGTGCCCAGCATCCCAGTCAGCTAGCCTCTTGCATCACACTCCCTCTTAAGTGGAGATGAGAGTTACTGAATGCATCTGATTCCAGTAGTTCCATCAAAGTTAAATGTCTGATTCAAGATAGAGAGGTAACTGTTTCCACAGTGCATTCAGCTGTAATTGCAGCTTTAGCAGAGAGCTGAACTTTTGAAAAAATGTAGGGTTCTTGGCTTCACTAGACCAACCTCTATTTGTGCTTCAGCAATGAACTTGACAAGCTTTGTAGCCACTCATCTTCAGTTTCATAGGCCTTTATACATTGCTAAGTCTTTCTCATCAATTGGAATGAAAGCTTGCTCCTGATCACTTTAAACCATTAACATGCTAGAAAAAAATCATATGAACTAGCAGGACATCCAGAGTCCAAATTATAATGATATTGCTTACTTACCAATAGCAAAGGATCTCTCTCTTCTTAAAATAGAAATATGTGTTATAGCAGAATATAACTCTGTATAGGATGAAAGAATTCTAAACTCCCCTAAAGCTCTTTGTAACTAAGTTGTTTATAAGAGAACAAAGGAATATAAATTAAACATGTTTCTATTGTTGCTTCTGTTTCACGTATATCAAACACTTTTAGGGGCAATTTAATGGTTTAGCTACATTAGAGACATCTGTCAGTGTTTTCTTACATTTTCTTGTGCTCACTCCTCACAGCTAGTAGAAAAGTCTGTGTAACTATCTCTGGATCACTATCAGAATTTCCATTCCTGCTAATAATTGCTGTTTAGTATCAATTTGATTTATGTCATTCCTGTAGCATTATTTTTCCATCCAAATACCTTTCAGAGGTGCCTCAGAGATACTTCTAGCTAGTTCTAGCACTGAGAGATCAACTGCCTATAATGCATTTCTGAAGATTGTTGTCCGAGATAGGCAAAGGCCATTTTATTCAAATTATTCCATATATACAATATACTTTGTGTTTTATGTTGGTATTAAAGTACTAAAACTATCTAACTGGCTCACTTCAAATCTGCAGAAATTGCTAAAAACAATTTCGCTGTTTTAATTGTGTCAATTTATATCAATGCTAAAGCAGCAAGTTGATACTTTATTTACAAATTATATGCTTAATTTTGTCGGATAACATTTTTATGTCATTTTATTTTAGCTACTTTAAGAAGAGATGATTCCATTATTTCAAGTCCCGATGTCACAGATATCGCACCAAGTAGAAAGAAGAGGCAGCGGATGCAAAAGAATCTCGGGGCCGAACCAGAAATGGCTTCTCAGAAACCTCAGCCTCAAGGAAAGAAAACGTAAGTTATCTTATGCTTTGCAAAATAGTGAGATGACATTAAAAAAATCTAATATGTAATCTTTAAAATTATATTTTTATTTCTGAATTTAAAGCAATTTTTAAAGAACAAAAATTATGATTTGGGAAATTGTAAAATATTTAATTCCATTTATTTCCCCTGGTATTCAGTTAATTCCTATTAATATTTAAAACAGAAGGACCACAAATATAAACAAATTTCTTTTGGGGGGTGATTTATAGATTAATTAAATGGCATATAAGACACTACAAATATTCAAATCCAACTTGTGTTCAGTAACGTGTTTCAATCTAATTTACTGTTTTAAAGAGACCCATATATCATTAAAATTAACCACTTGATTTGGTTATGCTTGAATTTTTTTCATATGAAATGTTGCTTTCTAGTCACCTATTTATTTCTTTTAAATTTTAGACTTATATACTTTATTTTTATAATTTACTCTATAGTTCTGACTATCCTTCCTTTGATATGCATCCCAATTTAATTATAGTGAACTGAGAAGTTAGGTTAATAAACATTTCATTTTAGCAAAATAACCAGCATTTACAAGGAGTATCATCAGTTGAGTCAAAAACAAATGTGCAAATCATTTGTATGTTTGGATATATGTTATGTATGCCTGAGAATTTATTTCTTTAAACTTGACATTAATTTGGCAAGTAGTTATTGAACAGTAGTCATATGACAGGTGATGTTGCAGACCAGTGGTTTTCAAAGTGTGGAATGATGAAGACACTAAGGCATTTGTAGTGATCCACAGGGTATCGCTTCTTCAGTTCTGTACCCGTGTGAGGCCAGATTTTCTTCACATATTTCAATTAAAATAACATGTCACCTGTGATTGAATGCAGATGCTAATGAGAATCCAGTACTTTTTCTTCACACCAACCATCAAACAGATTTGTAAAAGTGTAAAACATTGACCTTACAAGACTTTTTTCTTTGGGAAATACAAAGATATTTTTTTTTATATAAAGAATATATTATTTGTGTTATATACTGAATTTACTTTTATTTTTAAATGAATGAATTAAGATTTTAAAAATTTCTCAGTGTTAATTTTGGATAGTCCATATAAACAAAAGTTCATGGAGTCCTCAAAAACTTTTAAAAGTGTAAAGGAGTCTTGAGAACACAAAGCTATAGAGTTATAGACCATGACGATGCCAAGACAGGCTCATGCAAGCTATGCCTTCAGGAAACTGACAGACAGCCTGACAGGAGGGAATTTTTGAGTTTCTTACATAAAAAATAAGAATTTTACAGTTAATAGTGGAATTGTTTTATTTGTCTATTTATTATTGGGTTTTTATTCTCTCCACAATTGGTCTGATCTACTAGGACTTGAAAATGCCATTTGTATACTATAGTGGGTGCCTTATGCTTTCAGACAGTATATGTGAAAACCCAGTGTGTGCTGCTCTTACTGGTTGTATTTATTATGTAAATGTATTCATTAGCTCATAACCCCCTGGCTTCCTAGAGTTCAAAGTATTGTATTATCTCTTAAATAACGAATCAAAAATATTTCCAATTTGAAAACATTAGAGTAAGCAAACTATTCCTATAGGTAAATAATGGGAAAAATAAAATTACAGTTTGAAATATTCAGAAAACTCCATACTTCATTCAGTCAAATTGTGAGCAGATGAGCAACGAGTATCAGTTACATGCCAGGTGTAATGTTGGGTGCTGAGGATTCAGGAGTCGAAAGTAGACACCGTCCCTGTCGTCACGGGACTTTCAGTCTAATTATTTTGTCTGATAAAGATTTCAGGGTCTAGGGGAAAATGAAATATATTGGTTTTATGTTGGAGAGCTGCATCTTAAGTCTTTCTGTTCTGTGTGTGAACTAAGTATAAGGTTTTGAGGTTACTAACACTTTCTGAATACATATGTTGCTTAAACAGGTTTCTTATATGCAGGGTGCAATGATGAAAGAAGTTTAGATCTGAATCAAAGACTAAATGTTTTATTTAGGCTTTTTACTAAAGGCAGTGTGTTTGTTCTTCCAACATATATGCAATTAATATTGTGTTCATTTTCTTTTCTGTGTTTAGACATCATGTCAATATCTATTTTGTATACTTTACTTACAAAGTTGATATAAATCATGTTAGCTTTTTAATTGCCTGCTAATTATATCATTGTGGACCTTCAGGCTCAAATACTGATAACCTTCATCTTACGTTTTTAAATTTAAATACTACCTATTTCTATCTTTCTAAACACCTTTTTACTCTGATAAGTTCTCATCAACAGTATGTGTATCAGTGAGGTTCATGTACTCTAGCTGTAGCCTCCCAAACAAATGCAGATGTGGGTAGATTGTTGCTTAGGGGTGAAAAGATATTGGCCCCTAACTCAAAACATCACCTTTCCCTGGGTCCTGCTTTAAGGAACGCTGTGGTCTCAATCCCTTCAGATATTCCCACTGGGCATCCTTTGTCTTTTTTCTTTGGCTTCTCCAGCTCTGTGTTTCAAGAACAAACAAAGTGGGGGAAGGGATGATCATAGATACTATGGTTTAAATTTGTTTTTAATGTGTATCAGACTTTGTGCAAGTTATTTCACTTCCTGGCATTTAGTTCTCTTGTGTGTATGCGAAAGGATTGAACTAGATTATCTGTAAAATCTCTCCTAATATCTGTAACTCTATTACACTTTGAACAATTTACCACTTTCAAAACATAAACATGAATTAGCAATAAATTTTAAAAATATGTCTATGGATGAGAAATGTATTCATCTTTTAAATTTATGTATTTATTAGTATTTCACAAGGTAAAAATTTTAGTGTATTTTTAAATGCCATGGGTTATTTTGTACTTTAAAAAAACAAACTATATATATATATATATATATATATATATATACCCAGCTGGTGTGGCTTGGTAGATTGAGCATCATCCCATGAACTGAGAGGTCCCGGTTTAATTCCCGGTCAGGGCATATGCCCGGGTTGCAGGTTCAATCCCCAGTGCGGGGCATGCACGAGGCAGCTGATCGATATTTCTCACATTGATGTTTCTATCTCTCTCTCCCTTCCTCTCTCTGTCTAAAAAAAAAAAATCAATAAAAATAAAAAAAAAAAACATATATACACACACACACTAAACTATATTGATACTGATCTTTAAAACAAAATTTGGACACCTACATTCAGAAAAATGAAAATAGTCCACCAACTTACACCATATACACAAGAATAAACTCAAAATGGATAAAAGACTTAAATGTGACTTGTGAATCCATAACAATCCTAGAAGAAAATGTAGGCAGCAAAATCTCAGACATCAGACATAGCAGAATACTGATACAACACCTAGGGCAAGAGAAATAAAGGAAAAATTAATAAATGGGACTACATCAAATTTAAAAGCTTCTGCACAGCAAAAGAAACAAGCATCAAAGTGGAAAGGGAACCCACTGTATGGGAGAACATAATTGTCAATGATACATCAGATAAGGGATTAAATTCCAAAATATATAAAGTACTCATACAACTCAACAAAAGGAAGGCAAAATCCAATTAAAAATGGGCAGAGGACCTAAATAGACACCTCTCCAAATAGGACGTACAAATGGCCTAGAGACATATGAAAAAATGCTCAGTGTCACTAATCATCAGAGAGATGCAAATTAAAACAACAATAAGGTATCACCTAACACCTGCCAGAATGGCTGCCATCAACAAATCATCAAACAAGTGCTGGCAAGGGTGTGGAGAAAAGGGGACTCTAGTACACTGCTGGTAGGAATGCAGACTGTTACAGCCACCATGGAAAACAATATGGTATTTCCTCAAAAAATTAAAAATTGAACTGCCATTTGACCCAGTGATCCCACTTCTAGGAATATATCCTAAGAACCCTGAAACACCAATCAGAAAGAATATATGTATCCCTATGTTTATAGCAGCACTATTTACAATTGCTAAGATCTGGAAACAACCCAAGATAGATGAGTGTCCATCAATAGATGAGTGGATAAAAAAGCTGTGGTACATTTACACAATGGAACACTATGCAGCTGTAAGAAAGAAAGATCTCTTTTCCTTTGAGATGACATGGAGGGACCTGGAGAGTATTATGCTAAGCGAAATAAGCCAATCAGAGAAAGACAAATACCACATGATCTCACTTATTTGTGGAATATAATGAACAAAATAAGCTGATGAACAAAATAGACCCAGAGACACAGAAGTAGGGTTCAAACTGACAAAACTCAGAGGAGGGGGGTGGGGAGGAGGGAAGAGATAAACCAAAAACTTATATGTATGTATGCATAACCAATGGATATAGACAACAATGATGGGGGGGCGGAGAGGAGGTGTCAATGGGGGGAAAGGAGAAACATATGTAACAAAAATAAATTAATTTTAAAAAATTATAGTAATTTTCAAATTTATTTTAGCATTTACTATGATACTGTCATTGTTTTAGTGACAAGGTTTTGAAGAGAGAAAAAGATAAGATTTATGATAAATGCTTCATATATGAGCTCTCATTGAAATCTCACACAACTCCTACAAGGCAGGTATTAATTTCCCTCTTACAGAAGAAAAACAACCAGGGCTCAGAATTATATAATTATTTTTCCAAATCAGCAAAGCCAATGTTTTATTTTAAAGCCTGTACTTGCTCCACTGTCTCAAGGAGCTTATACTCTATTGAGAAGCAGAAATATACACAAGTAATTTTGTGAATGCAAGGACAGAGTGAGGGGTACACCAGCTTTAATATTCTAAATTAGAATCTTTGGAATTACGTTTCAATTTTTTAAAAATTCTGTCAAGAGTGGGAGTGGTTTTAGAACATTTTACTGGAATCTGATACCCACTTTTTATGTGTGTTAGAGAGATATGCTTTGAACTAATTGATGAGCTCTCCAATTCCATCTTACCAGCATGTCAATTTTAGAAGGTCATAAAGTGTTACTTGTACATCATATTTAATTTATGTTCGTAGTTAAAAAGTATAACAACCCAGTTCCTTGTGAGTTAATGAGATGGCATTATAAAGTAGTAATTATAATATAGATGCATTTGATAAAAATTACATTATTTTTCAGCGGAGAAATTAATCAATTTACAAATAAACTTTAAAAATTTGGGGGCAAACTATATCTTTCAAATATAAAAGAGAACTTTGTAGTAAATTTATTTATACCAATAAAAATACTAAATAGTGAAAATACAAAATAGTTTCACCAGAAAAATGTGTCTGAACACTACTATGGAAATGTTAACCATATTCTGTAAGATACTATTAAAATATATTTTTATGTTATGGTTACAATGTCATTCCCATACGCCAATGTTGTGGGTTTGATCCCTGGTCAGCACACATACAGGGTCAACCAATGAATATGTAAATAAGTAGAACAACAAATCGATGTTTCTTTCCTTCTCTCCCTCTCCTTATCCCTCCCCCTCTCCCCTCTCCCCTCTCTCTTCTCCATCTTTCTCTTTTCCTTCCTCTCTCTCTAAAATAATAAATACAAATTTAAAAATATATTTTTATGTTATATTAAAAATGGAAAAGTGAAGTTAAGCCCTATATATTTGCTTTGGATAAGTATGCCTAACATTTGAGGAATTAAAGTGGCACAAAATAGTGAAACCACATAATGATGATTCAAGTCTGCCCAGTTCCTACTTCTGACCTTTTCTTAGCCCCTTTCTCTGTTTTCCATGGTGGAAAGACAACAGGTTTTCCCCCAGACAGATGTAAAGAACCACGCAAAGCAAAGGTGACTTGTCAGAGTTTCTGGGCTATATAACAGCGTTTAATGAGTGGATAGCATCAAGATCAGTGATACCTCATTCATACAGGAAAATTTAGCACTTTAATTTGTCAGTGTAAAAGTTCTAATGAAGATCATTTCTCACCTTAAAAAGTATAATTCCATTTTTATATGAAAATAATTATTCTTTAGCCATATAGAAAAATTAAGAAAATACTAACAAAAAATAGGAAGCTAAATAGTACGTTTGTAATGGTCAAGTTTTTATAATTAAATATTCCAGTGTGTTTTGGAAGTTCTTAAAAAATATGTCATTCCCTATGTCTTAAAATTATTTTGTAACCCAAGACAAATGTAATTTTCAAAGCACCTAAGTTTACTCTAAAAAATAATGATACCATCTTAAGTGGAATCTATTTACTATGGAAATATTGACCCAGTTCTGTTAAATAATGTCAAAAATGGTATTGTACAAAGTTCTTCAGAGGTTAGGTAACTTATCTAAATCACACAGCTGCTGAGTGATTTTAAGTACTTTTTCAGTGGATTAACTCAATGACATATTCTCGTGTTCATAAAAGAGAATAAAGACCATATTAAATTAGCCATAAAACCAGTTTAACTATTATTGTTCTGTTATTACCATTATCTTATCAGATTCAACTGTTGGTTCAGTATAACTCAATCACTACTCTTTGTGAAACTGTTCGACTACATTATGTGTCCTTTCAGTTTACTGTACTAAAGAAGGTATTGCTTGCTTATACACTTGTACTATGGGAAAAGTAAATGAAATATTGCGATGGATATCCTACGTGTATGTACTAAGGACATTCAATCGAAGTAATTCTTCAATGATCATTATCAAGAGTTTTCAAAATTCTGAATACTTAAAGAATTTTGTATGTGAACAAAGATATTCTACCATCTTCATTTTCCTTCTATTCTTAGCAATGTTTAACTAGAAAAGATGAACTGGGAATGACTCTGTTACATAACTTTTTATACTTCTCTTAGTGGTGAAGGGAAGATTGCACAGAAAGTTTAGTGTTTACAGGTCGTATTACCATGGCTTACTAACCATTATCTCCCATTTAATTTATCTGGAAAGCCTGACTTCATTACTTGTTTTCAATTCTAAGCATATATTGGATGTGAAACATTTTTATCAGACTCTCACTAAGGAAATGCTCAGTAGATACTGTAGTTTTTTTAGAACAAAAAAAAATTGAATGTGACTTTCCCTCATTCATTCATTCATTCATTCATTCATTCATTCATTCATATTCATTCATTCATTCATTCTTCATTTAACAGAATGCTTGCATGCTGAGCATGTGGGGAACTTGCTGAGCAAATAGCACAGTCCCAGATCTCATATAGCTTAGTCTATATGAGGGAAGGCAAGCACTAATTATATCATTACATAGATTTATATTTGAGAACTTTTGAAGGGTTTCAGAATTTAGGGGAAACATAGGGAGGGGGATATGGCTTGAGGAATCCTCATTTGAGCTCTCATCTGAAGTATAAAGAGGAGTATAGTCCTGTTTAGAGAGCAGAGTGCTTAAGCAGAGGAAGCCACCTGTGAGCATGCCCCCAGGTGAAATGTTGAGTGATGGGAGTGGAGGGAGCAAGGAAGGGAGACAGTGCACTAAGGCTGAGGGCTGCTCAGAGGCCAGAACAGAGGGTCGTGTTTCCTTGGTCACAAATTCAGCCTTTCTTTGTATACATGATAGCATTTCTGTTTTTCACATCACAGAGGACTTTTCTCCTGTTTTTCCTACCTTTTGATGCTGGTTTTATTGAACTCTTTTTAAGAGTTTTAAAAATGTCAGATTGACCAGAAAACTGACATTTTGGTCATTATTGCATCTCCTTAGATATCTTCATTTAAAAGTATCTGAAGCTATTGTGCTTAGTTTCTTTCTCTCCTTTTTAACTCTGCTTTCAGACTGGTTAATGTTGTACAATTTTGGATTCCCAATAATAAAAACTTTCATTCTTTTGAAACACAGGAAACTAGAAAATTGAAAACATACTGAAACTTATGTTAAGTGTTCACAGGAATAATAGCTTAAATTGGCATGTGTTCGCAGTCCTGAGGTGCAGAATTGTACTTCCGTCTTATCTTCTTTCTGGTAAATGTAAATGCATATTTCAGGAATATTTTTAGCTCTTTGATGATTTCCCACTTCCAGTAAGACTCTGAAATCCTTAAATCTGGCATACTTTGGTAAATACTCATTAAAAATTTTGGTGTGACTAATTCACGCAGTATGATTATGCTTGGAGAACACTCATCCCGTTCTGTCAGCTAGCGTCAACACTGAGAGTTTTATTCAACTAACCATATGCTGTCCATTCTTTGCTATTTACTATCTTGCATCACTTGAAATTGTGATTTTTGTAGAATTGTTCGGTATGACGTTGTAATTCCATATGTTAAACAAAATGAACCAGCTGACAAAAACTACAGAAATAGTGAAGTTACTTTCATATTTATACAGTAAAATCCTGAGTGTAAGCAAGAACATTGTAAAATCACTCTCTAAAAACATACAAGAACACAACATGTATCTAAATGAAATAGCACTACATTCGGGCTCTATTAGTTACCCAGCTTAAATTTTTAACGAAGTCATGCTTTATCATACAACGTAATAATCAAGGAAAAATTTTTCATTTAAATATCTTTCAAATTTAAGAATATATTAAAAACCTATTAATAGCTTTCTGTTGATATGGCCTGAGGTCAGTTATGGCCAGGTAGACTAGTTGGCTTTTTTTAAAAAATTGATTAATTAATCCATTCATTATTTACTTATTTAGCTAAATTGAATCAATGTCCCATTCTCATTGAAATTAGCAACCAGTTAATAAAATTTACCCACTGACAAAAATATTCAAATTAAATGATTTAATTAATATTTTATTATTTGTTACATCTTCAACTGTTTTAGCCCATTTCAAGCTGCTTGGAAATTCTGCTTTACCTTCTTCTAACTGTTTTGTTTCTCATTTCTATAGGTTCTCTTACTTGAAAGGAAACCAGTTTTAAGACATATTGAAATTAGCATCTGAACAAGGGGTCTGTAAATGAAAACTTTGTCTCAGAATCAGGGCATCAGACCCCAGGGGAGGAGGTGACCACAAACCCAAGTTGCAACAAAGTAAGAATTATACTGGAAACTAAGGGTGTCAAACAGGGATATACCATACAGGATTAGTTACGAGAACTTCACTATAAAGTTCTTATTGCAGATCAGAAGCAACTGGAACTGAAGTTTGTGTTAAAAAGCATTAGTCTGGAGAATGAGCTCAATATATAGGTAGGAACAAAATGCCTCCAGCTCTGAGATTTGGATAAGTAGATAGAAGAAAGTCAAGGTGTTTCCTTAAGTTAGGTGGTAATGAGTCCAGAATTTATTTTTTGTGTTACCATTTAAGAACTTCATTCTGTAAAACTAGATAAAGAGATCTTAACAGGTACCTACAAAGGGTTCCATATTCAAATAAGTTTAGAAATTGCTGTATTGCATAGCTCCCACACTTCCATGTGCTCGAACCACCACCACCCCCAAACTTGGAGATTTACAAGTTAAAGACTCTGAAAAACCCCATACTAAATAATTCATTTGACTTAGTTTAATTACTTTTAAAATGTAATTCAGCATAGCACCCTCATGCAGTCTGCCTACCTCCTTTTGAAAATGGCTTAATAACATTCCTGGGGTACCATTCTGTAGGGTCCTAGTTTAGGATATGAACTCTCAGAATTCTTAAACATCAGTGATTTTAGAAATATAAGAACCTCTCTACCATATTATAGAGTGTTAGACATTAAATATATCTCAAGAAAAAAATGGTATGTATGTAAATCTTCATCTCTCCTAACCACAATGCTACTACTTCGGAAACTTTCTGCTTGTCCAACAGATGGCCCTGCTGGGAGCAGCAGATCATTTTCTAAGAGAATTCTGGTAATTGGAACACATAGGTATACTGCTAAAAGGAGCAATTCAACATCAGCTCAACTGCAGGATAAAATCATTAGAATAATTTGGGCCAAAATACAAATAAGTAAGTGTATAGTCTTTAGGTAATTTTATGTAGCCTGTTTCTGCAGAGTAGCAAATAAAAATGTATAGGTTCACATATCTCACACGAGGTCCAACATGCATGATTTAGTCTTCCATGTGATGGGTGTCTTCTGAAGCACAGAGTCTAACACGCTGTTCCAGACAACCTTAGAAAATGTTATGAAATGAAAACTTCACCAATGTTGCTCTTTGAACTGTATTGAAGAAGTTTTAACTGTGTATTCTGATTCTTTACATGGTACTATTAAGTAGTTGTGTAGCTACATTTTAGGTGCGTGGTAGGTGGAAAAACAGCACACATACACACACATACTTCTTAGGTTAAGTTTATGGTTTAATCGGCCAAGTTTACACAATTTTATAGTCCACATGGCTACAAGGAGCAGGAAAAGATGCAACATATTTTAGCACAGTATTTCCTCACCTCCATTGTGTGGATGTGCCACAGTTTATCCTCTTACCTACTGTAGGATTCTATTTACTTTTCAATTAAACAAGGTTTATTTGTTTCCTAGTCATAAAAGCGGCACATGCTTCAAAAAGTCAGAAAGCACACAGAAATAAAATGATGAGCAAAAGGAAACTCATAATCCTACCCACCTGGGGTCAGCCACCATTGGCACTGTGGTACTCTATTGACTGATCTCTTCTACCCTTTATTTGCAAATCAAGGCACATACCACATATGATGTAGGCTGCTATTTTAAAATTTAAATATGTGTTATAAATGTTCTCCTTTAATAGATACTATACTTCAACATTATGTATTTATAGTATTCATTTGTATAAGTGTATCATAATATCTTTAACCAATTCCTGTACTGTATATTTTGGCCTTATCCACATTTGTACTATTACAAAGAATGTTGTATATATATGTGCATAAATTTGCACATATGATTTGCTTCCTTAAAATGAATTCCCAAAAGTAGAATTACTAGGTCACAGGGCATATGTACTTGTTAGTCCTTTGTTATGTTTTGCCAGAATTCCTCCTGAATGCTATAACAATTTATACTCCCATAAGCAGTATTTGCCTTTTTGTCCTATTGTTTAACAATTCATTTTGATCATTGCCAGATCATTTAAATGATGTGCCCAATAAATAATATTTCATTGTTTAATTTTTGTATTTAACCATTACATAAGTGTATTTTTCTGATACACATTGAATATTGTAATGTCATCTTTTCTTTATTATCTATTTATAACCTTAGCTGATTTTCATTTATCTTTGTCTGCTCTTGTTTTATAAGAGTTACTCATATCCAAAAACATTAATCTTTGGTTTTTCTAGCTTGTCATTTGCCCTTTAATTTTTGTTAATGACATTTTATATTTACATAAGATATTAGATCACTCTATCAATAATAATATTTAACAGTCATTGAATACTTATGTCCTAGATATTGTGCTAAGCCTTTTATATGCATCATCTCATTTAACATTACTCATTTCATACATGAGGGAGTTCAGACATAAAAAGATTGGATAACTTGCCCCAAAACAAATGCCACATCTTTGATTTTGAATCTAGCGCATTTTTTTGCAAAGACCATACTTTTTAGCTACTTGATTATACTGCTTCAAAAATAACAATAATAACTAATATTTATTTGATAACTGTGTGCTAGGTTTATTTGATAAATGTGTGCTGTTTTAAGTACTTAAATTTCATTAATTTAATTCTCATCACAACTCTATGAACAGGGCTCTATTTATATGTATATTTATTTATGTATATGTATATGTATATTTATTAATAGTTGAATAAAGGTGAGTTCCAGTGAGGTTTGACTGCTTGTTAATGTCTACACGGTCACACATTAGAGATAGAACTATAAAGCTCTGTTACCGCAGGGATTGGGTTAATAATACCTCCTGCCTACCTTTCAACATGAGCATGAGGGTCAGATGAGATCATGTGAATGAAAGCACTAGCTCAGTAGGACACTAAGACTATGATGTACTGTTATTTTTAAAGCACTATTTTCCCTGGGCTTTCAGCTGAATCTTAGAAAAGTATTCCTGGGAAGGAAACTGTTTATGGAATTTTCAACCCTGGAATATTTTCTTTCCTCATAATTCTTATGGAAATGAGGATAGCCCATACCCTTCTATGTGTTAACGCAACAAATCTTCTTTCTTCTGTTTAGTAATCAGCAAGATAATTTTGGAGGAAAATAACACAATTGGAAAACCAGGTTTTAAAAACAATTGATCAATTTGATATATATATGTTTGTATTCTATCATATTTTATATTATTAATCATTAAAAATTTAATTTCCAACTCACTGAAGTATTTACTAGTATTTTACAATTTAATCATTTGCATCTGCCAATTTACAATATTAAAAATTTCTTAATAATTCTTAAAAAGTTCTACCAATGTATTGGTTTCTTTCTAGTTTAAACCTCAACATATTTGAAATGTGTGTGCTTAATTTACATGGAGAATATAATTTATCTGATTTAAATATCTAATTCTTAAAGATTTTTGGTAACTGAACTTGAAACTTCTTTAGCGTCAAATTAGCGACATAAAATGTATGTGCAATTGCTATGTATTTACTTTGGTCATCATGAGCAAACCTCATTTTTTACACGACTTTAATTTTATCATAATGTTTATCTTAGTTGCAAAAGTAAACACCGTGGTGGTTTTAAAACGAGCTGGGTTTTTATTAGCTTCACTCTGTGTTTACCTAACTGTTCAGGCTGTGGCTCTCACTTTCCTTTCTGCATGTTTGATTAATGGCCCCCTGGATCTGTTCCAGAATATACTGATTATGGTCAGTGCACTTCAAAGATGATTTATTAATTGTGTTTGCGATTCAAATAATTAAGTAAAGATTGATCATATGCATTATTATATGTTTGCCAATGAAATCAGCAGTTACACTTTAAGATAAAGTTTGAGAGGATATTTTTAACTATACAGAAAGGACAAAATATTAATATTGTTTAAAAGTATATTCAGTATTAACTATGGCTTTATGGCTTTTTTAAGCATGATTATTCAATGCATCAGAGGCTTAGTCTTATAAGTGCATGTATTTTAAGTTCTATTTTTAACATAGTTTTAAATGAAATTACATACATGTTTAAATAAAGTATTTCCATGTTTATAACTCACCCTGGGAACAACCCTTACTAGAGTTCCCTCAGGCTATTAACATGCATTTAGATTTCAAATTACTAACAGATTTGAATTTCTTTTTGATAAAATTTTAATAGGGAGCTGTTATAATTTTTCTGTTTCAGATAAAGAGAATTTATCATATATGTCATATATATTATGCCCCTATCATTTGAAAGACTTCCTTATATAAAATTTCTAAAATTTGGCTTGATAATAGTTACTGTTTCAGACATTTTAAGTGCTCTACCAATATAGAATAATGTGTAAATATTCATTATACCTGGTCAGTGGGATTATTAATCAAAGGAAATAATTCCCTGTTCATAATTTATAATTCAATATCAAAGAAAAATAGGTATTTTTTTATTATTTGGTGTGCTATATTCAAAATTTACATTTTAACAGTGAAATTATAGAACTTAATTAATCTACTATGATATACAACTAAATGTTAAATAGGTATTTGGTTTGCATTAAAACATCATGAAATGAATTAAAATATTTTATCACAGTAGAACTAAAGGCTGTTTCATGTTCTAAGCTTGTGAGAATGTAGAAACTAGTTAAGTCAAAATACAAAGTTATAAACCTCACAAGTAACAGATGTTGGCAAATGGAGTACAGAAATCAAATATGAGAATTAAAAAATAAACAAAAAAATCCAAATAAAGAAATTTAAATATATAATTATCCATAAGTATTATTCAAGGATTTTGTTTGTTTTTGATAAATCATTACTAAGGGATAAAAAACACAGACATGCTTTGTTTAAAATCATTATTCAAAAGTATTTTCAGTAAATTTTTAGAACATACACATTGTTTAATTGAAAATCTTTTCCAATAATTTTGTTTCTAAACAATTCCTAAAAATTATAATTTTTCTAGTTCCTATTTGTGGGTGTTACTTTGAAAAATGTTACTTTGTAATAAATGAAGATAAATTATCAGTGTATTGAATGAAGCAGTGTTATCATTGCCAGTATTATTAAGTGCTTTGTCCTGCGTATACCACTTCTAGAAATAGAGAATAAAGAAATTGTCACAGGCTGTGCCTTCCACAACTTTGTATATGAAATAAAACAATGAAGGAAGGTTAATTAATAGCACACTTCTATCTTTTCCTTTTTGATCACATTATATTTTCTTGCAAACTATATTTATTATGCATAAGCTGAAACTCCATAATAGATACAAGAACTATGGAACTTTAGAGGAGGGAGAGTTGAAATTCCATTTGGAGGACTGTGGAATAAGGACATGTGATAAGGTCAGAGAAGACTGGATAGACTGAGGCATCGAGTTTGGCTTTGTAGAAGAATGGAGGTTTCTAGAGACATCAACTTCACCAAGATAATGCAGAGACTAATCACTGAACCCCATCTCCTGACTCCTTTTCGGTAATAGAACCCGCCTTCTGCCACGTCATGCATCCTCAAGTTTTAATAGGGCAGGTCCTGCCGGCCTAGAGGCTGCATTTCCCAGCCGCACAGGCAGTAAGATAGCCCGTGTGACAGAATGGAAATGCTATGTACAGTTTTGAGATCTTTTCCACAAAATAATTGGGCATACATTCCCCCTTCTCTCTCCCTTCTCAGCCCATCTTCTATCCAGCTTTTAAGGAAAACACCCTAGGAGATGGCAGAGCAACAAGAGAAGCATCATATTTCCTGGACAGTCTCATGGAGAAGAGCAGCATTTCCACCACAGTCTACCCTGCTACCTCTAAACTATGTCCAGCTTAATTAAACCATGGTGCTTTTTGAGTCTCTTTATTACAGAACTGGAGATAGCCCTTATCTAAAAAGAAGGGCCTTCCTGTCAGAGTTAACAGTGCATAAGTAAATGCATTAAAGAAGATAGGGGACCAGTGAGCGTTTCATGAGATGCACAGACATGTGAATAAGCTGGCAGGGAGGACGGAACTCACATCACAAAGGCTAAGCTGATTTATTTGGACTTCTTTCATGAATTCAACAAGGGACTGTTAAATGTTTTGAGCTAAAGAATGGCATGATGAGCAGTGCTTTAGGAAAATTTTCCTGGAAACCATATATTTAATGGAGGGAATGTTTGCAGACTGGCAGTGAAGAGAGGATATTACAGAAGTCCAGGAAGAGTTCTCTGAAGAAGGATAGTGATTACAAGTGTAAATGTGATTGAAAAGGGAAGGAAGGGATGGATTGAGAAACTCTTAAGGTTGCTACCCTCTTACTATCAAAGACCTGGGAAGCCTCATCAGTTATTGAAAGATATTTGTTAAACATGGTCTTTATTAACATAAGTGATCTGTCTTTAGAAATCAGCCTACCACAAAGGCTGGATAAATAAACCTTGGTGGTCATGAGCCTTTACTTCCCTAAAGACTGGAAAAGTTTCCTTTTCCAGGTTGGCATATTCATATACTCAAGTATATAGCTATATACAATATTAATTTTATATTATTTTACTTCTTTTCATTTATTTAATTTTCTTGAACTTATTCTAATACATAAGTTATCTTCAAATATACTTGCAGAAAGGTTGTCAATCTGCAAGGTGTACTGTAACCTCTGAAAACCTTCCTTCGTTTAAGGGTTCTGGTTAGCTGCAGCCACAAGAAATACTCCTTTTGAACATGTATATTTATTTCAATCTGAAGTTATGGGATTTCTCTTGCTTTGAGATATATGATATTCTACTTATGGACTACAGAGGAAAATCAACTTTTTCACTGTCAAAATTTGTTATGGATGTAGTGCTGATTTTACAAAGTGTTTGGCCTAGGGCGAAAATATATGACTGTAAAATTTCCAGACTACAGGGGATAAAATAGGAATTGTATTCACAAATGCACTTGGCAAACTAATGAAGTTATGAGATAATGATATAAAACCAGGCAGACCTATAATAACCCTATTTCAAGGAAACCAGGAGAATAATATTTTTTATTTATTGAGAGGGTTTTTTTTTTTCTTTTTGGTTAAGCAATAAATGGTACCATATAAAGCATAGGAACTGTTAAATAGATTTCATCTGTTCTGAACTGCTGTGTGCAAGTAAGACAAATGAAAATCTCAGTATTTTTATTGAATAATAAGATGGACTCTAAGGTCTAAAGGATGATTTGGGAGTCTAATATATCAACTGTTAAGTATATATACACCAATAACTTCTAAAAGAGTAAAATAACCCAGCATAGGAAAGAAAATTTAGCATTATAGATTATCATTAGACATGGTTATAGGCCTCTGCTATTTTTATCTCCCCCTTAATATAATAATGGAGTACCTACTATGTGCCATATACTCTACTTGGTGTTGGGGCTATAGCACCAAGCAAGATAGACCAGGTACCTCCCCTCCATGAGAATATGCTATAGTTGTAGAAACAGATCAGTAAATAGTTTCAGTGTGATAATGAGGCCACATAATATGATAGTTCCAGGTATATTTGGAATGCCTAACTAAAATGAATACTAGAGGTAGGCACAAATAACACAAAATAAAAAGTATTACCTTTTTTTTTTTTTTTTTCCATTAACCAAGGATGGACACACAGGTAAGAGACTGCAAATGAGAAAATACACAGTACATTTGACAAAGTTCAAAAATTAACCTCCAAAATTGGGACTTTGATGCATATTGACAGTTACAAGAAAGAAAAGATTCTACAACTAACATAATACTAGCACATACTAGGTACTCTATAATTATCAAGTAAATGAAGTAATAAATGGATCTTATCTAGAATGAGGCAAAGAAAATATTAAGTGGATCTCACCCTGCTGAGTCTTCCCCTTCTTTTTAAGTGGTATGACCATCTACACAGTAATGAAACCTGAAATTAAGAGTCCTCT
The DNA here is from genome assembly GCA_030848825.1 of Tadarida brasiliensis. NCBI lineage: Eukaryota > Metazoa > Chordata > Mammalia > Chiroptera > Molossidae > Tadarida > Tadarida brasiliensis. The sequence goes on from CM061258.1 coordinate 54,993,259, forward strand.
TTAGCTTCTCCTTTTCCCTATCCCCTCATCTAGTCCATTTGCTTATCTCATACTTTCTCCCTCTAAATAGTTTTTAGAACCTAATCACTTGTTGCTCACTTCCACTGACCTGCTGATTACTAACCTTCCACTGACCTGGTGATTACTAACCTGGTGAAAGCCACAATCACCTTTTACCTAGATTACTGATCTCCCTGTCTCTCACAACTTTCTATCCTTTCCCTAAGATATTCTAATTGTATTTAAAATCTAAACTCATTACCATTGTACTTAAAATCTAAACTCATTACCATAGTTACATGCTCTGAATTACCTTGCCCCACCTATTTAAACTACTGCGAATGAGAACCTAGCATATATGCCTGTGTAACCCAGATCTTTGTTAAACAAATGAATAAATTACACAATTAGTTTTAAGAGGTAGGGGCAAAGTCTTTCAGATAAGGGGAGAAGTAGCCAGAGAGGGCTTTAGGCTCAAGGAAGGTTTTTGCTTACTTGTTTATTTAATATAAGAAGTAAGAGAATAATTTTTTATGCTTTTGGTAATGACTAAGTCAAGTAAAAAATATGATCTTGACCAAGTCACACAACATTTCTTGGCCTTAGTTTTTCTCTCTATAAAATGAGGAACTTGAGCAGATAAAATTATCTTGATTTACTTTATATGTAGAAAAACACCATACTATTGTGGTTTAGAGCGTATCTTCTGAAATTCAACTGCCAGGGTCTTTGTTTTAACTTCACAACTTCGTACCTATCACATTTTGGACATCCCACATAACCTTTCTATGCTTTGGGTTCCTTATCAATGCAGTGATCCAGGATTTGTAAGAATAATGAGATAGTGCATATTAACTCCTCAGCACAGTGCCCAGAACATACATAGCACTCAGTACATGCTACTGTTTTTTACTATTATTATTTTTCTCATCCTGTCTCTAAGATGCTATCAGCTGTGAGTGAATCCCATATTTATATCACATGTTCTTTCAACTCTGTCTATATACTCTGAAATTTCTATAATATTGTTAAAACAATGATAATTTCTACAAGTGAGCCAGTAGGAAGTCCCATATTTAAAACAGGATTTTTTGGAGGAGACCATTTTTCTAATAAAAAATGTATTCAACAAGTATTTGAAGGCCTGTCATTAGCCGGGCTTTAAGTGATGCAGTAGTGAACAAAGCAAAGCCCCTGTTCTGATGGAGCTGAAGTCTTCGTCAGAAAAAGAAATCGTGACCTCATCACAGATTTCAATTCCTTTTCAAAGTCCTATAGCATTTCTTTGACTATTTAGAAAAGCCTGTTTTTAATTTTTTTTATAAAAACGTCCCACAAAACATGTATGTAAAAACTACATGATCACATATTTGGGATTAGATAATTAATACAGTCTATTCCACTACTAGCACAATAATTACCTAACAAGTGGACAAATATAAAGGAAATAGTAGGAAGAATAAGAACTATTATCTGCTATTTTAGATTATCCACATTAGTGCTCCCGTTATTGCGTGGAATCCAAATGGGAGTGTAATAAGTAATGAATTTAAAAGTGTTAGATAAATCAGTGATCAATGATATCTCTAAAATTCAGAGTAAATGAGTCATTTGATTGGACGCCCTATCATTATAAATTATTTGAAATGTAGAATAGGGTTACAATAATATTAAAGTTTAAAGAGACAGTAGAAAATTAAATTAAATAATATAAATGCCAAGGGAAACAAACATATTCAGTGTTTCAGGTGACTTTAACCAAAAGAAAATTTAACAAGCCAAGTAGAGAAAGACAAATATCATATGATCTCACTTATTTCTGGAATATAATGAACATAACAGTCTGAGGAACAGGGTAGTCCCAGAGACGTGGAAGTAGAGTACAGACTGATAATTGCCAGAAGAAGGGGTGGGGGAGGGGAGCGATAAACCAGAACTTATACGCATGTACGCATAACCAATGGACATGGACAACAAAGCTGGGGACGGGGCAGGGAGGGAGGGGAAGGAGGGTGTCAATGGAGGAAAAAGGAGAAACATCTGTAACAAAAATAAATTAATAATAAAAAAAAGAACTTTGGGGAGGGTGACACGATTCCGCCATAAGAGCATTAAATATTGGCATACTTACTCCATTAACATGTGCTATACTTCATCAATTAAAATAAATAAAACAAGAGAAAAAAAAATTTTAGTGATGTTCACTGAAAAAACAAGGTACAATAGTGGCTCTGAAACACTGAGGTCAACAGGCGATTAAATGAGCTAAATAAAATCCCTTCTGTTTTCCTATGTTGTCTGTGTATAATCTATATTTTAAAAGTATTAGGTAGAAATTCTCTTTTTATCTATCTCACTTACCTGCTAACTCCTTCAGAAAAAGGAATGTTATAGTGCTGGTAATCATTAAATATGAGTCTAAATTCTGAGATTAATTTAAACATAACAGATATAAATGATATATTATCAAACACCACTGACTAGAAAACCTTCAGATTGGAGTAAGAGGATGATTTCTAAAATAATGACAGCAAATCAGCACATTTAAATTCTGAAAAATAATTATCACTAGCAAACCTCCCAAGGAGGATTTGACAATTATTCACAAGAGCCCAGACAACCAGAAAAATAAACTTTTAACCTTTATATATTATCATTCTGAGACTTTCTCTCCTTGCCTCCCTCCCTTCCTTCCTTCTTCTCTCTTCTTTTCCTTCCTCCTCTTCCAATTAAAGCTTAATGCTTTCACTGAAAACCCATTTGACCCAGTAATGTTCATCCACTGCCCCTACTTCTGCCTGCTGTGTCGTATCATATAAATGTTCTGCATAAAGTCACTCATATAGAGTGTAGTCATGTTCTAAGTGCATACAACTTACGCATATTCAACATTCTGCATTCGCCTCTCCCACCATGAAAGGGGCAGGGGAGAAAGATAGAGAAAAGAACAATTTGAATAGTTCTGGACATTCTACTCAAATATATGCCTGGGAGTGAGTATGAAATGGGAAACATATCTTCTTTCTCTGTATCTGTCTGTGTGTGTTCTCATTACCCTTTCATGACATAAACGGGGTATTTAAAGATAACCCTGTTTCATACACATGGCTACTAAAGGCAACTACTTTCATTTTTTGCTGCTTAATGGAAAACAAATAGCCATTGATCCAAAATAGGAGGAAAACCTTGTAATGCTAGACCAACTGAAATTGGTATATTATGCTGGAATATACTATTTTCCTCAAGATTTTTCAGGACAGGTTGATTTTTGCATTAAGATCTACCATTAGAACCCAAACCCTAGGTCAGATATCAGATCTCCATTGAATATGGGGACCATTTCATTCTCTGAGTATTTTCGTCTGCAAGGTAAAAGAGCCTAAGTTTATCAACATTCTCAAATATAGCCTAGTTTCACGTGGTCAGCTTTTGGTTGCTTCTCACTGCATATTCATTGTTCATTAAAGTCATGCCCCAGAACCTTTCTATAGCTCCAACCTGGTGCGGTCTGTTCGGGGAATATGGGCCACCATGCTTCCGTTAACGTGGGTCTTCCCTTGCTGTGACACCTTTCATTCCTGAGATATCACTGACTATGTCCACTGAGAAAGCGATGTACAGTGGTCCTGACTTCCCAAACTCCAGTTGTGCATAGGCCGTTTGGATTTGCATTGTACTGAGTTTCACCACCTGCCTCCTCAGTTTTTGCCAGTTTTTGATAACACTTGTGCTAGCAGTTGATTTTTTATTAAATTACTTCACTTTTTTTTTCTTATCTTCACCCAAGGATATTTTTCCATTTATCTTCAGATAGAGTGGGAGGGAGAGAGGAACATCGATGTGAGAGAGGCACATTGACTGGTTGCCTCCCACATGACCCCAACCAGGGCCGGGGACCGAACCGCAACCGAGGTACGTGACCTTGACTGGAATCGAACCCATGACTCTTTGGTCCGAGGGCCAACACTCTGAGCCAAACCAGCCAGGGCAAGTTACTTCACTTTTTAAATTATATAAACTTATTTAAAGAAGAAGGTACACTTTTTTATCTTAAATAGAAAACCAGTATCACATAAACAAAATTTAATACAATATAAAATTAATAAATACAACAAACCATGATACTGTGACCTGAAGACTGCAGCTAAGTAAAGTTCTCTGTCCCTCGCTCTGTACTGAAAGGCCTACTGGCCATCCGCTCTTTGAGAGATGCCACTAGTTGTACAGTTGTCGCAGCCCACGCTCCTCAGTCAGGACTGATGGCGTCGCTGCTGTCCCGGGGCTCGCCGCAGAGCAGGAGGTCCAGACAGGTTGACAATCAGTTGCTGTGTGACTGGCGGCATGCTGCTTCCTCATTCCGAGGCTCAGTATTCCAACTTCCAACATGGGGATAGTGAAACCCACCTTATTATATTAATGAGGTGACAAAGATAATGTGCCAGGCACACGGTGAATGTTCAGTATTGGTTACTGCGACTGCTCTCGTTCTTACTTTATTTTCCCCTCCACTGTCCCAGCTGTCTAGGTTTGAGTGCAGATTGCCTTCCAAGTCAAGGTGAATGCTCTAGGTAAAATTATACTGTGAAAAGCATATAACTTATATTTTATTATGTTTAAAAACTTATACTCTAATCGTTTATATCATCGAAAATTCCAGAATAAATAGAAAATGGCCAAAGGTGAGTTCAGAAGTGTTATGTGACCTAACGTTGGTACTGGCTTGCTGGGACTGTGTACATTGTGCATGCTCATATCAAAAATATCTTTCAACACGTATTTGCTGAGTACCTAGCGTGAGCCAGGCACAGATCTAGGCAGAGCGTGTGACAGTGAGCATAACAGTTGACAGTACATACCGGTTGTGTGAAACAAGCACATATCAGCTGATAATCGAGTGATATGCAGATAATTAAAAGAGGGTGACCTATAAGTTAATGCTGTGATGGTTCCTCTCTGTATGGGGTGGTCATGGGAGGTCTCTGTAAAGAATTGATGTTTAAAGGGAACCTGGATAACAAGCTGACCTCTCTACAAAGAGCAGGAGAGAACAGTTCATTCAAAGGCCCTCAGGTGAGCTGAACGTGGCATGTGGAAGGACTAGAAAGGCGGCTGCTGTAGTGGGGCAGAGAGGCAGGTATGTGGTGTACATATGTGGTCAGTGACCCGGATGGAGTTAGATCACGCAGGGCTTTGGTGGCAGTGTTCTTTAAATGTCATTCAAAGACATTTAAGGAGGTTTTAAGGAGGGAAATGACACGGTCTGATGTTTGTTTCAAATGATTGGGTGTGGCGCTGGGGGTTAGTGGAAACGGAGATCAGGTAGGAGGCTTAACCGTCCCAGTGAGTCGATAGTGGCTCGGGCTGTTGTGGAAACAGTGAGGACATCCTGGATCCTGCGTGTGCTTTGGCAGTAAAGCTGCCAGGACTTGCTGTTGGGTTTCACTTAGGACAACAAGGGAAGGAGGGGAATCAGGAGGATTTCTGTGTTTTCGGCTTGAGAAACTCCGTGAGTGTTGCAGTTTTCAGACATGGGAAGGACGGAGAAAGAAGCAGGTTTGCAGAGCAGAGAAATGAAAAAGTTCTGTTTGGGCTAGGTTAAGTTTAAAATACTTAGCAAACATCAAAGCAGAGATATCAAGATATATGAGTCTGGAGTTTCTGGAAAAAGACAGGTCTGGAGATAAAGATTTGAGAGTCCTAAACATTTGGGATTTATGGTTATGATCTTAAAGTGAAATAGTCAGCATGGGTGGGTGTTTCTCTTCAACAGTGCTCGAGTAGTTCCTGATGTGTAGCTTTAGACAGCAAATACTCAAAGGAAAAAAAAGAGATATCCCTGCAGTGTCAGAGTTCCAGTCTTTGTTCTATAATAGATTATAACATGTGTGGGAAAATGAATTCAGTGAATTTTTGATCATCAATTTTATGGATTGTATCTGAATTTAATAGCCAGGTGATTGCTTTCTGGGCTCTCATCTAAATGATTTAATTATCTGTTCCTGGAGACTTTAGTATTATATCAGAACTGATTTTAAAATATATATAGTATTGGGGGGAAAGTTCCAAAAGGACCTAATTACTTTATTTAAGTCACACTGTAAATTGGTCTCTTCTCTTCAAGTAAATTTACTGAATCAGAACAATTTTGGAGGGAGCCTTTTAAATCATAGATTCTAACTGGACTGCCCAGCCAGGTAGAGAAAACAAAAATATATGATAGAGCAGTTATTTGGGTGACTGTGATGGTCATTCATTCTGTTCACTCAGTATTTCCAGCTCTCTGCCTATGGGCATATGATAAAATTGAACTGCACAGACATTGTTGCGTGAGGCTGTGAGACTCCTTCTTACCAGCAAGTTCTGATTAAAAGTGTTATGTGTAATTTCCCAGCCAGAGAACTTTTTTCCTTCTGCTATAGTGACTTGCCATGTTGGTAGCTGCCCTGTCATCCTAGGTCCTGGAATGAGGACAGCAAAGAATGGAGCGCCCAGGCCACCCCTAATGGACATTTGGCACAAATGAGAAATTAAAGCTCTGTTGTTTCAGGTCACTGAGATACTGGGGTATTGGCTACTGTGGGATAACCCAACCTATTCCAACCAACAGAAATCAGAGACGTGTCCACCGAGAGCATGTTCTTAGTACCATTCACTATACTACTGCTAAAAAAATAAACTTAAGATAACGTTGATTGGAAGTTCAGTACCATTACCACTAAGTGGATATTCACACCTTTACTGTAAGCAGAGTAGAGGGTCAGAATAACCCACTGTTTAGCTATATTATTATTACAAACTTAAAAATATATAACATATTTCTAACTGTTACTATTTGGAAGTTTTATTTTCTCTCCTTACCAATGTAATTGTATAATACAGAAACAGTAGGACAATAATGCTTTAATAATTTTGCAAACAAATTAATATCCTGTTTAATAAAGAAAAATATAGCATTTTTATCTTTTTCTCAAGCAGGTAGAGGGAGTAGATTTTATTATTCACAGAGATGTTTAACAAATGCCCTTTTATAAGCTCATCTTGGTCCAGTCAGACAAAAAGAGTCTAGCTCCCATACAGAAGGTTAAGAGAGAAAACACTCAGATTTGACATCACTTCACTCCACCAAATGACTTCACTTTCCATTTGACTTGCTTGTTTGTTGTCTGTCTCAGTTATTCCTTGAACCAAAAAAAAAAAAAGTCCTACCAAATTAAAGCCGTAGTTTTCACCCCACTATGTATGCAGAGATTAACCACACGCAGATGATCCGGAAACTAATAAATTGAGTAATTTTTAGTCATAGAATTTTTGAGGTGGGACTAGAGTAAGATAGTCTTGTTCCTTTACTAAATACTGAATGATATCTTTATACACTGTTTACTGTAAGTTGGCATAGAATGTTAGCCAAATGAAGTACGGTAGGAGGGGTCTTATTTGTGGTTCATGTCTATGCCCACTGTCTATCTCCTCATGATTTCTCTATCTGTCCTCTTTCCTGAAGTTTATTTTAGTGTGGTATTTGTCTACACTACACTAATAGTATCTATAGGGGAAAAAAATTCTAGTGTTCCAGCCTAGTGCTTGCAAAGAATCTGCCTTGGAGCTTAATTATAAACTAAATAACATTCCTCTCAGAGAGACGTCCTACAATACTGGTATAGTATAAGAATATTGAGCAAGAATGTTGGAGACCTGAGGTCAAGTGGCAACTGTGTAATTTGCTAAACTGTACGCCTTGTTTAACATCTTTCAAATGTGTCTTCTCCTTTCCAAGACCTTGTCACTGCTTTGGTTTAAGCCCTTGTTACATAGCTTCCTTCCAGACTTCACATAGCTTCCAGAGTGATCCTTCTGAGATGTTAATCACTTGCAGTTTTTAAGTGAGTCCTTACAGTTTCAGAAGAAAGTCCAAACCCTCTAGCTTAGTCTACAGAGCCTTTCCTGAGCTGCCCTTTCCCTGGTTCTCTAGCCCTGAAGTTGTAAACTGGGAGGCTGTGAGCAAAATTTAGCCTACATATGTGTTTGTTCTGGTTTGTCCATGTTTTCTTAAAAATTTGGTACCAACATTAATTTAAAAATTGAGAGATTTCTGGCTTCTCTTGAAATTATGAGACTATCCCATCATATGGTAGCGATTGGCTATACTGATTGAACAGTCAAATATGTCTTTAGAGAGGACATTTACTCTTTAATTTACCACAGTCCTTATCCATTAAGTTTCTCCCATTTCTTTTTTTTTTCTTTATTGATTTTTTTTTTTTAGAGAGAGAGGAAGGGAGAGGGAGAGAGATAGAAACATCGATGAGAGAGAACATCGATTGGCCACCTCCTACATGCCCCCCACTGGGGATTTGGCCCACAACCTAGGCATGTACCCTGACTGGGAATCGAACCAGCGACCTTTGGTGCATGGGTTGATGCTGAACCACTGAGCCACACCGCCGGGCTCTCCCATTTCTGTAACTTGTGGGCATTGAATTTTCATCCCCCTCTGATCTCTTCAGCCACTTTTTAATTTTCATTCTTTATAGCACTGAATTGTACCAAGTTCTTCCAAAGTTTTATGCTTACCCTTGCCTGGATGCCCTTTAGCCTTTCCATTTCTTTGTCTCACTAACCCATCCTCTTCCTTCAAAGTACAGTACAAGTGTTGCCTTCTAAAGAGAACTCACCCAACCTACCTTTTTAATGGACCGGCACCACCTCATTCTCTCATAGCGTCTGTCTCACTGAATAGTATTTGTTGATTTATTTGTTGGTATCCCTCACTAGGCTATAAACTCCTTGGGGACAGAGGCAATGTATAATTTGTCTTTGTGTCACAATCTGGATTCTAAAGAGCCACTGTGGGCCTCAGTATCGTCATCTATGAAATGATGAACATAGATTAGATGATCTCTAGGGTCTCTTCTTATTTGAAAATCCGCTCTACACTGTTCATTTTTTTGGGAATCCAGGGTCAGAGGCTGCTTTAAACAGAGTTTAACAAAAGCTTAGATGCATACGAAACAAGACTTAAAGCAACTAAGACATGTGGTGTCCTGAAGTGCCAAGTAACAAAGCTATGGCCCTTCAAAGGGAACTACGTACTTTGTTAATCATTCCTATATAGAAGCTGACTGCTTGAGAGATCATTGTCCAAAGATAGCAAAAGGCTAATCCATTAGGCATCCAATGACATTTAACAGAAAGGAATTATTGGTGCTTCAAAGAGGGCATTTAATAGCAACCTATTTATCACCATAAGAAAGATGAGTAAATATGTCGGAAAGAAATAGAATCAGATTCAAATGCTACAAAATGGGGTTCATTACCATTTAACAAGCAGAATAGAAAATGGGTACCTTCTGCCAGTGTCCCCCAACAAAATGGTTTTTGGGGAAGAAAATTGTTGACAGCAATAGTCAACAAGCCACTGTAAATTTCCTAGCTTACCATTTTAGGCATTCAGATCATAGGTTTTGTAAATCTGCTGTTGTTACGAATTTTTTCCTTTGAAATACGTGGTGGAGAACATTGAAGATGCAGTCCAACCCCCTCATTTTATATTTGAAGAAACTATGACCAGAAAGTTTCGGTATACTGAGGTGAGAGCTGGGAGCCTGTGGCCTTCTGATTTCCTGTGCTTTTTCTGCTAACCCAGTTTGTAAAATGGATAGATGCTCCTAGTTGGAGCATCTGTCACTGTGTTATTTCTTACTTTTCCTGATAGTGAAAGCTAATATTTTTTGAAGTGCCAGTGGTCAAAATTTCTCTATTTAGAAAAATTGGCACAAACTAGGCTATTAAAACAGTTTCTAAAACTTTCATGACTCATTCTGATTTATAAAATTTGAGTTTTATAATCTACTTTATTCCACTAATTCATTAAATGTGTATGTCCACTCAGATTTTTAATTTGGAGTTGAACTAAACTGACCTCAAGTAATTCTTACAGTTGGCCCTCACTTTTGGCATCTGAAAGGTAGACATTAGAGGCATGTTCCGTCGGCCCCACCTTCCTTCTCAGACATGAATGTACTGGGACGCACACTGTCTTAGGTGTCGCTCAGGATCTTTGCTCATCTCTGAGTTGTCTTCCTATGATCGCATTGACACCCGCCCCAAAATGGAATGGCTTTGTGTAATAACTTTTCACATATATGTATATATGTCAGCACTTTCCCACAGTTCTTTGGGGGTTTCATGTTAAGAAGTGAAAATTGGGTAGGCCTAGTGAGCTTAGAGACTGAAGAAATAGTGAAAGGTAATGTAGTTCAAATAAAGGAAAATGGGAAGGTTCAGAAACATCACTTACTCCCCCAAAATCTTCTCCCAACCCCCAGCCTCCCCCAAAAAGTGAATAATCATAATGAAAAGCATTCACCTTTATTTAAGGTGAAGGTGGTGTCATTTTTTTATTGATGATTCTATGCATGAAAAAAACTAAAAATGAGGGGCTTTATACAACTTCTTTTCTAACCATTTTCCCCAAGAACTCAATATCTTAATTTACTTAAAATGCAAAACTTTCAGGCTTGTATCTTATAAAGAACATTTTGGGTTTAAAAAAAAAAATGTAACTTTAACTGAAATCATTTATTCAGTTGTTTTAATAAAATAATTCCTTTAAAACCACAAGAAGTAAATTTGTGGTAAATTTTAAAACATTTTTAAACGTCATAGTTTTGCAACCTCTTTGCTGGTTTAGTAATTGTAATTGTTTCAATACATCAGAGTTGCTGCGCATTTGCTCTTGGAATCAAGTACAGAACCTCATTGATATAAAAATGGAATCAGATTTTTAAACAATTTAATAACTTAAACTAATTTGCAAATATATTTTCTCATGATTAACCTTTGATATAACATATCTGTGTTTCCAATGAAGCGTTTAAAGCCACTAGCTAAAAGTCTTAATATCTTCAACACTTCTTGGTTAAAATGTTGTTAAATAACTATAGTATATACTTTTAGAATGTTGCACTACCTGATTTCATTTTTCAGATGTTTGAGAAATAATATTTCTATATAAAACTGTACAGCTGCCCTGGGCTGGTTTGGCTCAGGGGTAGAGCGTCGGCCCGCAGACCAAAGAGTCGCCGGCTCAGTTCCGGCCAAGGGCATGTACCTCGGTTGCGGTTCATCCCTGGCCCTGGTCAGGTCATGCGGAGGCAACCAGTCGATGTGTCCCTCTCACATCAATGTTTCTCTCTCTCTCCCTTTCTCTCGCTCTTTCTCCCTCCCACTCTATCTGAAGATAAATAGAAAAATATCCTTGGATGAGGATTAAAAAAACAACAACTGTACAGCTTTTAAGCACACAGAGACACTACCTCATTTAGTTTACACACAAAACCTGTAAGTGAGGGAGATGGAAGATTATTCACAAGTGAAGATAATGAGGTTAGTGACATATCCAAAATTTCCTGGCTATGCACAGGCCTAGATTCTGCTATGTGTCAAGCATTATTTCCACTTATCTTGTATTCTCTATAAACAACTATGTACCCTAGAATATCTTATAGCTTAATAAAAAGCAGGTTGCAAAATTGGACATACAGTATAATGGAAATTAGTAAAAGACAGAATAGAAAATAGTAAATATTTTCTATTGGTACATAAACGTTCTGAAGTGTTACATATAAACTGTTAATTCTGGCTACCTCTAATGCAGGTGGGGGTTGAAATTGAGAGGTAGGCGGTGAGTATCTCAGAGAATATTTTACCCTGATCTGAAATACAGTCTCAATACATTCATGTATGACTTGTAGAATTAAAAATAAAATAATTTTTTTTCTTTTTCTTCTTTTATTCACTTTTTTTATTTTATTTATTGGGGTGATACTGTTAAATAAAATTATATAGGTTTCAGTTCTACAATACATCATCTGTATATTGTATTGTGTGTTTATCACTCCAAGTCATGTATTTTTCTACACCACTTATCTCCTCTATACCCTCTTCTACCTTCCCCCACCCCCTTTTTCTCTGGTAATCACCATACTGCCATTTGTGTCTATGAGTTGATTTTTTTTTTATTTACTTAAATCCTTCACCTTTTTCACCCAGCCCTGCACCTCTCCCTCCCCTCTGACAGCTGTCAGTCTATTCTCTATGAGTAGTCTGTTTCTATAATTTGTTAGTTTATTTTATGCATGAGATTCCACATTTGAGTGAAATCGTACGGTACTTGTCTTTCTTTGACTGTTTTATTTCACTTAACATAATGCTCTCCAGGCCCATCATACTGTTGCCAAGGGTAAGATTTTCTTCTTTTTAACGGCCAAGTAGTATTCCATTGTGTTTTTATCTACTCATCCCCTGATGGACACTTGGGCTGCTCCCAAATTTTAACTCTTGTAAATAACGCTGCAATGAACATAGGGGGGCTTATATTCTTTTGAATTAGTGTTTTGAGTGTCTTCAGATACATTCCCAGAAGTGGAATCACTGGGTCATAAGGCAGTTCCATGCTTTCCACAGTGGCTACACCAATCTGCATTCCCACCAACAGTGCACTAGTGTTCCCTTTTCTCCACATCCTTGACAACACTTTTTGTTTGTTGGTTTATTGATGGCAGCCATTCTGACAGGTGTGAGGTGATATCTTATTGTGGCTTTAATTTGCGTTTCTCAGATGATTTGTGACTTTGAGCATCTTTTCATATGTCTATTGGCTATCTGTATGTCCTCTTTGGAGAAGTATGTGTCTATTCAGGTTCCTTGCCCATTTTTTAAATTGGATTGTTTGTTTTTTTGGTGTTGAGTTTTATAAGTTCTTTATAAATTTTGGATAATAAGCCCTTATCATATGTGTCATTAGTAAATATGTTCTCCCATTCAGTGAGTTATCTTTTCATTTTGTTGATGGTTTCTTTTGCTGTGCAAAAGCTTTTTAGTTTGATGTAGTCCCATTTTTTTGTTTGTTTGTTTCCTCTGGTCAAGAGATATGTCAGCAAAAATATTGCTATGAGAAATGTCCAAGATTTTAATGTCTGTGTTTTCTTCTAGGATTTTTTTTAGTTTCATGACTTATATGTAAGCCTTATCCATTTTGAGTTTATTCTTGTGTATGGTGTAAGAATGTGGTCTAGTTTAATTTTTTTACACGTATCTGTCCAATTTTCTCAACACCATTTATTCAATCAACTATCTTTAGTCCATTGTATGTTTATGCCTCCTATGTCAAATATTATTTGACTATAAAAGCAAGAGTTTATTTCTGGATTCATTGATCTATATGTCTGTTTTTATGCCAGTACCATACTGTTTTGATTATTATGGCCTTGTAGTATAGTTTGATATCAAGTAGCGTGCTTCCTTCAACTTTGTTCTTCTTTTCCAAGATTGTTGTTGCTATTCAGGGTCTTTTATGGTTCCATATAGTGTTTTTAGAATATTTGTTCTAGTTCTGTAAAATATGCCATTGGTATTTTGATAGGAATTGCATTGAATCTATAAATCTGTAGATAAATCTATGGGTAGTATGGACATTTTAATTAATATTTCCTATTCATGAACACGGTATATGTATCTTCTTTAATTTTTTTCTTCAGTGTCTTACAATTTTTCTAGTACAGGTCTTTTACATCCTTGGTTAAATTTATTCCTAGGTATTTTATTTTAAAAAAACTGTAAAGAGTGTATAGGTGAATCCTGGGAGTTATTGGACTATACTAGGAAGGAGAAGGGATGGATAGAGAGGTAAATGGTAGAGTAACTTGTTTTGTGAACAAAAACAGGTAATTCCATGTCTTTGGAATCATGATGTGATATTTTTTTATGCTTGTTTTGACCTACTGGTCGACAGAAACAAAGGAATTGAGAGTAAACCTCTTTTCACTTATTCTCATTTCTTCATAGTTTTGGAAATACATGACAATCAAAGAGAAATTGGCTGAACTGCTGTATTACCCAGCTAGTTAATATCAGTCAATGGGGGGGACTGTTTATTTCATCACAATAACCTTGATAAACTAAAAGTAATAATTCAGTTGAAAATTACAAATATGTTCTTATAATTCTACATTGTAATATTTTTTTGGTCCTGTTTGTAATTCCTTTGGGCTTTGTTCACCAGGGTGGAGGCATGGCCTGTGATTGCCTCCGCCTTCACTCCACCCTCCTGGAATGTGGCATCTGACTTGCAAAAGCTCAAAACATGACTTTTCACAGGAGCTTGTTATTCCTTTTTCAAAAGTTGGTTTGAATCAGAAATGGAATTAGTCTAAGATATCCCCTGCCCTTTGCCTGTGTTCCTTTAGAAAAGCCAGACAATCCAGCCCTTAATTCCTGGTTAGTAAGATAATATCCGTAGCTGGGTGAGGTTCTAGAGATGGGATAATTTGGCATAATGCATCGCTGACTGAAATATAAATCTGACTCTTGGGACCAGTGGACTATGAATTGGTCTGTCTGTGTAAATTTCTGTTTCCTTTTTCAACTAATCAACTTCTTGTCTGGAATATCTAAATAAGCTCCCTGTTACTGTTCTTCTCTGACCTTTCTGACTCACACATTTGCTTTTCTGTCTGACAACTTGTCATTTTTATTCTATGCCCAAAGCAACCAACAGTGGCCCTCACCCTTGCTTAGTAGTGCTCCGAAGTGATTCTCCAAGATGTACTCTTTATAATACAGGAAACCGTCTACATTTGTGATAATAATAAATGATAGCAATAATACTAGCAGCCACCATTACACCTACTCTGTTCCCACCATTATACTACATAGGTTTTCTAGTCCTTACAAAAGTCTTGCAAGGTAGATCTTATTACCCTCCTTTGAAATAAAAAGAAACTGAGGTATAGGGAGCTTTCCCAAGCTAGTTTTCCCAAGGACACATGGCAAAGTAAGGGTTTAGACCAATCAAGCCTGCATGATAGCAAATCTCACTCTACAGTGGAAACAGACAGTGAGGTTCCAGTGGACATATATTGCTATCAAAATCAGTTCTGCCAAGCATCAATTTCATGTTAATTTTGATGTTTGCTATAAATTAAACAGATATGAATTAAATTATTGAAAGATATTTGCTATTATTTTTCTTGCATTTTCTGCTTCAAAGACTACATATATTTAATGCAATTTTTCAGATATCTGATATTTTTCAGAAGAATTGTGTACCCCTGGCCTCTGTTCTTCAATAACTACAATGGTGGCAACATAATCACTGGTTTAGAAAAGTGGAATGAGTTCTATTCAGTCAAAATCATACCTTTGTGAAATGACAGATAAGGACATGGGCTTCAGGACTGTGAGCTCTACTACCTCCTAGCTGTTTTGACCTTAGGCAAATTGCTTCATATCACTAAACTTCATTTTCCTTTTCTGTTAAAGAATGTAATGTGAGCTCCTAGCTGATAGTTTGTTTCTGGTTGTTTTCTCTGGTTTTAGTGTTAAGTGAGATAATCCATATAAACCACATAACATAGTACATTTTGTATGGTAGTAAATGTTTCTCTTTATTGTTAATGTACTTTTTATTTGAAAATAACTATTTTAAATTTGTAGTTTTGTAGCACAGTGTCTTAACACACTTGACACAAAAAGTTTATTGCTGTAGATCATAAAACATTGCAAGGTTTTGGTGCAAGTTTGTTTTTGATTCTCAGTTAGAATGTAAATGCATACTAATATGTAGTGTATATCTTGAAACCCTTATGAAAAGGAATTTTTTTTTCTTTATTGATTTTAAAGAGAGAGGAAGGGAGAGGGAGAGAGATAGAAACATCGATGAGAAAGAACATTGACTAGCCGCCTCCTGCATGCTCCCCACTGAGAATTTGACCCTCAACCTGGGCATGTGCCCTGGCCAGGAATCAAACCAGTGACCTCTTGGTGCATGGGTCGACGCTCAACCACTGAGCCACACCAGCTGGGCGAACAGGGATTTTTTAATTGGTAGTGAAAATGGTTTAAGAACAGAATTCATTGTTTGGGACTTTTATCATGTGAAAATGTATTTTTTCATTGCTGATTAGATCAGATGAGAATAAAGCTGTTGAACATCATTATTCCAGTAATGTTACCCATCTCCTTGATCCTAAATGCCAAAGACCTAAGCATTATGCCAGTGTCACTAGGAAGGCCAAGGCAGAAGAGAACAAACACAGACTTGTATGTTAGTTAGGGATCTCCTGAGAAACAGAACCAATGGGAAAGATTTGTGTGTGAGTGTGTGTGTGTGTGTGTGTGTAATATATATATATATTCATTCATATATATACATACGTGTGTGTGTGTGTGTGTGTGTGTAAAGTGATTTATTTTAAAGAATTGGTTGACATATTTTATGGAGTGGCGAGTATGAAATATACATCACAGGCAGGCAGGCTGGACACTCAAATAGGAGTTGATACTGCAGTCTTGAGGCAGAATTTCTTTGTGAAACCTCAGTTTATGTTCTAAGGCCTTCAACTGATTGAAAGAGGCCCACCCGTATTATTGAAGGTAATCTCCTTTACTGAAAGTCGGCTGTTAACCACATCACAGCAACTCCTAGATTAGTGTTTGATTAAATAACTGGCTACTCTAGCTTAGCCAGTTGACCCATAAAACAAACAGTTACAAGCTGGGAGCAGTAAATACATAAAAAGATTGAGACAAGGAGGAATGTTGAGAGAGGTATATAATAAAGGATCATTGTAATAATGCAGATAACTGAACATGGGCACATAAGATAGTTGAAGACTAGATGAAAATTATGGAACAAATACAGACAATGTGAAAGAGAGCGAGTTGACAGTGCTTGGTCATCAGATGGACAAATTACATAATCGGCAGGCTGGCCTATGCAGGATTACAATTTCATTTACAGTATGTGTTGCATATCTAGGAATATTTTTTGGGCACATTGCCAGAAAGTAATAATGCAGATTTTAGATGACTCTTCACCCCATTCTTCTGCCCTGTTTTCACAGTTAGTCAATATATTCTTAGATAGGAGATTGGAAAAGAAGGGCAGACATACTGAAAAATCTGTAGTAGACTTACTATTCTACCCATTCATAAGTTTTCAAGGACAATATGAGAAAATAAAAGAGAAAAAACTTTAATGCAAAATCATGGGCTAAAGCTTATCTATCTGACAAGGAAATGTACGTTTTCAAAAAATCTACAACCCAAGGTCCTAGGGCAACAAGGGGAGGATAGCACAGCTCTCTATACTTTATTCCACGAGTATTCATCCTCAGGGTTGAAAAATAAAGCTGAGTTAAATTTTATTAATGTTGAATTTAATTATTTCAGCATGACAATTTCCAGTACCATTTTATAATGCAGGTTTCTTTGCTCCCATTATAAATGATGCAGAACAGAAGTGCAGACAGATATCTAGAAATATAATAATAAAATCCTCATGATATATTCTGATCTATATAACATTCAGAAGACTGGATTGCTATCAATGTTTTGACCATCTGTATTATGTTAAGTCCCTCATTAATATGTTTAATTTTCTTATTTGAACATATTTTAAATGAATGAAAAATTCAGTATTATATAAAGTGTTCACACTTTACAGGGTACTTTCACATACATTGTCTTATGTAATACATTTTATTCATCTTTTCAATAAACAGTTTTTGGTTATGTTGATTTTCTTTATTGTTATTTTGTTTTTAATTTCATTGATTTCTGCTCTAATATTTATTATTTATTTTCTTCTGCTTTATTTAGGCTTAAGTTTCTCTTCTCTCTCTAGTTTTCTCAGATGGAAGAAGAAGTTATTGATTTTTAGATCTTCTTTTCAAGTATATTCGTCCAAAGCTATAAATTTTCTTCTAAACACTGCTTTTGCTGTTTTCCACAAAATTTGATGTTGTATTTTCCTTTACTTCAAAATATTTCCTGAGATTTCTTCTTTGTTCTATGTGTTTAGAAGTATGTAGTTTAATCTTCAAATATTTTAGAATTTTCCAGCTATAAAATTTCTGTTATTGATTTCTAGTTCATTTTTATTGTGATTTAAGAACATACTTTGTATGCTTATATATTTTTTTAATGTTTTTTTTTTTTTTTAATGGCCCAGTATATGGTCTATTTTAATAAATGTTGTATGTGAGCTTGGGAAAAATATGTATTCTGCTTTTGGATGAAGGTTTTTATAAATGTCAGTTAAATCAAGAAGATTGATAATGTTATTTATGTCCACTGTATCCTTACTGATTTTATTCCTGCTTGATCTATCATTTACTTAAAGGAGGGTATTAAAATCTCCAACTCTAATAGTGGATTTTTCTATTTCATTTTTCAATTCTATTAGCTTTGCTTCATGTATTTTGACATTATTATTAGTTACTTAATATGCTTATAATTGTTATGTCTTGTTGTCTATTATATCTTTTCATGTTTGTCTGAAAAAGCCATATTTTTTCACTTTTGAAGGATAATTTTACTGGATATTGAGTTTTAGATTGGTAGGGTTTTTTTCTTTCAACACTTTAAATATTTCACACCACTTTCTTCTTATTTACATGTTTTCTGGTGAGAAATCCACTGTAATTCTTAACCTTGTTCCTTGAGAATATGGTAAAACTAATTACTTTGAACTCATCTAAAGAAAATAGAGAGCTTTGTTTATTCTTTGTCTCCTTGTTCCTCTATAGGTAAGATATTTTACCCCTCTTGCTTCTTTCAAGATTTTCTCTTTGTTTTCAGCTGTCTGCTATTTGAATGTGCATGCCTAGATGTATGTTGTTTGTTTCTGATGTTTATCTGGCTTGGTATTCTCTGACCCTCCTAGATATGTAGTTTGGTGTTTATCATTAATTTCAGAAAATTCTCAGACATCATTGCTTCAAATATTCCTTCTACTCTATTTTCTCTTCCATCTCCTTCTGGTATTCCAATTATGTATATGTTATACCTTTTAAAATTATTCCACAGTTTTTGGATGTTCAGTTCTTTTCCATTCTTTGAATGTTTTGCATTTCAGTTTAAGTAGTTTCTCTTGACCTAGATTTAAGCTCACTGATTTTTCCCCTTTGCTGTGTCCGGTGTTTTGATGAGCCAAATATATTCTTTATTTCTGTTATAGTGGTTTTGATTTCTAGCATTTAATTTTGATTCTTTCCTGGAATTTTTATACCTCTCTGTTTATATTACTCACTGTTCTATCAAAATGTCTTGTTTTTCTATTAGCACCCTTAACATGTTGATCATAATTATTTTAAATTCCGTGTGTGATGTTTCTAATACCTATTCCATATCTATGTCAGATTCTGATGCTTGCTTTTACTTTTAAGACTATTTTCTTTTTTTTTTTTTCTAGCATTCCTTATAATTTTTTGTTGAAAGCTGAATATGTATCAAGTAATAGGGACTGAAATGAAGAGGCTTTTTATGTGAGGATTTATGTTATGTAGCTAGAAGTTGTGCTCTATTTAATGTTTATTGTAGCTGTAGGTGTCAGAGGATTAAATCCCCTGATATCCTTGTTTTTGTCTCCCCTCTTAACTTTGGGTTTCCCTGAGCACTTCTCAGAGAGAGTCTGTATCTCCCAGCTCTTTCAACTGTAATCTGCTGTTTTACTGAAACCTTGTTTGCGTGATGGTATGGTATAGGAGAGAAGCATTCTATATTTTTATGGTTAAATCTCAGTCTACTAGTGGCCCTGTGTCTTGGGGCTATGACCTTCACAAGTATCTCTCTGTTAGGTAGATAGAAAGATACTGTGGACTGGAACATGAGAAATATCCTTAACCCAGGTAGGAAAAAGCTTTTACCCTGGAGAGTAGGCCTTTGTTATGGAGGCTCTGGACATATTTCACCATGATGAGTCTTTCCCTCCCCCTGCCAGAATCAGGAGGGGGTCTTCTTTCGATCCTCACCATGAGAAACTGCTGGGGTTCCCGGAGGTAAAACACCGGAAAAGGTGAGGATTTCCCAAGACTATGCCCCCAGGAGTTGCTCACTCTCAAGCTAGTCTACATTTATCCTTTAGCAGTTCATTAAAATTCCCCTTTAAGTGTTTCCACCAATTTATGGCTCCAGGGGCATCAACTCCAGGTAAGCAGATCTCAACTGTGATTCTCTGGATTAACCTATCTTTTAGACTTGGGGGGGAGGGGGAGACTAAGGGGAGTAGCGCTGCGATCTCAAGTGTCTGATTGGTGCAAGAAAAGTTATTGATTTTCATTTCTATTCAGCCTTTTCTTGTAAGGATAAGAATAATGACTTCCAAGCTTTTATTCATTTGGGAAGTGAAACCGGACATCTTCCCCCTGGTAAAATATTAAATTTACTTAATAACTGTAAACAGATGGAGAACTGAAATATTCCTATTTTGACTAAATTCTATTTACAGATTGAAATATTATAAATATTGAATTCTATATACATTATGTAGCATTATTTAGAAAGTGCAATTTTAATAATTCTATTTAAGAAAATCAAAACTTAAATATCCACCTGTATTTCATTTGTTTTGTAAATATTTATTGCATGATTACTACATTTCAAGTACTCTGATTATATTCTTTACCATGTGATTTACAAGAATTCTCTGCTAAATATCAATCTTCACTACTTGGACACTTTATAAAGCACATTGGGTGGCTCAAGCTGGCAGTTTCTTGACTGAAAAATAATTGGAAAGAATCTGTCTCACTTTATTATGCAGAAAGTGAAATTTTTCATTATTTGTAACTTCTCATTTAAGAGCTCATGTAATAGAGAGCTCAGGGATTTTCTAAATTAGTATAAGAAGTCTAAGTTCTCCACAATTTCTTTTCTCTGTTTTAAATAGATTGAACTTTTGTCCTTTTATCACTATTCACTATTCAGAGATTTGTAGAATGCTACAAAATTACCACCTTTGTAAGGAATATTGGCAGGTAAAGATGTACTCTTCTTTAGACATGATAATAATGTTATTTTTGAAGGGAAAATGTAGTACACTCACAAAATTATTACTTGGTTGGGTTTTGTGTTTAGTCAGCTTAGGTAGATTATGCATGTGTTTTCAAAACTTCAAAATCAGATGAATATGAATAAATTCAGATAGAAAATAAACATTGCTGATAGCTTTTATTCTCTAGACATTTAAGTACGTAAAACACAAACACAAAATATATGTATTTTTTTCTTTATTGATTTGAGAGAGAGATGAAGGGAGAGGGAGAGAGAGATAGAAATATTGATGAGAGAGAACATGGATTGGCCGCCTCCTGTATGCCCCCCACTGGGTATTGGGCCCATAACCTGGGCATGTGCCCTGACCGGAAATCAAACTGGTGACCTCTTGGTGCATGGGTTGATGCTCAACCACTGAGCCACACCAGCCAGGCACAAAATATATATTTATATTTTGAAATCTATGAAGATTTTCAAAAATAAAACAAAAAGATAGGAGGTTTTCTGGTGAAATGGAAATCTTATAGGACAAATAGCTTCAAGACCTGGATTCTAAGCCCTGTTTTTGCCATAAATTTGTATGACTTTGAGATCATATACCACCCCTCCTCCCTTTTAAAATGTTATCCATAAATGAGTATATTGTACTAGGTGATTAATAAGAGTAGTTTTAGCTCATAAATTCTATGTCATAGTCTACACTGATTATGTAATTATGAGATTTATAAAATATGTTTTTGAACAAGTTTGTTATTTTTCTATAAAATTTGCTTAATTTTCTTTTTAAAATTTGTGTTGGGAAAGATAGAAGAACGATGAAAAAATTAAATACTTTTTTTCTAAGTATGAAAGTAATGTTTTCCTCGGATAAAAATGTATCACTGATTTTACATGTAAGCCCTAAGTAGAACAGTTGTTGGGTCAGCAGAATAGAACATCTTTTTATAATCTACCCTTGTGTCACAGTATTGTTTGTAGTTTATTTCTTTAGGTTAAGACAGCCAGATCTATTCTTTTAAAATTTCAATATACTTGATTAGTTACCAACTTTATCTGAAAATTCATCTTATTAGCTGCTGTTCCTACTGCTGATTTGGAGATACCATGTGTAATACTTTTGATTTGGGAGAGATGGAAGGACAGAACAACTGAATCCTGGAGCATTGCCCAGAAAGGATAGATAGATAGATAGATAGATAGATAGATAGATAGATAGATAGATAGATAGATAGATAGATAGATGATATTTACATATATATACTAAATATGGTGTGTGCGTGTGTGTGTGTGTGTGTGTGTGTGCGTGTGTGTGTGTGTGTGTGTGTGTGTTATGTAGAGCAAGGTTTGGGACTTGAGGACATCCTATGAATAAGATATAAAGAAAGATGAAGCTAAACTAGCAAAGTTTGTAGACAACAAGGAATTCTATAATTTATCATAGGATAGCATCTCAGTTTGTTTCTTGAAATGGTAAAAAAAAAAAAGCACCTAGAAAATAATAGGTTCCTAGTTATATGCTTCTGTAAAACTTTGAAGGCTATAACCCTTTCCTAAGATGCACAGCACACATTTGCATGTTAGATTTATTGAACATTTCCCCCAGTGTATTTGAAAATAGAACACTTTTTACTGGAGTGTCTCATGGGATTTGGGAAAGCACTTGCCCAGAGTGGTTTGTGATTACAATTCTACTTCTGGTAAGTATCTTCCAGAATAATTGGAATTAACTAAATGTTTTTTTGCTGAAGAATTCAGTGTTTTGTGGTACTCATTACCCACAAACGTAAGCTCCAAAATCTAATTTAAAGCAAATCTTTAAATATGCATTTCACTTTCGTACTGTTTGCTTTATGGTAATAAAGTGGAATTATTTTATTTAGTGATATTTTGAATAGTACCATATTTCAAAATTAGTGAAATGATTTAATTTCTTTTTGTAGATAAAATTAATTCTACAGGTTAAATAGAGCAGTACTGTTTTTCTCACTCTTACAGGCTAATATCCCAGTGAACCAAATTCACGGGCAAGCCTTTTCTTTCTTTTTGTTTTAGTTTAGTTGTTTGAGCAGTAGCATATTAACTAAATTATTTTTTCATAAATTCAAAATTTCATTGAATATGTATCTTTTTATTTATTATACTAGGTGACAAAAATAGATTTGGGATTTTTCTTCACAAAAAAAAGATAGGAATTTGAGTTTTAATCTTATTTTACATTTAATGACAGATTTAATCACTTTAATAAAGTGATCTTTTAAAATGAAACATGTAGTAATCTGGATAGAATTAGTTCTAGTTGTCATAAACAATAGAAATAACAGTGAGATTTATTATAGGCCTGTTTCCTGTTCAATGTAATTTTATTTAACAATTACAATTTAATATATAAATGAGGGTATGGAGCTATCAGCTGACTTAAGCTGTTCTTTTTTTAAAATTTATCTTTATTGTTGAAAGTATTACAGATTTCCTCCTTTTATTCCCCCATTGACCCCCTCTACCCCACTCCCATCCCCCACCCCACCCCAGGCCTTCACAGCACTATTATCTGTGTCCATGGATTATGCATATATGCATATAAATTATTTGGTTAATCTCTTACAGCACCCCCTTTTCCTTCTGAAATTCATCAGTCTGTTCCCTGCCTCCATGTCTCTGGATCTATTTTGTTCATCAGTTTATTTTATTCATTAGATTCCACATATAAGTGAGATTATGTGATACTTGTCTTTCTCTGACTGGCTTATTTCACTTAGTGTAATACTCTCCAGGTCCCTCCATGTTGTCTCAAAGGGTAAGAGATCCTTCTTTTTCTACAGCTGCACAATATTCCATTGTATAAATGTACCACAGCTTTTTTATCCACTCATGTACTGATGGACACTTGGGCTGTTTGCAGATCTTAGCTATTGTAAATAGTGCTGCTATGAACATAGGGATGCATGTATTCTTTCTGATTGGTGTTTCGGGCTTCTTAGGATGTATTTCTAGAAGTGGGATCACTGGGTCAAATGGCAGTTCCATTTTTAATTTTTTGAGGAAACACCATATTATTTTCCATAGTGGCTGCACCAGTCTGCATTCCCACCATCAGTGTACTGAGTCCCCTTTTCTCCACACCCTCACCAGCACTTGTTGTTTGTTGATTTATTGATGGCTGCCTTTCTGGCAGGTGTAAGGTGATACCTCATTGTTATTTTGATTTGCATCTCTCTGATGATTAGTGACTTTGAGCATTTTTTTCATATGTCTCTTGGCCATCTGTATATCCTCTTTGGAGAATTGTCTATGTAGGTCCTTTGCCAATTTTTAAATTGGATTGTTTGTCTTCCTTTTGTTAAGTTGTATGAGTTCTTTATATTTTTTGGAAATTAACCGCTTATCAGATGTATCATTGGCAAATATATTCTCCCATACAGTGGGTACCCTTTTCATTTTGTTGATGGTTTCTTTTGCTGTGCAGAAGCTTTTTATTTTTATATAGTCCCACTTGTTTGTTTTTTCCCTTTGTTTCTGTTGCAAAGCCATTGTAATCAAAACAGCCTGGTACTGGCAAAAGAACAGGCATAGAGATCAATGGAACAGTACAGAGAATCCAGAAAGCAGGCCAAGACATTATGCTCAGTTAATATTTGACAAAGGAGGCAAGAGCATACAATGGAGTAAAGACAATCTCTTCAATAAATGGTGTTTGGAAAATTGAACAGGTACATGCAAAAAAATTACACCAGCCCTGGCCAGTTTGGCTGAGCGGTTAGAGCATTGGCCCACGGACCAAAGAGTCATGGGTGCGATTCTGGTCAAGGGCACATACCTCGGTTGCATTTCGGTCCCCGGCCCTGGTCAGGGTCGTCCCTGGTCTGGGTTGTGTGGGAGACAACCAATCAATGTGTATTTCTCACATAGATGTTTCCCTCTCTCCCTCCCTCTCTTTCTGAAGATAGATGAAAATATATCCTTGGATAAGGATTTTTTTTAAATTTACACCATACACAAGAATAAACTCAAAATGGATAAAAGACTTACATGTAAGTCATGGAACCATAAAAATCCTAGAAGAAACCATAATCAAGAAAATCTCAGGTATCTCATGTAGCAGAATTTAAGCTGTTCTTTCCATGTTTGCATTCACAGGCCACCCCTCAGAGGATGTATCATTGACCCAGTAGAAGATGTTCTTTATTCTTTCTTATTTTTCACTAATCGTATTCCTTTTATGTATCTCCATAGCTTCTTTTCTCTCTTCCCAAAGAAAATGATGTCCTTTTCCATGACCCAACATCTATAACCTTATCTCTTAATACTATCCTGTGCTTTATCTATCAGCACTTTTCTCAAGTTAGACTTATATTCCTCAAATGTATCTCATCCATTCTCTTTCTTTTCGTGCTAAACTGTTCTCACTGCTTGAAAATTCTTGTTTTCCATTTCTTTTATAGTCCTGTCCTTCAAAAGTGACCTCTTCCACCAAGCTTCCTGGAAATCACAAGAACAATCTCTCTTTCCTCTTTGAGTTTATAGGCTATCAAGCACATCATCTAATGTTTTGCCCATTTTTCCTGGTATTTATGTATATGGCTTGCCTCCATTCTCAGTCTGTAAACTGCTTGAGCACTGAGGTAGGACCCTGCACCTTCTGTGTTCCGTGGTACTTGGCAAGATACTTGTGTGTATGTGGTGGGGTGGGGTAGGGGGTGTAACTTGGAGAGGTAGGCAGAAGCCAGATCATGCAGAATTTGGAAGCCAAAATAAGGGAGTTGGATTTTATTTTATGCATTTTGGGAAGTTTTTGTAGGGTTTTAAACAGGAATTTTGTTATTTGATTTGCTTGTGAGATCACTTTTTCTGCTCTGTGGTAGATTGATTGAGAGTGGGCAAGTGCAGAACTTTGGAAGGCCTGTTAGGAGGCTGTTGTGATTCAGATGAGAGATGAAAGGGATGATGAGTTGTCATACTCATGATAGAGTTTGATGCTTTCCATTGAGGGTAAGAGAGAAGTAGCAAATAAGGGTGACCTTGATTTCCTTTTCCTCCTCTGCTCTCCTTTCCAAATAGCAGCTCCAGGGGTATTTAGCATTGCTTTATACTAAAGTATAAATTATATAAATTACAAATCTCTCTTGAGTTTGACTTTATTTGATGTAATGTTTGGAAGATTTCCAAAATGATTGACAGAGACAAGGTGTAAAATCGCTTAGAGTCACATTTTCCCCTTCGCCTGTTTTATTCATCTGATTCTGACACTTTATTTCAGCACACCCTTTCACTTTAAATAAACCTCATTTGCTTTCACCTAAATAGTGACACTCTCGCAAGGGCATGCAAATGAAAATTTAATTGGTACTATGAGAAATTAGAACTCTTTGGCCAGGATATGCCACTATGGCATTGTTATTACTATCATTTACACTGGCCAGGTTTTACTCCTCCTAAATTTAAATCATGCATCATACCACTTGTGGGCTTGTAGTCAATGGTAAAAAATAAAATAAAACATAAAACAAAACTGACTTGTGGAGGAACCTCTTCCACGCAGAAGTGCTGTGCTGCATAGAAGTACTGTGCAGTATCGTTTTGACTTCCTTGAATTTTTAATTACATGAACTTTTATGTTAGCCAGATTCCTTGTAAATGAAAATTATAAAGAAAATAGAGAATTTTGTTTATTCTTTGTCTCATTTGAATTTATGAACTGAATTTCTTCAAAACTCCATGCTTAGGAACATTTTCTCTTGAGTTTTCTAAGATTATTGAGTGAATACAGCAAGTGCACGTACCGGTTGGGGGCGTGTGGTTGGCAGCCAGTCGATGTGTCTCTCTCACATTGATGTTTCTCTCTCTCTCTTCCTCCCTCTCTCCTTCCTGCTCTTTCTGAAGATAAATGCAAAAATGTCCTCAGGTGAGGATAAAAATAATAATAATAATAAAAAATTAAAAAAAAAAGAAATTTAGCACGGTCATAAGCTAGTAAGTGGCAGAGTCTAGATTGCATATTGTATGAGTTCAGTCCTTTGAAATTTGTTGAAAATTGTCCTATGATACCATAAATATTATACATATGTTGGGAAAAAAATATACTTCCATTTATTGGATAAAGTGTTCAATGTATGTTCAGTGGAGTCATATTTGTTAATCTTATTAAAATCACATATTCATACCCATTTTCCTCTGCTTATTTTATAAGGAGATGTGTTAAAATATCCTGCTATATCACCTTGTGGTTGTCAATCTGAGGCATTATTAGATGAAATAGTTTTATCTTTCTGAAGTATGGAATCTATTATTATTATTATTATAAAATGGCTGTTATTACTTCTAGTAATGCTTGTATCTCAATAAAAGATATTAGTAAAACTACATGAGGTTTCTTTTGGTTAAAGCTCACCTGGTATATGTTTTTCCAACCTTGCTGCTTTCTACCTGTATGTAGCCTTACATTTTGGAAATCTTTCTGGTATATTGCATTTAGCTGGATTTTTAAAATTCCCATCTGATCGTTTTTGTCTTTCAACTATTGTCTTTTACTGTTTTGGAGGAAATATGCTGGTTCTCTTCTTTTAGTGACTACTCTAAAATTCCAATATGCTTTCTTAACTTATGAAAGTATAAAGTCCATCAGGTACCCTTTTGCTTCTGTCAGATAACACAATGATTTAGAAGAGTTTAATTTCTTTAACCTTTAACTCTTTTAAATTTGTTCAATTCTAGATATCTCACTAATGTATATGCTATTTTTGTGTATTTGGGGATAGTTTAATTCTGTCTGTTTTTTTTAATGAGACATTCTTATTGTTGTTTTATACAGAGAACCAGTGTTCATTTAAATTTAGCTACAAATTTGTAACTTTTATGGTTCTTTTTTTCCTTCTTGCATTTTAGAATTATCTGGGATTATTTACCATTTATCTGATATACATTATTTAGAATTTCTTTCAATGAAGCTCTGCTTGAGGCAGACTTTCTCAAATTTCAGTGGGTTGAAATTATCTTTTCAGTTGACCCTTGAATAAGCCAGGGTTAGGGGCACCAACCCCTGCACAGTTGAAAATCTGCATATAACTTTTGACTCCCCAAAACTTAACTACTAATAGACGACTGTTGACTGGAAGCCTTACTAATAACATAGTTGCTTAACACATAGTTTATACATTATAGATATTACATACTGTATTTTCATAATAAAGTGAGCTAGAGAAAAGAACATATTATTAAGAAAATCATAAGGAAAATACATTTGCAGTATTTATTGGAAAAAAAATTTTTGTGTAAGTAGACCTGCATCATTCAAACCTGTATTATACAGTGGTCAACTGTATTTAACTTTGCTTTTGATTCTACTGGAGCTATATTGGGTTCGTAGTTGTTTTCTCCCATCATGCTAAAGTTTTTGTTTCATGGGAAGCTGAGAGTTTGCTGACAGTCTCATAATCACTCCTTGGAAGGTCATTTGCTTATTCTCACTGGCTGCTTTTCATGTTGCCCCTTTGTCTTTGGTGTTCTGAAGTTTCACTGTCATACATCCAACTGTGGATTTCTTTTTTGTTATTTTGCTTGTGGTCTTTAAGGATAATGACTGGCCACTTTAATCAGTTCTGAAAATTTCTCAATCATTATTTCTTCAAATATACCTTCTGCCCCCTTCCTTTTGGAGCTCAAATTACATTTAGGTTAGACCATCTTTCAACCTTTCTTTTCTATTACTTTGACTTTCTTTGCTGAATTCTGCATAATTCCTTCTAGCCTATGTTCAGTTTACTCTCTTCAGTTATGAAAGACTAATCTCTTTAAACCGGCCATTGAATTTTGAATTTCAGGTATTTTATTTTTTATTTTTAGAAATTATATGTGGTTCTTTTTCAAATCTGCTTTGCCATTCTTTATAGTTTCCTTTTATCATTCCTACAGTATTTATTTCTTGAAATGCAGTAAGCATTATTTTATTCTTGTTTGTTAGTTATAATATTTGAAATCTTCACAATCAATTTCTGTTATTCCTGATTCTATTATTCTCACTTATGTGCCTTGTTTCCTCATGAGTGAAGTAATTATTTGCTGTCTGATACTCATTTTTCTTGGAAAATTTCTTTTGGGAATTCTTTGAAGCCTAGTGTGAAAGTATTTTCCCTGAAAAATACTTGTCATTTCTTCTTCTACCTAGAGGCACTAATAGTCTTCAGCCACTTTAAACTACATGGTTTGAGGTTTTCTTGTTTGTTTATTTTTCAGCTTTATTAAGTATAATTGATGAATAAAATTGTAGTATATTTAAAGTGTACAGTGTGATGATTTAATATACATTGTGAAAGGATTGCCACCACTGAGTTAATTAACACATCCATTACTGAGGGTTTTTTTTTTTCTTTTAACTATCCAAATCATATTACTTTATTAGCTTTCCAATATTATTAAGGGGGGTAAAAGTATGTATGTATGTATACACACACACACACACACACACACACACATTCACATCAGCATTTTTAGTTCTTTTAAGCAAGAGATATTGTGTAGACTCTTAACGTTTCAAATATTGCAAACAGGCATTCAAAATCATAAGCTAAAATTTAGAAAGAATTGTATTAAAGGTATAAGTGCAATAACTTTATGGATAAGTTTAATCAGATGTATAGAAGACAGCTTATTGTGACACATACATTTCATCTTTCATAGTAAACAGATTATGAAAGACCAGAGTCAAGGAGAAATGGCTCATAAGGGTTCTAGTAACAAATTTCAAAATGTTTACCTCAATCTTTCCACTAATTCTGTGAGATGGTATTTTGATCCCCATTTTATTTATGAGAAGACTGAGTCACAGAGAATAAGTGGTGTAAATGGGAGTGAAGCCCTGGTTGGGTAGCTGAATCAGTTACAGTAGCGCTCTCTCTCTCTCTCTCTCTCTCTCTCTCTCTCTCTCTCTCTTTCTCTCTCTCCTTTCCTCTCTGTCTAAATCAATCAATAATTTTTTTTTCTTTATTATTTTTTTTTTTTTTTAGAGAGAGAAGAAGGGAGAGGGAGAGAGAGCTAGAAACATCAATGAGAGAGAACATCAATTGGCTGCCTCCTGCATGCCCCCCACTGGGGATCAGTCCCATAACCTGGGCATGTGGAATCGAACCGGTGACCTCTTGGTGCATGGGTCGACACTCAACCACTGAGCCACACCGGCCAGGCAATAAATAAAATTTTTTAAAAAATTAAATTAGCCCTGGCCAGTTTGGCTCAGCGGTTGGAGCGTCGGCCTGCGGACCAGAGAGTCCCGGGTTCAGCCCCCGCTAGGGACACGTACAAAAAAAAAAAAAAAAAAAATTAAATTAAATTAAAGGGAGTCAAAGTTGGGTAGTAACAATCTATAGTCCATACTATATTGTTTCCCTAGCAATAAAGAAAACTAAAGGATATTTTTATTTATGTATATAGAGAGGTTTCAAATACATCTTATTGTGGATCATTTTAAGGCAAAACATACATTGGTAAGAACAGTTATTATATAGTATAGGAGATGTCACGTCAATATTACTTGGTGCCTAAATATTTTTCTTATGAGAGTTTCAATTATAATTGTGGTATAATAATAAAGTATATAGAAATAAAGTAACAGCAATAATTTACAATACTTCCAAATTGTAAAAGAGAGATTATTTTTATGGCATATCTTTAAAAAACTAAAATATCCTTAATTTTATAGTACAACAACTTGTGAAAATCAAGTATAATCGAGCAAAAAAACCTACAAATAACACAATAGAAAATTCAATTAGAGAGACAAAGAACACCACATAGCCTTTTTATATTTGTTAACATTGTGTGGAATAAACTGTTTTAAGAATGAAGGATTTGAGGTAATGATTCAAATGAGTGCAATTTCAAGTTCAAAAATGATTACAAATATAATTAAGGAAAACTTTGATAATATTTGCAGATGACGCATGGCCAATTAGGAAACGATTTAAAAATATAGTAAAACTAATTACTTCGAACTCAACTATAGTGAACCCTGATTAACTGGCATAATTGGGGTGATGAATAGATAGAAAGGAAACCACAAATAACCCAGAATTGTGGTTAAAACAAAACTACAAAACTAGTAACAATGTGGCAGAAAATTATTAATAATCTGATATTTTAGAACACAGTTCAGAGATATTTTCCAAAAGTGTAAAAGTAATACAAGTACATTCTTCATTTAAGACCACATACATTATTGTCAAAAAATACTAAGCTGTTAAACAACTTCTTAGTAAAGATCCCTTGTATTCTTAGACTTGCATTAAGCAAAAACACATGCCTCCTTTCTCTTTCTTTGCTGCCTTTACCTAAGTTCAGCCAAGTCCTTGCTGTACGCTCTTAGAACAGACCATAGGCAGTGCTGTGTGGGCTGAGGGACAGGACCTAGGCTGCCAGGCTGCTGTGGAGTTACCTGTACCATTTGTTTGTTACTACAAATGTTGTCTGTTCTGTAGATGTTTTGTGGATTTACAGTCATTTTAATTTCTTCACAAATACACTCTCTATAATTGATTATTACTTTAGTTATCTTCTACCAGATAATCAAGAGTTGAGTTCCCTTCCAAATATGTAGTCATCTGGAAGAAATTTACCTTTGCTTTGCTTCTGTAAAATTTTCACATAAACCATCAAGTTTTACATAAATTGATATTTACATAAGGCTCTAAGAATAATGTTTTATTTGCTTCAGAAAATAAAAACTAACTTTCTTGTAAAGACAATGAAATTGGCCCAGTCCAGGCAGTTCAGTTGGTTAGAGCATCGTCCCATATGCCAAGGTTGTGGGTTCGATCCCTGGTCAGGGCACATATAAGAAGCAACCTAATGGGTACATAAATAAGTGGAATAACAAATTGATGTTTCTCTCTCTCTTTCCCTTCCTCTCTCTCCAAAATCAATAAATAATAATTTGTAAAAAAGACACTGAAATTGGTTGGTATGATATAACTAAAAATATTTGTTATATTGAATTACTGAACAGAAGTTGAATTTCTGAATTAAAATAAATAAACATATAAACTAATTATTGCTCATTTATATTTGGGGAACATTTTATAGTGATTGGAACAAAAAGAGAATCAAACCTTGGTTATCTTCTTGCAACCAAGAAAACCATAGTGAGTTGACCAAGCCTCCCAACAGCAACTCGTTACAGCTAGTCTAGAAGTCGGATTTTCTAACTTGCCTCTTAGTGTTATTTTATCTTCCATTTACAGCTCCCAAATTAATTGTTTATATGATAGACTTTATTTTTTAGAATCACTTTAAGATTTACAGAAAAAATGGAGAAGATAGTACAGAGCATTTTCATATCTACCACACTCAGTCGGCTTCCCCTATTATTCATATCTTGCTTTAGTATGATACATTTATTACAGTTAATAAAGTAATATTGATAACTTGTTATCAACTAAATCCATCATTTATTCAGATTTTTCAGTCATACCTAATATAAATTAATTCAACAAGCTGCTTATTAGTGTTCTGAAGGGGAAGAAGTGTTCTGTGATAAAATAAGTTTAGGAAATGCTAAGTTAAACAAAGTTAGACATATTTCTTGCCTGAGAAACTCAGAGTTCTTAAGTTATATAACTTAATTCTCAAAGTGCATTTAGGAATATGTTGTATTTCCCAAAATGATTGGGTAACTAAACTCTTTTAGAGAGAACATTTGAAGGACTTAGATTCTGAGGAACACTTTTGGAGAATTCTGTCCTGCACCCTGGCCAACCACATTAACTTAGACTGAGTTAATATACAGATTTGAAAAGAAAACCCAGTTACATTAGCATCATCTCTGGAAGTATGGCTGAGAAATCGATAACAGTGGTTAGTTTCTAGAGGCAACTATTATTGGCTAAAGGTGTAAGGATGAAGGGAAGAGCTATTTCTTGTGTACTTTTTTGTACTTGTTAAAAATTTTTTATTTATTTCTTTTTTCTTTATTGATTTTAAAGAGATAGGAAGGGAGAGAGAAAGAGAGAGAGATAGAAACATCACTGAGAGAGAACATCAATTGGCCACTTCCTGCATGCCCCCCACTGGGGATTTGGCCCACAACCTGGGCATGTGCCCTGATGGGGAATCGAACTGGTGACCTCTTGGTGCATGGGTCGATGCTCAACCACTGAGCCACACCAGCTGGGCTGTCTCTGTTAAAATTTTGTACAAAGTACATGTATTACCTTTCCAAAAATTAACAAAAATGCTGCAAATTGAATTACTCTGTAATTCAGTCTATCCTGGAAAAAATGTTTACTGTGCAGATATAGATTTTGCTATTATGATTATTGTGGTATATGTCCACAGCAATAAAACATTGGTGCTAATTAAGATCATACACATCTAACGTATTCCAAATATGAGTTGATAAGCTGTTTATCATGAAACCGTCAGTATAAGAATATTTTTAAAAATAAGCAATGCAAGATATTCTTAGATAAGGTCATAGTAAGAAATCAGGAAATTATACTCACAAGACATACTTGTCTGTAATTTAATAAAATAAATAGTGACTTATTGATTATAATGTTTAGTGTAATATAAGTAATATGTTTTTAAAGTTGGTTATTCCGGAGAAATTAACCCAAATTTGACAAAGAACATCAAAGTAAAGTTTTATTAAACAATATGTTCTGCAACAAGGGCTCCATCACAATTTAGCCTCAGTTCAAAAGGCAACTTTCTCAGCCATTTCATTGGAAAGTATCTATCCAAATAAAATTGTTGTAAAATACGTAGCTTGTTTGGCCTGAACTATAGCATATTATTCTGATTTATAAAAATAAAATATTAACCTACTTATATTTATTTATTTTCCATATAGTTATACTGTTATTATCATTATTATTATCATTAGTTTACCCTTACAGTAATCCCTGGAAGTATGTAATATGGATTTATTGTTGATGCCACTTTACAAAGCGGAGGATGCATACCGCAGCCAGGGGTTTTCCTAGGTTACCCAGAGATCTCAGGGTGTCTGTTCCACTCTCCTGACACAATGTCATGGTACCTCTTCTGAATGCTATACTTCCTGACTGTAGGTACAGCTTCATTTTTCAAAGCCTCAATAATTAGAAATTTGAGCAGAATTAATTAAGAGAGAAAGATTATATTAATTTCTTTTAAATAACAATGTCCAAGGAATTTCAGATAATCTCTTCAGAATCACAACACAGTGAGAACTCATTCTCAGGATGATCACTCAAAGGATGTGTTAAATTTTGCTCTGCAGCCTCTGTTAGTTAAGTTAGGAAAATAGAAGGATGTATTTTGCAAAAGCTTTTTTAGGTAACATCTTTTTCATAAGGGCTCAGTTACCTAGGAAAAAGAAAAAGCCGAAACAATTAACCATATCAGTTTTATCCCTGAACATTGCAGTGAATTTTCTACTGAAGATTGCAAATTCCTAGTGAGCAGAAACCACGTGGTCCTCACCAAGTGTTGTGATATCTACATGAGCTGATGCATAATCAGTGCTTATATATCTATCAATAAATATTCATGAGGATCAAAAAATAGGAAAATGAGTAGTACTTATTAAAAACCATAGAAAGTGTCATCAAATTAAAATTTATTCAAGATTAGTCATTTCTGTGTTCATCTCATTTTAAACATGTAAATAAAACATTTCAGTAAATGAAATCACAGCTTATTATTGAATTCCCATGCTAGACTTTATAGTCACATTTTAAAGCAGGATCAAACTTTAAACATTCAAATAATCAAATAAATCTCTTAATATCATGGCCTCTTTTCTGAAGATTGACTTTTTAAGTGCCAAATGATTAAGATCTTATGTTAACAAGAATAATTTTATAATCAACAGCGAGTGTCCATATCCTAGAAATGGAGCATCACCGTTCGCAGTCATTGTTGTTTGGTACTTTGCGTGGTTCCGGGTTTTCACACTAAGTGAGCTGTACGTGGCATTGATGAACTGTGGGTGATGCCATCAAAGCCACAGCACCAGCACCCCCCCCCCAACTCTGGTGAAAGCACTGATTAGGCAACAGGGATCTGCCTCACAGCTGGGCCTACGTCTCCAGTCCAGAGGCTGGAAACCCTGACTCATCCTTGTGGCTCTTGTCTTCCCTCATGTGGCTCTACATACAGAAGAAAGAACAGAGCACACCAAAATGAGAAGGAAAGGAGGAAGGGACATTGTGTAACTCTCTAAAATATTTCAATATTCAACTCTTTGGTCAGACCTTATTGCTGTGGGAGAAAGTAGTCAGAATTGCTTGTATCTGGAATTCAAGACTTTTACTCTGTCCGGGGGAGAGCATGCTTTCCTTCACGTCCTCTCCTGGCACCTAGTCTGGCCTCTGCAGTTCAGACATAGAGTTCTGGGGCCAAATATTTCCCCAAAATATTTCTGTCTAGCACACTTTCTTGCTGGTATAAGAATTTTAAAAGCATTTAAGGAATCTGATGGGATTTTTAGTTTCATTAATTCAAACTAATAATGTTTTCTCATTTATTCTAAAAAGTGGTTATATGTTATTTCTGCCAGTTGTTTGAGGGTTGGGGAAAGCAGGCATCATAGAGAACAGCTAATACTATTTCTATTTATAGCCCTTCCACAATCAATTCTGAAAGATTTCATACTATACTCAACACTGAGGGGCTACCAGCTTTCTCTGATGTAGTTCCCTGAATATACTTATAATTTAACCAAGAGATGAACAAATGCACAAAATCTATACTTTTAAGGCAAAACAGGATACATGCCTTAAGAAAACTATAAAGATTTTTTTTTTTAATGTTTTAAGAGCATCATAAGCAGAATGGCATGGACCAGAGTGGAGGGCTGAGTTACTTGTGACTATCAGGAAGCTTTATACCGAAGTTCAAATTGGGCACACGTCAAATCTGGTATATGGGAGTTTTAATTATTTGGAAGTGATTTTTAACTGTCAACACAAATGCCAAGATACTATACAAAACATCCACAGGAACTTTTTCTATCTTTCTTTGAATTGTTCACAGACATTTCCCACGTAATCCAACATACAACAAGGAAATGGTACTTTTTTTTCAATTTACATACAGTGAAAAAACTTTGACGAAGTTTAATAAACACTAGGCAGGCTGATAGTTTAAGTCTATAGGTAAAAAATTATCCAATAAAATTTTATTTAGCATCGGTCACTTTCATAACCAAGTATTATTCTGATTAATAAAACTTGCTGCTCTTAGCAATTCTTTTTTTTCCCTTTATTAATTTTAGAGAGAGAGGAAGGGAGAGGAAGAGAGAGAGATAGAAGCATCGATGAGAGAGAACATTTATTGGCCACCTCCTGCCTGCCCCCCACTGGGGATCGGACCCACAACCTGGACATGTGCCCTGACCTGGAATCGAGCTGGTGACCTCTTGGTGCATGGGTCCGACACTCGACCACTGAGTCACACTGGCAGGGTTCAGTTCTTTTTTTTTTCTTAATATGTTTTTATTGATTTTTTTAGAGAGAGGGGAAGGGGGAGAGAGAAACATCAATGTAAGAGAGAAACATCAATTGGCTGCCTCCTGCACGCCACCTACTTGGGATCGAGCCCGAAACCCGGGCATGTGCCCTGACCAGGAATCAAACCAGGACCTCTTAGTCCATGGGATGACGCTCAGTCCACTGAGCCACACTTGCTGGGCTTAGCAGTTCTTTTTAAATTGAAATATTGGGCATAGAGAGGAGGTTGAGAGAACAAACTGCAAAAGTAAGGTGAGCCCTGGCCTGTGTGACTCAGTTGGTTGGAGCACTGACCCATCCCATCCACCAAAAAGTGGTAGGGCATGTGTGGGAGGCAGCCCATTGATGTTTCTCCCTCACATCGATGTTTCTCTGTCTCTCTCTCTCTCAAATCCAAATATGTAAGATGAAAGCCAGGAGGCATTTTGTGGTTATGTTTACAACTCTATATGCACTATAGAAGATTAGCTGTCTAGAACAATATGGAATTCCAGATCAAATAACTTAGGGTTAACACTAAATCATTGAACCTTATATTTTAACTTTTGTGAAGAAAGTCTTCATGAAGCATGCAGTATACTCTGTGTCTTATTTAAGCATACTATACAGGGTGGGGCAAAAGTAGGTTTAGGTTTACAGTTGATCATATGGAAAATGATACAATAATTAATAAATAATAATGCAAGAATAAACTCTGTGTTTCATGTACTCAAAACTGTAAACCTACTTTTGCCCTACCCTGTATATTCCCCTTTTTCTGATTATTTTCATAAAGCCCTACAATTTTGTCAAGTATATTTTGGAGGGCCAAGGGAACTCTGGTGGTAAATGAAAGGGTCTTCCTCCCACCTCCTCTCTTTCATTCCCAGAGCAGTTCAACTTTTTACTATTTTGTTAGATGACTTCTGCAAGATTTCATATGAAAAAGTCATTCAACAATAAAATGAAGTCTAAGTCCAGGAAGAAATTTTTGTCTAGTCATATTACCAAGAAAGCATTGACTCACTGTGAGCAGTCCATTTTTAATATAATAGACAGCCTAGCCGGTGTGGCTCAGTGGTTGCACGTCGACCCATGCACCAAGAGGTCGCTGGTTCAATTCCTGGTCAGGGGCACATGCCCAGGTTGTGGGCCTGATCCCCAGTGGGGGGCATGCAGGAGGTGTTCAATCGATGTTCTCTCTCATTGATGTTTCTATCTCTCTCTCCCTCTCCCTTCCTCTCTCTCTAAAATCAATTTTAAAAAAATTTAAAAAAATATATATATCTATCTATCTATCTATATATATATTAGACATAAATATAATGGATAGATAGATGGATAGAAGTATAGGCACATGGATGGAAGTACATAGTGTGAGCTATTTGAAAAAAATATGTGTGGAAATAAGTTAATATCATTATAGAAATAGGACACTTTTAACCACTTATTTTTTGGAGAAAATACAAATCTTATTTAATACGTAGATATAGTCTTTTGGAAAAGACATTTATGCTGGGGAAAATAGAAGGCAGCAGGAAAATAGGAAGACCAAACATGACATGGATTGACCCCATATATAAAATCATAGGCATCAGTCCATGGAAGCTGAGCAGAGCTATTGAGGACAGGATATTGTGAACATCACTCATTCATAGGGATTGCTAAGAGTTGGAGCTGACTCAGCAGCATGTTATACACACAAGTATTTACAAAATAGTTTCTGGTTTCCTTAGAATGTCAATGCCAAAAGTCCTCCACACTTTTTGAACATGTTTTTTGTCCTTAATTCAAAATATCTCTTTGAAAATATTTACTCTTTACATTCTAAGAAAATATAAGTACTTGTAACATTTGGCACTTTCTTTACCTAATAAAAGAAGATTCCTATTAAATATATCTCCTAAACTTAAAATAACAGTAAATATAATCCTAATTGTATAAAGGAAATGTTTCAAACTAACATTTACTCCTTGTATAATCCACAAGTATTCATTAAATTTTAGATTGATAATCATTAAATTTTTGAGCGATTTAGTTGGTTCATAATTCTTATGGTCATAAAGGCAACACTACAAGATCCCAAAACTCCCTTTAAGCTGAGTGGTGGGGGAAGATTTTAGAGAGTAGGGAGGATTTCTGTTGGTGGTTACAGTAATGAGGGGGGATTGAAGCTATAGAGAGGAAAGAGGGGGCTGGTTCGTCTAGACGAGCAAAACGAGCGAAGGCAGAGAGGCAGTGTAATCACTTGGTGGGGCTTAAGGGGCCCTAGCAGGAAGCTAATCTAGGAGAGTAGCAAGACTTAGAGCTAAGTAGGAAGGATGGGCCAGAAGTGGGGAAGGTTATAAAGAAAAAAAATCCTCCAGGCAGCATGAAAAGTATAAAGATTTTTGCATTATGTTTTCATATTTATTTTATGTACCCTTCTGGGGCAGGCAGAATACCTCCTCCCACCCCCCAAAGCTATCAACTTTCTAATGCCTGGAATCTGAGAATATCTTCCCCCACAGAGTGACATGTGAAAGAGGAAGGCACAGGTGGTAGGCTAAACAACAGTCCTCAAAGATATCCATGTTCTCATCCCTGGAATCTGCGAATGTTACCATGTATGGCAAATGGATTTAGCAGCTACAATTAAGGATACTGAGATGCAGAAATTATCCCACGTTATTCAAATGAGCCCTAAATGCAATTACAAGTGTCATTAGAAAGAGGAAGAGGGAGATTTCAGACAGAAGAAGAAGAGGCTATATGATAGAAGCAGAGTCAGAGAGAGAAGATACTAAAGTACTGATTTTGGATGTCCAAGAAGGAGACATAAGCCAGGGAATGCAAGAAATGCAGCTCTAGACACTGGAAAAAGCAAGGAAATGAATTTGCTCTAGAGCCTCTGGAGGGAACATAGCCCAGCCAACATCTTGATTTAACCCCATGAGATGCATTTCAGTTTTGTGGCCTCAAGAAATGTAAGAGAAATTTCTATTGTGTAAGCCACCAAGTTTGTCATAATTCAGCCATAGAAAATCAATGCATGCAAGACATTAGGTGCTCATGAAGTCACTGGAAAGCCGTGAGTGGGCTCTAGTGGGCGTCCAGAATAATCTGCCCCACACTGCCATCAGAACACATTACCATACTCTAATCCAGTTTCCAGGAAGCTCCTGTGCATGATAGCCTCAGAATTGGTAAATGGCCATGGGACTGTGTATTCTGGCCACCACCTCTGCCGCACCTTCCTCTTGACACGTAGAAAGCTGGAAAGTGGACACAGGAATCTGCTACAGAAAAGCCTGTTACTCTGCATCAAGACTTTGGTTGCTGGTGGGAGGAGAGACACTAAAATGAGTCAAGAAGGTGTGCTTTGCTTCATTTCCACTTTCCAGATATCTCAGTAGATGTACAGAGGAGACTGGGGAATAGTTTTAAGCTTTCCAGCTCCTGCAGAAGTAAAAAGTTATCCTAGAATGAGAGTGGAATAGAAGATGAGCAGAAAAATCCACACAGAGGGGTTGAGGTTATTTATATGGCCAGTCTAGGCTTCATCATTCCTATTTTTATAGACTTACTTTTCTAAGAAATATGAATTAATAAAATTAAGTCAGTGTAGCAACATGGATAGGACACCTATTATATGAGGAGCATCACATTTGAAGATACCAAAGAAAGGAAAGACTTTGCCCCAATCTTTCAGAAAGTACATGGTTAATGTAAACAAAACTAATACCTGCATGTGGTTAATGCAGGATAAATTAAGTTAGGAAGTTCTGAGTGATAAAAATACATTGGAGGTGAATTCAGAGAGTCTTTATATGGGAGGAGAGTTTTGAGTCTTTGCTTTTCTGAGAAGAGTGGGAGTTGCATTTCTGATGATGGAGGACACAGCTTATCTGCAGGATGGAGGGGGGAGTATAGTCATACGTGTGATTCTAGTTGGTATGCAAGTCAGCATGGTTGGTACAGAAGCTATGGGAATGAAAGTGCTAAGATTTATGTAGTTGCTAAATAGCCAAGAGGCTCAAGTTGAGGAACTGAGTTTTCTTAGTGAAGTTATTGTGACTTAGTAAAGTCATTGGAATAAGCTCTGATAAAGGAAGTTAGGAAACAGTACTTGCAAAATTCATTTCAGGATGCTGAGGTGGCATCCAAAGGGCAAAAGGCAAAACTCTGATACCAACTGAAAAGAGACCATGCTGCAGATATATAACTAGCTCTTTTTCTTGTCTATTTAAAATGTAATAATATATAGAGATGGTTTAAAAGTAGGATAGACATGTATAAAATTGAGTTAAAGTCTCTCTCATACTCTACCTCTAGACCTTCTCTCTAATGGTTGCTATTAACTCTTTCTCTTGTATCCTTTCAGAAAGCATTTTTTCTGGCATAAAGACCACATATTAATGTATACACGTGGGATCATGATGTATGCACAGTGTTTGACCTGTCCATTGAGATCTTTTAATACCAACATGTTTAGGTCTAACCCATCCTTGTAATGGCTCCAAAGTCTATCTAATTCTAGATTTCCCGTGCTGCCTGTAATCAGCCTACTGCTGCAGGATATTTATGTTGGGTTGCTATCTGCCCCATTTGCCTCTCTGGGCTTTATTCTTCTCTACTTGTTCACTCTGCTTCAGCCACACCAGCTTTCTAAAATTCTTCAGACACACCAGCTGTAGTCCTGCTTTTGCATAAGCATTCCTCTGCCTAGAATGTTCTCCCTTTAGATGTCTATCGACTTGCCCCTCCTTCACATGTTAGCCCACCTTTCATCTTCTCAGTGAGACCATCTCTGATCATACTCTTTAATGCTGGAATCCCATCCCCCTCCCCATCTAGTTCCCTGTTAAGTCTTTCTCCATTGAGCATTTCATTCCCTTAAATATTATATGTAATTTATTTGTCTCTTTTTTCACTAATTTATCAGTTTAATAAGGATACTATGTTATTTGTTACTGATACCTTTATGAGTAAAGAATTGCCAAACATCTTATGTCTCGACAAGAATATAAGGTTAAATAGAATCTTATTCTTCATCACAGTATTTATTATTTAATCACATCTTTGCTTCAGATATCTCCTTTTTATACTCTTTTATCGCCTAACACTGGAGACTTTTCCTTTAGTGAATGTTACTTTAATATACAGGGTGGGAGAAAAGTGGGTTTACCACAGTTGTTCATATGGAAAATAATACAATACATAATAAATAATAATACAAGAATAAATTGTGTTTCACGTACTCACAACTGTAAACCTACTTTTCCCCACCCTATATATTTCTCTAAAAAAATAATCGTAACACATGGTAGACACACCACTTTCTTTTAAAACTGTATCACTCAAATAAATAAATCACATCTCTTGCTCTAATAAAAGGACAAAAGTAATATAACTCTATACTTCAATAATTATTTTTAATAACATTTTTATAGGGAAAGCATGGCCTAGTAAAAGAAAATCATTTGATTGCATAAAAAAAAGTTCTAATTGTTAGTGAAATTGTTATGTGTAATAGTCTGCATTCTCTGTACCCAAACTGGAAAGAAACAGTAAATTAAATTATATAGATGATAATAACTTTCAGTAAATAGTGTTGTTCCAATATTCAATAAACAATCATTTTGAGCACTATGACTACAATAAATATTTGTTTCACTTCATTTTTCAGAGTTACAAAATTTGCCACAAATTTCATCAGATACTGTGGAATGACATAGCAGAAAACATCAAGAAAACCTCTAACTCTTTTGACAATAAGTGTTGTCAGAGCTTTTAGATTCCCCTTCTTCATGGAAACATTTAATGTTATTAATACAGAAAAACTTAGATTGAATTTTTCGTAGTCTTATATGTTG
The DNA here is from genome assembly GCA_030848825.1 of Tadarida brasiliensis. Taxonomy (NCBI): domain Eukaryota; kingdom Metazoa; phylum Chordata; class Mammalia; order Chiroptera; family Molossidae; genus Tadarida; species Tadarida brasiliensis. The sequence continues at coordinate 55,035,410 of CM061258.1, forward strand.
TGTGCAGCCACAGTGTATATTGATAAGGTTAATGTGCTAACTCTTTATTTTTCAAGTTGCTGTCAATTTCAAGTACATTAGGAGAACAAACATACCGACAACGTGATATCTCATAAAGTATGCAAGTGAATTAGATATGTCCACCTTACAGGCAGTGGAAGGCTTCCTTCACAGCATTAACTGGAATTGTAATAAAATTGCAGAAGTGTAGTGCTTTCTGAAGAATGCTCTATGTCAAGACATTTATCATTCACTATCAAAATGCAAAGAAGCTGTAATGTGTTGTGGTACTGGCCCTCACTACCCAGGATTAAATCACACCAAAATGGCACAAAGACCAGGAAACAAGCTAGAGGCATTTACATGTAATATCTAAGAGATCTAACTGATTTTTAGTAAAGTAGTTCAGTAAGTATTTCATTATCTAGCATCTATGATGTTTAAATAAAACAATCCTTTTACAAATAATTGTAAATATGTGATTTATATTTTTAGTTGGAAAAATAATGAGCTTGTACTCGTATTTTTTTTCTTTATTGATTTTAGAGAAAGGAAGGGAGAGGGAGAGAGAGAGAGAAACATCGATGAGAGAGAACATCGATTGGCCACCTCCTACATGCCCCTCACTGGGGATCAGACCTATAACCTGGGCATGTGCCCTGACCAGGAATCGAACCGGCAACCTCTTGGTACATGGGTCGATGCTCAACCACTGAGCCACACCAGCCAGGCTTGTAAATTATTTTTTATTTTACTCTATGCTCTATGTTTTCACACTTAACTGTTGCTTAAATATTTGTAAATTGTACTGGCTGGATAATATTTTTCTTATTTGACGTCTGAATAACCTTTGAATATTGTTAGTTGTTGTATGGGAGCCTAATTATAAAACACATTCAGTTATTTACTATAAGTGGCCACTAAAAATCATTACTATTAACCTGTTAATGCCTCTAGTCAGTTTTTCTCAATACTGAATTCTACTGAACACTGTAAAATCATAATTTTGCATGACTTTTATGCAAGTAAAACCGCAATGAAAATATGTATGTATTTGTTCTACTATTACATAGCATCTACTCTGTGCCTGGTAATACGCTAAGGACTGAGATATCAACATGAGTAAGATACTTTCCCCTCACTTCGTGTGGTAGGCTGAATAATTGTCCCCTAAGACATTCATGTGAAGGTTACCATAGATGGCAGAAACTCTGTAGATTTGATCAGGTTAAGGTTCTTGATATTATTTTAGGATTATACTGGAGTATTGAAGTGAACCCAAATGCAGTTACATGTATCCTTATAAATGAAAGTACAGGGAGATTTGACCAACAGAAGAGAAGCTAACGGGGCATTAGAGGCAGATTAATGTGGTGTGGTTCCAAGCCAGGGCACACGCAACTTCAGGAGCTGGAAGAAGCAAGGGACAGACTGGCCTCCAGCTGATAGGGAGGGAGCCCAGCCCAACCGACCCCTTGATTTTGGCCTTGTGATACTAATTTTTGTCTTCTGGATCCCAGAATTGGAAGAGTAAATGTGGTGTTTCAGTCACCAAGTTTGTGGTAATTTGTTACAGCAGTGATAGGAACCAAATATACAGAGGCACTCGACATTCAGTGAAAGAGACAAATACAAAACTAAGAGTTACGGTTCAGCGAAAGCCCTATTGGAGGGGTGTGGGAAAGGAAGTGAGGGTTCGGGGTGGGGCATTACTTCTGGCAGCTCAAGTTCCATAAAGCTACTGAGAGGATCTGAACTGAGGCTTGAAGTAAAAATAAGAGTTTTCCAAGCAAGGAAGGTAATGCAAAAATGCAGAAACAAAAAAAGTGCAGTGAATTTTATAATACAAAGCTGTATTTTGAAATGCAGGATATATTAAGCCGTAAAACAATTTTCATTGATTTTTTAAATTTTTATGAGTCATATTTATCAGAAAGGAGTGTAAGGCCATGAAGCATTCTTGGAAAGAGTGCTATCATCTACACTATGATTAGATAAAGGAATATTCCATTATTACAAAAGTATAAAGCATAATTATTTTGATTAATAATTTCCTAAACTAGTGCCCTAGTTTAATGAGTTAGGGAAAGAGAGATTGTTCATTCTACTTATACAAATAATTACCACCTCCTCAGATTATAATAGAAATAAGACACCATTTTAATAAAAATATTTATCTTCTCTTTTTCTACTTTATTTGGATTTATGAGAATTTTGCCTAGAGATTTTTGGCCAAGTTAAAAATAGAAAGAGGTCATTTCTCTGTGTTCTTTTGTCAAAATTAAACACTAGAAGTATTGAGGATGCCTGAATAAAACATCTGATACTGTGTTGGGGACCCCTAGAAATTTTGTAGACTGGACAGAATTTGGATGAGTTTTAAAATCCATTTTCAATGTTGATTTTAAGTATTTAAAAGAGAGACTGGTAAAGAAAAGAAGTTATAAATCAGATGAAGATTTACTATGACGTGTATCAGGTACCAGTAATTTGGCTGCGAGAACAAAGAGGGGGAAACAAATAAATTATAAATACAGTTAGTTTATCCAGGACCGACAGGGAAAGTAAAAAGGCAGCTTTGATTTTGGTTCTTTTTTCAGAGCCAAGAAATTGGGTTAGAGGATTACTAGATACTGAAAATTTCCTTCCCGCACCCTTCACAGAATTAGGCATTATCAAACGTCGCATTTCCCAAAGCACGAAGGAATACAATTTTTTAAATGATGTTTTAACCATATTCACTTCACTTCCTGTGGAAGCCCAATATTTACTCCTCTCCTCAGCATCTACAACTCACCTGAGAGCCTTGAAGCTCACAGGCCCTCCCCAGATCTCTCTGGCTTCTGGCCAAACACTTGGTGAATTGAACCATGTCTATACTCCAGATAAAAATAGGTTGGCAAACTCAGCCAGTCCAGGAGGTCTCACTTCATGTATTATTTTGGCAGAGGATTTTATGAGATAATTGCCTCAAAAAACAGTCTAAAATCCATATACAAATAGACATAGAACTGAAAGAGATATTAGAAATCATTTACAAAGATGACAATATTCTTTGTGTGTGTTTTTCAAAATCAGCAATCCAAGAGAGCTTTTCTCTTGATAAAAGTCTAAAATATTTTATTCATATGCATGATAATTATGCTTAAATGATGGGTGGCACATAGTTGAGGAAATCCTCTCTCTCATTATTCCTATAAGCATAGATCCTTCCTTCCTTCCTTCTTTCCTTCCTTCCTTCCTTCCTTCCTTCCTTCCTTCCTTCCTTCCTTCCTTCCTTCCTTCCTTCCTTCCTTCCTTCCTTCCTTTCCTGTATATATCATTTGGGATAGTCAGGATAATAGTGTAATAGTATGGAGTGATACATATGCTAATATTCACTTATAGAAAGATTCATTTTAAATATGTCACAATTTCTACTTTTCATTTTACTGCAAAACAAAAGGTTTCTATGGCTATTCTAAAAATATATTTCTCAGTCTTGTAATCAGATATCCAAGTATTTCATGTACACTGGTATTACCATTCATTTGTAAAAACAAATACCTTTCCGTTAATTTTCAAAGGATTTTTCATAAGTTGTATCCATTGGCTACTCTGTTAACAAAAATATTGTCTTATTCTGTCTTTATCTCTCTGGCTTCTATCCATGCCAGCCTAAGCCTGGACATTTCCGTCATTCCGAAATTATTTGGTCTATGAGTCTCTAGACAAGAAATTACTTCTGTTTGTCACAATTTGACAATAATAGGGAAACTAGGCTGAAAAATAACTACTAGTTTAATCAGCCAGTATACCAATGTGAATTTTGCAAAAACCACAATTGTACTTTGGATACTGTGCTAATGTATTTAGAATTGCGGCAGATCTTTTCCTTGCCCCCACCTAACACACGTAAGAGAAACAGTGGTATAGCTACATCAATGCTTTTTTTCTTTTTAACTACAGACAGGATTGACGTTTGCTATTCCTATAGCTTCTGTGCAGGTGGAAGAAGGAAAATACGGTTTTTGTTATTCCGGGAAGAAAACAATATGCTGTGGTAATTAGCTATAAGACTTTGCTAAGGTTGTGACCTATTTGACACTAGGTAGGCAGGTAGTCACCTCAGAGAGTAAAGATTCGGATTGACTCAAGATAATGTACCGATTGCTACCATCTGAATTCACAAAGAAGCCCACTTTGTAAAAGCAGACTAAAAATCATTTGGAAATAGACTTATTGGCAACTCGGAAGGTTGATGTGAGTCTTGAGTAATCATGTAGATTTTTGCTACTTTCACACATAAAATGGAAACTCAAGTGATTTTTTTTTTTTTTTTTTAAGAAGAAGTTGTCTCCTACCACAATATGGAACAGAACAGTCTTTTTTTGACGTGGTAGACATTTCCTATTCTGCTCCCTACTACAACCTAATTCCAAAGTCAACATTCCCCCTTTGCAGTGAGGCTGGAAATGTTTCTGCTTCATAATCAAAGCTATCACATAGTTGAGCCTACTGTACTTTCAGAAATTGTAACTTTACCTGCTTTCAGTCAGATTCTCTTACTTCGAATAGGCAGTTTTCCTCCAAATTTCATTTTATTTAATTACTCTTCATAATAGAATCTGTCTCTAATTTTTTAAGCATAATTGAAAGAAATTAAGTAATCCTTCTAACTAAGGTCAAGCCATTTCCATTTAATATTCTGTATGGGGAAAATCCATTATGGACATGTATATTCTACTGACATCACATTTTCCACTCTTACATTTGGAACTACAATGTGGTTTATTTCTTGACGTTTAGCTTTGACAAGTGTAATTTTGTCATTGCATAATATGAGTTTTTAGAAACGTACAGTTACATTTCTTTTGGTCTTGTAGCAAGTTATTCTTGCCAGAGAGCAGCTTGTGATCTATTTCTTAAAGAGCGTAGAAAGAAATAGAAAATCTAAAGGAACATATTAAGCATCCCATGAAAGGTTGAAACTAGTGTGCCCCTTTCTTAATTGCTTTCCTTTGTTGTTAGAGAATTGGTAAGGAACTCTTACCATGGATATTCATTTCACAAGTAACAATACACTGTACATTTTTATATCAATAGATTTTAAAAATAATTAATAGCATAACTGTTACATTAATCAGAAACAAAATACAGCTTAAAATGCTCTTTCAGGGGAAAAATTACATGTACCCTTTTTTGTTTGTTTTGCTTATAGATGTATAATTAACATAAAGTAAAATTAATGATTCTTAGGTATATAGTTCTATGAATTTTGGCAAACGTACAATCAAGCTAGGGAATATTTTCACCATCCCAAAAAGATTTTTCATGCCTGATTTTAGTCAGTCCTCTCTTCCACACTTAGCTCTAGCAACCACTGATCTGTCCCAGTAGTTTTGCTTTTTCCAGAAAGTCACATAAAATCATATAGTATGTAGCCATCTTGAGTCTGACTTCTTTCATGTAGCATCATGCTCTTGAGATTTTTCCAGGTAGAACCATATCAGTATTTCATTGCTTTTAATGAATAGTACTGTATGTGTGGATGTACCCTGTTTGTTTATCCATTTGCCTTATGAATTCTTTCACTATTAATAATTATATTATTATCATAAAAATTTAGCTATTATTTTAAAGTTCTTACTATGTACCAGGTACTATGGTAGGCTTTTAACGTAACTTAAATGATTTAATGCTGTACATCATAACACAGTATTTTTTTTAACAATGGATCTAGACCTTAGATTCGAATCCCATCTCCTCCTCTTACTAGTTTCATGACCCTGAGCAAGTTGCTTAACAGCCTCTAGTTCTACACAGCTGTGCAGAGGAGATGATAATAGCACTGCCTCGTAGGGCTGTTGTGAAGATTAAATGGGTTAATACCTATAAGCACTTCTAACAGTGTCTGGCTCTCAGTGTCCAGTAAATGTCGGTTATATTTTGGTATATACTTTTGAACAGCCCTATAAAGTTAGTATCTCCAATTTAAAGAGGAGACGGGCTCAGAAAAGTTCGGACTTCCTCAAAATCTTGTGATCACGGAAGTGACAGAGCCATGATTTTAACCCAGCCTTATCTGTCTCAAAACTTGGGACACCGTCCATGAAAAGACACTACTTATTATTAAATTAAAACCACTGAATCTGTCTCTCTGACAATGTGGAAAACTAGGTATTCTGAGGGGTCCTTTCACTAAAATACAAATACTAAAATACTAAATCCTGCATAAATTACAAATATATATATATATATTTTATAGTACACACAAAACTAAATTTGAAGTTACTAGAAGTCTTTAAGACCAAACAACAAGCTGAAGCCAAAACAGGCACGTTGCTATGTGAGTGAACAAGCTGAAAAGTAGGGCTGCCCTGAGATCAACATGCTGATTGAGCAGAGCCTTTGAAGGCTACCCTAAGCCCTGAGTGCCCTTGGATAGTGCCCTCTTGCTCAGTGAAAACACACGCAAATCCTTTTTAGAGGACACGCAAATCCTTTTTAGAGGAAAGGCCACGGGTTTTTCAAGGGACAGGGTGTTTGAATATTACTGAACTTTTCTGGCAAAGTAAATAAGAAAATACTCCCAACTAATTCTTCAAGGCTAACATAACCTTGATTCCAGAACCAAAAACAAACAAAAAAAAAATGAGAGTTTGACAAAAAAAATTACAGACCAGTTTTATTCCTGAACATAGATATAAAAATCATGAACAATATTAGAAAACTAAATCTAGCAGTGTATTTTTAAGCATAAAAAATATATGATCAATAAGTTGGGTTTATTTCAGGAAGTATTAATTATAATATACCACATTAATAGGTAAAAGGAGAAAAACTGTATGATTAACTCAATTGGTGCACAGAAATTTAATAAAATTTATCTTAATAATAAAACTTCTTTGAAAGTTAGGATTTAGAGGCATTTTCTTATGTACCCAACAAAACGTCATTAGAAGTAGAAGCATTTCTTTAGATCAAGGTTCCCATGATCACTATTTCTATTCAGTATTGTATTGTAGGTCCTAGCCAGTGCATGTGAGCACAAAAGGAAATAAATCTTGTAAAGAAAGACAGTTTTTAGTAATCACAGTTTATATGATTGACTACATAGAAAATTCAAACAAATCTACAGATAAATACTTTGAATTAATAAGAGATTTATCAAACTGGCTCAATATATGATAAAAATACAAAAATCAATTGCATTTTTATACCCCAGAATCAAATTGTTAGAAAATGTAATCCAAAACATATACAAGAATTAAATTATAAAAAGATGGATTTAAAATATGAAGGATTAGCCCAGCCAGTGTGGCTCAGTGGTGGAGCATCGACCCATGCACCAAGAGGTCGCCGGTTCAATTCCCTGTCAGGGCACATGCCCAGGTTGTGGGCCTGATCCCCAGTGGGGGGCATGCAGAAGGCAGCCAGTTGATTTTCTCTCTCACAATGTTTCTATCTCTCTCTCCCTCTCACTTCCTCTCTCTCTAAAATCAATAAAGTAAAAAAAAAATTAAGGATTGGTGCCCTCGCTAGTTTGGCTCAGTGGCTAGAGCATCAGGCCACAGACCAAAGAGTCACAGGTTTGATTCCAGTCAAGGTCACATGCCTTGGTTGTGGTTTGGTCCCCGGCCCTGGCCGGCATCATGCAAGAGGCAACCAGTCGATGTGCCTCTTGCATCAATGTTTCTCTCTCTCTCTCTCTCCCTCTCTCCCTCTCTCCCTCCCACTCTACCTGAGGATAAATGAAAAAATATCCTCGAGTGAGGATTAAAAAAAAAAAATGAAGTATTGGAAGATTCGGTATCATAAAAATGTTGGTTCTCTCAAAATTATCTGTAGATTCACTCCATTTGTAATCAAAATCCCAACAAGAATTTGGCAAGAATTTGTTTCTGCAGTTTATGTAAAAAGAACAAAAGGCTGAGAATAGCCAAAGTAGGCCAAAGAAGAATAAAGCAGTGAAATTTCTCTACAAATATCATAACTTGGCCCTGGCTGGTTTGGTTCAGCTGTTAGAGCATCAGCCCGCGGACCAATGAGTCATGGGTTCAATTCCGGTCAAGGGCACATACCTTGGTTGCAGTTCATCCCAGCCCTGGTTGGGGTCGTGCAGGAGGCAGCCACTCGATGTGTCCCTTTCACGTCAATGTTTCTCTCTCTTTCTCTCCCTCCCACTCTATCTGAACAAAAATGGAAAAATGTCCTCAGGTGAGGATAAAAAAAAAAAGTATCATAACTTGTTTTATAGGAATAGTAATTGAATAGTAATTATGGTATTGACACTGACAAAGACAACTAGGCAAACTCAACAGAAGAGCCTATCAATATCCCCATGCTTATATGCTGGTTTTTTACATGACAAAGTGGAAAGGCAGTTCACTAGGGAAAGGATCAACCATATACTAGTTGGTTTTGTCTCTGAAAAATAATGAAATTTGATCCTCTCCTCACATCTGCATGAAAATGAATTAAAAGTGTGACAATAAAGGGCAGTATTTTTCTTTAATTGGAAGGAAACACAGGAGAATATTTGTAAGGTCTTGAGGAAGAGAAGAGTTTCTTAAATGAGGCTGAAAAATGCAACCCATTGAAGAAAAGATGTATAAATTTGACCACATTAAAATAAAGAGCTTCTTATCAAAAGACATCATTCACAGAACTGGAACAAATACTTCAAAAGTTCATATGGAACAAAAAAGACCCCAAATAGCCACAGCAATCTTGAAAAAGAAGAACGAAGTAGGAAGGATCACAATACCGGATATCAGGTTATACTACAAAGACATTGTAATCAAAATAGCCTGGTACTGGCACAAGAACAGGCATATAGATCAATGGAACAGAACAGAAAACCCGGAAATAGACCCAAGACATTATGCTCAATTAATATTTGACAAATGTGGCAAGAGCATACAATGGAGTAAAGATAGCCTCTTTAATAAATGGTGATGGGAAAATTGGACAGCTACATGCAAAAAAAAAAATGAAACTAGACCACCAACTTACACCATACACAAGAATAAACTAAAAATGGATAAAAGACTTAAATGTGACTCGTGAATCCATAACAATCCTTGAAGAGAATGTAGGCAACAAAATTTCAGACATCACATGCAGCAGAATCTTCACTGATACAACATCTAAGGCAAGAGAAACAAAGGAAAAAATTAATACATAGGACTGCATCAAACTAAAAAGCTTCTACACAGCAAAAGAAACAACCATCAAAATGGAAAGGGAACCCACTATATGGGAGAGCATAATTGCCAATGATACATCAGATAAGGGGTTAATTTCCAAAATATATAGAGTACTCATACAACTCAACAAAAGGAAGACAAAGAACCCAATTTAAAAATGGACAGAGGACCGAAATAGACACCTCTCCAAACAGGACATACAAATAGCCAAGAGACATGAAAAAGTGCTCAACATCACTAATCATCAGAGATGCAAATTAAAAGGACTGTGAGGTATCACCTCACACCTGCCAGAATGGCCACCATCAACAAATCATTAAACAGTGAGTGCTGGCAAGGGTGTGGAGAAAAGGGGACTTTAGTACACTGCTGGTGGAAATGCAGACTGGTGCAGCCACTATGGAAATCAATATGGAGTTTCCTCAAAAAATTAAAAATTGAACTGCCATTTGACCCAGTGATCCCACTTCTAGGAATATATCCTAAGAAGCCTGAAATACCAATCAGAAAGAATATATGTACCCCTATGTTCATAGCAGCACTATTTACAATAGCTAAGATCTGGAAACAGCCCAAGTGTCTATCAATAGATGAGTGGATACAAAAGCTGTGGCACATGTACACAATGGAACACTATGCAGCTGTAAGAAAGAAAGATCTCGTATCCTTTGAGACAACATAGAGGGACCTGGAGAGTATTATGCTAAGCGAAATAAGACAGTTCAGACTGACAAACTTCAGAGGAGGGGGATGGGGGAGAGAGATGAGATAAACCGAAGAACTTATCTGTTCAAGGCCCTGTGTGTTCCCCCTCCCCACTCCTTCAGTCTCTCTTAAAATTCCAGTCACCTCTGCACGGAACCCAGTTGAGCTGTTTTATACTAAGGCCTCTCCTCTACTGCACCTGTTACTGAATAAAATCTGCCTTGACTGCCTTAAAAAAAAAAAAAAAAAAAAGACATCATAAAGAAAATGACAGCCCACACACTGAGATAAAATATTGGCAACTTATATAACTAACAAGGAATTTATATTCTCCTCCTAAGTCAATAAAGTACAAGACAAGCAACCCAGTAGACAACTGGGCCAAATAATTAAGCAGGCATTTCAGAGAAGAAATATACAGATAGCTTTTAAACATATTAAAAGATAGTCAGCCTGGCCAGTGTGGCTCAGTGGATTGAGCATCATCCCATAGACTGAGAGGTCCTGGTTCAGTTCCCAGTCAGGGCACATGCCCGGGTTGTGGGCTTGATCCCCAGTAGGGGGCGTGCAGGAGGCAGCCGATCGATGTATCTCTCTCACATCGATGTATCTCTCTTACATCGATGTTTCTATCTCTCCCTTCCTCTCTCTCTCTAAAAAAATCAATAAAAGTATATTTGAAAAAAAAGATAGTTTCATCAATTCAGATCCTAGGCATATCACCAAAAAAGAAATTCTACTGTGTGTGCTCTAAAAGTTTTATATAAAAATATTCATAGCAGTGTAGTTTGTATTAGCAATGTATATATACACACATATGTATATAAAAATCGCACAATATAAGATTATACAGCAGTGAAGGTGAATGAGATGGATGACTCATAGTTACTTCTGCTGAGTGAAAGAAGCCAGTCACTAAAGGCTAGCCCCAGTGAAATTCCATTTCTATAAAGCTCAAAAATAAAGCAATGTTTATACAAGATGTTATTTAGGAATATGTGTATGCATAATAAAACATTCTAAGGCAAAGGCCTGATAAACACAATTTCGGATAGGGTTATACCTCTGTGTGGAGGCAAGGGGAGCAGGTTGGTAAGTGTGTATTCTAAGTGACGTGAAGTGGTAGTAGCAATGCAGGAGTTTGATTTATTATTACCCTTTATAATATGTGTATTTCCATGTTATGTGCATATTATATGTATCAAATATTACATAAAACTGTTTTTAAACTACTGAAACCACTGAAAAGTGATTTAAAGTAACAGGTTTGGGTCTCCTCTTTTAATTCTGATAAGAAAACATTTTAAAAATTGAGGGAAAGGGAAAGACAGCAAATCTTTGACTATGTGGTCAAAGAAACAAAAGCGAGCTCCAGGGCTAAAGCATTTAAATGCTGCTCAGTATGTCGCAAGGGCCTGGGTTACTTGAGAAGAAACTGTCTCTCCCTTACAGACAGCGAGGATAGTCGGATGCAATCCTCTAGATGCCTTTGAAGACGTGTGCCCTCCTGCTGTAGTTTTCTAACCAAAGTAGTCCATAGAAGCAAACTCGGGTGTGCTGGTTTTCCTTGTTTTAAAGAGCCTCTTTGAAGCAGAAAATTGAACTCTTCTTAAATGGCTTTGCTGCTAACTAAAGAGTTCCATTTCTATGTGTCAGACAGTGCTCCGACACATGAAGAAAACAAGCAAATCGATTATGTAAATAGGTAGACAGCTTATGAAGCACAGACTAGCGACCCTTGGAGCTCAGAGGATCGATGTTGTAAAACATAGATGCTTCCTGACAGCTTTTACATGGGCTTTGTTGATCTGCAGGGAATCCGTATATATTGACTCAACATTTAAACTCTGTGCAGAAGATAACATTGATAACAATTTAAGAGTGAGCTACATTCTGAGGTACTGTAAATGACTGTTTATCCTAATAGTCATCAATTAGATATATAGGAGTTGTGTAGCCACTAAACATTTTATTTTCTGTTGAAGTAAAGTCCTTTGAAAAAGGGAGGATAAAATGTAAACTTTATTGGCACAGCCTTTACTAGTAAGAAGCAGCCATAGACATCTCTCCCATAGACGTTTGACTGAACACATATAATTATCACTTACTCCACCACAAGGATAATACAGCAAAGCAGCAGCAGAGAGTTTATATTTGAACATATCAAAGTACCCATTTTTGTATTTTCCACTACTTCAGGATGGATAGTACCATATGGCTTCCACATAAGTAGACCTGTTACTAATAAACTAGGACTGATGTGTAATTACGTTTTCAGTGATTCATCTGTGAAACACCCTGGGTTATTTTACATGGAAGCATCTGGTTCACATGTGTACAGTGGTTATTCTGTGGTGATTGACATCTGTATTCTTCTAATAAAGTCCCAATTGAACAGATGTGAGCTCTTGCCTTCTAATGCAGACAAATCCTGCATTTGAAAAATCCTTACCTCTTATATGAACATTTCAATGTCACACACACACACACACACACACACACACACAAAACTTTCACTGTGACTGGAATATAATATCAGCATTTCGCGCAGTGTATTTCAGTTGTTCAACAGATGTATGTAGGCACCTTTATCTCTTTTTATGTTTGTTTATACCATGACATCTGTTTTAGATTGTAAGCTCAAAGAGGGCAGTGACCATGTCAATTTAATGTTATGCAGACAATGTCCAGTGGAGCATAATTCACTTTCAAATGCTTGCAAAGTATTGTCAATCAAGATGATGATGTTAATGGCTTTAAGAAAAAGTAGAGCTTATAATCTGACTTTAAACACATTTTTCACTTTAAGAAATATTTGCTGTAAATAGCCCTGCTTTCCATTTCACACGTTGTAATTACCCAGGTAACGCATAAAGCTCTGTTGTTTTGAACAGAATTAGTTTACTTTATGTTAGAATAATTCTCTAATGATGTATGGTATGAGATCTAAAGAGGCAGAGGTCAGACCCTGGCTGGGTAGCTCCGTTTGTTAGAGCATAGTCCCGCCCGATATGCCAAGGGTTTGATCCCCGGTCAAACCACATACAAGAATCAACCAGTGAATGCATCAATAAGTGGAACAACAAATCTCTCTCTCTCTCTCTCTCTCTCTCTCTCTCTCTCTCTCTCTCTCATCAATTAAAGAAAAGGCAAATTTCATGTGGGTTGTAGCACATGAGCCTTCAAGGGTAGGTAGGATTTGGGCACATAATAATGAAGGGAAAGCCATTTGAGCAAAGGAAAAATGGGAAGAGGCATTTGTTAAGAGCATGGAGGAGGCCAGTCCTGCCTTGGCCATTGGTAAATTGTGAGAACCTGGGTGAGTAAGTCACTCAAATATCTAAAGTTTTGGTTTCTCATCTGGAAAACAGAGACCGTAACAGGGCATAGGGTTATTGTGACAATACATGAATGTGGAGCTTAACACAGTACCTGGAGTAAGGAGAACATTTAGTAATGTTGCTATTACTCTCCGTAATAGATAAGCAACTTTGAATAGACTTCCAACAGGATTTTGATTGAATTCGATAAAAGAAATATACTAAAATATCATAGTGTGAATGGACAAGGGATAATTTTTATTTTATTTTTGCTGTTGTGATGAAGTTTTTGATGTCTTTGTAATATGCATATACTACTTTATATATCAGAAAGAATAATTATGTTGTACTTACATTCACTAGGATTGATACAGAATTTAGAATTTCTGTATTTAAAAACCTAGTCTTCTTAAGAAGCAATTAGGATAATTCATTGTTTCTTTTAACCAAATGTTTATTTTAAGTAGTAACTATTTCAGTTTAAGGAATATTTATTTGATTTGATTCAATACCCAAAATAAGTTAAGAAGAGGAGGTAATACAGAAAATTTAGTTTCATAACTTTGGATGAAACCTAAAAGTTGCACTATTCTCTTCTATCCTGAAAATACAATACTAGAATTTTGGACCTAGAAGGGCCATTCAGAGGTGGAAATAGACTTTTAACCACACCCTACCTAAATATTGGTTACAGTATTAGATTAGATTTATCTAAATATCTAATAGGGTTTATCATTATTTTAATAAAATTCCCATGAATATAAATAAATGTTTCCATTAAATATTATCTTCTCATATGGCAATAAATTTCATTTTCTTTATGAGAAAAGTTGCTTAAGGAAAGAAAACTTATTGCTGTTATGAATAAGAATTACTTTTATTTATTGATTTTTAAGAATTACTTTTAATCCCTAACAGCCAAGTATTTCTTCAGGATTTATGATAAATTACCCTGTAGTAAACATCAAATAGCATTTTATGTGTAATATATTAATTTTAATCAATACAAATAAGCCTTCTATAAGGAATGATGTGTTTCTGATGTCTAAATTTGGAACTTAAAATACTTTTTAACCTTAAAAATCAACACTTTGTACATAGTTTATCACAGCATATTTAAAATTATTTATGTTAGCCCAGCCGGTGTGGCTCAGTGGTTGAGCATCGACCCATGCACCAAGAGGTTGCCGGTTCGACTCCTGGCCAGGACGCATGCCCAGGTTGTGGGTCTGATCCCCAGTGGGGGGCATGCAGGAGGCGGCCAGTCGATGTTCTCTCTCATTGATGTTTCTATCTCTCTCTCCTTTTCACTTCCTCTCTCTCTAAAATCAATAAAGGAAAAAAAAGTTTTAATAAAATTAATAAAAAAGGAAAAAAGTTTTTTTAAATAATAAAATTATTTATGTTCAACTAGATTATGAGATTTTCAGTCTGAAGTTATATTTTATTTACTCATCTCAGAGGCTAGCGCAGTGTCTTACACTAAGAAAATACTGGTTGAAGTAAGGTATGTATGAAAAACGGGTTCTTATGATTGTGTTGACTATTAGTGTTCATGATTACTACTTTCTAATAGTTTAATCATTGGCTAAGTAGTCTTAGTGGAACCATCTGAGAAAATCTATCTGTAATGTTTCTAAAAAATTGTGTTCTGAGCTTAAAAACAAACTTTATAAAACAATAACTCCTAAATTGGGAATCTCCCATATGTGGTTAAACTATACTTAGACAACCATGGTTCCTGCCTTCTGGAAACTTACATTCTAACAAATGGAATTTTAATTGCTCTTAGTCACTTCCAAATTTCTCAGTTACAGAAACGTGTCCAGTGGTAGAATAGGAACTATCAATATGACAGATGGGTCTATTTTTAGAGAAAGCAATAAAAGAATGCACTATAGTCAGCAATTTAAAATAATTGAGATTTAAGATTTTCTCTGTTTACCCATCCATAAAGGCCTAGTAATATTTTGAGGGGGAATCTGGAGGTTAAATATATTTTAAGGATAATTATGATCAGACTGTAGAATCTAGCTGCATATTTTCCATGCATGTTTATAGCCTGTTCCGTTTACGTGGTTGCCTTTTGGGGCTGCATGTGAATTTACGAATGACAGCTTTCCTAGTTCCAGACAAGTGTGAGCATCTCTCGGTTCAACATTTTAATTTCTGTTTATGGTTTCTGATTTTTGAAATCTAATTCTACTTCTTCATTAGTTATTGATGGTGATAATTCCTTGTTGCTAGAAGGGTTGCATTTCTTCTCTGAAGAAAGGATATATAGAGCTAAAGATTTCATTCATCTTTGACGTTTACTTGCATTTTTTAAGGAAAATATGATTGTTTATTTTTTATTGTTATTTCTTAATAGCCAGGTAGAAGAGGTTTAAATGGACTCACATTCCTAAAGAGTAAATAATAATAATAGTAATAATATTGACAACAGCAGCAACAATAGCAATTTAATGGAACTCACTAGAAAATTCAACTAACTAGTAGTTGGGTTTTGAATGTATATTTACTTAGAAGTAGATCTGCATTTGCTAGTGAGGCTTTTAGCCATGAGGATTGAAACACCATTCATTTCACCGCATCTCTCCCTTCCCAAACATTCTAGTAGAGAAGAGTATGACTAAACTAATGTTATTAGTGTGAACATGTAGGCATATAAATTTATAAATATCTAAAACTACTTGGAAAAAATAAAATGATTTACTTCATAATGGAAAGTGAGCTAACTACTGCCAGTGATAGTTGTCAGAAATTAAAATTTTCTTGCCGAACCATAAAAGGTTTAAATTTATTTTATGTGATGACATTTCTAAATGTTTATATTGTTGTCCTTCTGATCTGGAATGTTTTTTAGTCTGTGTAAATCAGATAAAACTAGCTATAGTTTTTTTCACACTCAACTTTAAGAGAAAAAGGCAAATGCCCTTAAAAAAGAAAGAGAGTAATACACAAAAAAGGCAAAAGCCCTCCACAAGACACTCTCTAGTCAGTGTTCACACACACGGTTCTTCGGGAAGGAGATGGAAGTCCCTAACACGGGCGACACAAGGTGCTGCTTTGTGAGCAGAGAAATTCAGTAGATTGGGTGATTTTGAGAACACTAACGATAGAGTCCACTAGCAAGGACTAAAACATTGGAAAAATCTGTAAATTAAAGTAGAAACGGAGTTCTCTTACTCTAAAACAAAGGCAGTAAAACTTTATAAAGAAAAAAGAGGAGAGGAAGAAGCCTAACAAAGCAGAGTATTTATTTGCCAGGAAAATACATTATTATTTATTTATTTATTTGCAAGGGGAAAAAAAAATTGCCAGTGAAAATATTCACCAAGTATTTTCCTGAAGAGAAAAGGTAGGTGTTTTTTTAATGCTAGAAAGGTTTACTTGTGGTTATGCTAATTAAGGATCAAAACTAGATTCTGAATAGGACAGAATGCGTCCATACATCCATACATATAATTGGTGTGTTGTTTTTTTTTTAATTTACATTGGTCCAAAATAAGTCTGAGCACTTGGTTAGGTTCAGTTTGGGTCTGGGGTACCATGGTCACTTAAAGTGACCAGGACATACAGATCAGGACAGACTACAATAATTTGTAGGCCCCATGAAAAAAGAAAATGCAGAACACTTTTGTTCAAAATCATTAAGAATTTCAAGATAGTGATAGCAGAACATTAAGCCAGAGATGAGACTCTTCTAAGCTTGTGGCTCTGTGTGACTGACGGCACAGGTCACATGCTCTGATGGTGGCATTGTCTGTGGTTCTTTAACAGCCATACTCTTTGGAACTGTCGTAGTGAAACCAACACTCTGTTACTGCTTTGCTATCCCCAAGACCAGGGTTGCTGGAAGCATATATCAGCAACTCAGTGTTATTTCTTCCTTGGATTATTTCTTTGCTCACCTTTGTATCCCAAGCATCTAGCACAGTCTCTGACCATGGTAAGCACTTGATAAATAGTGGATGGGGAGGTGATGGCTAATAGTGGTTGCCAGTCTGTCTCAATGATTCTGATTCAGTTCATGTCTAAATAAGAAGACCCTATGTGGGTTCTTTTGAGCAGATGCCTCCACCAGCCAGCATGAGGGTTTCTTTTAGCTCAGGCCTTCCATATCCTGGTCTTACTCAGTCTGTTTCTCTATTCAGTTATCCTGAAACATATTTAAACTCATAGATTAGAATGACAATTGAGTCCTAACCAAGTTAAGGCTGGAGTAGTAGGCAGAATGATGCCCCTCTCCCCAAAGATGCCCACATCTTAATTCCTGGAGACTGAGACTAGATGAGATCACATGGCAAAGGGAAATGAAGGTTGCAGATGGATTAAGGTTGCTAATCAGCTGACCTTAAAAGTAGGTAAATTATCCTGGATATTCAAGTGGGTCCAGTGTATCACAAAGGACCTTAAGTGGAAGAGAGAGGCAGAGAGTCAGAGAAAGACATGAGGAAGGAAGCAAGGTCGAAGTGATGATGTGGGGAGTCCACCTGCCGTTGCTGGCACCGCAGATGAAGGAAGAGGGCAGCCTCTGGAAGCTGGAATAAAGCAAGGAAACATTCTCCACTAGAGCCTCCGGAGAGGAACAGCTCTGCCAGCATCTTGATTTTAGCCCAGTGGGATCTGGGTCAGACTGCCAGCCTCCAGAACTATAAGATAATGGATTTGTGTTGTTTTAAGCCATTCCGTTATGGTAATTCGTTACAGCAGCAATAGGAAACTCAACAGCTGCTTGCACACTGTGGTGAAGCGATCACTCTGATCGCCGCTTCCTTAGCAACCTCTAACCTCCATCGCTGGGTATTCTTGTCTGCCCATGTTTGTCCCACTTTTCTTGGTGGCCAAAAGTAGAGTTCTGCCTTCTTTTTTTCTGTTTTTATTTTCCTTAATTGCACCGCTATGTTTTTGAGTTCAAGCTGGTAACTGTTGTATTCATGGGGAAGCCTGTTCCAGACGACACTAGTTTCTTGGGATGTTAATAGTTGAGAGATCGTGAGAAAACAGGCTTCAGATACCAAATTTGTTTGTAAAACCCTGGATAAACAAGCCCCTTTTTCTTCAAGCACTTTAAAAAGATATAATCTGTGTACACATGTACACACTCACACTACACATACATATGTATGTGTGTATATATACGCATTTTCTACACACATTCTTCTGCACCTTGCTTTTGTTTTACCTAACAATTTAATTAACCAGTTTCTTTATGGAAGAACTGCCATAGCTTTTATTGTATAACATGCACATGAAACAGAGAATTTAGTTGAAAAAAATAAATATTTTCCAACCATTTTGGACCGTACGTTTAATTTTTTAAGGTATCTCATGGAAGTACTTTTTTTTTTTTATAACTTATCTTTATTGTTGAATGTATTACAAATGTTCCTCATTTTCCCCCCCTTGCTCCCCTCCTCCCCATTCCTGCCCCCCTCCTGCCTTTCCCCACACTGTTGTCTGTGTCCATTGGTTATGCATATATACAAATAAGTTCTTTGGTTTATTTCTTCCCACCCCCCAACCCCCCTTCCCTTTGAGGTTTGTCAGTCTAACAAGCAATTTGTACTTCTTAATCCCTTCACCTTTTTCACCCATCCCCTCAGCCCCCACCCATCTGGTTCCCAAAAAAGTTCTCTGTATCTATGAGAATGTCTTTGTTCTGCTTGTTCATTTTGTTTGTAGATTCAATTGTTGATAGCTATGTATTTATTGCCATTTTGTTTGTTCATATTTTTTTATCTTTTTCTTCAAGAAGATCCTTCAACATTTCATATAATAATGGTTTGGTGGTGATGAACTCCTTTAGCTTTTCTTTGTCTGGGAAACTCTTTATATGGCCATCGATTCTAAATGACAGCTTTGCAGGATAGAGTAATCTAGGTTGTAGGTTCTTGCTTTTCATCACTCTGAATATTTCTTGCCACTCCCTTCTGGCCTGCAAAGTTTCTTTTGAGAAATCAGCTGACAGTCTGATGGGAACTCCCTTGTAGGTAACTAACTTCTTTTCTCTTGCTGCTTTTAAGATTCTCTCTTTGTCTTGAACCTTTTGCATTTTGATGATGATGTGTCTTGGTGTGGGCATCTTGGGGTTCATCTTGTTTGGGACTCTGTGTGCTTCCTGGACTTGCATGTCTGTTTCCTTCACCAAGTTAGGAAAGTTTTCTACCATTATTGTTTTAAATAGGTTTTCGATTTCTTGTTCTCTCTCTTCTCCTTCTGGCACCCCCAAGATGCGAATGTTGGCACGCTTGAAGTTGTCCCAGAGGCTCCTTACACTATGCTCATTTCTTTGGATTCTTTTTTCTTTTTGCTGTTCTGATTGGGTGTTTTTTGCTTCCTTATATTCCAAATCAATGGTTTGCTTCTTGGCTTTACCTACTCTACTATTGCATCTGTGTAAACTATTCTTTATTTCAGTTAGTGCATCCTTCATTTCAGACTGGTCCTTTTTTATGCTCTTGAGGTCCTCACTAAGTCCACTGAGCATCCTTATAAGCAGTATTTTGAACTCTGCATCTGTTAGGTTGCTTAACTCCATTTCACTTAGTTCTTTTCCTGGAGTTTTGTTCTGTTCTTTCATTTGGGACTTGTTTCTTTGTCTCCTCATTTTGGCTGCCTCCCTGTGTTTGTTTCTATGTATTACTTAGCGAGAGGTATGGGGCTAGCTGAGACCAGATGCTGCTTGTTTGAAAGAATTTAGGAAAAGCTGAAGCAGGATCCAAGACAGGCCAATCCTATGGTAAAGCAACTGGCAACAGCTTGGGTGGGCCTGAAAGCTGGGTGGGCCAGGGCCTCAGGGAATCACCAGGGTGGGGCAGTGTGAGCCAGGTAGCTGGAGTCCCAGATATGGTGGCATCTGCCGGCCCAGGGAAGGGCTCACCAAAGAAACAAAAGCCTCTCATAGCATGTCTGTCCAGGAGAAAGCTGCCTCTCCAGCCCTCGCTCCAATGCCAAACAGCTCAGTTCTTCCCCATATGACTCTGGTGCCCTTCAGGCTCCCTCCCGCATGCTGGAGCCTGGAGGGAGCGAGTCCGGAGTAAGTCCGTGCACGGGCCCTTTAAGAGGAGCTGCAGGGGGCGGGGCTCCAGCCACCTCAGCCTCAGTTCCCGCTGGTTTTACAGCCAGAAGTTATGGGGACTTCTCTTCCTGGCACTGAAACCCTGAGCTGGGCGCCTGGTGTGGGACGGGGACCCCTCAGTCCTCAGGGAGGACCTTCCCAGCCGAGGTGTCCTCCTGATTTTTATCCGCCACACGTGGGTGTGGGACCAGCTCGTCGTGCCTCCGCCCCTCCTACCAGTCTCGATGTGGCTTCTTCTTTAATTTCGTAGTTGTAGGACTTCCATTCAGCTTGATTTCAGGTGGTTTTGAATGATGGTTGTTCTGTAGTTTAGTTGTAACTTTGATGTGGTTGTGGGAGGACGCGATACCGCGTTTACCTACGCCGCCATCTTGACCGGAAGTCCTCATGGAAGTACTTTTTGAGATGCAACACATCATTGAGCTGCCTTCCTCTGCAGTAGAAATAAGAATTAGTTACCCCATACATCCGTGTAGCCTGAAGGGTACAGATTTTGGAGGGAGGGAAGCCTAGGCTAATATCGTGGCTCCACTGTTGACTTGCCTGCCTGCTCACTTCTATGCTTATTGGCTGTGTGGTTTGGGGCGGGTCGCTTCACTTTATTGAGCCTTCTTGTTAATACTGTCTACCTCATTTATGCAGTCATCTGTTCATTAATTAATATGTGCGATCTCTGGGATATTTCTTTTTCCCTGGGACATTTATGAGCCAAGTCAGGTAAAGCATTCTCTCCCCTTGAGAGTCTTCTAGTGCTGTGCATTGTAGCATACCGGGCAACAATAGCAACGACTGTCTGAAAATTAAAGTTGTACAGAATAATTTGCTACCAAATGACAGTTTCCTACTTTTATAGGCCTAGATCAATGGAAGCAAATGTCACACATACCAATTCCAAACTTGCAAGTGTGCAGGAAGAAGTGGAATTTAATATAGGGTTTTTCTAGTAGTGATTTTTTAAAGGCATGGATAGACTTTGATACTGATCATATAATGAATTACCAAAGTGATATTATTTGTCTACTTGAATAAAGTACAGCAAGAGTGACAGAATCTTCCAATTTATGATTATGAAATTCCTATGTAAATTTTGGTATCCTTATGGATTATGGATATATATATATCTTAATGGTTGTGACTTTAAACATTGAATCACATAGAACTAGAAAATCTTATTTTCAAATCCATAATATATATATTTTACAGGGAAATTTTAGAATTATCATTTTTTTCATATATATATATATTTTTTTTTTATCCTCACCTAGGACATTTTTCCATTTTTGTTCAGATAGAGTGGGAGGGAGAGAGAGGGAGAGAGACAGAGAGACAGAGAGACAGAGAGAGACAGAGAGAGAGAGAGACAGAGAGAGAGACAGAGAGAGCGAAACATCAATGTGAAAGGAACACATCAGGTGGTTGCCTCTCACACGACACCAACCAGGGCCGAAGACAAATCACAACCGAGGTAAGTGCCCATGGCCAGAATCAAACCCGCAACACATTGGTCTGTGGGCCTACGCTCTAACTGCTGAGCCAAACCAGCCAGAGCTAGAATTATCATTTTTTCTCAATACCTATAAAGCATGTAAGTGCATTTTAGCATTATGTTTATTCACTTGTCATAATTCTCTTTTCTTTGTTACATTCAAAATTAGTTATTTCAAAACCATATTTTAATTTTTTTTTCTTGAAAAATTTGTACAGTGAAATAATATTCATTAGAAAAGATAATCTTCAGGAATTTAATTGAAAAGAACTAAATCAATTTCTGTTATTGTCACTATGGTTGCCAGAAAGAATGTTCAACTTTTCTTTCGTTTTCTCAGGCCAGTGAAATGTCGTCTAGGCCTACTGGATTCCAGACAATGTTCAACACTTGTTTGAATAAATCCTGATGACTTCAGTCTGTTAATTTTCTGAGGAGACGCTTTGGTTTTTATAAGGTCAACTAGAAATGTTTCAGCTACTTTTTCCACTTATACTAAAATCAAATCTTTTATTGAAGAGATAAAATTTTATTTTATTTTTAAAATATTGGTATAATTGTGTCTTGTAAAGTTGGGGGGGAGCATTCTAGGCAGAGAGAACACAACACATTAGGTTTGTTTGGTTGATGCAAAAAAACAGAACTGGAAACAACGGGCAGATGCTGTCAGGGAGCAGAAGTCAAGGAGAGCTGGTAACATCATTACTAGCAGTCGGACAGAGCTTGATGGTTTCCCACGTGGTAGGAATACTGCAGGGAAAGCTCAAACATTAGATGCATTCTTAGACCAGATAAATTCATGATATTTGTAAATGTGCATTTATTACTGGATGTCACATAGTCAAAGGAACTAACAAAAGCCCAAACTTCCAGGGAACACACAACTCCATGACTCTTAAATTCATAGTGTGACATAATAAACTGAACTTCCAGATTCCCCAAGTTATCATGTTTCAAAGTAACGCATCAATTGTACCCTCAGGGACATGACTTCCCTGGGCTCCTTATCATCTGTTTCCTTCTGCAAGAGGACAGAAATACCAGCAACAGAAAAATTGAGAATTTCTCACCTCAAAATAAAAATGAAGCACAAAAACAGAAAGAAAAGAATGATGTAATCACATACTCAGTTCCTCCTACCTGATTCTTTTAATTTTCTACCTGATTATTTTATTTCATTTTTACTTTTTTATATTTTTAAAAATACTAAAATTTAATTGGAAAACACAGTGGAGATTTGGGTGATGTCAAATCATTCAGCACATTATTTAAAACTTGTCAGTTTAAAAGATGTTGTTATAATTGACTTTATTCCATAATGGGAACTTGGTTAAGGTCAATATGATAACTGCCTAGTTATTTAATAGGAGCAAGTACCTAATACGTTGATTTGGCTGCTTTTTGTGGTCATTTTTTACATCCTAAAAAAAAAAAAAAAAAAAACATTAGATATTTGGATTTTATTATTTCCAAATAATGTATGTGTCAGCCAAATGCGCGGGTCTAATTCTCTCCCAGTACATTGTTCTTACCTCACCTCTTGTCTTCATCCCTTACCCCACATCTGACCTTTATCCCAATCCCAGGAGAGTCAGAGATGAGGTGTGTGAATGCCAGAGAAGCTTGTAGTAAAACAAAGCTATATCTATTTGTTACAATGTGAGAGAAAGAGCTACTTCCAAATGCCCTGCTTTGGTGGTCAGGCAGGAATTGATCATTTTGCTAGATTTTTGCTGTGACTACTGCAGCCCAAGAATTTAAGATTTCTTCTTCCCACAAGAAAATATTGCTTATTTTTCCTGTCTGTAATAAATCACAGGTACAGCAGTATCCTTCCAGACCATTCTTCTCTACTCCTGGTAATTGATAGTGGGTAAAAATAATTTATGAAACATGTGTTTGCAGATTCAAGCAGTCAGAGTTGTATAGAAAGGCAGCGCTTGGGTAGCAAGTGGAAACTACTAGCTGTGGGCACACAAAATAAACTTGGTCCTTGGCTTCTGTGGCAACGCACCTCTCTGGTTCTCTCTTGAATCACTGCTTTTCAGTCTCCTCTTTTCCTTTTATTGTTTATTTGTTGATTTTGAGAGAGAGAAACATGGATGTGTTGTTCCACATCTGTATGCATCTGTTGGTTGATTCTCATATGTGCCCTGACCAGAGATCGAACCCACAACCTTGGAGTATCAGGACAACACTCTAACCAACTGAGCGACCCAGCCAGGGCCCAGTCTCCGCTTACTCATTTGTCTCTCTTGCTATCTGTCCCTGCAATTTTAATGTTCTCTAGGATTTCGTACTAAACTTTTTTTTCTCTGGTAGATTTTCTCTGGGTGATCTGCTCAGTTCACTCATTTGCCTTCAGTGGCCAGGGGTGTGGCAGTGGCTGCTGTCTCTGTACCCCAGTCATCTCTCCTGAGCTTTCCATCTATATCATCATTTACCTGTTCAACATCTGTCTGCACTTACATATCCCGCAGTCACTTCAGACTTACCCATTATGCCTAAAACAGAACCCTTTCTACTGGACTAAACTATGCCTTATACTGCAGTACTGTATTGTATAAATACCTTTATCCTATAACAACCCCACCCCTCTTCTCTGTCACTGTCTTCACCGTAGCCAAAGCCACAAAACCCAGAAATCTGAGAGCACTGTCATAGAAGAGCAGGTAAGTTTCAGAACCATTCTGTGCTTTTCCAGTTACACCTACACACACCCCACCTGCACTCACACACATATGCACTAGTGTCCAAAGAGGAATATTGAAATTTTGCGTGTTTTTGAACTTTAAATAAATGGAGTCATATTGTGTGTATTCTTTTGTGCCTTGCTCTGGTTCAGCACTGTGTTTGAGGTTCACGCATGTGTGTAGCTGTATTGTAGCCCATTGTGTAAAAATTCTATGATTTATTTGCCCATAGTTTTTAGTTTTTTTGCTACTAAAAACTATGCATCTATAAACACTTGTGTACATATCTCCTTACACACACAGGCAAATGTTTCTGTAAAGTGTATGCCTAGTAGTGGTATCCCTGGCTATAAATACATACACCCTCATGTACCTGGGCGGTTATTGCCATATTGTCATACAAAGTGGTTTCAAATGCTTACACTCCTACCAGTAGTGATTTCTCTTGTACTCCATGTCGTCAGTGACCTCTGCTATTGTTAGACATTTTTATTTAGCCATTCTGCTGTAAAATACGTCATACTGGTTTTCATTTGCATTTTCTTGGTTACTAATGAAGTTGTAACCAAGATACGCTTAATACGCTTATTTGCCTCCTCTGCTCCCTCTTCTTGGAAGTTCCAAGACGTTTTTATAGTCTTTGGCCTATTTTATTTATTTATTCATTTATTTTGAGAGGATGTTTATTAAAGCTGGAGACAGTGAAACAGAAAGGGCCTAGAATAGAAGAAGCAGCAGGAGGGAGACTAGGAAGGGGGCTTTTGCTCCCTAGAAACCTAATGGGAAAGAAGTGAGCCAAGGGGGGCTGCTGTCAGCTCACTGGGTCGGGGAAAAGGGGGCCTTGGAGACAGGTTCAGGGCTGAGCCCAGGATGAGCTGCTGCTGCCTAGTGTCCCCCTGGTTGCAAGTCTTATGGGGACCAATAGAAGGGAAAGGCTGGGGGGTGCTCCCAGGAAGGAGAGCCTATTTTTTAATTATGTTGGGGTTTTACTGTTTGTAGGAATTCTTTGGACAGTAATTCTTTGGTAGTAGCCTGTGTTGCAGTATCTCCTGCCAGTCTGTGCTGGTCTTTTCATTCTCTTTAAGGTGATCAGTAGAAGTACTTACTTCTAATGTAATTGAATTTATCAATCTTTACCTATATGGTTTCACTTTCTGTCTTTTAAAAACAAAGCAAAAAGAAACTTCTGTATCCTAAGATCCTAA
This sequence comes from Tadarida brasiliensis, assembly GCA_030848825.1. Classification (NCBI taxonomy): domain Eukaryota; kingdom Metazoa; phylum Chordata; class Mammalia; order Chiroptera; family Molossidae; genus Tadarida; species Tadarida brasiliensis. The sequence goes on from CM061258.1 coordinate 55,061,094, forward strand.
AGATCCTAAATTTTCTTCAAAATGCTTTAACATTTGCCTTTGAATTTTTTGTGTATTGTGCTGGTAGAGGTATAGTTAGGTCACATAAAAACTGACTTTCAGTTTTTTTTATTTCAGAACTGTTATTTGTGTAATAATCAAATGGGCATGATTGTTTGAGTGTCACAGTGCAGTCGATCATTGCACATTTTTCTGGACCCCTCAGTTGGCTCAGATTGGCATCTTGACATGTTTCAGAAATATTATGTTCAGAATATGTTATAAAATGCAAGTAATTCACTCCAAACAGCCCTGCTTCTCATTTAAATAAGAAAAGATTAGTATTCTAGCCATGGTAATACTAATACATATTAAACTTGGCTGAGAAAATGTCTTTACAAAATGAGCCAAGGCCCAGAAATATCATTTTAGAAGATATTGGTAATTCAACTTCTATAAAGTTAAAGAGAAGTCAATTATTCATTCTCACATTTTAGGGAAACAGGGTGAGATATTATTTCTTTTGACAAATCTAACTTTTGATCTACACTATTCATTGTTAATTGGACAGTGGTAGTACAATTTTAATTCAAGCTGGGGTGTGTGTTAGTGCATGAGAGAGAGAGAGAGAGAGAGAGAGAGAGAGAGAGAGAGAGAGAGAGAGAGGTGCAGTGTGACATGAAACTAGTAAAACATGGAACTCGATGCAATTATTGAGAACTTAGGCCATTTTTAAAGAGGCTGTGATCATGTGAAGTTTCTCTTATTTCCTTTATTTGAAAAAGTCCTTATACTTTAGCCTTTAACTTTACAAAGACAGTGTCTTATTCTGTCATTAACCTTTCCTCTTTATTTCACATTATTCATTTATTCTACAGATATTTATTGAGCACCTGTATTTTGCAAAGTAGTCTATGCTCAACTATTTGAGCATAATTGTATCAGAATTCAGGGACAGAACTCCAAGATTGTTATACTAACCGTGCCTTTCCACAAATTAGGAAACTGATATCCAGAAAGGTGCCGTCACCTGGCCAATATCTCTGTGTGGTAGAGCATAAATAAAGATCTCCTGACCCTAGATTCAGAATTCCTCCTGTTGAACCATATTGTCCAAAAAACTGTCTGAAAATCTACCTGAATCCTAAATATTGATGTAATGTTTATAAAGACCCCTAAAGGGATAAATCACTGTTTCTGAAAAAATTATACTACATAGTTTTTTCCTTCAAGCTGCTTATAAAATTTTTAAGATGAAAAGACACATTTGAAAAAAAAATTAGAGAAAGTAAAAAGTTTAACTGAAAGTGTCCTGAGGGTATTAGCTTTATCAGATTTGTTATATTTCCCTAACACACTGAGTTGTTCATAGGATGTATGCAACAGATACTGATTGAATGAATAAAACTGTATATTGAAATATAGGGTGCAGACATCAGGTGTTTCAGATGATCAGGGAAAAGAAAAATCAGCTTGAAGTAGGGGGGAAGAAACTCTCCATGGAATATTTAGAATTTCAAGTGGGCTAAAACAAATGATTTCAATTTGATTAAACAGAGAGGAATTCCCAAATTTCAAGTTACTTGTTCAGTTCACTCTCTATTAAGACTGTAAAGACAGGTTCTGTCAGTTATTTGCTTTTAAATTTCACCTCTAAGCATGAATTCTTAGAATAAGTATGTTCCTGAATAAAATAATATGTAAATATGCTAAGATATATGTATAAGAATATTAATTGTTGTGTTGTTTATAAAAGTACTAAAAAATGGAACCAAACCAAATATCTATCAGTGGATTAATGGTTAGTACAACCAAATTAAAATTAATATGAATGTAGATTTATACTTCCAACAAGCAAAGACATTGCTAATATGTTGTAGAATAAAAACATCAAGCTGGAAAATTATATAGAGAGAATGATTCTATTTTTGCTTAAAAAAATATGAAAATACAAACGATGCAAAATAAGATGATGGACATTTTTATTTTCTTTGTACTTCTCAGAATTTACAAAAAGTCTTACAATAAATATTTATTATTTATGAAAATAATTAAACTTCTTTTTTGGTTGCGGGGAGAACTCTAAATTTACTCTGGTGACTCACCAGGGATATGAAAGCTGTAGAAAAAATGATCTCCATTCACTGAATGTGTTTTATTGAGCAGCTATTATGTACTAGGCACTAAGAACAAAAGAGTCTAAATCTATTTAAGTTCCTCTTGACTTTAGAAGAAGATGAAAATCATAAATAGAACATCAGGAATCTATTTCCTTCAGACTTGTCACTTCAGAGAGGTCCTTTTGTCTTATAATAATTTTTAAAAATTAAATTGATCTCTTTGTTCTGGTTGTACAGTGTCTAGACTACAAATAAAATTTTATAGGCTTTTCCATGTCTGACTTTTTAATTGAAATAATTCAATTCTCTATTTTGCTGGGAGAAAAAAGCAACTCTTAGGACCAGAGAAAAATGTTTAATGTGTTTTGAGTTGATATTGAAAACTTATGCATGTATTAATTATACTTTTATTCTGTACTGTATCATTTTATCCTCCTGTGGATTATGTTTTTAGATATGTAATTACACGTCACAATAATTATATTGGTCATTATGGTTAATTTTAACATTGAAACTCCCAGAGGGTGGTACTTGTCATCTTGACAATGCATTAATGCCTAGCACCTTGGTGTTCCTGTGAGGGTGATGTTGTCTGAACTTGGCTTGCTCAGGATGAGACAGAACACGTCCCAGGTCTAGTGACAGCCAACCCTGGTTAATTCTTTGCAGTCATGAGGCCAGGGAGGATCCTGTGTGGTTTTATTTTTATTAGCCTGTGCAGCTAAGTATGGGTGCAGGCTTTTTGAATACTCATAATCTAAAAAACGTACTCAATGTTTGGGGATTTTTAATTGGTTATTCTTTTAAATTAAAGAAGCTATTCGCAGGAGCTCTTTTGTAGTTTATGGAATATTAGCAGCTAATATTAATAGCTTCCAAATGTTTTGTGAGAATTTACAAGCATTTTCATTTACAACACTTCATTTAATCTTTAGACCACCTCTGAGGCAGATATTATTATATTAGTTTTCCAGGTGAGAGAACATAAATCCAGTTAAGTTAAAATGACTTGCCTAAAGTCACATAGGTAATAAGAAATAGACCTAGATTCAAATCTATGTGTCCTAATTTCAAGTCCCATTCTCTCAACTATACCAAGCTGCTGTGACTCCTCCTCTGCCTTTGAAGTTAGAAATACTACTAAGTATTATTGCTGGGTTGACTTGACCTAGTCTTAACTGCCCCTGAAGCCACCTCTAATTGTGCATATTTTATTTAGGTTCCATAGAGAACCACTGATAAGGTTTATACGATTATATAAACATGTGTTCCTAAGCTGCTCTTCTGAATGAGATGCTACCCTCCAGCTTTTTAAGTTTTTTTTTTTTTTTTAATTGGTTTTTAAGACCAGTTAACAGTCAGTGACTATGCCTTTTATCCTAGGACCCAAAAAGAGCATTTACATGAATAGAGGGGTCAGTCCATTGATGTAGTAACTGCAGTACTGAAACTGAATAAAATTTAGTTACTAAATAAAGATATGTAGATTTAGTAAATGAATGTGGATCAACAACTGCTAAAATATGAAATCATTGTTAGTTTTATACACACAATCAAATGACCACTAAAGGAAATTGATGGGATTGGAGCTTTCTACTATTGAGATTAAAATGCATGTCAATGGGTAAACTTTAAGGGAAGCAAAGGAAAATGAAAATTGGGATAAAATTATTGAAGAAATAGCTTGAGAAACCATCCATATCTTGGCATAAAAATACTTAGGTAACAGAGCTTGTTTTATTTTTTTACCTTAATCATGAGTATTATTGTAGGCCCTTGAGTTTTTGTGACCTCAGAGTAATGAAAGATTAATTCTAAAGCAGTTGAAGTAATTACATTCCCTTCATCTCTCTTTCTTTATGTTCTAAAACCAATTCTGAAATAGGATTTAACTTTTACTTCACTTATGTATTGCCTAATTTTATTTTATTCTATCTGAAATGCTTTAAATAAAATTATCTTGATTTTCTTTTTACTCTAGGTCTGACCCTCCAGTACCTGAGATGTTGAAAATGGACCACAGCTCAACTGACAACATGTCTTTAGAAACTCTAAGAAACAGTAGTTCAGAAGACCTCTTTGATGAGATTTAACTGTCTCAGAAAAGTACTTTGATGTTCACTAGACTATGTTTTCTATTCATTTCTTCAAACTGAAAAACAGCGAAATTTCAACTCAGCAACAGCTATTACTTCATCTTACAATTTAATTACATACACACTGAGTTTAAACCATTGTGCAGAATGGATTACACATGAATATGAAGATAGGATTTGATGACAGTGGTACATTATTCTAAACTATTCATTCAGCATGCCTATAATTACATAAAATCTCACTTTTTGTTGCAAAGGACACATTTATCTTGTTCAGTTTACACGTATTATGTGTGGTAACTGTCTAACATCCTGTCTAGGAAGGTTTTGGAAATATGACAAAGAAAATGTCTACAGTTTTTTTTGAATAGTCATATTCAGAACAATTCTGTGTGAGCATTTAATTTGTGGAATGCTGTATAAAACCTATTTTTAGTTTGTATACAAACAACCTGAAAATCTGATGATAAATTTCTGATGAATTAAAGATTTTGCATTCTTAATAAATCATGTTACTTAGCTTAACTTTTTCCTTTGCTATGCTAACAGGTCTTCATAAAGTGCTTACTAATATAATCCCTTTTATATTAAAAAAGCATATTTTGTGAAATTATTGATAAAATATTTGTTTTATATGTATGAGGACCCTCTTTGGCGACAAGGGTCTTGTCATATTCACGTATCATATTCACTTCAATGATAGCTGGCACAACTTTTTAAAAATAGTTTCTATTTTCTAATTTCTCATTTCATCCTCCTTCTCTCCATATGGACATCCCTTCCCTTCATGCTACTCAAAGTTAAGAATGACCCCCATGGCCCTGGCTGGGTCATTTAGTTCATTGGAGTGTCCTCCAGTACACCAAAAATGTTGCAGGTTCGATTCCCAGTCAGGGCACATACCAGGTTCTGGGCCCGATCCCCAGTGAAGGGCATATAGGAGGCAGCCAATCAGTGTTCTCTCTCATCAATATTTCTCTCTCTCCCTCTCCCTTCCTCTCTCTCTAAATTCAGTAAAGAAAAAAAAATTTTTTTTTTAAAGAGTGACCCCCATGTTCCCATGTTGATTAAGTCCAACTGGTCCATTCTTAGTCCTCATCTTACTAAGCCTCTCAGCAACCTTTGACAGTCAAACACTTCTCAGAAAACATTTTCTTCACTTGACTTTTGCAAGAATATACGCTCTTTGTATTCCTTTTTCTTCCTGGCCACTCATATTTTAGACTTCTTGGCTGAGTTCTTGCCCAGCAGTTAAATGTTTGAGTACTGGGGGCTTAGTCCAGCCTTCTTGTTGTCATTGCCTACATTATCTCCCTAAGTTATCTGTGATTTTAAATAACATCGATATGCTGATATCTCCAAAATTAGAGTATTAGAATAGTTCTCTCTATATATAGGCTGGGGCAAAAGTAGGTTTATTGTTGTTCATATGGAAAATAATACAATAATTAGTAAATAATAATGCAAGAATAAACTCTGTTTTGTGTACGTACTCACAACTGGAAACCTACTTTTGCCCTACCCCTATATATATTGTTTATCACAAAAGGAGGTGTTTTTTGTTTTGTTTTTTTATCCTCACCGGAGGACATTTTTACATTTATCTTCAGATAGAGCGGGAGGGATGGAGGGGGGAAGAGAGAGAGAGAGAAACATCGATGTGAGAGAGACACATGGAGTGGCTGCCACCCACACAACCCCAGCTGGGGCCAGGGACAAACTGCTACCGAGGTACATGCCCTTAGCGGGAACCGAACCCCGGACTCTCTGGTCCGCGGGCCGACACTCTAACCTCTGAGCCATACTGGCCAGGGCACAAAAGGAGGTTCTTAAAAATCCATCTGAGTACATCTATTTGCTTATTCCTTCATTTGGATGTTTTAGCACATCCACAGCAGAGATTATATCTCAACATCAGCTCTTCCACAGTCTTCCCCATCGAACTAATTGCTCTCCTACTTACCAAGTCACTTCAAGCTGAAAAGGCAGGAATCCTCCCTGGTGTGTCTACCTTTCTCCTCCCACATCCTATTATTTTACCTCCAAAATACAACTTCACCCTATCTACTTCTCTTTGTCTACTACATATGCTTTCTGGCTGGTCTCCCTGTATAATCTACTCTTCTACAATCCAGACAAATTGAATTTCAAAATCTTAGATAAGGTCATTTTATTGCCTAAATTAAAACTCTCCAATAGTAATTCATTGCCCTAGGAGTAAAGTTCACACCCCGTACCACAACCTGCAAGGTCTGATCTGATCAGGCCCCTGTCCATCTCGCCCCTTTTTCCTGTTCCTTTCTCTTTACTTGTTTCTTACTGTCCCTCAAGTAGGCCAGATCTCAAAACCATTGTGCCGTTAGTCTTTCTGCCTAGAATGCTTATCGCATACAATTGGTTTCTTCTCATCTGTCAGATCTGGAATCAAATGTCACCTCAGAGATGCTTTCCCTGAAATATCCTTTTTAAAGGTATGCACATTCCCAGTCACTCTGTCTCATTGGAAAGTCTTTCTCATTGTGCATGGATTTTTTTTTTTCATATCTCTACTCTGCTGCTCTCCCTCCCTCTCTCCCTTCCATCCTAGAAAACTAGCCCCATCATAGCAGAGTCATGGCCAGCTGCTCTAGGACAGGGCTGGATTCATGAGGCTTACCAAGTGTGTACTGAATGAATAAATGCATGTCTGTTGCATAATAGGCACTCAAATGTTTCTTTAAGTTACTAAACCATTTTGAAAAGAAACCCATTAAAAGATAGAAATTTAGGTTTCTTGATACAAACAAATAATTTTTCAGAAAGTTCAAGTACCTTCTGTGATTAATGATAAGTAATATATATAGTTCAACCTTAGGGTTTGAACTGAGCGGGTCCACTTATACGCAGATTTTTTCAATAAATACCTGTACTGTTTCTGATCATCACTGGGAGTCTGCAGATGTGGAGAGCCCACTGGATGTGTTTTCTACACCATTTTGTATTAATATTAGAGCATCTCACAGTGTGGTGTCTGTGGGTCTCCTGGAACCAGTCCCCTGCAGATACTGAGGGGTCCACTTAAGTTTTGGGGAAGTCAAAATTGTACATAGATTTTCAACAACATGGGGTCTGTACCCCAACACCCTCATTTTCAAGGGTCAACTGTACATACATATGCATGCACATAGGCTTGACTGTAGAAAGAAATTGCATGTTATTGTTTATATCAGAAACAGGATTTTACTAAGTCAATGGAACAACAAAGTATTTTAAATAGAAATTTTACTGCATTTTTATCTTCATAGTGGACTCCACTTAAAAGGGAATTTTAATTAAATGTAAATACAAATATATGAAATATAAAAATAGAATTATAAAACATAAAATTCTACTGAGCCACATAGGAACTTTACTATAATAATGAATCTCATATAAACCAAGCTATTTACCTTGGATTTTTCTAAAAGAATTTTGCACATAAAGTACCAGAATAATGTTATCTCATCTGAGTAGACTACAAATGACTAACCAAAATCAGTATACAGCTATGTGTGTGTGTGTGTGTGTGTGTGTGTAAAATTTGTTTTAAGTGGAAGAGAAGAAGAATAAGGAAACAGAATTTTGCCCATTAACCCACTAGTGATGAGAGAGGGATACGTGGAAAGTGTTTCCTAAATAATCATAATAGAATCTATAAAGTTCATAATATTTACAGAATTTTAATTGTATTTTTCCAGGGCAGTGGATCTTTTCAATCATTGCTGTGCATCAGATTGGTTCATCTGGTTGGAACAGAGCATAATAAGCCCATTACCATGGTTTCCTCCTTTATACCTAGTATGAAAAAACAAGGGATGGCTTTACATTTCTTGCCCTGTGTAGACATATCTGTAGGTTTGGTGTGAAGATGTTCAGATCCCGTCATTCCGTGCCCTGGCGTTTCCTCTGCTTTCCCCGTCTGTACTCCGAAGCAGATCGGTGCTGAAGAACACTGAACTGGAAGGCACCAGCACTGAGCTGTTCTGCAGCCCAGCTCTTCCACCTTGCAGCCTGAGCTCACTTCTGAAACAGGTGACTGCACTGCTGAAGGCTTTCTCAGCTTGAAGTGTATCACTCTTGGCCCTGGCATTAGATGGTATGGCTCAGGCTTCATTAGGGAAATTCATGAAAGAAACGTCGCATCTCAAGAAGAAATATCGTTATTATGTAGTTTTAAAAGGTCAAGAAACTGCTTTAGAAAAGTGTTTCTTAGTGGCCTGTCACTCAAACTTATAAAATACTCAACCCTGTGTTTTGGAGTCAGGCAGCTCTTTGTTGAGTCCATTTGATTTGACAAATAAGGATAAATCCATCCGTTCACCAAATGTTTGCTAAGCATTTGTGCCCGTCTCTGCTCCGGGCGCGAGAGGTGGCATGAAGGATACGAGCACTGCAGCTGTGGAGCTTAGGTTCTAGTAGGTGAAATCTGGGGCCTGCTCCCAAAGAGCGGAACATTGGCGGGTGGGCTGGGGTCCCAAATCACTGAATAATGAACTATAATATCGGATAAGTGGCATAAAGAGTAATAACTTTCCAGTTACGGGTGAGGATGTGCAGACGATAAAATATTTAACTGAGAGGTTAGGAGAACGTGGTACAGGTTGAGGAGAGGGAGCTGAGGATGAAGCTGTCTGCCTAATCAGAGGAGAGCGCAGCAGGCCCTGGGAAATGGGAGCATGAGGTCAATGCTCAAGTTTGTCATTGTGAGCCATCGGAATGAAGGAGACAAGTTGGAAGGTAACCCAGAGGTAGTGTAGGCCAGGGGTGTTCAGGAGTGTGAAGCTAATTTATGTCATAAGGATATGACAGTAATTGAGCTCCACCATTCTAACTGGCACTTCCTTGGGAAGGTATGGACCCAGAAAACGTCCTGGACATCTGGGAATGGGAACATAAGCCCAGGCAAGGGGCCCCTTGATAGGTACTGCCAGAAGAGCAGCTAACCCTCATCCTTTTGTATCTCTCATGTTCTTTCACTCAGTACTATTTATAGAATTCATTTTTAATAAAATGATGCTGACATATAAATTCACATAAGGCCTCATGAATTTACCTATATATCAGGAAATCCAAAAACTAGGTAGTTACGTTTTGTAAGAGAATGATATCATCGCAAAAGAACGATTCTTGCATCAGTTTGTAGCTACTGTCTGAATTTTAAATTTTCACTGCTGGTCTGCCAGCTTCTAAGAAAGGCTTTTCATGGGGGTAGATTTCATTTGCAAACGTTTTACTGGTACCTGAAATGGTTTTTCTCTGTATTTTAGTAACTGGAAAAGGACACCTTGATAATGACATGACAATAGCATTTTGTAGCTGCCTCATGACTGACCATCCACCAGCTCGTATCCTGACTCCCAACTCTCACCTACTCAAACTAAAACACTCTCCAGCCTACTCCCTACTCATGTTTTCCCTTTCAAATGTCCACATGTCCTCTCATTGACCAACCTTTGTCCTCAGTTTCTGATTTTCCTCTAGTTGAATCATATTCAACATGAATTTTATTGTTTATGTTGATTTTTCTTCTCTCTTTGGGTGGCTCTTCACCCTAAACTTTTATCTCACAATGTCACAGAGAACTGTACTTTCTGAGTGGGTGTCCTTTGTCCCTAAAGACCCTTGGTTCTATAGAGGAGAGAGAGATTAGAGCCCTGCACCCATTTGATAGTAGATGTTCCTGTTAAGGGCAGGGGCAATTTTGGTGGCCACTGTTCCAGTAAATAGAATATAGGCTAGTCCTGAGCCACTTACTTTTGAGTTAGAGACAGTCTCCAACTTAATTACTATCTGAAAAACAACACAGCCAGTCAAGTAAATGTAGGTAGATTAGGCAATATTTATGGAACCTGCTCATACAAGACCCTCGGAGGAATCGGTCTGACTCTGCATTCCTCCAACAGCCGAGCCTGAGCCAAGGGCTTGCGTACAGTCAACGTATTTGGGAAGGTGATCCAGGCAGCGGGAGTGCTGGACAGAAAGCATAGAAAAGGAAAGGAGGAAGAGCCAGTGTAGGGATGCCTTATGAAGGCGCAAGCCCTACGGATGCCATGTGTTCCACCACCCAGGATCTTCTGAAGGAAGTCTCAGAACCATACACCCAGGAGCGAAAGGGAAGAGCGTGTATCCATTCGATCAGCAGGACTGAGGGGTGATCCTGAGTGGGGCTGTTGGCACCCATTTCCTGCAGAATGCTGCTCACAGGCACCTTTGGAGGAATTGCTGTCACTGTCATTAATTCACTCTCCTTGCACCTCTCTCTGGAGGCTGTGGGTGCCACTGTTCTGTTGGAAGCGATATTTCCATTTCTTCCCCAAGGCTTCAGCACTGTGTGCAGAGGCAGCAGCTCCGGATCCCAGCCTTGCGAAAACAGGGAGGGAGTGCAGTTCAACCCCGGTGCCATTCAACAGATGGTAAAAGGCATAAAGCGCGTGGAAGAGGCGCTTAGGCCCCTGAAGGAGACATTGTGAACCAACCTTTATTCCTGGGATTTGGATCCCAGGACAGTTAAGAGCAACAGAGTATTCTTACCTTCCACTCCCATATAAAGTGGCAGAAATAGCCCTTTTTTAAAAAAATTCTCACCCAAGGACATTTTTCCATTTATCTTCAGATAGAGTGGGAGATAGAGAGAGGGAGAGAGAGAAACATTGATGTGAGAGACAGACATTGATTGGTTGCCTCCCACACGACCCCAACCAGGGCCAGGGACCGAACCGCAACCCAGGTACATGCCCTTGACCAGACTCAAACCCGCGACTCTTTGGTCCATGGGGTGATGCTCTAACCGCTGAGCCAAACAGGCCAGGGCGTGAAATAGCCCCTTTTTTATTTTTATTTTATTTTTTTCTTTATTGACTTTTTAGAGAGAGAGGAAGGGAGAGGGAGAGAGAGAGAAAACATGGATGGATTGGCCACCTCCTGCATGCCCCCCACTAGGGATTTGGCCCACAACCTGGGCATGTGCCCTGACCGGGAATCGAATCAGCGACCTCAGTGGTTGAAACAGCGACTCAACCACTGAGCCATACCAGCCAGGTTAGCCCCTTTAAAAAAAAATCAATGTATATGTTTTTCATGCTTCAACAGAAAACTTGAGACAGTATTTCTCACTGTCTTTCTAGTAGACATGTATTGGCCACGATTTGTGCACAGAATTCAGTGGGCAAGTGCCTAAGGAGACACCTTTTCCAACTCACTGATGATCTTTGCAGTAACTGAACTTAATAAGAATATTAAAAAATCTTCATGAGTCAATCTTCCAGTACACTTGAAAATAATTGGTTTTTCTATCACTTCCCTTCATCTCCTTATGAGAGAAGCATTTGCAACCAGGCCTTCTATGGACCTGGCTGAATCATGTTGTAGAATCGCTGACAATGTCTTGAATATTAAAGCCAACTACCAGCGTCCCCGGAGACCCGACACAGGTGCCGGTATCCGTACTCAGGATCATCCACAGCCCTGCTAATAGAGCAACCCAGCAGCCTCTCATTATAAAATGTAAGGTTTGGTCCTTATTTTATTCCATTTAATTAAAGAACAGCTGAAAATCCTGTCTTGTATTTTCAACACATGGTTCCAATTAGTGCAGCAGAACAGGACCCTGAATTTGATAAAAGCACTGCCGTGTACCTTTGGTGCCCGTACAATGTACTCTTTCATTTTACAAGGTGGCTGAAGTGTAGTTTTAAATATCTTTTTTAAATGTTAACAAAAACCCAGGGGTGTAAGCTTAGAAAAAGGTGAAGAGAGGCGAACACAATTTTTTCAGATCGCCTGCCATAGTCTGTTAGACTCCTTTATGCAGAAAGAGTCCTATTTGGTAAAATCTGCACTGGGCATTCACAGGCTCATGTGCAAAAAGCATTAGGTTCATGAGACTTTTGCTCAGAGGCCATTAGACCGGAGATCCGTCACCTCAGGAAACACCACTTACTATCCTATAAATTTGCTTCATGTGACCAACCCGCTCAAAAATCAGTGGGAATCCCATGCAAATGAAGTGTTTCAGATCATGCTCTAACTGACAGGACATTTGCCTTCAGTGGGACTCTCTGGGTGACTTCTGGAAGGTCATGTTATTAAGTAGGAAAGTAAAACTGGTGTCCCAGAATCTGGAAATTAGACATGGATAAGCCTGATTAGGTCAACACATCTCACCTTCTGCTAAAGTAAAGGGAACTAGCAAGAGGAGAAAGTAAGATGAAAAAAGTAAAATACTTTATGATTGCTTCACACAGTGCGTTCCCTGCTGTCCCAGGGACAGTGAAATGATTTTCCACTTCAGGTCATGGGAAGGCATTATGTGTTTAGTCCCAGAAGGGTGAGACCACATACTGTTATAAGGCCCTGCATGAAGGTTAAAAATGAACCTTTTGGTGCCTGCCTTTTATTTTCAGAACTACCATTCCATTTTTGACCCATAATTTACAAACAACTAAAACATGCCCATCAAGAACAGTGAATTCCATCCCCTAGGCTCACTACCAATTGCATTATTCAGAAATGTCCCAAAGGGTCAAGGTAAGAACAAATGTCTGAATAGAATAAAACTGAGTAGGTGAATTTTTTATAACTAACTTCACCTTAAAAAATTAATAATGGAGATGGTTTTTCTGATGGCCTCAGGGTCAAAGGCTGTGCCAACACATTTACTGTGTGTCCTCCCTTAGTTCTCACTTGTCTAGAAGGAGCTCCAAACAGTAACTCAATGAAGCCCTGCAACCTAGCCTTTCACAGATCGTTCCTCATTGTGTGCCCTCTACCACCACTGGTGATGGACCTTCATCAGACTTAGTGGGGACTACACCACCTCTGCTGACTCTCTTTCTAACAGGCCCACCAACTCTCATGGTGAGTTGACTTATTGATACGTGGGTGATTGTTTTGCATCATTAACGAACAATTCTAGATTTAGAATATCTCTATCTCCAAATCATGGTCCCCAGTGAACCGTGCTAGAGATGCATTTCCCATTCTGTCCTGAAACCCCCTCCAGCAGCCACCACGTCCGCCACTCCATCAGACAGTTCCAGTTAAGGTCAGGGTCTCGGAGTTGCTAACGTCAGTGGTCATTCCTAATTCCTCATCTTAGTCACACTGCAACACATAACTTAAAACATTTGGTGTCTAGTTCATTGTTCTCTCTCTATTCCACTGGCGATTCCTTCTTTACTCCTTTTCTGCTTCCCCCTAATTTTATCAGTCTCTATAAAAAGGTCAGTTCTTGGACCTCTTCTCTTCTCTACATTGACCCTCGGAAGTGCTCTCCTCTAGTCCATGACTAAGTAACTCGGCACTGAGAAATGCCAACTGTCTTCTGGCCTCTACTTGGATGTCCAATAGACATGAGAAGTCCAACACCAAAATCTTCACTTTCTTCTCAAACATACTTCTTTATCAGTTTTTCCCATTTCATAAATGATATAAAATAGTTCATAAACTGTTCTTGATCAGTTGCCTAGACCATAAACGTTTGGAGACATCCTATTTCTCTCTCAACCTACATCTCACTTATGAGCAACATACCCCTAGAATCTGATTTTCTATTTTTTAACCAACTTCAGAACTAAAATCAGCCAGCATCCTATTTTACCTGCATGATTGCAGTAGCCTCTTAACTAGTCTCTCAAAATAAGACCAAGTGACCTGATTAAAAAATGGGCAAATGGCCTAAACAGACATTTTCCAAAGAAGGCGTGCAGATGCCCAACAGGTGCATGAGAAGATGCTCAACATTGCTAATCATAGGGAAAATGGAAATCAAAACCACAATGGTATACACCTCACACCTGTCAGGATGGCTATCATCACAAGGTCAAAAGATAACCAGTGTTGAGAGGATGTAGAGAAAAGGAGAACCTTGTGCACTGTAGGTTGGAATTTAACTTATAGCAAGTAGACCTGTAAGGAGTCACCAGCATCGTGTGGCCGTGTTGCCAGACTAACTTATCAACACGTACCCCTCAGCACACACAGAAGCATAGCCCTCAGTGGAGGTCTCTGGGGCATGTCTCCTCACCTTGCCCAATCATCCTGAGACTCCAAGGGAAAAAGAAGATTCTCCCCTCCTCATCCGAAAGCCTGCTTCCTGGGCCACAGTTACATATCCCAGGATCGGCCTCTTTCCAGGAGGATTGTGTTCATTCTCAAAGGGAAGCCCTGCACTGTATCTCAGCTTGGGCCTTAACTATACGTCAGGAGGCAAGTGGTTCAATGTCATCTATTTCTCCCAAGCGGAGGCTATTAAATTGTCTATTACACAAGTATGGGGCATCTGCAGTTCACTCTAGGCTGTTCCAAGCCCAGTCAGGACCTTTTATAAATTATCAGGTTCAAACATACCCAACTCTCCTTCAGTCTTTGGATTCTCTGATACTAAAATCTTGACATATCAGAACAAGAACATATAAACACGTGTGTTTATATTCACACACACACACACACACACACACACACACACACACCGTGGGTCTGTATGCTCTGAGAGATTGTCCCTTACAATAAACAATAATATGCTATTGTAAGGCAGCATGAATCCATATACAGAAAAAAAGAAAGGGTTCTGCCTTGGACTCTGTGTCTGCAGAGAGAGAATTCTGCTGGATCATATCCAGTTTGTGTCTAAATGAAAGACCCATGCTCTGGATTTGAAGTGTCTGAATCAAGGTTATTATTCCTGCCCCAAGAATAGAGAGTATTTACTTTCTTTATTTTTAAGAACTGAAAGTCATATTGGGTTGGTTTTCCCAGAATAAAAAAGCTGCCGGCTCTAGGTCTCACTCCGTGGAATACACAAAGCTACTTGCAGCATCAGAATGGAAGGTTTCTCAGCTTCTGCCACTGTGTCCCAACAGTCCGCAGGACAGTCTCGTGTGGGAAACCGTATTGCACATGATTTGCTGAGTGTGGTTTATGCACGTTACTTCTCTATAGTCTGGGCTTCCTTTATCAGATAATAGTGATGCTTTGAATCCAAAAGGCTTTTGTGCTATATAATGAACTCTCAAATATTGCTTCTGAATTGTGAAATGATAGCTGTTTCTAGGATGAAGACCAATTATTTCTAACTTCAGAACGGTCATTAGGAAAAATTGTTGAGATTCACTGTGTGGTTCATAGAGTGACCTATAAGAAATGAAACCTGATTAGCTGCCCTTGAAATACACTCTGCAGTGAATCAGAGGTTTTCATTTTTTAAAAAATTCTACTATATGGGACTAGTCCATTATGGGGAAAAAAAATTCTTTTTCCCCATCTATCTCACTTCATCGCTCATGATCTCTTTAGTGGGTTCCCACTATTGTAACTGTGTCTAGCCTTCCCACTAGCAAAATAAACCTGCCCATGGTTCTTGTTTGGGAACATTCTGAATAACAAGGTAACTAATAAATTGATGCCAAAGGCATGTGAGAGTAACTTGCACTGGGCTACCCTTTGTCTTGTCATGTGATCCGTTTAACAGACCTTCATTGACCTAACCCAGAGTTACTGACAAAAGAGTGTACCCTCTATAGCACCCAGTGGAGCCATGCTTTTAGACAATCAACGTGTGGCCCCAGAGCGCACGATGCAGGCAGTTCTGGGCCCCATGTGTATTGGTGAGACGGCTGGTTCAGATGCTGCCCGGAGACAACAATGTGAATGCAGGAGCTCCACTGGCTTTAAAATATGGCTGTGACCCTATTTCATGAGCTACACCGAACCTTACTATAGAAAACAACAGAAGCAGGGTGGCTGCGGTTGGGGTAGGATCCTGGAGTTCTGCCTCGGATCCTCTGGGAACAGAAATTGCAGGCCATTGGTCCAGTGATTAAGAAACAGATTCAAGAGTCAAAGGGTTGAGCTCAAAGCCCAGTTCTGGGTGACTTTGGGGAAATTATTCCTCTCCCTGAAGTTGAGTTTTGTAATTTCTAAAATGCAGCCAATAATCCCACATCACAGGTGGTTCTGAGGGTGGAATGAGCTCATGGGAAACAGCATCGAACACAGTGCCTGGTGCACAAGACCTGCATGCCGGGTTCGGGGTTATTGGTGTTAATCTACTGCCACTTCCGTTTTAGCCAAAACTGTCCCGGGGGAGTACGGGCGCCTCATGACGACAAAGGCATGGTGACTAACTCAACACCCTCGTGAGGGTAGCACGACAATTGCTTTTTTTGTAAACTGAGTTAAATCATTCCCTGGTGTGGCTAACAATGACTAATGCAGCAGAAGGGAGTGGGCCACCCTTGTGCAAGGCACTGCTGAGAACTTGACCGTGCTCTGCTTACAGAAATTCAGGTCACTGATGAGCTCTCATCCTTGTAACTCCTGCCACAGTTTTTGGAAGAAGTTTACTCATTTTCAGAAGAAATTTCAACCCTTAAGATATACTCAATATAATTTTCTGGGAACCCCTAACACATTGCCTACAGTGAAATATACCTCATCAATAGTGTATTAGCCTTTTGATGAGGCAGGTTGTATTATTATATAAAGTATCAGCATGGAGAGAGACACAGGACTTGATGATGATAATGGGAATATAAACTGAAAAACTTATGTTGAAAACAAACAAAAAATGGTCCTCTTAGACTACAATATTTGAATTCTTTCATTTTTGTCCTGCTAACAGCACAGAGAAGCAAAATATTTCAACTGGGGATGTTAGAAATATATTGGCATTGCCCTGGGCAGTGTAGCTCAGTTGGTTGGAGCATTGTCCCATAGTTGGAAAGGTTCGACTCCTAGTCAGGGCACATACCTAGGTCGCTGGTTTGATCCCTGATAGGGGTGTGTCAGAGGCAACCAATCGATGTCTCTCTCTCTCTCTCTCTCTCTCTCTCTCTCCCTCCTATCCCTAAATTCAATTTTAAAAAATAAATATATTGGCATGAAATAAGTATCTAGCAATGTAAATGACTTTTTTAGAAATGACTGAAGTATAGTTCCTCGTTTTTATGATCCTTTTTATATGTTGCTCCATATAGAATTGCAAAAGCAATGATTTTGCAAGAAATGAGACCTCCACTGCAAATAGTATGCACCATTTAAAAAAACAAAAGAAAATGTACAAACCAACAAAGCTAAGATGAAAAATCCTAATATTTTCTTCCTTTATATTTCATCCACCTCTACTCATTTCAACTTGGTCTGATTTGCTGACCCCAAACCTGGATATATTGCTAAGATCTTGGGAAAGTACAAGAGCCCCCAGCTCAAGTTTTAGCTGTTTCAGGGCTATCCCTACTTCCCCTAAACTCCGAAACCCCTGTGATCCCAAAGTCCTCTTACAGCAAATCCCGGAGAACTTGGCAGTGAAATCAGATGACTTTTCGCACTAAGTGTCTAATTCTGGTTGCAGATTCCCTGACAGTCCACTTCTCAGAGCCACAGATCTTGAGCTGTGGCTTCTGTCTGATGTGGGAAGTGTCCACCTGCTTAGGGAAAGGCAGACCCCCCCCACGCCTGTCACTCCCACTCTGCACGTCTTATATTGGGGGTCTCTCCCACAAGCTCCCCGAGAAGGCTCCTGGGAGCAGAGACATGCAGTCGTCCCTCGCCACCTCAGGCTTCGACGGCCCCGGCTTCACTCTGCCGCGGTTTTCTCAAATAGAGAAGCCGCGAACACCGAAGCGCGAGGTGGCGAGGGACAACTGCGCGTGGTCAGTGTTTCCTCATTCCTGTACTTACCTCTGAGAGACAGAGGAGAGCCAGCACCTTCCAGGGACCCCACTGCCTAGGCAAGCGTGTGTCTGCCTTGGAGGAGCTTCAACAGACTCCAGCTGAACTTGTAATCCTCCTCCACCTTTAGTGTTGTTCCTGCGAAGGTGCTTTCCACATCGCTGAAGGGCGCCACCAGTACCCCGTCACCGGCACTGTCACTGACTTTCCCATCTCCCCCACCAGGCTTGTGCACCACCCTGGCCCCCAAGGAATCACTAAATACGGTTGTTTCTTCCTATATAATGACCCGTTCTCTCCATCCCCACTAACACTACCACTCTCTGTTGCCTAAATCAGTATCACAGACTCCTAACAACTCTTTTCTTCAAGCCTGGCCCCGTTCCAATCCTTCTTCCCACTTCAGTCATTTCGCCGCTCTGCGTCCATCATGGGCTCCCCCTGCCTCCGTGAGACTCCAGTCTCCTTGGATTGTCTTACAAGGCCTGTGGCGATAGGATGCCTCCTCACTCCAGGGACATTTTAACCCTTTTCTCCCCCTGAGACCCCTACATTGGAGTGCCACCAAACAAACCCAGCTGTCCATGCTCTCTCTCCTTCCAAACCCTTGCACCTACTCTTCCCTTTGTCTTGGGTACCCTTTCTCTCTTCCTCCCTTCTCTGGCTAACTCCTATTCACCTTGCAAGTCTTGGATTAGATGTCACTTTCTCAGGAAGTTTTCCCTGACCTTCTGCATCCTGATTAGACATATCTTCTCGGTCCTTTCTTAATGCTGTATATTTTCCATCATGCTATTCCACACACTCCATTGTCACTGCACATGCTTCTCTGTCTCCCTCAGACTGTCAATCATAGACAAGGACGCAGCCTTTCTTTTTCACTTTTGTTCTTTATACCCAGAACAAGTCTTCCTGAATGAATACACAAAAGAGTATAGTGGAAATAAACTTAAGAAACTATTTAAAGAGAGGGAGGGTCAACATGCCAGGTACATGTGAGAGCAAGTAAGCTGGGATACAAAAGGTGACCTTTGGGTCCACGTGAAAGTGGTTTGTGACTGTGACAAGAACATGTTTTCAGTGGAGTCATGGGGACAGAAGCCAGAGTGGAGTGGGTTGGAACTGGTTAGGACATGAGCATATGTGGACAGGAAATGTAGAGCGTTTATTGGAAAGTTGTGTCCTGATAAAAAGAAGTCACTGTTGAAGCAGGAGAGAGGAGATGTCTGCAGGGACATGCACATGGGAAAGACTGAAAGAACTGTCCTTAGGATCACACAAAAGGCAGATCCCCCCACCCCTCCAAAAAAAGAAGCTACAAATGGGCAAAAGTCCACAATCTCATTTTGAATCACAACCTCTAATAAAACTTGCTAGCACAAAGGAATTAAAATTCCAGAAAGTAAGTTTACAATGTTACTTAGCTATGCTTTGTGCAGCAAGTAATAACTTTATTGGTAGATTTTGTTAGCCTGTTGGATGACAATGTAAAGGGAAGCAGCTAGACTGGGATGGATGAAATCCTTTTGCTTTCATTTGTTTATTAAATGTACTTGTCACAAAGGTAGGGTCATGCAGCAAATGCTGAAGGCATAAAGAATTGTTGGATGCAACAGAAAAACTGCTGCATCTTGAATTGAAAAGGACTTTTCTCCCAGTTGTGCAAGTCCATTCAAAATGCAATTCACTTTTTAGCATAAAAAAAATGTTTCCACTGTGGAAAGTCATAACCAACTTGTTGAAGTTTATATAGAAATTATTTTCAGTAAACAAAGCAGAGTGCAGAGTTTCAGAAAGAGAGTGCTGAGGGTCGTAATGATAAAAGCAATGGAAGACGAGCAGATGTGCCCAGGCCCTCGTCATCGTCATCAATCATAAGTCTGTCCTATTCCGTGGTTCCCAACCAGTAGGTCTTGGACCTCCGGGGGTAGCAGAATTTATTGGAAGGGTCTGTAAATCCATATGCACATTCAGTATGGGTAGACTAAATAAATAACATGTCATATACACACACACTACTCTTTTTTGAAATGTCTATAGATGAGGTGATGAATAAAATACAAATTCACTTGCTTCACTGAATTAATAGCAGCCTTTGATTGTTATGTATTTTCTCCATCTATAGACACAGAACGTATGTCTTGCATGACACAGTCATCTTACTCCAAAGAGCTTGGGCTATTGCTATTGTTATTTGCTAGAAAACATGCATAGGGCCACTGGATGATGATTTAAACAGGAGGCAAAACATTTTCTTTAACATTTCAATAATTATGTGCATTATAAAGATCTGTTCTTTAAAACACTCACAACATGTTTCAACAGACTTGGCTAATTTACTCTTTTGTGCTAAAGCTCTGTTTGGTCCATAATCAGCACAGCACACACCATCAGATCTTGGAAAACGAAATAGAGCATCCAAGGGCCAGTTCTCTAGGGGTCTGAATAGGGGTCTCCCTCCTTTGTACACTGACAGTACTTCCAGGGGTGGCAAAGTCAGGGCAGAAATCTCACCGTCCTCTGCTTGCCCTCTGCTTGTCATGCCCGGAGCCCAGCAAGAGGGTGGGGCTGCTCCCATTCCCACTTGGCCCCTGTTTCTAATTTGCCTGCCTCTAGGGGGCGACTTGTGCTGATTCATGCAGAGGAGCCCAAAGCCTTGTGTGCTCGCTTCTCATCCGCCCAGGTGCTTAGCATGCACCCTCAATTGACTATTGATGTGTTTTGTAGTTATTGGTTTCAAATGTATTTCTCTCTTCTCACTAGTAAGAGAATTGGCTACTTGAAACATCTGAGCCCATAGTTCATAGTGAGTGTTGAACGGAAATGACTGGAGAGAAAGCAAGATCTACCCTTATCTCAGGTTCTCTTTCTCGCAGTCTGAGCAATGGAAATGCTGTTTTGAATGTAGGCATGTTTTCTAAAAACCCATCACTGAAATATTCCCCAAAGAGAGACCACATGAGATGGCACACTGACCCAGAGTCATTACTTTGAATCCCCTAATGAAAAATTGATTTGTCAATTTTCTTTCAATCTTTCTGATCACGCAAAGAGAAAATCTTAATTTTGTGTTGGCATATATTTAACACTCCTTCCAGTGCCCCCTGCCCTTCTTCCATTGTTTGTTTTTTTTTAGCTCATCCGGTGTGGCTCAGTTGTTGAGCATCAACCCATGCACCAAGAGGTCGCCAGTTCGATTGCCGGTCAGGGCACATGCCCAGGTTGTGGGCCCAATCCCCAGTGGGGGGCACGCAGGAGGCGGCCAATCGATGTTCTCGCTCATCGATGTTTCTATCTCTCTCTCCCTCTCCCTTCCTCTCTGTCTTATATCAATAAAGAAAAGAAAATTTTTTTTAAACAGAGTGTCTAGGCCTCACATTCGGAGTCTTTAGCATAAGGTAACACTATTTACCTAATCTTTAAAGAGTGTTTTTGTATTCATTGTATTAATACATATATTTTGTAGCTACCTTCTATGTAAGGCAAATAATATACACTTTATCCATTGACAGTAGTGATATAATCTTTTAAAATAATAGGAAAGCCAGTCAATTTAAAGAAAAATATTATTCAGATATTGATGGTTTCATAGTATAGCAAAAGCCAC
This sequence comes from Tadarida brasiliensis, assembly GCA_030848825.1. NCBI lineage: Eukaryota > Metazoa > Chordata > Mammalia > Chiroptera > Molossidae > Tadarida > Tadarida brasiliensis. The sequence goes on from CM061258.1 coordinate 55,082,582, forward strand.
GTGAGTTATTAAAGAATGAAGTTTATGAGGTCCCGCTCTGTCTCGAAGCAAGGAGATTACTGGGAGACGCAGAATATTAACCTGTGAGCATGAAGTTGTTTATTGAGGCGGAAAAGCCTTTAGCCCAGCAGTGTATCATTTTCCCCATGCCATGGTGCCATGGGATCTATAACTATAAGGGGTTAAAGATTATATTCTGAGCAGCTGGCGAGACAGTCAGTTCTCAAGTGCGTTACTTAGCTCAAGTCAGACGTCACGAGGGGAACTGGCTGTCGTTTTAGAGCCAGTGGGTGTGAAACTCCTTGTTCCTTTCTGTTTGTCTGTGAGATCATTCTGGCTCTCCCTTTCCCTCCAGGATATGGCTGCCAAAAAGAATTAATCCCATACCTGCCCCATCCATGACGACCTCTGAAACAGGAGAAGTAAATGTTTCTAACTGCAAACCGGAAACATTTCCCCAGATGACTGCAAATAGCACGAATGTCTGCCCCACTGATGGATAATTCCAGCAATACTTTTTTTCAGCAGAGTGGAGATAGCGTCACAGAGGGATAAAGGGGATCTCCCTTGCCTAGCTCTCTTCTCTCAAGCCAGCCACTTAACCTCTTTTTGGAAGTCAGCTTTCTCTCCAGTGAGACCTGCTCACATGTACTTCTTATCTGAGCAGCAGATAAGGCAGATGCTGCAGAGAGGCGGTTGCCACAGCCTGATCCACCGTGTAAAAGTGCTTTGCAGAAGTCTCCCATGCCCCAGGATTTTTTTAATCTTTATTGTTGAGAGTTTTACAGATGTCCTTCCCACCACCCATTTCCCCCCTTCACCCTGTTCCCACCCCACCCCAGGATTTCTTAAATCACACAGCTTCGTATCCTCCCCACCGATGTGGACGGCCACCTCCAGACAGAAGCCCTTCCTCGTACCGAAGCCTGGCCCTCCCTTGCTGGCTGTGGGCTTGTTAGTCGTGGACCTTGATACACTTGTTAGAAGAGCGGACTTGCTTTTCTCTATGTCTCTATGTTGGTAGACATTGTCTAAATGGAACATATAAGGCATTTTTGTTTGCTTTTTTACTTTTGTTTTTTGTTCTTATTTTTGCTTTGAGACTCTGAATTCTCAAGATGCCTGCAGAAAATTAGAAAAATACCATTTACTTCCCAGGGAAATAGTTTTTATGACACAGAGATGCCATCTGTTATCTACCAAACATACTTCGCCTTCCAGCATCACCTGGAATATAGAGAAGACATACTCGTATAGCTACTTGGGCTGAGAACAGAGAGCAACATTTGATCTTAGAAATCCGTACATAAAAATGGCACTGTTATCTTTCGCCTCAGCCATCACCAAGGAATTGGGTGGGTTGGAACAGATATTTGCTGAGCAGTAAGGAATTCTGAGAGAAGAACAGATTTCATTTATAAGTGGCAAGATCGAAGTGGTATCTTGTATGGACAAATTAGTTTGTGTACTTGAGGCAAACAGTTGGAGCAATAGGCACCCAGTTTTTCAGAACCCTACACCATAATTGTCGACTCGTGTGTAGCCTGAAAAGCAAACTGACTCCCGAAAGTTAACCTATGTTTAAATAAAAGCACAAAATGTTTTAGTCACACTAACACGCTTTCATGTCCCCTCTATAACTGAGAACTAACTGGGCTAAATTTAATTCCCTCACATATAAAGTAAAACATATACTTAGCACATTTTTACAACTGTTGTGGCTATATGAAGTGATAAAGGGTTATTTTGTAAAGTAATCTGTGAATCTTACCTTGATTCTGAGGGTTCAGGAGAATGGGTTGTGACTGACAAGACCGATAAGGAACCATGTGTGTCGTCAAATGAAGTAAAAGAAGTCCTGGAGACATTTGTTTTGCCTGATTTGGCCCAATTTGTTGACTACTTTGGCTCTTTATCCATGTCATTAGAAATAATTTTCAACAAAGATACACATTAGACAAATTACAAATTGTGTGTTAATGTGTTTGATGAGGTTTTCCATTTTTCTTCCTTTGAAGCTTTGAAAACAATTTCTGGTGATTATTGTAACTGAAGTCCACTTGCACCACGGATTTCCTTTATTTCTCTTTAACTATGATTTTGGGCTGAGTCTCCACAAAGGGAAGTAGCACTGGTACTAATCCTAACTTGGCAGAATTATTGGGTTCCACCCCAGCGGTCACCAAAACATTTGGGTTTAGTCAGAACACCAATTCGTCATTTTGTAAAACCAAATCTCTTCTCCATCCCACAATAACCTGTCCCTAGACCTTAGGGAGAACGAAGGAGATGTGAATAGACTCATTGAATAATAGGGCCTGGCCCTCTCAGACACCAAGAGAAAGCTGAGACCTTTCCATTTTCTGTCTTTTGGAATATGAAAGAAAGAAAGAAATGCTAGAGCAGGATAGCAAAAATTTTAACTCATTTAAGAACTTAAATCATGCTTTAAACACATAAAAAATAAACTGAAATAACCTTTTTGGAAGGCAAGATCAAATGGCCAAGTTTGAGGCCCCTTGTGAGTATGAGGCCCTAGCTGACTGGCTTCCCTGAGGACACCTGTTCCTCAGCCATCATAGCTCCTGCTCAGAGCCGGATGGACGTGTCAGGATCAGTTTGCCTCGTCTGAGAGATGAGAAAACTGAGGGCAAAGAGTGTAAATTATGTGTTTTAGAGCACAGTTAATGAAAACTCATATCTCAGCGCCCTCTCTGTGCAGGTAGGAAGCACATGGAAGGCACAGAGGAGGTCTTGGTGGGAAGGATACAGTTGATAAGGTGATGAATTTTGAGGGCATTGTAGCAGGGAAAATAAATGTCAAGCAAAGCCATTATAAAATGCACTGAGTCACGGCCAGATGTATCTAATCAAGACTCCAGACTGAAGTTTCCACACAATTTCGGTGAGGGCTGCCATTACGAAACTCCCCCATAAGGTGAAATCGGAGGTTCCTTACTTTCAATACTCTTGTTTTGTGGTTAGTCCTCCAGCTGGGAATCTATGTGAGATCCCGTAGAGACAGGTGGCAACTTTTCCCAATGAATTTCTAATCTACGAAGCAGGGACGTTAAGAGTTGATTTTTGACTCAGTCTTTTTTGAGACACTCTCTGTTCTTTGAGTCATGTTTTAACAATTTGGATCTCGGAGATGATTTTTATTTATCTTGGAGCATTTTACTTTTCTAGAGAGCCAGAATAATTCCTTCCTTTTGGATATCAGAAGCAGACACTGGAAAAGCGGCTCTGTGTGTCTTTCTCACACTGTTGGGATCCTGGGCTCCTTGGTGACTTGGCCAGCCATCTTGAATCAAATGTTAGGCAAGGGCTATTGTCTCCATCTCCTCTTAGATCATTTCCAGCTGTTAGCACAACACACATATGAGATCTTCTAAGCCAAGAAAATCTGAAGTTTTCGCTGGATTCTTGTACAAAGATTGGATGCAATGATTGAAAAGAAGACTCAATCTCCTATGTTCTGAGGGTGTCAGGATATGCACACCATAACACTGTTAGTGGAAATGTAATTTGATACAAACGTTCTATTAGGCAATTTGGCAATATGTATCAAAAACCTCAAAATGCATATATTTTCTAATTCAAGATGGCAGACTGAGTACATGCATTGGCTTTCTATTTCTTCCAAGACCTCACTGAATTAAAAGTATAGAAATATAGAATAAAATACCCTCTTTATATCTGTATCTCTCAGAGTTCAGCCAGGAAAATAGAACAAAATAGGTCAATGGAGAAAACTCAATATGGGGAACTATTTAAAAAAAATTTTAAATTGATTTGAGAGAGAGAGAGAGAGAGAAACGTCAATCTGTTGCTCCACCTATTCATGCATTCATTGGTTGATACTTATACGCGCCCTAACCTAGGATTGAACCTACAACCTTGGCGTATCAGGGTGGTGCTCTAGCCAACTGAGTTACCTGGCCAGGGCTGGGTAACTGTTTTTGAAGGGGTGGGAACATCTAAAAAGCCAGATAAATGATCAACATCAGGTGCTACTACGACCACTAGGGCTGGAGGAACCAAAGAAGGTGTTACTGCTGGAGGCCAGGAGCCAGGACCATCTGACAGGTGCTGGAACCCTGGCAAAGGGGGTGGTCCGGGGCCAGGAGGTGTCGAACAAGATGGAAGTAATGCAGCCACTTCTGGAGATGCTGCCCAAGGAGAACGAGAAGGGAGCCGTGTCCTGCCTCCTCCCTCGGCCCTCTCTCCAACATCCCGCCAGTGCTTCCTCCGGCTGGACCTAGCCGGCAGCCAGCTGGCACGGACACGTCGTTTGCAGGGTCACTCTCCTGGGATGGACAGCAGAGCAGGGGAAGGGTGAGTAATGGCTAACGGCAAAAGAGCCCTGTCTGGCACAACAGAAAGAGTGAACGGGGATGTGTGTCACCAAAGGGGTGATACTGAATAAATTTCTGGAATACAAAAAGTAGACAGGAGCCATTAGAAGGAAAGGGCAGCGCGATTGCCAACCTCGAATAGACTCTGACAGCTCTGTGGAGGAAGAAAGCTGATCTGCCCTGTGCCTCCCCAGAGAGGCCGTAGGTGCGGAGTCAGTAGACACAACAGAGAGGAGAGTGAAAGAGGGAGCTAAAAACAGGGCGATTACTTAAAGGTCTGAATATGTTCCGATTTCTCCCAGTCAGCGCCCTATCCGCAAGCGTACAGAGTGAGCGGGCAGCTGGAATGTTACCTCCAGGCAAAACATATGATGACTCCCTCTAAAGAAATGGAACACACTGGGAAAAGATAACATTTCTAAATGTGCTGGTGCCTCGGGAGGAAGCCATTATCATCTGGGCATTTCGCAGGCACTCAGCCTGACAGCCAGCTCCCACCGCATTGATCCCTAATCAGAGTTCCCAGTCAGCACTGCTGAGCCCATCCCAGGAGAAGTGCCAGAAGGGGAGTGCTCTACTCGGAAAACAGTCTCATTTACACGAAAGCAGAAGCATCTACTCCATCTACCCAGGGCTCCTTTCTTAATAGCAGAGAGGAGTCACTAGGATGCCAGGAGGACTAGCAGTATAAAAAGGGAAATATCAAAGTCTAAAACAGAGAAGCATCTTTGGAGAAGACTGGAATGATTTTAGGGAACAAAAAGGAACTTTAAAAATCATGCTTTACCTATTCTCTTAAAGATTCAAGGAAATAGTACATCTACAAATAAAGAAGTAGAACAACGGAATGAGAACAAGGTCTTAGAGATTTAAAATATAATTGCCGAAATTAAAAACTTAGTAGACATATTAGATAAATTAAATCAAAGAAATCCTCCAAAATGTTAAACAAAAAGCAGAAGATGGAAAATAGAAGGAATGCCTCAGGGGGAAAAAAAAGAGACAATGGAGTATTGAAATCATTCTAGCAAATAATAAAAAGACATGTACCAGAGCCAGAGAAGGACAAGAACCTTCCACTGACGTGGCTCCCTGAGTATCCAGCTGTGGATGAAAAAGACCCCCACCTAGCCCCATTTTGGTGAAATTTCAGAACAATATAATTACAAAGAAGAACCTAAAAGCTAAAAAGAAAAAAGTCACAAGTCACAAAGGAGAAAGACCCAGACCGATATCTTTCTAGTTCTGAAGTAAAATTATTTTTTCCCCTGGAGTTCTCTGTAAGTGTCAAAGTTGCAGCACTAAGTGCATTTGTCACCTTTGGATCATCTGTTGCAATACTGGAGGGTGCTTCAGCCATAAAGCTAGGACTAGGAGATGGAGACAGTAAATCCAATGCAGGAGAGAAGGACAGGATGTCCGCGGAGGCAGCAGGCCTAGGGAGCAGCCAGTCCGGAGGGGAGGGGACAGTAAGCCCCAGCAGATAAGGTTTCTGGGGTAATCTAGGGCTTGCAAGACAGATAATGTGCCTTAGAGTGAGGAAAAACTAAAGGACAAGTAACTAAATTATGGGGGGAGGGGGAATTGTACTGGAAAATCTTGATCAAAATAGGACGCAAACTAAATGTCATGCTAGGCACAGTATCATTTGGGTGATCCAGACTCCTATACGAGGGCCCACGGAGAAGGCATGGTGTATATTTGTTTCTGTGGTAAAGCATAACACCAGCAAATCAGTTTGTTGGTTTTCGACTTTCAGAGACAACCGAAGGACGTAACATGAGAGATTTATCTGTAGTTGCAGGAGAGAACAGAAATATTAACCACTTGATTATTTATATGTCAAAGCAAAGATAACAAAAGATGGAACAAAAAATTTTCTGAGAAGAAAGATGGGAAAAAATAGAATGCTAACTTCATTTGTCGAGGTGCAGTCAAGTGTTTAGAAATACTGACAAAATGTGATAAAGAAGTAGAAATTTAGTGAAGTTTATTTTAATTCTCTAAAGTTACGAAGCAACCAACAGAAAAACTACAAGTAAGAATATAACACACATTGGGGAAAGGAGGTAGGAGGGAATAACGAAAAGGAGAAAAGTCCCCTCTTCTGTCTCAGGGAGGCTCTGCATATTGTCTAAAGCAGTTAAGCCAGTGACCAGAAGAATGTTTGTTATTATCCAGAAAGTGTGGTCTGCAAACCAGGAGTATTGACATCACCTGCTAGAAAAGCCGACTCTCAGCCCCTCTGCCCTCCTACTGCAGTGGGATCTGCAATGTACAAGATCCCCCCGGTGTCAGGTGCACAGCCGTCTGAGGAACGCCGTTCTAAAACAGAGCTTCTCCACCTTGGCCACGTATCATTAGAAACCTGGGGAGCTTTAAACAATGTTATGTAAAAAGGGACAAAGCCTCAAGCCCCACCTTCAGAGATTATGCTTTAAATGGTTTGAGATGGAGTCCAAAATCTATATCTTTTTAACAGTTTCTGAGGTGGTTTGGCTGTGCAGTCAAGGCCGAGAGCTGGTGCTCTAGAATAACTGTGTCGTGAGCAAGAGAAGGGAAACAGAACCAGTTTTGCACAGTTGCTTCTGGACCTATCTGACCAATGAGCTGAGGATGGGGAGGCAGAGGAAAGAAGACCGGGTTTGATCATACAAGATGTTGTATCTTTTCCACGTGCATGTTTGACTTTGCAGTAGAGGTTTATTTTTCACGCATATACTCTTTGACTCGGCAATTTTACTTCTAGGACTTTTCTTAAGAAAATAATCAATTATGTTCCAATATTTGTGTTCATGGAAGTTCGTTATAATGTTGTTCCTAATTTTAAGAACTGTAAACAATCTAAATGCCCATCAAAAGCAAAGAGATGTCTGCCCACTCATGTCTGCACAGCACTGCTCACGACAGCCACGGGCGGAAGAAACCGTGTCCATTGGTGGACAAGTGGATCAACACGATGTGGTGTATACATACAATGGAATATGATTCAGCCTCATAAAGGAAGGAAATCCCCTCACATGCTAAAACTTGGATGAACTTTGAAGACATCATGCTATATGAAATGTCATTCACAAAGAGACGAATATGATTCCACCTATTTGTGGTATGAAAATAGTCAATTTCATAGAACCAGAGAGTAGAATGGTAGTTACCAGGGCTGGAGAGAGACCTGCTGTTTCATGGGTGTCGCGTTTCAGTTCTACAAGATGGAAAAGTCCTGGAGATTTGTTTCAGAACAATGTGAATAAACTTGACACCACTGACCTATACACTTATGGTTAAGTTGGTACACTTTATGGTCTGTCGTTTTTACCACACAAAAAAATGAGTATATATTTGAATGCCTATTAAAAGTTATAGGATAGCCCTGGCCAGTTTGGCTCAGTGGTTGGAGCGTCGGCCTGCAGACCAGAGAGTCCCGGGTTCGGTTCCCACTAGGGGCATGCACCAAAGAAAAAAAAAGTTATAGGATAGTATAGTATGCAACAAAATGGTTGTACTAGCTAGCAAAGCTGTGACTGAAACCTCGTCTCTAACTTTTCTACATTCTCTGATATGAGAATATCAGAAAATATTGCTATAATTATGGGGAGGGGAGAACAAAGCTGTTTCCACTTTAAACTTCCATTGGAGCTTACTAGGAATGAATTACATACTGATTACATACTGCAATCCCTTATTTGCAAAGGAGAAATTGCATTCTGCTGAGAAACTCGGGGCTTCACAACTCTGGAGGAGATTGGGTGCAGTGTCTGGGCCTTCGGGGTCTTCTGCATCCTCCGTCTAGTCTTGGGAAGAAGCAGCAAATGCTGGGCAGCCCTCTTGCACATGAAGTGGAAAAACTAGTTATCATGACAGAATAAATTTTGTTTTGTAAATTCTTTTAACTTCAAGGAAACTTGGAGCAGAGGTGGACATTGGGGAAAATGAGAGGAGGAGGGGAGGCCTGGGAGGGGATTAATTGCTTTAGATTGTGGGGCCCCAGTGTATGTTGACATTTTCGCTTTGTGTTACAACTCTTTTATCTTGACCTTGCCTGGGTACCCTGAGTCACAGTGACAAACAAGAGGGTCAGTGCATCACAATTGTTTTATGACTATTTGCGTTTGCCCTTTGGCATGATGCTGTGGTCTATTGCTACACTGCATTGTGCTGAAAGAGAATCATTAACCATTTTTCTCTTATTTTAGAAGATTAGCCAGATGAAGTGTCTATAAAAGAGTAAGAGAGAGTTAAGCTAGATCTTCAAGATTATTAAAACCAAATGTTCAGAAAAGGAGTTTTACTGTAAATGTCAAAATCTCTCTGTGGTAAAGCTTTTTTTTTTTTTTTTTTTTTCTTACCAGATATTAAAAGTCCATCGATTAGCAAATGTTCATCATGATCAGCAAGTCCACGGGTTACACGCGTGTGGGGCTCCTTTTGTGGTGTTAACGATTCTCATACACATGGCTCCATACACCAACGCCACACGCTTTCTAACCTCACAGAAATCAGATGGCATTGTGATAATCCTGGCAATCAAGAGCCTTAAACAATATAAAAGCAATAAGGTATCATAGAATGAATACAACAGTTAGTTATACTTCCATCAAAGAACTTAGCGAATCTTATCTTCACTCCAGTGTTAGCATTAGGATCCTAGCCTATTTCTCTTCTTGCAATTAGGCCTGAATATACAGCTGTCATTTGTCATGTTTTTTCCTCACTTTTAGGTCTTCTCTGTTTTTTGAGGAGTAACCCTGAAATATCGCATTTCTAGTTTCTCTCTTTTCCCCCCGTGTAATCCATTACTCAGTTTAGAATGTACCTTCAATCTTTTGAAGGGAAGGAATATAGTTGCTGAACATAAAATAGTTTCAACACTTCAGTAATAGTTCTTTTATTCTAAGTGAACCAAGTTTTAATATACTTACATAATCTTTTATGATAGTAGTTGTTAATATTTTAGAGTCATGAAAAAGTAAGGAGAAGATGGGAGTGATGAAAAGTAAATGAGAGCCCTGGCTGGGGTGGCTTAGTGGTTGGATCGTCGACCCACAGAACAAAGGGTTGAGGGTTTGATTCCTCGTCAAGGGTAGGTACCTGGGTTGCAGGTTTGATCCCTGGCCCTGTTTGGGGAGCATGTGGGAGGCAACTAATTGATGTGTCCCTCTCACATCGATGTTTCTCTCTCTCTCTCTCCCTCACCCTCCCTTTCTCCCTTTCGCTGTCTTTAAAAATCAATGGGAAAAACATCCTTGGGTGAGGATTAAAAAAAAAGTAAATGAGAGAGAATAGTAGGAAATAAAGGAGGAAAATAATAAGAAAGGAGGAGAGAAGAGAAATAGGAAGGAAAGAAGACGAGGAGGGAGGGAGGGGGAGAGAAGGGGAAGTAAGCAATTACAGAGCTGATTTTCCAGATAAGTGTGTCTTCCAAAATTGGCAATAGTCCAGACAAATCCATTGAATTTCCACCCCAAATCCAATCTGAACAAAAGTTCAGATCTGTAGAATAAAAATAAAACATACATCAAAATAGCCCCAGGTTGTTTTATTGAATCTAAGAGGATGTTTTCCCTAAATCATAGAAGTAAGATGTTGCTACAGTTTTTTTCAAAACGTTATAATTTTTAAATAATACCATGCAAAGGGAAAATAAACACATTTTCTTATTGCCTTCAGAATAATTTGGGTAGCAAGCCACACAAATTTTTTTAGTGGATTTGTGCTGACTTAGAAAACATTCTCAATATCTGGGTCTTTCAAAATTGTGCCACGCTTGCAAGTCCAGAGCAGATCAAAAATAAAAACTGTTGTAGGACGTTTGTTGGTTTTTCTTCAGTTTATATGTAGCCAGCTGGTTTCTGACCTCTTTGTGTAAATATCCAGCTTTTCACATAATCAGATTCCATATTACCTTGTTATGACATTATTCTGGGCAGACTTTGATCCCTTACTAACTTTTCCAAATCATACACATAGACTTAAATAGCGATAAGAAGATTGCTACTTGTTCACGAAATACCACTGCTGGCATTGTTATAAAAGATGCATATACGTATATGCATATGTGGGTGTATGTATACATCTTTGTGTACGTATGTGTACTGATACACATACATATGAGATAATAATGCATAGATCTACAGAGGGGTTAGAAATGTTCTGAAAAGAAAAGTATATCCTATTTGATACTAAATTATTGAATTTTCAAAAATGTTTGTATATCTCTGGTGAAATATACATATAAGTTCATTCTTTTTGCAGTGTTACCAGTTGATATTTTTGTTCAAATGATATTTGGAAAGCAAGCAGATGAATTGAAATGTAGGATTTAGACACCCTGTTACATATTATTTTTCCACATGGATAGATGAAAATAAAGGTTAAGCTGTAATTTGGTGATCCAGAAGCCAGGGTATAAAAGACACAATGATCTTGTAAATTATTTAAAAAAAAAAAAAAAAAAGGCTTATTTAGTGTCTGATCAAGATAAATGACACCAGGCAGCTGTAAAAAGAATTCCCACTAGCCATTGACCCATAAACAGTGGTGTCATTTTTCATTTTTAGTGAAGTATCAAAATCAGTTTAAAATAACACCAAATCATTAGAGTTATAATTAAATGCCCTAAAACTGCTTTAAATGATATTATTTTAACTAATGTTATTTTAAAAGTTAAAACATTCTAATTTTGGCAGAACTTTGATGGCTGTATAGGAATCACTTTTCCATGAGCCCTTGTGTCCCCAACACCTAGAACAGTGTCTGGTATAGCAGGTGATCAATAAATATTGTTAAATGAATGAATAAAATACTAATATATTAACTTATGTGGAGATTATCACTAAAAGTGATACCACATACACGAAAGACAAATGCTCATATAGACACGTAATATTGACAAATATTTACTGACCAGTTTTTACGAGCCAGGCATTATGCCAAGTACTTTATATGGGTTCTCTTACAATAGGTAAAACAGCCCTATAGAAGGTAGTGGTTAGGCTATCTCACAGGAGAAACTATGGCTTTGAAAATAGTAACACATAATGAGAAAAAAAGAAAATTAAATAAATAAAATTATTTTTAGAAAGAAATTTTGAAAAGAAAAAGAAAATTGTAATAATGTCTTCAAGGATTACACATATTTTTAGCAATTATGCACCACTCTTTTTTTTTTTTTTATGCTCACCTGAGGATATTTTTTGCATTTATCTTCATATAGAGTGGGAGGGAGAGAGAGTAGAAGAGAAAGAGAGAAACATTGATGTGAGAGAGACACTTCGACTGGTTGCCAGCCACACAACCCCAACCCAGGCTGGGGACGAACTGCAACTGAGGTACGTGCCCTTAGCAGGAACCAAACTCGGGACTCTCTGGTTCGCGGGCGGAAGCTCTAACCACAGAGCAAACCAGCTAGGGCTGCATCTCTCTCTTTCAAAGGACTATGGTTTCATGGAGACTTTATATTTTCTAGGATCAGTCTCAGACTGTAGCTACAAAGAAAAGAAAAACTATGTTTTACTGCTTCTAGAAGAATTAAGGTTTTCATGAAGCATTAAGTTTCTATCAAGAGATTAAACGTTCTCATTATTATTGTATGTAGAAATTTTTAAATTGTTCAATTATATTATGTCTTTTCTACACAGCACATAGGAATTTATTGTTTAAATACATTTGCATGAATGGGAAAAGAAGTAGGTGGAAGAATTTAACTATTGCACTTTTTTCACAATAGCAAGAAACTGACTACAGCCTCAGTGGATCTCAGTAGAGGTCTGGTGAAGCGAATTATGAGTGTGGTGGATGGCTACACAGGTAATGAAAAGATTGACAGCCCTGGCCTGTGCAGCTCGGTGGGTTGAACGTCATCCAGTGCACCTAAAGGTCGCCAGTTCAATTCCTGGTCAGGACACATGCCCAGGTTGTGGGTTTGGTACCCGGTCAGGGTGTGTATGAGAGACAACCAAGTCATGGCCCTTTCTCATATCGATGTTTCTCTCTCTGTCTCTGTCTCTCTAAAATCAATTTTTAAAGTTTTTTAAAAGAATAAAATGCTCTGTTATTTAAAAAAAAAAAAAGATTGACAAATGAAATTCCAAGACTGGAAAGAAAATAGCCAACTGCACATGAGTTCCACAGACTTTGGAATCAAGTTGATCTGGTTGAATTCCAGCTCACGCCCTCTTAGCAGATATGTGACCCTAGGCAATTATTTAACCTTGGTAGGCCTCATTTTCCTCCGCTGTAAAAAGTGGATACTAATAGCATCTACCAGAGGAGCCATACATGGTCTTGGTGAGGAAGACGTAGGAAGGGGGGAGTGTATACGCAGGCGCGGATTCGGCATATGTTTTCTGTCTTGGTGTCACAACATTCTAAGTATCTGGATTCACACCAATAGGCAACTACCAATGGCAAAGTAAGAAAAGATGGACAGATTAGTGGCCAGAATTACAATAGTCTGAGATTCCTTTTTAAAAAGACTATTTCTGATAGGAAATTTTAATGTTATTAACTGTATCTTTTAAAATTACCAGGCGATTCCTTCTTTACATGGCTCACTCAGGGGACCCCCAATCAGATTATGTTATTGAATAAGGGAAACTTTCATCAAATACCTTTTTCAGGAAGAAAGAGATGGTTGGCAATGCTTTTTTCCCTTTAAATCATTAATGCTATTAATTGGGTCTCGGTAAGTAGAAGAGAGGCGAACATTTCAGGCACCAGATCCGCTCTCTGCATCCAATACCTAAATTCCTTCTCAGTCGCAGCCTTTGTCCTGTCAGTGAACAGTGGAAACATTCACGGTGTGGCCATGGAGTTGCCAACTGGCTTTGGGGGGGGGGGAATCAAAACAGGCCAGCCCTCTGAGCAATCTTGACTATCAGAAGGACAATGAATTCGTGCATCTTATTCAGAGTTCTACCTTTGTCATCATGTTTTTGTTTATTTTTCTCCATGAAGAAAAAGATCTTTTTAATTCTGAATCCAGACACTTGGTCGTCTCCATCCTTGTGGCAAGCCAGCGCACACCTATGTAAGTAAAGCAGAGCTTCAAAGTTAAAATCACTATGTCTTCTAAAAGTTACCATTTTACTTCCCATTTAGTGCAGTTCACACTAAAAATGGGAGCTAAACGGGAGGTGACATGGTCCCAGTGTGGAGTGAAAGAGCATGCAAGGTCCAGGGACGGATGCTGAAATGAATGGGTGAAACTTTAAGGAGAAACGGAATGTTTACATAGCCTCTAAGTACCTCCCTCAAAATATTTACTGATTACTATGGTGGTTTTAAGAGGTGGTGTTTAATTTCCCTTTGTGTGTGTGTGTGTGTGTGTGTGTGTGTGTGTGTGTGTGTATGCTAAACTTCATCACTTACTTCTAATACATAGCATATGGAAAGAGAAAAATAATAACTTTACATAACATCACCAAGGATAAGACATATCAAAATCATGTACCCAAAGTCTGTAACCTAGTCTAATCATGAGAAATATCTGACAAAATACCTGAACACAAACGTGTCACAGTCATGAAAGACAGGAAAAGACCAAGAAACTGTCACAGATTCGAGGTGACTGAGGGCACATGACAGGTGAATGTAATGGGGTATCATGAATTGGATCCTGAAACACAAGAAGACATTAGTGGAAAAACAGATGCAACCTGAATAGAGTTTAGATAATAGTGTTGTAACAATGTTAATTTTTACTTTTAATGAATATTTCATAGTTATGTGAGGTGTTAACATTAGAGGAAGCTGGGTAGAGGGTATATAAAAGGAAACACTCTGTCTCATTTTTGCAACTCTTTTGCAATCTAAGATTATTCTAAGGAAAATAGAAAAAAAGGAAAAGAAAGGATACTGAATTGTTCATTGATTTGCTAAGGTCACAGGAATATCAGACTCAGGGCATACAGACAAAAGAAATGTCCTCAAATTTGTAAAGGGAGTTCAGATATTTGCAATCAAGAAAAAAAGTCTACTGTATTTGTGAATATAATGTTGGTACAGTTAGAGCATTCATGCTAATGTCAAGTCTTAGAACAATTTGATTCAGTTTACCTAATTGTATAACACAAAACTAGATAGAGGTAAAGAGAAGAGCGCTTTGTTTAAGCTTTGGAGGATACATATTTCGATTTGACTTTACTTCTTCGTTCACTCTCTTACAACTCATCATTTTTGTTTCCTGTCAATCCTGCCCCTAAAAAAAGAAGAAAATACACTGCATTGACTGTTTCCAAATATAAATATTTCTTCCTCTCATTGAAGACAACTTTTTGTCACAAAGATTCTTCTTAAATTTTAAGTACTCCTAATTTATGAATTGCTAATAAAATGCTACAATGATTTAATTTATGAAATAAACCAAATAGATATTGTTTTGTACTCAAGACTTAACAACTAAGTGAGCACTTATTCCTTCCTTTTTCTTTTCCTTTCTTTCCCTTCTGTGAGCAATGAACTCAGTGCAGACAGTAGGCAAGTCTGAGCTAGTACCATCATCCCAGTATCAGCAACTTCCCCTTTTGATACATGTTACCTTTGGTCATAGTCATGGGCTCTGCTTCTACCCCATTTGTTCCCTTTTTAAACTGATGGACACTTAGCTGGGTTTTGAAATGGAGAAAAATAGAATAGATATACTTTTGCCAATAATTACGTTCTTACCTTCATAGGAGAGTCTGGCTGCCACCACAATAAAGTGTCCAGTGAAAGGGAGAGGGTAAAAATGTCCTTTTAAGCATCAATCATTACCCATTGCCAGGAGATTTGGAAAAAAAATTAAGAATATCTTAGTGTGAAAAGTCATTATAGAATTCCCCATTTGGGCTGATGATGGAGTTAATTCCTTACAGCCGTGCTAGGAAAGCTGGTCTTGAACTTCCCATTGTAACCCAGCTGAAAAGTGTAGCCAAGACTAGGTAGGCTAGGGCAACAGACAGCTGAGGCCCAGATTCATGCCTTGTAAAAATGTCCATTCAGCTGCAGGGAAAGGGGGCAGACATACCCACCTGGACCCAGGCCTCACCTCTAGGTTTTTCTACCTGTGAGTGTTTTAGGCTAATTAGAATTTGAAAGTGTTATTACTTCATAAATCAGAAAGTAAAACCAAGAGAAGATTCTTTCCTTCTGATGGTGTGAGAACACAGAAAACACAAACCTGAGAAATAGTATTGTAATAAAGAAAAGCTTTGTTAGTGCCTCCCAGCATTCCTAGATAATGGAGAGGCAAGGTCCTTTGCCTAGAAAAGAGATAAAAATTATAAGTCTTAACACTCCAGGCAGGAAAGAGAGAATGACGCAAATATTATGATAAAAATACTAACAATAATAATAGCTGACATTGGGCTATTATTAACTTATTTAATCCTCAAAGCATACCACTGTGACATAGATACTATTATTTTAATGATTTCACAGATAATCAAGATGAGCACAGAGATTTTAATCAAACTGCCAAGGGACACAGCTACTAAGAGTTGAAGGCAGGATTTGAACTCAGGTAATTTGCCCAGACTCCACCACGTCAGTCTTTAAGGAGTCCAGGGTCCATCTGATTTGTCGAGGGGAGGGCAGTAGGTCCCTCAGCAGCTTCCAGAAGGTTTAACAGGGAGAGGAACGATCCGACTACACTTTCTCCTGTGCCACAGTGGTTGCTGGGAGCCGTCATGGCTCTTCACAGATCAGCCAGACCTTTGTAGACAAGGCCACATGTTCCAATAACACAGCCAGTTACCCAATTTACAACACTGAATACCAATCATAATCTTTTGTTTAAAACAATACATTCGCGCCAATGTTCATACTTCAGCACAGTTTTAATAGGGTAAGAATGTTAGCTGCTATAATACAATAAAATTTATTTCCCACTCTCTCATGCATGTTGTGGGGGTGCTGCCCCACCCAGTCGTTTCAGGACCTGAGCTTCCTTCTTCGACACAAGAGTGCCTGGTGTCATCTGAAAGGAGGATGAAGAAAGAGAGAGGATAGAGGATCCCCAGAGAGGTTCTTAGAGACCAGGCACATTGTTTCTACCCACATTTCTTTGGTCAGAATGTCAAGAAGCTAGGAAATGTGGTTTGGAGGTCGTCCAGATAGAAGAGGAAAGGCATCATCTCTAAGGGCATTGACCTCTTCTGCTACAAAAATTGTAACCAATTTCATCCACTATTTTTATGCGGCAGGGTTTATAGGCTTCCACTGATGTAGGAAATAACCTGAGATCCAAAGGGAGAAAGTCTCATTACAAATGAGCTTGTAGGACTCTGCAATGCACACCTGCCTTCTGGTCAACCCTCTTTGTTATGCTCTCTTGCTTCCATGGGATCAGCTGTGAACCTGGCTCCTGGCTTTAATTGGCTTCCTCTTTAAACTCTGGTGTTAATCCCTTAAATTCTGTCAATGAAATGTCCCACTACAGCTTTTCCCACCACTAAGGTGCTCATGGTTATACTTGAGAATGGACTTCTTTAGTCTCTCAATATTGTCTTAGCATAGTGAATTGCTATTAACTATGCAAATATTGCTTAGTTTGATTTTATTGCAAATAAAATCATGACTAATTTCTGAAAAGATATGTTTTATTACTAACCTTATAAAATACTGAGACATGAAAATATAGGATATTCTGAAATTATAATCTTCAATATTTGTGTTGAGTAATATAGGCTATGATTAAACCCTCAGAAAAACACAGTTGAGTAAAGAAACCAGGAGCATGGTAGGAGAGGTAAATGGCTTATAATGGATGGCTCGCTCCACTAAAGGATTTAGCATTTTTTATTGTGTTTGCTTTGGAAGCAATCAACCTTTGTTTAGTGACAAGAAAAATGTAGCTGATCTCTAGTGATTACAGTAGGAGTAAAAGTTGAGCAAGAGCTTAGGCTCTAGGACAGACTTCTTGGGTTTATTAGCTGTGAGTCCTTGGACAAGTCACTTAACCTTTCTGTGCTTCAGTTCCTTTCCACTATAAAACAGAGATAATAATAGTACTTACCCTATAGGGTTGACGAAATAATTAAATGAACTTAATTCTCATAAAAACCTTATGGTGTGGCTACTATTATTTTGATACATGTGAAAACAGAGTAATGCTTGGCATATATTAAGCAATCAATAAATACTAGCCACTATTATTACTATTAGTCTCATCCCTTGCAATCAAGAAGGAATTTTTTGCATTTTCAGATAAAAACTGTTATTTTTATTTTGAGATAGTTGAAAACCGTAGTGTTAGACTGAAGTTCAGAAAGAAATGCTGCACTGAGGGTTAGCTGTCAATACATACAACAGTCAAAAGTCAGCAGGCTTCTGCCCTCATTCTCAGCCATCATTCGTTCATTCATTCATTCAATGTGTACACTATGCCTATTACATGCCAGTATTGTAGTTCTGCCACTTATTAGCTGTGCATACTAGAACAACTTTCTTTACCTCTCGGAGCTTGATTTTATCTGAGTAGGAGAATATCTACTTTCAACTTTGTTGTGGGATTAATTAAGTTAGAAATTTTGTGAAACAATGACACAGCACTCAATAATTAAATATTATTCTTCTAAAAATTAGGATGAGAAGGTCTCTTCTTGAGATATGGTTCTTTCATACAGTTTTTCAAATTGTAAATCTTAATTTGTTGGTAAGTGGTAAAATAAATTTTAAAATAGAATCAATATTTTTAAAAACCCAAATTAAAAAATAGACTAGACCACAATAGAATCGTACAGACTAAATGAAGAGATTAGAATAGGACACTACAGATAAGAGTACATCACAATCACTGAAACATTAATTTCACCTATAATAAACATCTACATGTATACGGGGACTGGTTGTGTGTAAACATATTTCTTCTTAAGGGTTGCAGTCAAAAAAGTTCGAAAGCTTTTTAATAAGTGCTGTGTTGGCACCTTTAATTACCCAGAAGTTAGAACATTGTGTTTATTACAAAGCTAGTTCAAACAAACATCTTTACCAGCATGTGGCAGAAGTAGCACATACAGGATTTTTAAACCAATCATTACCAAGCTTGCTTGGCGATTTGGTAAGAGAGGGTTAAAACCATTACCTAAAAATGAAATATCAGTCTATTGACAAGTTGCATTTTTCTCTCTACTTCTGCTCACTGTCATTCTGTAAAATTAAAAGGTCATTTGCAATGGAGATAAGTCAGGTGGATGTATGGTACCTTTGAAACATTCTGCACTGAACCTGCCTCCTGATAGGCGAGGGGAATCTAGGAGCCCTCTGTTGTATCTAGTGTATGTACTGACATAGACTAAAGGAAGGGAGCTGTCACCAAGCACCTGGAAAACTAGGTGAAGAATTGTCATCTTCTCGGGAGAGTCCTTTGTCCTAAAAGCCCTCAATTTCAGATCATCTGTCTTTAGAGTTTCTTGGGCACATAAGCCTCCTGTCTCTTTTTCCAAATTAAGGGCACTCACAGAGCTGCCACACTGGGCACTAATGAATTCTCTGAGAGTAATCTACACGGTAATGAGAACTGGAATCTGTCACTCACTCTCCCAGGAGGTAACAGTTCACACGCCGTTACATCACCCTATTAAAATAACTTATTAGCTGTGTGCTTGTCTGCTACTATTCATTAAGAAGGTGTGACCAAAGAGACATGGATTTGAACAAATGACGAAATTTAATTTGAATTGTTCTCCATTTTGCTTTATGGCTGAATGCACACATGCCTTAAATGAACTTTATACAGATCATAGCTGCTTCAGGGAAGTATCAACACAGTTATGACTTTTCACCAATTATGAGAATCTACATCGCCTTCAATATGTGTGAGGAATTGTACGTTCCATTCCCTGCATGTTCGTCCCCCAGGAAATATTTGTTTTTGCAAGACTCTTTCACTGCAGGCATAATGTACAGGGTGGGGCACAAGGAGGTGTACAGTTGTGAGTATGCAAAACAGTTTATTTTTTTATTTTTTTAAACTTATCTTTATTGTTGAATGTATTACAGATATGTTCCTCATTTTTCCCCCATTGACCCCCTCCTCCCCATTCCTGCCTCCCTCCTGCTTTTCCCCACACTATTGTCAGTGTCCATTGGTTATGCATATATACATATAAGTTCTTTGGTTTATTTCTTCCCACCCCCGAACCCCCCTTCCCTTTGAGATTTGTCATTCTAACAACCAATTTGTACTTCTTAATCCCTTCACCTTTTTCACCCCTCCCCCCAGCCCCCACCCATCTGGTACCCAACAAAAGTTCTCCGTATCTATGAGAATGTTTCTGTTCTGCTTGTTCATTTTGTTTGTAAATTCAATTGTTGATAGATATGTATTTATTGTCATTTTGTTTGTTCATATTTTTTTATCTTTTTCTTCAAGAAGACCCTTCAACATTTCATATAAGAATGGTTTGGTGGTGATGAACTCCTTTAGCTTTTCCTTGTCTGGGAAACTCTTTATATGGCCATGGATTCTAAATGACAGCTTTGCAGGATAGAGTAATCTTGGTTGTAGGTTCTTGCTTTTCATCACTCTGAATATTTCTTGCCACTCCCTTCTGGCCTGCAAAGTTTCTTTTGAGAAATCAGCTGATAGTCTGATGGGAACTCCCTAGTAGGTAACTAACTTCTTTTCTCTTGCTGCTTTTAAGATTCTCTCTTTGTCTTGAACCTTTTGCATTTTGATGATGATGTGTCTTGGTGTGGGCCTCTTGGAGTTCATCCTGTTTGGCACTCTCTGTGCTTCCTGGACTTGTATGTCTGTTTCCTTCACCAAGTTAGGGAACTTTTCTGCCATTATTGTTTCAAATAGGTTTTCGATTTCTTGTTCTCTCTCTTCTCCTTCTGGCACCCCCAAGATGCGAATGTTGGCACGCTTGAAGTTGTCCCAGAGGCTCCTTACACTATCCTCATTTTTTTGCATTCTTTTTTCTTTTTGCTGTTCTGATTGGGTATTTTTTGCTTCCTTATATTCCAAATCGATGGTTTGCTTCTTGGTTTTGCCTACTCTACTATTGAATCTGTGTAAACTATTCTTTATTTCAGTTAGTGCCTCCTTCATTTCTGACTGTGATTCCATCATTTCTGACTGGTCCTTTTTTATGCCCTTGATGCCCTCTCTAAGTTCACTGAGGTTCTCACTAAGTCCATTGAGCATCCTTATAAGCAGTGTTTTGAACTCAGCATCTGTTAGGTTGCTTAACTCCATTTCACTTAGTTCTTTTCCTGGAGTTTTGTTCTGTTCTTTCATTTGGGACCTGTTTCTTTGTCTCCTCATTTTGGCTGCCTCCCTCTGCTTGTTTCTATGTATTACTTAGCGAGAGGTATGGGGCTAGCTGAGACCAGATGCTGCTTGTTTGAAAGAATTTAGGAAAAGCTGAAGCAGGATCCAAGACAGGCCAATCCTATGGTAAAGCAACTTGCAACAGCTTGGGTGGGCCTGAAAGCTGGGTGGGGCGGGGCCTCAGGGAATCACCAGGGCGGGGCAAACAGTGTGAGCCAGGTTGCTGGAGTCCCAGATATGGAGGCGTCTGCTGGCTCAGGGAAGGGCTCACCAAAGGAACAATGGCCTCTGATAACACGTCTGTCCAGGAGAAAGCTGCCTCTCCAGCCCTCGCTCCAATGCCAAACAGCTCAGTTCTTCCCCATATGACTCTGGTGCCTTTCAGGCTCCTTCCCGCACGCTGGAGCCTGGAGGGAGCGAGTCTGAGTAAGTCCGTGTGCGGGCCCTTTAAGAGGAGCTGCCAGGGGCTCCAGCCGCCTCAGCCTCAGTTCCCGCTGGTTTTTCCAGCCAGAAGTTATGGGGACTTCTCTTCCTGGCACTGGAACCCTGAGCTGGGCGCCTGGTGTGGGACGGGGACCCCTCAGTCCTCAGGGAGGACCTTCCCAGCTGAAGTGTCCTCCTGATTTTTATCTGCCACATGTGGGTGTGCGACCAGCCCGTCGCGCCTCCGCCCCTCCTACCAGTCTGGATGTGGCTTCTTCTTTAATTTCGTAGCTGTAGGACTTCCATTCAGCTTGATTTCAGGTGGTTTTGAATGATGGTTGTTCTGTAGTTTAGTTGTAACTTTGATGTGGTTGTGGGAGGACGCGATACCGCGTTTACCTATGCCGCCATCTTGACCGGAAGTCAAAACAGTTTATTTTTGTATTCTTATTTACTCATTACTGTTATTTTCTATACGAGCAGCTGTAAACCTACTTTTTCCCCACCTGGTATTATACCAAGAAGCCATTGATAAATCACTTTGAGAATTAAACTGGGGAGGGTAGATTTGATGGTGTAATAGGGAGTGGGTGCAATTTTAGTCACAAATCCCCCACATTATGTAAACATTCCTTTGCTGTTTTTGTCCACATAATACGTCAGTGAGAGCATCGGCTTTCCCTATGGAGGCTACTCAAGGCCTGACTTTTCCTTTTGGTGGTTGTAGGATCTGAAAGGAAATTATTTAGCCTTTTTATCTTCACTTACTTCATCTGTAAAGTGAGAGAAAACTAATATCTGTCTCATAGTTGAGATTGCTGAGAGGATTAAATGTGCTTGGCCCATGGTAGGTACTCAATAATACCTATTATTATTAGCATAATCTCCATCATTAGCAAGTCCTGCTCCTCCAAGGAAAAAAGTCAGGAGAATTTTTAATTTTTTTTTTTATTTTACATTTTTACATTAGAGTTTTTTTGGGGGGTGGGGGGGGTGATGCAGCTCTGTGAAAACTGCAACTATAGAGTAGAGCTCAAAAAATCCTGGAAACCAACATACATGCTTGAGTAAGCTCAGGGCCCAGTCAGGCCCCGCGGGCACGTCCCCAACAATCTTCCTCAGGGAAGAGCATGTCTTCCTGCAGAGCTGTGGCCCTGCCAGTTATTAGCTCTGGGATTTGAGCAAGCGTTTTTAACTCTCCAAGGTTCGTGTTCTTCATCTCTGGAAAGAAGATAATAATATCTCCTTCACTGTGTTGTCGTGAAGATGAAATCAGATAAAATATGGTTGGTAAAACTGATCAACATGGTTAGCATGTACCCCGTAAACTGCCGTTGTCATGATTATTATTACTCATACTGCCTCCGACCCACCATCTGTAAGACAGAGCTCTGAATTGCTTTCTGACACATGTACAGACGCAGGCTGTGTCCTCTCCACCCTCGCCTAGTCTCTCTTATGTCCTCAAAAGCCCACAGTCCCAGAGGGATGCCTGGAAGTTCACTGGTTATAGAATAGAGCTTTCAAACTAGACCATGTCATACTTAAATAGAATCTGTAAATTTAGCCTCATTTGCTCAACCTTCTAGCAAACTATACCAAGTAGCCTATGTTAATGTCCTAGTTGTTGTATTATTAGATCATTAATTGGATTAAGTGCTATGTTGACAACTTCTGAAATAACATTTGGATTCACGATACTGGTGAACAACATAAACCACTTAAAGCCTTTTAAATCTACTGGAATTAAAAGAATATTTCCAAAATGACAATCATATGAGGACTGTTATTCTATAGTAGGTTGAAGAAGAGATTCCAGAAATTTTGTATTTTTCAAAGTCAAACTAAATTTTTGAACAACTGACAATTAAAATTACACCTAATTGTGATTTAATCCAAACTGGATTCTTTCTCATGCTTTGGGGCTTACAAATAGGTCCTGAGGACTTTTACAGCCTGGTGGTGCACACAAAATGAAGTCTTAGGTTTCCACCATTTTGTATGAAATATATCTCTTCCAGATTTGTGTTGTCCACAAATTTTGTCAGTTATCTAAATGCAGTATACTTTGGTTAAAAGCAAATTCTTAATAACAATTTTGAAAATACATTGATACCTCTGCTTCTATTTTTCTTGTCTAGCCTGAAACACCATCAGTAGACAGCTCACCACTTGGAAGTAGAAGAAAAAAATAGTAACAGTACTATGATAATAATAACAACAAATACTTCTCTCTTCTATTTTCACGTGCCTGTCATGTACTAAGCCTTTTACACATATTAAGTCACTTAATTCTCATGTCAACCCTATGAGGTAGGTACCATTTTCACTCCATTTCACATTGCAGGAAAGTGAGCTACAGAGCAGTGAAGTAACTACTTGAAGTTCTCAAAGGTAGAAAGTGGAAAAACCAAGACTCGAGCATCAGGTTTTTACCCTAAAATATTACCTGGATAAAATTTTTACACGGCCAAAGCTTTTAATATTTATCAACATCAAACTTATGGTACATCGGTTGGTGATGTATATCCCTGTCTTAGAATGCAGTACTGGAATATAAGTGCTAAATAGAAAAAAAAAATCCTTCTTTCCTCTAGCTTGTTTTCTTTCAAACTAAGCTAAAATTTTTCCTGATTTCAAGGTCTGGGTCAATTGCATGACTAGTAAGAGCTATTGATTTTTGAAGGTGATGTGGTGACTGTATCAGACTAATTAAAACAATTCGTGCCTTTTAGAAAAAGCTGGTCATGGGGTTAGTATCGTTGACCCCCCAAAAAATCATCAGCCATGTGATTTAGGAGGTGACCCTAATTCCAGAGACAGGTTCTGATTTGACTAAGCCAATTAGTACAATCCCATCTTCTTTTCCAGAATTGCTTGAGGAGTCAGTGCTTCACCCAATCCAAATACAACATGCCTGAGGCTGTCATTTATTTGCTCAGAAATGTGTGACCTAAATTGGCCCAGTAAGATTCAGTGGAAGTCATCCCATGGTTGAAAGGTGCTACCTTCACTCCCACTAGAGAAAGAGACTTGGGATGAAGTTAACACTGTGGACAACAGAGGAGAGAGGGAAAGGATCTGGATATTTAATGACATTCTTGAGTTGCTAAATCAAGCAACCCTGACGTCTACTCCACCTTTAACTTCCTCTTGAAAGAAAAAGAAAACTACATTTTATCATAGTTGAAGTTTGTTTGAGTCTGTTTTTTTGTTCATTTGCAGCCCAAACACAGCTAGGAAACACATTTTCACCCTTCAGAACCTGCCCTATAGTCCTAGCTTTAAAGGGGTAATTAAGATACGTGCATTTTGAATCACTGATAATTTGGTTCAGATATACTAACTGACCCGGATTCATATACATAAGTATTAAGCACATAATGTAACGCATGCCAGTCACAACAAAGGAACTTTCGTATAGATTATCTATAAGAACCTTCACAGCAAGTTCAAGGAGAGGGATATCATTGCCCACACTTTTCTAGGTGAGTAAGTAAAAGTTCAGAGTGGTTGAGTAACTTTCCCCATGTCACACTGTTACATGCTGCAAATTCTTACTTGAGCTCATGTCTTTGGACTCAGGTTCCAGTGCTATTACCCTGGCACCTTGATTTTGGTGATTCAGGGCAAAAAGGGTGGAGATGCATGAAGAACTCCAGATCATTTCAGTTGGAGGCAATTTTCGTTCAAGGGTAGACCATTACTTACCACCTTAAACATGATACTCTATCAGTTTTTCAAAAATACGTTATTATTGATTTGAGAGAGAGAGGAAAGGAGAGAGAGAAAAATAGAAACATCAATGAGAAATAATCAATCGGCTGCCTCCTGCACGCTCCCTACTGGGGATGGAGCCCGAAACCTGGGTATGTGCCCTGACCCGTAGAACCAGCCATCTCTTGGTGCATGGGACGACACTCAACCAACTGAGCCACAGCAGCCAGGCAGATAATCTATCACATTTTTCTCTCTTTTATATCTTATAAAATATCATCAAAATAATCATATGTGAAATATTCTATAATTCTATGTAAGTTGAAGTAGAAATATCTATTCTGACTCAACGAATATAGTTCTCAAATGTTCCCAGTCACATAATAAAATTATGTATAGA
Organism: Tadarida brasiliensis; assembly: GCA_030848825.1. Lineage (NCBI taxonomy): Eukaryota > Metazoa > Chordata > Mammalia > Chiroptera > Molossidae > Tadarida > Tadarida brasiliensis. Next base: position 55,107,735 of record CM061258.1, read on the forward strand.
TATATACATAATATGTAAATATATGTGAAAAAATATATAATATAAATATATAGAGATATGCAGTATATCTGAAGCATGTTTAATTTAGCTTTTAATTTCTTTATTGTCTCATAATTCCCCCTTCCTTGGATTTGCTAACTTAAAGCATTCTACTGTAATATTAAATGGGAAACATTTGTTACTCCTTCTGGGGCCCACATACGGAATTATGTGGATAACACAGAAATAAAGATGATTATCATGCATGAGAGTGAAGTTATCCAATGTATGTAACATATTTTCAATCACAGATGACAAGGTCTCTATACAGCTGTATCTGTTGCTTTTAAAAGCCTAGAGTTCTTCAGAGAGTGCTACTGCAAATTCTCTTGCTCTTATAAAACGATGAGTCTAGAAAGGTTAAAAACTTGAATAACCAAAACTCTTTCCTCTGCCTCTGCTATCCAATGCTTTCTCCTGAGTTTGTTTAAAACCAAGGTAACTGGTATTTGTTGCACTTTTAGACCTTAGCGTGAAATTAATTTTTACCATCGCCAACAACTGGTGTTCACACCCAAGCATGCCATGCAAATTGTCCAGAGATGCTGTGAACCTCGAGCTGGGTCACGTAGCTGGGCAAATGCAGAACTTAGGGAAGCACGGTAAGTTTAGACTTTGACCAATCAAGCTGGCAATGACAACTTCAAGGACCCCAGTATCAAGTAAGAGACAATGCAAGGCTGCCCAGAGTGTGTTGGGATGAGCAGAAGTTCCACTGGATATTGATAGGTATTATGTTTAAGAGTATTCCATGGATACAATATGTACAATATGTGCAATTGCCTCAATTTATTTATCCACAGAACCGTGTGTGTGTGTGTGTTCACCTGCGTGTGCACAGCATCTTAGAGGAGCAGTACTCTATAAAGCACACCTTGGGAAGTGTTGGGAAGAACTTCATTTGACATTGGTTGTCTACATGAAAATAAAGAGAATATGATGGAGAAAACATTTCTTTTTAACAATTTTTGTTTGGAAGTGTTGCTTTGAATCATTATTTAAGTTGAAATAATAACATTTGGCATAGCATATAACAAATATTTTCCTAAATAATTTTATCTCCATTTCTTCTTTTTCCTGTCTGGGAAACTGGCAGGATAATCAGGACAGTTGGAGTCTATTTCACAGTTTAAAAAGTGATGCAGAGAGAAGATAAATAACTGTAACGCGCAGCGTAGGCTAGGTCAGGGCAATGTAAAACTAAGGCCCACAGGATGAATCTGATTTGCAGCTTGTTTTTGTACAGTCTGGAAACTAAGAAAAATGTTTAAAATATTTGTTAAGAAAAATAAAAACACAGAAAATTTACAATCTGGCCTTTTACAAAAAAATAAAAAATTATGCCAATCCCTGGACTAGGTTATGCTGTAGTACCAAACAATGCCCATCTCTCAGTGGTTTTACCCAACGAAAATGTACTTCTGGCTGACACTTCAAGCCCAGCACAGGCTGTCAGGAGTCTCTGCTTATCCAGACCACTCAGGAACCCAGACTGACAGAGACTTCGTGTCACCACGTACTTTCGTGGTCACCACAACAGCGGAAAGGGAATGTGATGAGATAAACACTGGCCCTCAGACGCTCTACCTGGAGTGAAGCATTCCACTTCCGCTTGCATTTCACTGGCCAGGCGGCTCAATGGCCTCATCTTACTTCAAAGGGGCAAGGAAATGCTCCTTTGATTTGGTGAACAAAAGAACACTAACACAGGGTGCACCACACTTGCATACTCACTTGTGTATAGAAAGCATGGTCAAGAAGAAATGAATTAGAACCCTTATCCTGTGAAACTTTATTTATTGACTCTCTGTATATATATACATAGATAGATAGATATAAATATATAGATATCTCTCATATATATACGTATAATAGATATATATTGAGAGAGAATTGTTATCGTATATTGAATTCCATATATATCAACATATAATAGATATCTCTCTATACAGATCTACCTACCTATCTATCTATGGACAAACATTAGCATTAGAAAGAAACCTACAGTTAATTCTAAGGAAACTTATAAAGACAGGAGTGGCTGATAATGACAGATCCAAAGTATGAGGCTCTTATAAATATTAGCATTTGGATACTTTCTCAGCCATATACTTCTTCCTTATACTAAACTTCTTTTCTAAGTAAAAGCCTTATATAATTTTGAAATCATGCTAGGTAGATTCTTATATGATTTTATGTTGGAAATAGTTGCTCTGTGTGATAGAAGTCTATCCTCCCTCAACCACCACCACCCTCCGCTCCCCACCACCCTCCATACACACACACACACACACACACACACACACAGACACACACACACACACACACAGTTAAGAACAATCTTCCTGCTTTTCGGAGGCAATGGGAATTTACAGTGTCCTTGCTGTGTGCTGTACACAGAAGCTGAACTGTAGCCTGAAATAATTCTATACCTGAGAGAACACCGGCCACATCCTCTTGGCTCAGTGGCAAAGCGAGTATGTTGTGGACGGTACAGAACGGAAGGAGTCATTTTCTTCCTCTTCATGTGCTTCCTTCCTTCAGTCAGAGATTATTGGTAGGTTTGCTCTTTGTCTCTTTCCATCTTTGTTCTTTCTATTTACCTTGGAGATGCCAAATGAGGAAGACACAAATTGTGAGTTTTTTTAACTGAACCCTTGAGCCATTTCTTCTGTGTATACTTTGTCACTGGAGACTACTAACTACCAAAATGGTAAGGTTTACAAACCACCAATTCTTGGGGGTGGGGGTAGGGAGACCCTAAAAGAGACAGTTTCTTTTCTGAAGAATACATCACAATATTTAAAAAGAAGAGATCTTGTGAAAAAGTCACCAGTGGAAAAGTCCAAGCCTGTTTTACATGTGTTTGGAAAAGCTTAACAGCGATGTGTGGGAAGTCAAACAAAAATGGAGAGCGGAGATGTTCTTGGCTTTTGAAAAAAAAGGATGTTTGTTTAAGGAAAGTACTGTGGGGGCAGGAAGGGGGGAGCAAAGGCTCCAGTGAAAGAAAGGAGCGCCGTGAAACAAGCACCAGCAGTTCAAAGGACCTCCGTGTGCGCAAGACAGTGAATGGACTGAAGAGGCAATCTTCACTAAAAATATTTACCCAGCCATAGAGGAAGGACAGTGAAATCGTAAGGTTGCCTTTGAATAATTAAACCCATCAGCAAAGGCTTGATTCACGAGCATCGCTGATATCCATCTCAATCGGCTTCTCTGGGTTTTCCCATCTTCTCTCTGAAAGCCTTCATATTTTCATTGAATTTCTTTTGGAATTAACCTGTACCACTGAGGAATGTGATTAGACTGTTTTAAAAAGCCCTGATTTTCATCTTGAAGGAGAAGATATAAATGCCATGAGAGTGCCATGACTGATGGCATCTGGATGTCAGCATTTGGGAACAAATTGGGAAGGCATTTGTCAGACAGTATGCAAAGTGAGGAAGAAACCCCAGAGAAAATGGGGACTTCTTTTTTTAAGGAGTACAAACATCCAGTCATGAAGTCTACATTTTGGTTTAAAGATTATGTCTACTGAAATCATGAGTTGGGAGAATCGTTTTATATGACTTTGTTGGCTCATGAGTATAAACAACTTAAAAATATTATAAATACTTAGTGGAAAAAGAACCAGTAATACTTTTAGTGTTTAATTATCTTCAAAGGGAAACAAGTTTAAGATTCTCACCTTTTCACCAGTGAAATTATAGGCTGCTTAATTCTCTATGCAGGTATGATAATGGCAAAGGAACTTAGATAAAATCTTATCTCCACATATTTAAACCTTTCTTACTTGCGTAAATGCAAGTCAATATATGAATATAAAACAGCTCATGTTTGGAGTGACATCAAACTTATTTCAAAGCAAATATTTAAATATACACTGTATCATTTAATTCCAGAAAATAAAAAGGTTTTAAGCTTTACATCTTGCAAGCTTTATAGAGGGTGTCCCAAAAAATGTATACACAAAAAAATGTAATTATAAAGCCAGTGTTTACTAAAATACGTTTCATTTTCAAAATGTAATAGAATCTGTAGACACCCTGTATACATTTTTTAGTATATCCAAGAAATGTGTGGGTCATATTTAGTCACTGAAGGGTTAATATTCAATGCATACTGAAACTAAAAATAAATAGATCTCTAAGCCACCTCATATGTGCCAGATGGGGCAAATATTTCACTTCTGTAGAAATAAATTTCTGATTTTGAAGTATTAGTTGAGCCTCCCATCAAGGAATTCTGTGATGTTTGTTCATTTATCTAAGATACTGCTTTCAGACTTATGAATATTTATGAACCACAGGGTTTAATTGAGTATTGTAAGACATGAGAGGTAGTGTCTTCCAGATGTAAAGGGTGCGTTTCATTCTACCATTTCTCCAGATACGCACTGGCATCTTGTCATGCTTGAATGAGCCATTCAAAATAGAGCTGCCATCTAATCGAAGTACCTGTAGTGCAAAGATGAGAGGAGAATTTAATGAAGCAAACATCGTTGGTCCAGTTGGAGATACAGACCCCTTTTCTGTAGCACAATTGAATGAAACATAGTGGAGCCTTCTATTAATCAACCCCAACTATCTTCTGTTTTGCAGATAAGAAACCTGTGAGATCAGTTAATGTCTTTATTGTGAAATGTGTTGCATGGACAGTAAATGTATGAGAGTGTGTGTGTGTATGTGTGTGTGTGTATTTATAATCAAGATTCTACCATGTATAAGACACTGTTCACTACTGATGGGGGATGCTAAGATTGATCAAAATAGTCCCACTACCTGTAAGAAACAATAGCCCTTATTAAGTTACCAACAAACTGGCTTATTTTTAACAAAAATAAAATAACAAAAATGAAAGTTATCATGCAGCTCTCAGGATAAAAGGCAGTGAAAATACCAGGCAATGGGATTTCAAGGAATGGCAACTAGAGTGGTTTAATGGGGGGGGGGGGGGAAACAAACAAACAGTTATTTTGGGGATAATGCACTTTCTCCTGGTTTTGAACGATACTGAATTTCTCAGTCTTATGGGAGTGTCCTTGGAGTGACTGTGGCCACGAAAGCAATGGCTTAGTCATTATGGGAGAGGAAGCAGGGAGCATTGGGAGGAATAGCAAGTCAGGTACACTCTCCCCACTTATAATTCTACAGGACCCTAGAAGCTCAGGAAATGGAAATGGCAGCTGTCTGAGGGACCAACCGAGTTCAGAAAATGGGAGTAACAACAAACAGATCTAAAGATCCACCACGTCCACACTATTCGTTCATGCATTCCTTATTTTGGAAAATGTTTCTTAAATGCCTATATATGTAAAGCATTTTGGGTGTTGGTTCCTGGGAAGGAGACACATTGTACTTTGAAATTCTTCAAGCATGGCATAGTTGTGTTTTTCTCTCTCTCTTTCCCTTCTATACTTTCTCCCTCCTAACCTCTTTCATTTGTATACTTTAGATAGCTATCTTACTAAATATTCTCTCTGAACTCCAGAGCTATAAATACATTGCTTATTTGACATCTCCACTTAGATTTCACAAAGGCACTAGCCTTAAAATAGCCAAGATCAAATCCACGATCTTCTGCTAAGGATTCATCCTTGTACAGTGTTCCCCATCTCACAGGCATCGTCATCCAATCAGTTATGCAAGCCAACTTCTGATTGATCCTTGATGTTTCCTTCTTCCTTACCTCCCTCAATTCAACCTTATCATCAAGTCCTGTCAATTTTACCTCTGAAATATCTCAAATGATAGTTTATTTCTCTCATTCTTTACTGACAATATTTTGGTACAGATACTTTTCCTCCCGCCAAGTTTTTTCGGCAAAATCTACTAGCCAGTCTCCCTGCATCTATGGCCCCTTCCAATTCTCCCCACATTGAAAATAGGGTGACATTTACAAGATGCTATTCTGCTTAAGTCACTCTCCAACTGCCCTCCACCAATGTTCCCCAAATACCCTCTTATTGCTTCCTGTTGCTCTTAGGACAAAGACGAGAACACAAATCATTTGAAACTCTGCATGGTCAGACCTCTGCATGCCATCAGCTCTCTTGACTTCCTCCTCTCAGCAGCACTAGTCTTAAGTCCCTAAAGAAACACTTGTCACATGGCTTTTGTATGTGTTGTTCACTTTGAACCAAACCTCTTCACTCACTTAGTCAACTCCCATTCATCCTTTAGATCTCAAATTCAGTAAGCCTTTTCTGACTATCTCATCTCAGTCTAGGTCAGGTTCTTCTGTTACATGTTTTTGTAAAACACATTCTTTATAAGAAGAGCTCTTATATCCACTTGTAACTTCACATTACTTATTGTGATTATTGGAACAATGTCTCTTCCCCGGTTGAGTGTAAACACCACAAAGGCAAGGATGGTTTAATTTTGCTCATTTTTCTATCCCAGCACCAATAGCACCTAGCACAGCACCTAGCATACAGTAGGTGGTTTATAGATGTTTGTTGAATGATTAACACATGCTATTAGGTCAATGGAATAAGCAGTTACATACACGTGAACTGAGACAGTCTATGAGACTAAACTTCTTCCAGAAGAAAACAATGTGCCTTTAGAACTTTTGGGTCTCTGAGCCGGAATACTTATTACAGCTCACCATTACCCAACAGGAAACTGTCCCTTTTACTTATGAGTATTGAATGTTTCTTTCTTTTTTTTTTTTTAGAAAGAGTTTCTGAAATGTGCTAAACTTATTATTCATTTACATCCTCAGGAAAAGAATTATTTACCTTAGAATAGGTTCATAAACCCATTTTTTAAATTAGTAACAATGACGCACAAAGCAAGAATAATGTACCTCTATCCACAACGTTTTCAGATAAGTCAATGGTTTTCTGTTCCCTCTGTCTCAGTCATGCTCTGTGATGGTTAATTTTCTGTCAACTTCACTAGGGCAAGGCACTTCCAAATAGCTGATAAAACATTATTGTAGGGTGTGTCTGTAAGGGTCTTTCAGAAAGAGATTAGTATTCAAATCAAGAAGATCCACCCTCACCAGTGTGGGGAGGCATCATCCAATTCACTGAGGGCCCAGATAGAACAAAAAGGCAGGGGAAGAGTGAATTCTCTATCTTCTCCAGCTGGGTCACCCACCTTCTCCTCTCCTAGGAAATCAGAGCTCCTGATTCTATGGCCTTGGGACTCTGGGACTTACACAAGCACCCCACCCACCCTAACCCCTTCTCAGATCTTTGGTCTCAGATGAGAACTTACACCAGCAGCTCCCTGGTTCTCAGGTCTTGGGACCGGGACTGATGTGCACCACTGGTTTTACTGGCGCTCCAGCTTACGGACAGCAGATCATAGGACTTCTTGGCCTCCAGAACAACATGAGTCAATTCCTATTTATATATATATGTTTTGTTTCTCTGGAGAACTCTAATGCATGCTTATCTCTGCATTAACAGAACAGCCCAGTGGTATTGTTTCCACAGGTTCTTTCATCAAAACATCCATCAAGCATATACCTTAACTTGATTTCGATCTTCTTTCAGCTAATCTGTTTCTCTTTGATCGATGCAGATCTTCAGTCAAAATGTAGCTAAGATTATTTTGCTGTAATGAAAATTTGTTATCATAAGATTAGACTAAGGTCAAGACTTGCTGAGAAAAGAGGAGAGGAAAGTTATTGCAAGCTATTTGTAAATGTTCAGAACAGTGATTTTATTGGGAGATAACCATCTCACCTCAGTCAACATACATAGCTGTGTTTAAAATCAATCGTGATAAATCATATTATTTTTGAGTTTACAAATTGTGTTTACTATTTAGAACAATACTGCAGAAAACTTTTACAAATGGTATATTTGTGGGATGGGATTAAGAGGGACTGTCAATATTTATGCATCTGAGATTGTTGTAATTTTTGTATAATTGGAGTGTTAATAATGAATATATGCAATACTTTTCAATTAGCAAAAAAGCAATGCAATTTTTAAAGGACTTGGTTGTGAATTCTTTTTTAAAATTCAAATTTCATCTTCTGCTTCCACTTCCAGTTTTGTAAGTCACAAGAGCTTGTCACTTCTAACAGTGAGAACAATCCAGATAAGTTACACAATTTTGGTATTTAAAACTAATCAGAGTACTGAAGATGTAAAGCAAACTAAATGAGCTAAAATCCAGAAAGTAATTAGTCATTCCCAGGGCAGAAGAGATCCATGGTCATCTCTGCTGCACAGGGGAAGGAGAAGTCCGCCACAGAAGGGAGTGACAAAAACTAGCAAACTTTTAACAAGCATTCAGCAAGTGCATGTGAGCTGGTGTGTTAGATTAGAATCTCAAGGAGTCCCTGAGCTAGAGCAAGGTTCCACCTCCCACCAGCTCTTTCCCATGGGCTTTTCTGAGTACATGTGAGTCAAGTGCTGAAGGCTGGAGCCAGGACAGGGGAATGGAGAGTAATCCCTCTGAGGGTCCCAGGCTTTCCTTGAGAGTAAAATAGAACCTGCCCAAGGCTGGGAGCAGGCCAGGAGAGTAAAATCTCTTTAAGACTTTTAAAACCTCCATTGAATGCATCATCTCTGCCCTCCCAAGACTACAGCCAGAAACTTCCTGGGATACAGAAGGCCAATAATAGCACTTGAGAGAAAAGGGAGCTCTCCAGAAACTCAGATAACTGGGATTCACAGGCAGTACAGCAGAGACACCTCCCATGTTCAGAGAGCTGGCAGCTGGGCTGTAGAACACAAAAAAAAAATACCTCTGGAGTTTGTGACTACTCAGATCTCAAGTCCTGCTATTGAAAATGTCCTGATTCCTCCATAAAATTATTTGAATTGAATAACTAAAGCCGTTACAGACGCAGCTGATCTGTAAATTAGATGGAATCATTGTCAATATTAGTGGCATGACAGAAGCAGAACATGCCTTATTCTAGGGGTACATATAACTTGAGTTTCTACTGTTCTTTTATACACAGTATTGGGGACACAGTAAAAAAGTTGGAGTCATGCCAGTGGTAAAAAATTTGGCCCATAGTCAAGAGGAAAATAGAATCAGATGGTCAACAGAATCAGATGCAGAGAACACCAAGATATATCAGAGATTTAATATTGTTATGATAAATATACTAATGAAAGACAGACAAGAATATTTCATATTATCTTGTTCTGTTTTTGGTACTGTATCATAAATGATGACCAATGTGTGACTTGCAACTTTTGCTTAATATTATGGTTCTGTGATTTATGCATTGTTGTATGTAACTATACATTATTTTTCAGTGGTGTGTAATACACCATTATAAGACTATACCATAATTTAACTTAGCCATTCACTTGTCAGCATACATTTAGATTTTTGAGTTTTCATTTCTACGAAGATTGTCATGATGCACATTCTTGTATAGATCTTCCAGTACACTCAGTCAAGAACTTCTCTGTAGACCATACTTACGAGTGGAATTTTACAGACAATGCATCCCCTCCCACACACACTGTACTTGTACCAGCAAGGGTACGAGTTCCTATTTCTATATATTGTCACCAACATCAAATGTTGTCAAACTTTCTAACTTACGCCAATTGGTGGATTTTAGGTGATATCTCATTGTGATTTTAAGTTGTATTTCCCTAATTCCTCATGAGGTTCAGTATCTTTACACATGCTCAAGGACCATTGTGTTTTCTCTTCTGTTAGAAACAATGTTTTTCTTATTAATTCATAGGAATTGTTTCTATCTTCTGCAAACAAGTCATCTGTTAAATATTTATATGTGGTGCAAATATTTTCTATTTCTACATTTATTATAAACTCCACAGTACACTGCTATTGCTTTTGCTTTAAGAATTTGTCTTTTAACATATCAGAATGAGAAAAATGTAATGTATATCCACCATTTCTGACACTCTGCATTCCTTTGTTCTGTTTCCTTTTCTCCCCTTCTTCTGAGATTATAATTCTATACAGTATGTGTTAGAACTATCAATATTGTCCAATAGAGAGATTCTCATTATTAGTTTTAGTTCTCTCATTCTCTCTCTCTCCTTCATTTAGGATGGTTTCTATCACTATCACTTCAAGTTTGCTGTTATTTTCTTCTGCAGTATCTAATCAGCCATTAATCCCATCCATGATTTTTCTTATTTCAAATACTTTAATACTCTAGGAACACTATTTGGGTCATTTATATATCTTTCTTTTCTCCCATTCTCATGTTCATGCTTCCTCCACCTTATTGAATTTGGAAACCTATTGATAAAAGCTGTTTTAATGTCTTTGTATGTAGATCAATCCCATCATCTCTGTTACATGTATTTGTTTCTGTGATTAATTCTTCTCCTTGTTGTTGATCATAAGGTCTTGCTTCTTTTTATGATTAGTAAATTTTTATTAGATCACAGATGCTGTGAATTTTACATTATTATTTGCTAGATTTTATCGTTTTTCTTTGAAAAGTATTTTTCTGACATTCAGTTAAGATACTAGAAATTAGCTGAGTCCTTTCTTGGCTTGGTTTTAAGCTTTTGCAGGGCAGGTCTAGAGCAACCGTTGGTCTGGAGCCAACTTAGTCCCATGACTAAGGCAATACCTTTCAGACGACTCTATCCAGGGCACTGTACTATAAGATCTTTCTACTCTAACTGGTTAAAATAAAAAATATTCCCAGCCTTGTGTGAGCTCCAGCAATTGTTTTGCATGCTGCTTTCTAGTGGTTCCTTCCCTAGTCTTGATTATTTTCCTTTTGTGGCTGTGTAGATCAGTACTCAGCCCAAGACTCAAGGGGATCCCTTGAGTCTTAGGTATCCACAGTGCGTTCTCTTTCTCTCTCTGCATTTCCTTCCTCTGGCTCTCTGTTCCATGAATTCTAACTTCTTTGGCTTTCCTAAATCCTGGTCTCTATCTCCATGATTCAGTGAAACCAAGATGCTTTGTACATTGCACATTGTACTGTGCTGTGGCCTGTAAACTACCTCCAGGCAACAGGCAATCCCTTTGTCGCTTTTCTGTGGGATAATGGTCCTGTAATTCCTGCTGTCCAATGTCATAAAATTATTGTTTCACTTATTTTGTCACGTTTTCTAGTTGTTTAAGATGAAATGATTTATCTAGTCTTTGTTACTCCATCATGACCAGAAGCAGAACTCTATCATTCTCTTCTCAATGGAAACTACATATAAAAATTTTAGTGAATAAGAATATGCTAAATGCAGAGAATGACTATCGTTTCCTTTCTCAGCCAGGCTTGGCTGGAGCCTGGAGCTTGGTCCTGATCCAGCTCTCGGAGCCATGCTTCCACTTCTCCACCACATTCCAGGCTCAACCTGCCCCAAGGGCCCCATCACTGCAAGACCATGCAGCAGCACCTCTTAGTTACCTGACATGATGACCACATCCTCCTTGCAGGTGCCCCCATAGAACACCAGGACTGCAGAACCAAACAGGTGGACAAATTTGCCTCAGGATAGCAGTAAGGCTGACCCTGTTGAGGGGAAAGCAGGCTGATGGCAATGGAGTGTGCACAACACCTAGACAACAGGTGAATCTGTTGTTGCTAGAACTGTAAAACTAGCTACTAACAAAAACAACTCCCATTTGTTTGACTTTCTTGAGACTTATCTAAATAAGCAGGTGAATAATAAGCATTATTGTCTAAATAATGGATGCTCATGTAAATAAATGTGTGCAAGAGAGGGTTCTGACATCTGGCATCACATTATATAGCTTTGACCAGCACTCCCTGGGCAACAGTGACATTGGGAGTGAAGCTTCAGACTGGCCTCCCCATGGGCCTTGGGGATGACTTCCCTGGTACATAACACAGAACATTTACATTTGTGTCACTTTTACAACTTCTATGAGCTTTACGAAAACGTGCACTTTTTTCTTCCTACATTTGCACCATTCTTTTTTTTTTTTATCCTCACCCGAGGACATTTTTGCATTTATCTTCAGATAGAGTGGGAGGATGAGAGGGAGGAAGAGAGAGAGAGAAACATCGACGTGAGAGAGACACATCGACTGGCTGCCACACACACGACCCCAACCTGGGCAGGAGACAAACTGTAACCGAGGTACGTGCCCTTAGCAGGAACTGAACCCGGGACTCTCTGGTCCGTGGGCCGACGCTCTAACCGCTGAGCCAAATTGGCCAGGGCAACACCATTCTTTTTAATAAAGTATTTTGGTACCAAAAAATAAAAGGCCCTAACTTATCTATGAAAAAAATGAAACAAATTAGTAGCAGAGGTTAATAACTTTTACATAGTAATTGGCTGTTGGCAGAGGAAATTTTGATCTATGTATTCTGATTTTCAGCCTGACCTTTTTAAATTTTTTTAATAAACTAAATAAAAGTTATTTCATCAAGTTTCACGACAATAAAACACTTTAGAACTCAGTTTCAGGGACTAGAGTTTCTCTTTAGCATTTTAAATACATAAATTATAAACATTTTTGAGTGTTTTAGACTTCTGCTAAATACAAATGCTCTTTATCAAGTACATTTTCTTTGTATTTTTTTTTGTTTGATTCTTCCAGACTTTATTTTGTTATCATACATGTTTACCCTGCTGAATTCATTCACAAAATGATAACTTCCTTTCTAAGAACTATAAGATGGGCAAGAAGCCTTTGAGCGTAATAATAGTTCATTCTTAGAAACAGGAAGCAACTCTTTGCCAAGATGAAACATGCCCAAACACCGAAGGTTCAAGGTCAGTTTGAAACAGAAACCACAAATTTTGATTGGATCTAAACTTGGCAGTGTTAGACTCACATGCACTGTTTCTAGTATTATATGGAGGAGATATATAGACAGTGTCTAACAAAGGAAGACAGAAGACCAGTTTAAACTAGCAGAACATTCAGGAAAGGATTAAAAACACAGGTCTGCTGTAGTGAACATGAATCCGGAGCCCCTGAGTCTCTTGTTCTGTCACTAACACACCTGGAGTAAGTTAGCAGAAGGACAGATGTTTCTGGAGGTCAGCTGACTTTTCTGAGGTGAGTGAATGGCACACAGCGCTATGCCAAGTACACATTCCTCCTCAGAGGGAAAGTCCAAAACTAAGCACGAGGGTCCCAAAGACAAAGTTTACACATGAGACAATTGCTTTCAGAATTCTCATTTTCTTAAGTTATATCATGTGGTTAACTGAGCCAACATCCCCTCACCTGGGGATATCAGGAGTGAAAGCAAAAAGATATCGGTGCAGTGTTTTCAAGTCACTAAAAAGACAGTGGAAGAATGCATTAAAATACTTTCGAAGTGCGACTGAAAAAGAAATTATTATTACAGAACTGGAAACTAGTTTTTCCTTGTTAGTGGATCTCATGGAAAACCGCTACACTGGTCCCCCCTTCTCTGTGGGGGGTACGTTCCAAGACCCCAGTGGATGCCTGAAACCACAGATAGTAATACATACATACCTATGATAAAGTTTAACTCATAAATTAGGTACAGTAAGAACTTAATAACAATAACTAATAATAAAACAATTGTAACAAGATACTGTAATGAGGTCTCCCTCTTTCTCTGATAACTGATCGGATAACCAAGGTGGCTACTGAGTTACTAAAGGCAGGTAGCGCAGCGTATGCAACGTGGAGACACTGGACAAAGGGATGATTCACATCCTGGGTGGGACAAGGTTTCATCACACTACTCAGAACAGCACACAGTATAAAACTTACGAATTGTTTATTTCTGGAATTTTCCATTTAATATTTTCAGACTGTGGAAAGTGAAACCACAGATAAGGGGGGACTACTGTACTGGGTTTGCTAGCATTTCACTATGTTTCTTGAAGGGCGTCACAAATTCAAAAACATAGACCATAACACTTTTAAATCACTTTTCTAGTGTGAAATGTTATATGCATGAAGAAAAGTATAAAACATAACATGAGTGATTACAAAGGAAAATATCATGGAACCATCACATAGGCCAAGAAACAGAACAATGCCAGCAACCCACAAGCCCCCCCCCCCCCCCAAGGCTCAGGACATGTTGAATTGTTTATTAAAACAATCCCATAATGGTGTTGAAGGATAAAAACATTTAAATCATATCTTCAGAAATTAATGTCCCAGATAAGTGGCATATTCCACTCATTTGAACAGTCTCGATAAATTCAAACCAACAATAAGCCAAGATTTATATTTGGTTTGAATGTAACTTTTCAAGACAGGAGTTAGAGGTAATGAATACAGTCAGCCTCCAACAGAAAACTCAGCTGTGCCCTAGCGGTGCCTTGCTTCTCGGAGATATGACACCGTAGGATCTGAGACCCACCTAGGGGCTTTCTTCTGTGCTCTGAAAAGCCAATTTCCTGTCAGAGAGAGCAGTTAAAGATCCTAAGTTCTGGAGGCAAAATTTGTGTAGGAGTGGAGTAATAATGGCCTGATCTGGCATTCCCTTTCTAGAATAAAGGAGGAACTTGTCTTCCTCACAGACAATTTACTTGGTGTTTTTGCTTTCCGTGTTCCCAGACTCAGTGCTCCCTCTCAGTCAAAAACTATTCCTGGCAGCAAGTTCGTGGGAGCTCACACAGAGCTAGAGATTCTCCACAGATGGCGTCCAAGACAGCTTTTTTTCACAAGGGGCCACTTACCTACTGTGATACCTCCTCTCACCCTCTCTTCACCAGATCTTCTTAAATATATTTTGAGCCTGGCCAGTGTTGCTCAGTGGATTGAGCGTCGTCCCATGGACTGAGAGGTTTGGTTCAATTCCCGGTCAGGGCACATGCCTGGGTTGTGGGCTTGATCCCCAGTGGGGGGCATGCAGGAGGCAGCCAGTTGATATTTCTCTCTCACATCAATGTTTCTATCTCTTTCCCTTCCTCTCTAAAATATCAGTAAAAACATATTTACAAAAATTTAAATATATTTTGAGATGAGCATGGATTTTTGAAATTTTGCATACTGATTTTGTTCAACTTCTGATAAAGATAACACCATAGCTAGGTGCAATTGTCAAGTGAGTGAACTCAATATATATATATATATCAATCTCTCTCTATATATATATGTATATATCTCACAGAAAGAAACAATGAATGAATGGAGTTCTACTTGTGTGCTTGCCTCCCGATTCCAGGCTGCTCATGTCTTACAACTATTCCTTGTCGCAGCAGAAAGCACATTAGATGCTTCCTGACCAGGGCAAAGTGGACTTACATCCCAGATTCTCTATCCTTACTCGGCTACCTGACCAGTGGCTGCTCAGCTCCCTGTCAAGGTGTTCTTATTGCCTTGCCTGGCCCTCTGGCTTCCCTTGTGACCAACTCCTGTGGAACTCCCGGTCTCTACCCACGTGGCCAGGCTTTAGCTTTCTTTGTGCAGCAATCTGATTCCAAACGGGTCCTGGAGCTAGCCTGGTCAGGGCGCAGCCTCACTGTTAACCTCTGGCACTATGTCTTCTAGTTCTAACCAAACCCTTGGCTCCTGACACTTAGCCTTCACCTTTGTTTGAGTCCTGGCCAGCTTCTGAACTCCCCTCCTCTCCCAAACACTCAGCCCTGCCTCACTTTTCTTAGGGTCTCCCCCTGCCTTGTCACACGACATATTCCACCTCGAGCGCCAGGTAGACTTGGCTGGTCATTGATTAAAGCATTTTCTGTACTGTTATTGCCTGTTAGATTACTTGTTTCTCCAACCATACCATAAGAGCTGATTTAAGACAGATACTAATTTCCATCTTCAGCATCCAGCTTTGTGTCCAGAACTTAACCTGTACATAAGCACATTTATTGATGAAAGCTTTTAAGTTGGGTCAGGATCACTCAAGTGACATGGAATCTAATTCTGTTCCTCTCACTATCTAATAGTATAATCTGAGGCAACTGATTTGATATCCTTGGTTCTCACTCTCTCATCTGCTAAACAAGGATGATCACTGGGATCATATCTAAGATAATTTTCAGCCTCAAAATTCTTTCACTCTGCTTCGTACCCAGAACCTTGATTACAAAACCGTTCAAAATGATGGTACTCAATTTTCACCCTAAAAGAGTGATCTGGATTGTGCTCGCCATCATTCAAAACTGTGATATTCAGAGAAAAGCGATTTTAAAAGCAAATGATCCATATTGACCTTTTTACACCCATCGCAATGCTTAGCAGATGGGTTCTTCAATGACGGGACTAATGCAGGAGGTGAATCGCCACCTAGTGGACACCTTCCCAGGCTGTGCCCTCCCCACCAGAACAAGAGGGCGCTTTGTTCTCCGTGGCTGTTGGATCCTCCCCATAGATTCTCCTTTCTCCACCTCACACACATCTCAACTTGCCATTGCTTCTGCTGTCCGGAAAATCAGAGATATTCATTGTGGTAAAAGAAAATGTATTTTTTGACCATGTTGGATTTAATTTTTACCTATTTCTGTTTCACACTGACGGTGCGGTAGGCATTTTAAGGAAAAAAAGATAAGGTCCAGAAAGCTCAGACTGGGTCTTTTTAGTGCCTTATCAGTTTGGTTTGAAAACAATCCTTGAGCATTCAGAGACGCCTTGGCTAGACAGACAGAAAAGGGATAGTAGGGTTCACACGTCTCCTAAGCAGAGCTGTCTATGGAAACCAACCTTTCATCCAGTTCCTCACCAAATGCTCAGACTTTTGCAATTTTCCTTGTTTAAAGGAAAACGATTTAGAGGCTAATCTAGGGCTTTGGATTAATAGAGTTATTTCAGTGTAAAGTGGCATCTTTGCCTGGATAATGTTTTCCCTGAGCTGAAGGGAATCTAACTGACCTCCTCTTAAAATGAATAAAAGGATATGATTAAACTAGGCTTTTTCCACCTAGAAAAAAAAAAATTCATGAGTTGTGTCAATGGAGGTTTAAAGAAGCCTAGGAGAAGGTGGTCTTAGTTCATTAATGAACTATCAAGAGGATCGCTACAAAACCTCAGCCCAGTTTCTCATGCCTTGAAGGTACCTTATTATTTGAGCAGCAGAAACATCCATTTAATCAGTGCTAATGATTCCTTCCAGCAGCCCAGATTGACCAGATATTTGTATTGTAATTGCAGCGCTGAGGTTCTATATTTCTCCAGCCTGCCCCACAAACATATATTCTTTTTTTCCCTTTTCATTACTTTTTCTTTGCTACTAAGTGCCTCCAGCCAACTAGCTCATATTTTAATTTCTGTTTCTGCAACCACCAACTCACTGCAAGATTTCTTTACTTTTCTACAGACTTTTGTTTAATTTCTCTTTCTCTGACATCTCTTAGTATGTCTCAAAAAACTCTGGAAGTTCTCTGAACCTACAAATAACTCTTCTATTGATCCTAATATATATTCAAACTAAAGATCTCTCTCACCCTGCCTCCCTTCTCCCCCCTTTCCCTCCCTTCCTTCCCTCCCTCCCTCCCTCCCTCCCTCCCTCCCTCCCTCCCTCCTTCCTTCCTTCCTTCCTTCCTTCCTTCCTTCCTTCCTTCCTTCCTTCCTTCCTTCCTTCCTTCCTTCCTTCTTTCCTTCCTCCCTCCCTTCCTTCTTTCCTTCCTCCCTTCCAGGAAACACGTTCAACACAGTTCTAACTCAGGTGTTAATACGATCTCCATGAGCTCCACAGACACATCTCCCGTGGTGGTTCTGTAGAGCCTCACTCCTAATTAAATCACTGGAAGGATCTGTCAAGATTTCCAAGCCATATTCTTGTACCTCTGTTCTTGAACAGATTTTGCAGGCTTCCTCTTCTTACCTACATCTTCTAGAAGCGGGTATGTAGGTCAATTCAAACAGCCAAATGGAAAGACTTGGTGGGGGGGAAATAATTAAGAACTTACAAGCCTAGAGCTAGCTCTGGTCACGCCTCCCTCTGTCCCCAAAGGAAAATGTACATCATACAAAAGCTGTCCTTGCTCCTCCAGTACATTCATACCCTTAACAAAATCTCCACAGAGACCATGGACAAAGATTAATTTCAAAATGAATGTACTACTCAATAAGCACACAATAAACATCTTCCTATATGTATTAGGCTGTTTTAAGTATTGAGTAGGAAACAGAGATAAATATAAGCACAGTTCTCGGATTTGCAGAGCTTACAATATTATTTAAATGGCAAAATTAATATTTAAATATTCCTGAAAACAGATAAGCAGGCATGTCATAAATCACATTTAACTTTTTTATAGAAATAATGGCAGAATTAAGGTTTATGTTGTTGACCAAGTATTTGATGTTAAACCCTTTATAGAATTAATCATGAACACTACATTGAATTAAGTATAAATAGTACTTCTGTATGGTATAAACGTTTCTACTAGGTGTATCAGGAGCTCAAACAGTGAAATGTGGCAGTCTCTCTAATAGTGGAACCCCCCCCCCCAAAAAAAATGTCCACATCTTAACCCCTGGAACCTGTGAATGTGACCTTATTTGGAAGAAAGGGTCTTTGCATGGTAATTCATTTAGGGATCTTAAAATGAGATGATCCTGGTGGACCTTTAAATTCTGTGACAAGTATCCTTGTAAGAGACAGAAGAGAAGACACAGACACAAAGAACAGGCCATGTAAAGAGAGACGCAGATTTCTCCATTTTGCAGCCACAAACCAAGGAACCCTGGAACTCAGGAAGCTGGAGGGGCAACGAAGTTCTCCACGGCTTTCAGAGGAAGCACAGCCCTGCCAACGCCTTGATGTCAGACTTCTTGGCCATAACTGTGAGAAAATAAACTTCTGTTGTCTGAACCACTAAGTTTGTAGTAATTTGTTATGGCAGCAACGGATACTAGTACACATGGTAACCAGTCACATAAAACCTTTTTATTTATTTCTTTTTATTGATTTCAGGGAGATAGAGAAATAGAGGAGAGAGAGACAGACAGACAGAGAGATGGATTTGTTGTTCCGCTTATTTATTCATTCATTGGTTGATGCTTGTATGTGCCCTGACCAGGGATCGAACCCACAACTTTAGAGTATCAGGATGGTGCTCTAACCAACTAAGCAACCCAGCCAGAGACCATAAAACCTTTTTAATGGTCTCATTTAACTTATTATCATACCTGCCTTACCTTTACTGTAATGAATTAGAAATTAAAGGTATAGCCACATGGGATTAATGAAATTCAGTAGTTTTTAAGAGGAGTGTGATAGCATCTTTGATGAGATGTCTGGGAATGATAATAAGATTTAGAGAAACTTATCTATGTGTAGCTGCTTTGCTTTCGTGTTTTTCTTCATTTAAAGTTCTGGATAACACATAAAGGAATTAGGAAATAAGCTTTGGCTCATCTGTTTACCTTCAAACCAAATCTTTCTGTCTTCTTGAGGCCAAAATAATTAAAGAATTGTATTTTTTGTGTGTATGTAACAGAGTTGAAAATACAACATCAGAAATCTTTGAAATATTCAAAGATTTGAGCATTTTGATCTACTACAGTGTTACTTCATCATTTGGAATCCCTAAAGCTATGCTTAGATTTGATAACCAAATCATTATCGAAATTTGATTCTGAATTGTACATTCCTTTTTAATCCTCACCCGAGGACATTCTTTCATTTATCTTCAGGTAGAGAGACAGGGAGAGAAAGAGAAACATTGACTGGTTGCCTCCCACACGACCCCGACCAGGGCTGGCGATGAACCGCAACTGAGGTACTTGCCCCTGCCTGGAACCGAACCCAGGACTCATTGGTCCATGGGCTGATGCTCTACCACTGAGCCAAAACGGCCAGGGCTGAACTGTGTATTATCAAAAGCATTTGTATCTTAGTCATATAACTGACTCTTTACCAGATATTGTTTGTAATCAATAGTCATTCCAGGGGAAATCTAAGCTGTAATTTTGACATAATGAGATGAGTCCTAAACAATGCCAGGTACATAGTAGGCACTCAATAAATACTTGTTCAATGGATGAATTTATTCAGCTAAAAAAAGAGTTTGACTTTAGGTAGCCTTCCGATTAAGAAGTGCATATGAAAGTAAACCCATTAAAGCTAAAGATATCTATAGAAGGGCAGAGATAGCTATGAAATAAAGCTCATCGTGTTCCTTTATGCTAAAGAAACAGCCACAAATCCCTGAAGGGCTGGAGGAGTGAAGCTCCCTGGAACGAAATGAGGGGGTTGGGACTGAGGTCTGCTAGAGCGCACATCGGACCTTAAGGGAGCGACCATTACTCAGCTGGAGCCAATTGTCACCATGCAGAAATTTGAGCCTAATTTGCCCTTCGTCTCATATTTTCAAGAGAAGCCAGAAATATAGATGAGAACACTTGCCATTTTAAAAGTTGGCAGTGAATTCACTTTTGTAAAAAAATGCTCTGTGATGGCCAAACAAAACACATCTGCTGGCCAGATAGGCCTACATACGTCCCCTAGTCTAGGTCTCTACTTCTTAGCATCTTCCCCTTTCTCTACTTTCTTCCGATTTTTAAATTTATTTCCTCTTTCTTTCTCTCTCTCCCTTCTTCCTCTTGAATCACTAACTGCCCAGAAACTAGTGTCTGGGATAAAAGTTGTACAGGGCAGAAAGGCTGGAGAGCTGGATGGATTTTGAACATCAAAAGAAGGCTTACCTTGAGCAGCTCAGAAAACAGACTGGGAACAAGTAGATGGGCTTTGCATGTGGGGCTTTAGCCCATGATCTAATGACTATCTAATCACTGGGACATTGCTTAACTTACTTGGTTCTTAGTTTCTCCATCTCTAAAATGGGGATAATTGCACCAATATCCACTACACCATTGTGAAACCAAATGATATAATAGTTTTAAATGAACCTTATCAATATGAAGGGCTGGACAGTTATTAATCATAAAACAAGAATAATTGAGAGGCTTATTTGTGTACCGCATGCTGGTTATTATATGATAGTTATAATTCACAGAGCACTAAAAATGTGCATAGCCAGAAGTCAGAGAGTCATAAATCAAGCATGCTGTAGTGAATTCTATAAGACAGTATATAATTCAGTGCTAAATTTGTGGTAGAGACTAAACGTGCTATAAAATTTCAGAGGAGAAGATTGATGACAACTAGAATAGGAAGAGAAGGAGTCTCAGAGGAAGTGAGACTTACACCAGATTTTGAAGGCTGCAAAGGACACTCACATTGTTGGTCATTTCAAGTGTCCAAACAAGTTTCCTTTTGAATTACATTTTTATGAATATGTCCTATGTGGACACCAAAAAGCTTTAGTTGTTGGTTTCCCAAATGCCATTCATTCATTCATTCATTCATTCATTCATCCATCCATCCATCCATCCATCCATCCATCCATCCATCCATCCAGCTGATACTTATTGGCATCTGTGAGTGCTAGGTACTTTGATAAGTGCTAGGGATACAGTGTCTATGCCCTCAGGGAGCCTTCCATTAAGAAGTTATTAAAAGATCTGAAAAGCCTTCAGTTAAACAAGATGCATGTGTGTTTAACTGAAGGCTTTTCAGATCTTTTAATACCCTGGAGTCTGGAAATACAGAGAAAATCGTGTATTTAGAGTTCTTTTACAGATGAACAATTGGACCCATTGTTTAAATTTAGAGATTCTACATCTAAAAAGTTGTTTAGAGGTTGAAGAAAAAAATATTCTGCATATTATTTGAAAATATAATCATTACACTCTTTAAACATACATGTACCTTATATTTCCTGACTTGTCAGACACTGAGTATAACTGGCCAATTTGTGGATTACAGAGATATTTAAAGGTATCCATGAACTCATCTAGTCTCACTAATTCCAACTTCATGGGCTATCTTTAGTAAGAAATGCCAAGTATCTGCCCATTCTTGAGGGATTAAGTGAGGAAGCAATTAAGTGAAATGTTTTTAGAGTAGAAAAATAAGATACATTTAAGAAAAATAAGCCCTCAGGAAAAAGAGGAAAAAAAAGGTATAAGACACAAGCAGCCTGAACTGCATTCTCAAGCAGAACTGCTTCCCCAAAAAGTAACTTTCAAAGCTTTCCAAGAGGCATCTAGGTTTCTTGGAGATAAATTACACATTATAACATTTAAGGTGAAGTTCAGCTGCTTTTTATACATCAGTCTTTATCTATTAACATGAGTGTTATATTAAGTTTAGGTTACTAAACTCTTTCCTAATATTTTAAATGGGAGGATAGTAGAAAACTTTACTATTTCTTCAGTAATTTAAGTTACTTTCAAGCATAAATAGTATTCCCTATAAATTCCTTTGAGGAGCTCTCGTGTTTAAAAGCAGAATGCAGGGATCCAGTCATGTTTTTGTCTCTGCCTCTCCTATAACCGTAAGCTCTTTGGTCTAGCTATCTTCATATCAATGCCATGTTTCTAGATTGTAACATGTAGGCTTTAATTCCCACTTAACAGATGTTAGTAGTAACAATGTTATGGCAAACACATTTACAAAATCAACAAATCAAACCAAACCCGAACAATAATAACAAATAAACCTCCTACCTATTGAGGCTGAAGATGGAGTGGGGGACTAGTAAGCAAACGAATGTTCATTAGAAGTAGAATAAACATTATTGTGTAGACTAAAAATAATATTCCAACTAGTGTTTCCGAGGGCTCAGAGAGGGCTGCACTAAATGAGCCAACTTCTGGAGTGAATGCGGTGTGCACACCTTTCAACCTTGCTTCCAACGTGACCATCCCAGCTGTGTGTCAGGGGACCCCAGAACTACGAAATAACCAATAGTAGAGGACTGAATTAGTAAGTCCTTGTACACCCAGACAGAAACTTAAATTTTTAAAAATGTTCTGTGAAATGGGTATCTCATGGAAAAGAAATTATTTTATTTAGTGTTGCTATATTGTTACATTAATGGCATTAGTGTTTAGTGTTTTAATAATTTTACTCAGTAAACACCGAGTAAAACATACAAGAATACTTAGAATATTTAATATGCTAAAGTAGAGTATGAATTTTCAAAAGAAGGATTAGTATTTCATGTTTATAGGATCAGGGAATCCTTTCTGCAGCACACAGTTACTGAAATTAGTTCTCTGAGAAACTAGTTTGGATTCTCTGCTTTCTACCATATAACCTCCCCCTTTTAATTCTATGTCCCTCAGTTACAAAACTATAACATTTTTGAAACTAAACATGGATCATAAAACATTACATATGGTATAGTATTTTTATCTTATGCATTTATAAATATATTAAATATATTAAAATATATATGTAGATATACATTAATGTGAAAATATGTAAGTAAAAATGTCTAGGAAGCTACATATCAAAATTTTTTCAATGGTTATCTTTGAAGGGTGGCATAACTAGTAATTTTTTTGGTTATTATATTAATGTTTTTCTATAAAGTATGTGTATGGAGGCAAGACTTTCTAATTTATACTGTTTTTTAAATGATCATTTTCAAGAGTGTGGCATGTAAAGATTAGAAAGTTGGGAAATACGGCTTCAAACCTGGGATTTAGAGCCTGGCAACAGGAAAGACCCACAAGAAACAAAGCCAGGATTAAGGGAATTGGCAGGCATTAGAAAAGCAGGTAGCTTTAGACGAGGATGTCAGAGGGGAAGCTGTATCTCTTACAGAAAAGTTACAACTGACTCACATTGGAGCACCAGTTCAGTTGTATCCGCTGGTGAGCTGGACCTACCTTGTACCAGCCCGCACAGGCCAATGTTGTGCATCTCTTCCCAAGAACACATTCAGTGACACCACATTGGTAACTGAAATTGACCACGGGAATCGGAAAACTATAAATCAGGGATCCCACACCTTGTATATGTCAACCTGGAATACCTAAGTGAGCTAATAGGGTATGTTTTTCCACCTGGCTTTAGTTCACACTCTGTGAATTGACTCTAATGTTAGATTCAAGTTATTTCTGTGGCCAGAGATATTAATGTTATTTCTAATTTGGTGTTAAAATTGGTTTTAAACGATCAAAAATAATCTTAAAAAATTAAGAAACAATTTGATTTACAATAGCACCAAATAGAATAGAATTCTTAGAAATTAATTTAACTGAGGAAGTGAAGGACTTGTATACTGAAAAGTAAGACATTCCTGAAAAGAAATGAAATAAAATAGATAAATGGGAACGCATCCTATGTTTCTGGATCGGAAGACTTGAAACCAGAAAAGTCGGCATTCATGCTGTCTGTCACTACCAGAACCAATAAGTAGACACAAGAATTGAATCGTTATGGGCATTTTATTCAGATGGCCAGTGATCAGAGAATACAGCAGGTTATGTACCCTAAAAGGACCATCTTACATCTCATCTCAAGCCGACTCGTTTTATAAGGGGAAGAAAAGTGTAGGTAAAGGGTTTGGAATTCAGAGAAAAAAGTTAATCAGATAAAGGCTGCACTCCGGTGATTTTCCAAGCATCCTTTCATCTGCTGACCGGTGATTCTTTATCTGCATCCTGGGTGGCTGACATTCTCTCCCTGGAGCACAATGGCTCAGACACCATCTTGGTCACCTGCAGTCCTCCTGAGGCACAAAGGTCGAATTGCTTGCAGGTCTCCTGAAGTCATGGCAGGTCTAGTCATACATTCCAGTTCCTGGAACAATAGCTTTCTACATGCATTTATTACCAAACCTATTAACTATATATCTAAAGCTAAAAATTTTAACTTCTTGAGTTCCCCATCAGATTAATATTATTAAGATGGCAAATACTATCCAAAGCAAGCTACAGATTTAATGCAATTCCTATCAAAATTCCAATGCCTTTTTTACAGAAACAGAAAAACTTATGCTAAAATTTATCTGGAATCTCAAGGAATCCCCAATAGCCAAAACAGTCCTGAAAAAAAGAAGAACAAAACTGGAAGTCTCATAATTTCTGATTCCAAAACTTACTACAAAGCCACAGTAATCAAAACAGTGTGGTACTGGCATAAAGACAGACTTTTCAATTATCTGAGGTTATGTAGAATAGTCAAAATCATAAAGACAGAAAGTGGAATGGTGGTTGCCAGGGGTTGGGGGAACAGGGGAATGAGGAGTCATTGTTTAATGCATATAGAATTTTAGTTTTGCAAGATGAAAAGAGTTCTGTAGATGGATGGTGGTGATGGTTACACAATAATATGAGTGTACTCAATACCACTGAATCATACACTTAAAATATTATTCGAAATGATAAATTGTATGTTATGTGTATTTTACCACAGTAAAAAAAAGTGGAAAAAATAATAAAATATTGATTTTCCAATAATTATGATAAAACATTGACCTTGTAGTTTTTAAAGTCTTTGGCCTACATAACTTATGCTTTCTCTCCTTTTTTCACTCTTCACTCTTTACCGTTGTTTTTGTTTTGTCTTACTTAGGGTTTTAGGCATCAAAAAAGTTAATGTTTGAAGCTCTTGAGAAGTGGGTGCATTTATCTAGAGGCCTTTTATATATAGTGAGGGTATTTCACTTCCTCAGTTTCATCCCCAGTCTGAACCTGCATTGGAGGAATTTATTCTAAATGAACGTGTTGTAGTCAGGCCTCCTCTTTGACTCAGGACACTCACCACCTGTGAGAGGCTCCCCCAGAGATTCCTCAACCTTCTGGGAACATTTTACCTCCCCCAAAGTTCTACCACTTCCCACCTCCACTCCTCAGATGTGTGCTTGTCAGTTGTTTCATCCAAAGGCTAGAATAATTTTCTCATCTTAACTGGCTTTTGAAATGATGTAGAAGTGGAAGGGGGACATAAGGGGAATGGACATTAAAATGTGCACTAATTAGAATACTCAGATCCTCTCTATGACTTCCCAGGAAATGATAACCAGTGGCTCAGATAAGAATGTCTCAGGGGCTGACCTTCCTCTAGGGTTGTTGGAAGACCGCTTAAAGCTTGCACTAACTCCTCAAAGCCAGGAAATACTCTCTTAACAGATGAAGCACCCCGTTGACATCAGAAAAGATGCAAAGCATGAGGTGGTATCTGTTAATCAGCCAGCAGAGTGATTAGGGCAAGCAGGTTCTTTACAAACTCTATCCTGATAAACCTCATCAGAGATAAAGTAGTATAAAGTGAAAATTCCTTAGAAGTAGCTCTCGCAATTCAGCTGATGTGTAATTGGATTTCTAAGTTACCCGAACGGAATCGACAACCATCTTTTTAAGTTCTTATAATTGACCAGGTGCAGCGCTGAGCAACTCTATACTCCATTGTCTTCTCTGGTGCTAATGTGCAAAGAGTATATAATCAACGAACTGGCCAAGTAAAAGTGATCCATCCCTCTTGCTTCCCTTCTCCCCAAATCAATAGGTAAGACTGCATTTTCCTATGTTCAGTGTAATTTGTAATACAGATCCAACACCCAAATGTAACACAATATAAATAATAGACTAATCATTTGGTGTCTGTTGTGAACTGAACTATTAGAAGGCATGAACTATGACTGCAATTTCATTTAGTGAGCACATCTTTCTTGGCTTATTTGGTAAATTTAACTGTCCACATCATACAAATGAAGACATGCAAGATTTGATACTTATGGCTAAGACCGAATAAAAGTGCCTAGATCTCGTCTGCTGCCAGAAACAACTGGAAAACTGGACAAAATATATGAAACAATGGGTTTCAAGCAACTGGACATCAGGCAAGAAAGAACAGTGATACCTGATGGACAGGAAATAAACAAGATGAGCCTTACCGTCACTCCAGTTTCCAAGCCGCGGCACCAACGGTCCAGGCCATGGAGGAACTGACTCTCAGGCACTGGCAGTGGTCACATCAGTGCTCAGTGACTTTGGGAAACAATGTAGCAGTTCCTTTAAAAAGTTAAACATATACCTACCATCAGATCCAGCCATTCCACTCCTAGTTATTTACCCAAGATAATGAAAACATATGTCCTTAGAAAGATTTGTATGCAGTTACTCATAGCATCTTTATTTGCAATGGCTAAAAAACTGGAAACAACCCAAATGTCCATCAAGAGATGAATGGATAAACACACTGTGATATAATACATACAATGGAATACTCCTCAGCAATAAAAAGGAATGATCTGTTGATACTCACAACAGCATGGATAAATCTCAAAGAAAGAAGCCAGACAAAATAAAGTACATATTGATTCCATTTATATAAAAATCTAGAAACTGTATATTAATCTATAGTGACAGAAAGATTAGTGGTTGGCTGGGGGCGGGGATCGAGGAAGGGCAGGATTACACAGTGACACAATGAATATTTTGGAGATAATAAATATGTTCATTGTTTTTACTGTGGTAAAGATGTCATGAGTGTATACATATGCCAAAAGTTGTCAAAAGATATTGCACACTTTTAATATATGAAGTTCATTGTATGTCATTTTAAAATATTTTTTTAAATATTTAAAATTGTGGTAAAATATACATAACATAAAATGTACTATTTTAATAATTTTTTTTTTTACTCCTCACCCGAGGATATTTTTTTCCATTTATCTTTAGATAGAGTGGAGGAGAGGGAGGGAGGGAGAGAGAGAGAGAGAGAGAGAAACATCGATGTGAGAGGGACACATCGACTGGTCACCTCCTGCACTACCCCGACCAGGGCCAGGGCCGAACTGTAACCAAGGTACCTGCCCTTGACCAGAATCGAACCCATGACTCTTTGGTCTGAGGTCCGATGCTCTAACCACTGAGTGAAACCGGCCAGGGTCCATTTTAATAATTTTTAAGTATACAGTTCAGTGACATAAAGTACATTCATATTGTTGTGCAGCCATCACCACAGTTTTTTATCTTGCAACTCTGG
Source organism: Tadarida brasiliensis (assembly GCA_030848825.1). Taxonomy (NCBI): domain Eukaryota; kingdom Metazoa; phylum Chordata; class Mammalia; order Chiroptera; family Molossidae; genus Tadarida; species Tadarida brasiliensis. Next base: position 55,135,404 of record CM061258.1, read on the forward strand.
ACCCATCGATGTATTTGTCAGTCATATCCCAGTAGAGTGTAGGATGAGGCAGAGGGCGAGAGGAAGAGGAGCAGAAGACAAGGAGGAGGGGAAGCCACCACAAAATGAGGATTTCTTTTCTCAGCTCTTTGAACGGAGAGTAGATTGCTAGACACCAGCCTGATAACGGGGTCGGGTCGTTTACAAGAGCTGCTCCCATGCCCTGGGCCCTGGGCAAAGTCCCCTCTATGAGGTAAGTAGTGTTACAATCCCTATTTTACAGATGAATAAGACTTCTTTTGAGAGAGAGGGTAGCATTAAATTACTTTTTCAGTAATTTAATTTATTTAGTTTATGGTGAAGTCACGATTCAAATCCAGGCAGTCTACTGCTATTTCAACCCTTATATATCCATAAATAATTTTTCAATGACGATGAAATAGGTGTATTAATGATTTTACTTCATTTTGAAAAGGAAAAAAAAAATCTCTGAAATAGAAACTAGGTGTGTTCTTTCTCATCATTCATTTTTTTCACCAAATAATTTTTCAAGATATTTAGGTGTCAAGCATTGCCCCCAGATTTTGGAATACAGGTACAAGAAAAAAAAAAAAACACAAAAATAAACAAACAAAGAAACAGTGCTTGCTTTTAAAGTTTCATGTAATCATGTAATCCATGAACTGTAGTACTACTGGGATAAACATAATAATGGAAGTACATGTAATTTACAGTAGCTACCTATTTTGAGAGACAGCCGTGGGGTAAGGTTGGGGTACAGCAGGGATATCACTTCAGAAAAACTTCATGGAGTACCAAAGCTTAATCCAGGTCTTGAAATTTGGGTTAATTTTTTTCCAGATAAACAAAGGTGGGAAGCAGGGAAAGAAGTTTATAGGTTATAAAAACAACATATACGAAGGCAAGCAGGATGCTATAAAGAAACAGATGTTTTCAAAGGTAGAAGCCACAGGAAAATTAATGTTCAAGTCAACTTGTTATGAGAAAAAATCATCAATATTTGAGTTGCAAACTTCTGGAACATAAAAAGTATTCATTAGGAGTGCATTAGGCTATTGTAATTTCCAGAAATAACTAAACATAAAACCCATTGTGCTTTGTGGACTAGAAGTAACAAAAATAGATGAACTTGAGGAGGTTAGCCGCGATATGCAGTTCAGGGCACAGTGTGTGACCTAGGATTGCTAAGTGCATAGTATCTCTAAGTGGTGTGTCAGTAAAATGAAAATAATTTGGATCTGGACTAAACTTTTCCCGGGAAGCTAAATTTTGCATGGAACAAGACCACCTGAAATGAACTGATGTTTATTAATCATGCTTTATAAACTTTACACTTTAGGAAAATGTCATAAAACTACTTTTCTAAATCCCACTTTTTCTTAATTTAAGAGCACTTGAAATGCCAAAACTTTTAATGTTCATTTTTCCTATAAGGAGTCCTATTCTTATGAAATCAGTCTTTTGTTAGAACACTTTCTCTATAGTTTTTAGTACTGTATAAACAGAGGTTTCTTAGTTATCTTTTAAAATAATTCCTGGTTTTATTTCTATAGACTATTGACCCAATGCATTAATTTTGGAGAAACCTCCAAAGACAGATTTTTTCCCCCCTTAAAGGCCAGAATTTCCTGAAGATTCTGAAGCTTCAGATCCTGTTTATTATGACTACCACAGGGGCTGATAGGAGTCTGAGAACATGGATAAAGTTATTACAAAATGTCCACTGAGCTGATTTCAAGAACATTTCTATCTGTGAGGGCTAATACCCAAGGCTGATACTATCACGTTGTGTTACTTTGAAGTATGGTAGAGGGGAGAGGAAAAAAAAAAAAGGTAAAAAGAAGCTTTTAATTGAATAAGCAATGGAACAAAACGGCAATTGATTTTTCTGTGTTCATGCGTAAAACTGCATGAGGTAGAAGACAAATTATCAAAGTCAAAATAAAATGTCCCCGGAACAGTGTTTATCAGAACGTCCGGGATGGTAAGGCTTTGCAGAGCACTTCAATAAGTCTGAGGCCACTTAAATGTGATAAGTAGTTTTGCCACACACTCCCCCTCCCTTGTTTTGTTTTCAGGAGGGTGGAAGCTGAGCAGTCCATGTTCTGTTCAGCTTCAGCTTAGTAAAGAGGGGGAAAAAAAAATGTGGCCCCTTATCCAAATAGTAACAACGCCCTGGGAAAGTTCCAGTGTATTTATTCTTTAGAAAGTCAGCTGCAGCCTTTTCCTAGAGCAGCCAAGTTCTACCCGTGAGCCTCAAGAACTTTTAAAATATTCAACACCTGACTATTTAGTCAGGGGCACTGGCCTCTTTTCCCTGAGACTGTCAAATAAAAAATGACAACAGCCAACACAATAATAGCTGTCTGGTGTGAATGAATCAAAATGGTACCTATATTTTTTGTCAAATGGGCAAAAAATAGAACAGGTATTTTTGGGGCGCCGCAGACTTTTAAATTATGTGTCATGAGATGAAAAAGGGTTGGAAGTCGCTGGCCTAGAGTAAATTATGCTTTGACCCAGATGGCATCTCAGGTCTGACAATAAGAACAAAGCGTATCACACCGAATCCACACTGTTACGCTCGCGTAAGACGCATCTGCGCCTGCACTGTAATCGCTGCTGCTCTCGACGCCCTCAGCCCTTCTCTTCCCTCTTCCCGAGCACCGGCACAGACGACTGTGCGAGACACACATGGTGTGGTGTCCACGGAAGGATTGCTGGGAATCAGTCCTATCTTGGCTACTCCAGGTAGTGTCCTTTCTCTCTGAACTTCCGTGTTCTCTTCTTTAAAGCTAGAATAATACCTACTTTTCAAGACTATCATGAAGCTATACTTGGCCTATGGTGGTCAACACTTGGTGGCTGTTATTAATAGAAGTTAGAAATCGATGCCAGCCTTGTGCATTTACTGTACCAAACGAGAACGTCCTTTAAAAAACCTAATGGTGGTTGTCTTATTCAATTTAAAAACTACTGCTGCCTGCAAAGTTTTTGAATGTAACTTTACCCAGTGTTTTAGGTTAAAATTGTTCCAAAATCATTATTTCAAGATGGCAAGATGCCCCATGCCAGCCACCAACAACCATGTGAGCCCAGCACCCCCAGGAGCCTTCACCTCAGGCCATGTGTTCACACCTTGCTTCACTTCTAGTTAGGGGTGGGGGAGGGATGGGGGAATAGGGGCGTGGAGACCATCTCTGCCTTGCAAATGCAAGGCTAATTTTCAAGCATTAAGAGAGTCCCTGAAAGCCCTCTACTAATTACAACTTGTGACACAGGTAGTAGATATAACAGTGTTATGTTTATAGTAATACAGCACGAGTCCTGTGTTGGACAGTGTCTGAATCAATAAAGAATATTTGCTTTTAAGACTATTCCATTTTGTATGGAACATACTTGCACAAGGGAAAAAAATATGACTTTTCAAGGAAAGGGAAAACTGTTGTGAATTAAACTATGAATCTCAGGACGTTTTTTAGAAAAGTATCTGTTAGGTCTGTGGAGACAAATTTCAATTTTGCAATGGTTAGTATTATGCAGTGTGTTTTAGAACAACTAGCAGATAATTAAAAAACGTTGTTACAATTCATTTTAATATAACATTTTGACACCTTTTTTCTTAAGGCTGCAGTCGTTGATGTGATATAGCCTACTGATAAAAATGATACTTTGTACTTGTTTCCTTCTTACAAATTAATTATTTCAATGATCACTTAACTACATCTCCCAGTTAAAGTGCAATTTAAAATGCAAAAAATCAAATTGGACCCTTCAAATAAAGGAATTCCCAAATACCAAATGTTTTAAATAAACTAAATTTGAGTCTTATATCTAATCTTTCTTTCATAAAAAAAAGTCTCTCTCGTCATTGAGGTCAAAATTAGACCTCCCAAATGGAGTTACTGTGTACCTATTTCCATCCTCAAACCACACATTTGGTTCACAAATCAAGTAATTATGGTACAAAGGGATCTTGGGAAGTGCAATCACTTCACTGGCACATGTAAGGAAAATATGGATGCTCAATTTCCATCTTAATGCATGTAAATGATAGACCCACACACAGCCTGTATAACTGCCCCTGTGCACAGCGGGTCACTTGGCTATTGGATTTAAGGAGATATCCTATTCCTCCGAACATGCTGAACGATATTTAGCAGGAGAATTATATCCAACTCTCTCTTTCTTTAAATTCCTTTCTTTTATTTCTAAGTAAATATTAAATTCTAGTACTTTACATATTTTTATCTTTTGCCTAAGAATGTTGATGTGTTACTGTATTTCATATTATATTGAAACTGGCAAATTATCCTGCTTAGACCCTATAATCCTTGTAGGGTTTGGATCTAAGAGATACAAAAGGCATGGCCAAACCTCCTTGAGAGTTTCTGTCCTCACCTGAAAAAAGGGACTGGATTCAGGGCTGCCATGTATAACACCAAGGTTGTGTACACTGTGAAATGTGAAAAATGCTTGCACAGTTGTACACAGTGGCTCAACTGTATGAATTACCCCAAAATCCCATTAAGGGTTCTAGGTCATGCTCTGCTGTCACACCTCTTCTGGCTCCTGGCTGTCCCTTGTCCTTCCGTATGTGGCCCTACACGGCAGGCTGTGCATCTATTTCCGGCACGAGAATGCAAACGTCTACCTTTATGACAATCATTTCCGTGTCTGCTGTCTTACTATACCTGATCAAAACAGATCCTGGGTGTATTTTTAGCATAGGGAGCAACTACAAGTCTCTGCCAGAGGGTCTTTTAATATCCTTCTCATATACTGCACAGGGATAGTTCAAGCATTAAGTAAACTAGTGAATACTAACTTTGTGAGTTTGTAAATACTAACTTTGTACGTACTGATGTTCTATACAAATATAAAGACAGTCATGCAATCCAAGAGTAGAAAATCTTTAATATGAAAATTTCAAATCTTAACGTTCATCTTGTCAGGCATTGAAATGAACATCCCTTGCCACAAACTTTTATTCTGATTTAGGAGACTCTGTGAAACAAATGGCTGGGGGTGAGGTGTGGAAGATTAAATCTAATCCCAATGGTTGGCAGATTCTCCAAGTTTTAGACACTTCCCAGGGAGTCTTCCTGTCTTCGTTTTGGGTGTTGGTGGGGAAGACAATGATCAGAATTTCTGCCACAAAATATCAAAATTTTACTTGGGTCACTCTAGGAAATAATTCCCAATTGTTATCAAGTTTCTGGCTTATTCCTCAGGTGTGAGCACTCTGAAATCTGCTTCCACTTTTTTCCCCCCTCCAAAGATGAGATTGTCTTTGTCACTATAGCTATTATTTTCTATTTTATTTACAGCCTGGCATGCCAGTTTCTATTTATGAATAGTGTGAAATTGTTCTTTGAGATTCAGAATACATTGTCTCAAGATATCAAATCATGTGGAGCCTACTGATGGAGAATGGACTTTGAGAAATGCGGGGTTAACAGTGTGATTGTTCCAGACCCTTCAGGAGAATGCAACCACTTGGGATGCTGGAGATTCGGATCCCTCCACGACAAGGGGAAAAGCGACTTTCTTGGCTCCTGGAACAAGTGGAGTCAGGGCTGCTTAGGTACTTGGGAAGGACAGATGGCCCGAAGGGAGGGCGCTGGGCAGGAATGGGGCATCCTGCCTGCCTGCCTGCTACATTTTGGTCTCAGCCTTCCTTGTTTCTTCAGAAATGCTCATGTATCAGTCACCTTCCTTCCTTGAACTCTGCCTGCCATGGCTTCTTCCCCTTCCTAAGCTTCTGGGAGAACACATTAGCCTCTTGGAGATTCATAAGGGTATTTACTGATAGGAAATAGAAAAGAAGGAGAAAAGGAAAGAGTGGATAAGGGAATAAACAGTCTTACCTCTGCCTACTTCCCATTAGCCTTCTCTTTGAGCATTTAAACTGGTGATAAGAACCTTAGGATCCTTCCAGTGGGATTGAGCCCACAGACCAGTTTTGTTGGGCCTGTTTAATGTTTTAAGAGCTGGAAGCACTGGACCAACAGTCCCGCCTCACGAGTGGAACCAAGTAGCAGGGGGCTCTCTTGCTCACCACACTCCTCACCGTTCTCCATTGTTAATTCTCTGCCTGTTTCACCCTTTTATGGTATCCTCATGGCTTGGTAAGGCAGCTGAGTTTGCAATGATTTTTTTGATAGAGAATGTTTCATTCCTATTTCTACCTCTATTCTCTAATGACAGTTCTCAGGACACAGAACACATTGACAGATGTAGTCATTCCACATCTGTTCACCACATAGGCACTTAGCACCTACTGTGGGCCAGGCACTGTGCTAAGGAACTGCAGGTATGGTCGTGGAGCTGCCACCAGTCTGAAGGAAGACTTTGCATTCGATAAATGTACAGCCCTTCTGTACTTTAATTTCTATAGATTTAAGATTCATTTATGATTCTCAGGACAACAGTTTTCAAGACTCATTTGGCTGGTTCTTCCTAGGAGTTGAGATGTATGTGAGGGAGTCCAACTAGATCTGTGCGGGAGAAGAGGCACTGAGATTCGGGCTGGGGACCCTGCTAAGGAGGCAGTACTAGGTGTGGGAAAGGGAGCCCTGGGGATGCTCCTGCGGTGGGGTGGGGAAGGTGCTCTGAGAGGGAGGGAGGAGCCCCTGGATGGGTTCACATCCCTCCCTGATATGTAAGACTTGCCGCCTCATTTTGTCCCAACCAAGGTAGGAAACCTGTTGTTGCCAGTCCTGCAATCCTAGCCAGCCTTAGTGGTGATTACAAGATTGGGAATTATAGATGTGATTGGTACCCCACTCATATCCCTTCACTGTTATCATTTCTGTGTGTGCTGACCCGACTTCTCATTGCAGCCCCTGCAACATTTCCCCCGGAGGGCCTTCTCAGGCCCACAGAGCCCAGTCTGCCTGCTCGCATGCAGAAGCGGCAGGGAAAACACCCCTTGGAATAGCCTTCAGGCCAGGACTGGTGTATAAATGCTCAGCTCCCTCTTTCCCATAGGAAACCCCTGAGGTGCACGTTCTCCTCTTTTCCCGGCATTCCCCAATGGACATAAACTCCAGTTGCTCAGAATGAAACCCGCTGGAAATGCACCCTTCACTAGCCTCCTTCCCTTCCCTGTCTCATTCCCTACTTCTCTATAGATGTATTTTGGTCTCACCTCCCAAATAAACTACTTGCATTTAAATCGTTGTCTCAGGACTTACCTCTGTGGGAAACCAAACTAAGATAGACATCATGTTTTTTCTATTTCTGTGAAAAATGCCTTTGGAATTTTGATAGAGATTGAATCTATAGATGGCTTTGGGTAGTATGAGCATTTTTCCAATCTATGAACAAGGATCTCTTTCCATGTATTTGTATTTTCTTCTATTTCTTCCCTTGGTGTGTCACAGCTTTCAGTGCATAGATCTTTCACTTTCTTGGTTAAATTTATTCCTAAGTATTGCACTGTTTGGATGCGATTGTAAATGAGATTGCCTTCTTTATTTCTTTTTTAGATAGTTGTTACTGTATAGAAATGCAACTGATTTTTGTATGTTGATTTTGTATCCTGAAACATTACTTAATTTGTTTATCAGGTCTAACAGTTATTTTTGTGAAGTCTTTAGGATTTTCTATGTACAAGATCATGTCATCAGCAAACAAAGACAATTTTACTTCTTCCTTTCTGATTCGGATGCCTTTTATTTCTTTTGTGTTTTTTTTTTTTCCTTCCCTAATTGCTCTGGCCAAGACTTCTAGTACTATCAAGAGTGGGCACCTTCGTCTTGTTTCTGATCTTAGTGGGAAATCTTTCAACCTTTCACCATTGAGTATGATTTTAGCTTTGGGCTTGTCATATATGGCTTTTTTATTTTGTTGAAAGCAGAATGGTGATTGCCAGGGGCTGAGGGTGTGGGGGAAATGGGGAGATGTTGTTCAAAGGGTACAAACTTCCAGTTATAAGATGAATAAGCTCCAGCGGTCTAATGTACAGCATGGCGACTATAGTTAACGATACTGTATTGTATTCGTGGAAGTGCTATGAGAGTAGAGTTTAATGTTCTCATATAACTACAAAAAGTTAATTCCGTAAGGCAAAGGATGCGTTAAACAACTTCATTGTGGTAAACATTTTGCAATATATACATGTATTAAACCATCACCTTATACACTATAAACTTATACAATGTTATATGTTAATTATATCTCAGTAAAGCCAGGAGAAAAGAGATAGGTACAGCATGAGATGATACAGGAGAGAGGAGGCAGTCACAATCAGCTACCACCACAGAGAAAACACAAAAAGTCCTGAAAGGTGTTGCAGAAATGGGGGACAGGTGGGGCCATTACACATTTATAACTGCAGTTTTGAGAGTAGCTTGTAAATTCAATACTATGTTTGTAATCAATTTATTTCAGCTTTATGATGACTAAGAAAAAAAATTTTTAGCACATTGTTCTTTCCTCTTCTTTTCTAATGCTTGATGCTAATATCCAGCAGCCAGAGACCCTAGTGTCCTTGGAATGATCAATGTCTCTCACCTTTCCTTGATGGAATGGCATTTAATGCTTTCTTCCCATCATTCAACTTTGGTTTCAACTCTGGAAGACTTCTGGAAACTTAAAATGAACCCTGAGTACATGTCATCTAGCCAACTATTTTTATTATGGGAAAATAAGAAATCCGATTTCTTCCTATACAACAAGATTAATGCCTGGGATTCAATGTTGATAGGATATGTATATGGAAGGGATTTTCCAGTAAAGAAAGATTTGTTGAGCTACCATTCTTCCTAATCCATTTGTAGTCAGTGGCATGTTTTTAAAAGATGGCTTTTGACTAGACCAGCCAATGGACTCATACACAAAACACTTTTTCCCCCCTTTAAATTCATTAGTCATTATGTAGAAAAATCATAACCATAGCTACTCTCATAAATTAATTTTTCTATAGAGATTACAAACTCCTTTAGGATGGGAAGTAATTCTTATGGATTGAATAATGCCTTAGTGCCTAAGGTCTAAAACAAGGCACATAGAAGGTGCTCGATAAATATTGACTTGAACAAAGAAAATAGAAATGAAATTGAGAGCAGTTTGTGATAAGTATTTGCTGAGTCTTATGAGTATTCTTCTCTTCTTTTTCCTTTATGAGTTATAACAAATATCTGATCTCCTTTGAGACACAGGGTTAAAATGTGATCACTCATATTTTGGGGCAAGAGCTTAAAGTCTCTGACATTCAACCAGTCCTGCAATTCTTTTTACTGACAGAATACAATGAAATGCCTGCTTGTTGGTTCTCTGCCCTGTTCTGATACCTGTACTAGAGTTCTCTAAACATTCTTCTCACTGTGTAGAAGTTCCTTGTTTCCTGTCTTGCTTTCCACCTTTGCTCACCAGAGAAACTAATGATGCCGTGATGGCTTTCCACCCCATCCATGGTGCTTTTGTTAAGCTTCTTGTCTCTGGGTCCCATTGTACTCTAATTAAATAAATGGAGTCTGGTACTCACTGAAAATAAACAGCAACTGCAAAAGTTTTGCCTCTTAAGAAAGTCTGTGCATTGTTCTGCCCTGCCACATAGATTCCTAGATCTCTGCCGCTTCCTTGTGTTCAGAAAACAGATTCTTCATTTTGTCATGGTTCAGCTAAATGATTTATAAAACATGACCTATATTGTTCAGGCTGTGGGGAGGGGAAAAAAAGAGTTTGAGAAAGTGACTAAGAAGAGGAGGAAGGTTGATGCTATCTTCAATTCAATTTAGTGGGGTTGCTTTATTTATGCCTTGATCTTTCTCTTTATAAAAATGATGGCATTTTTGACACTCTGATCCAGGCAGCTTCCCAGGGGTGAGTGCAGATGTGTGGAGCCATTTGGCTGCCCTGTGGACAGAATCAGAGAGCCTCTTTCTCCCTAATGAAGTCATCCCCTCTCTGCAGCCCAGCCTTTTTCCCATCACTCCATGTTGGGACTTGGCTTTGGCTTGCATAGTTCCGTCGTGATGTAGATGGTCTTCCAGTTAAGTCCTGGAGAAATCTGCCCAACCATGAACAAGACATTTGCAACAGAGGAGAAAAAAAAACCAAATGATTTTATTGAAAGAAACATTTTACTGTAACATTTTGATTTGGGGGCTAGGGAGCAAAGGCTTAGTATCTGATTACTGGGGAAAAAAAATCAATTTTTTTGTGGCTTTCAAGGATATTTGTCTGTGTTTCATTTTTCTAAGTGATTTATATACCTCAGGCTAAAGTGCAATGAGGTTGTCACCACACTTTGCCTTTTGAAGGTTTTTTTTTTTTTTAATTTTTAAAGAAGGCAACAAAAACCTTATATTACTTCCGCATTTTCTAAAAAAAAAAAAAAAAAAACAAAGAAGATTTTAAATGTTGGATAAAATATCTGTTTCTAATCTGTAAATTAAAAAAACAAAACTTTTTAAATGAAGCAGTCATAGAGGGTTGACTTCCTTTTCCTAGGGTCTTTGGAGTTCATTAAAGGTGCATTTTTATTTAATGTCACGTTCTTTCACCACCCAGAGAGGATATTTTCTGGTACCTCAGATCAGTCAGATCAGGGACTTGAAATGTGACCTCTGTTGTCTGAATGTGGATGGGACTGAAACCTTGTCATCCCTAGTGCAGCAACAGAGAATACCATGTCTCAGAACACTTCACCTGATCAATAAAAAAGGAGAAGACTGAAATGCGATCCCAAAGGCCCTCAGATGGAGGTTTAGATGAAGATAATGAAATTCCCTGGAGACCCACCTGCCAACTACACCTTTCTTCTTCAAGTGGTTGGCTGGCTGCCCCGACCTCAGCCAAGTTCCTAAAGACAAGATCAAGGCACATAGCTTCTGGCTTGTGGTTTCCTGTGGACACCTGCACCAGGAGTGGAGATCTTGCTTTATCTACACCTGGACTGTGGAACTTACATCAGGAATGTCCCCCATACAAGGATAGGATTTAAAGGGGGTGCACAGGATGACATTTTAATTACTGTTTAAGTCAGACTTGAGTGTAATGGGCAAATACAGTTTTTGTTATAAAAGCTGCAAAAATATATCTTCCCACTCAAAAACATCTGATGATTTTTCAGACATTGGATAATCAGAAATAACTGTTTTCTCATTCTCTTTTTCTCAATAAAAGAAAAGAAGGAAGAGAGAGAGGGAGGGATGGAGCGAGCTCAAGGACAGTTACACAAAAATAATGCAGCTGTAGACTCTACCCCGAATGTACCTAGTATGCTTTCCATTTTATTTCGTCTCTGTTATAGATAACTAGAGGTGAAAATATGCCTTAGAGAAAGAAAGCGGGTATTCAGGGGTGTCATTTCATTTTAGTTATTTGACAGCCTGAAGAAGTGTTTGGTTTTCTAAATAATAATATTACAATCAAAGTAAAGTAAAAGCATGCAGACTAAAGCTTTTCAACATTGTCCGTGTTCTGACTAGTTAAGTCTGCCTGAGAAAGTGCCTTTGCCCTGTAGAACTACTTGGTCCAGTTGTAATGTCTATAGATGGACATTGTAAGGAACGATAAACGTTGGAGTGCTAGAGAAACACATTTGGCAAGATAACGGAAAATATCTCAGGACTTAAGGAGTATCTGATCCATAATTTTTCATCTTGTTCCATCATGTACAGATGGCACTATTTATAGTGAATGTTAACTATCAACCTTTTACTGAAAATGAACATTGATCTGCTATTAGTTGTGTGTTTCTGCCTCAGATCTCCTTTGTAGAAATGTTGTCCTTCATATTATAAAGAGAGAGCAGGGTCATAGAGAGAGGATGAGCTTTTCAGGTCGGCAGATCTACCACTTGGAAAGTGGCCTTGGGCAAGAAACTTAAACTCTTTGGAATTCAACTAAGTTTACTCAAATTTAAGAATGAGAATAATAACACATACCTTGAAGTGATTCAGAGAAAGGTCTACAATGATGCCTAGAATATAAATTTCAATAAAGATTCTTTTATTCCATTTTTCTCCCCTTCTGAGTGAAGTCATCTTGATTATAAATTTGATATGAGGAGCACAGAAAAGATCACTGGACTAGGAGTCAAGATTTACCTTCTGGTACCAGCTCTGCTGTTAAATATGTCACTTTGGAAAGTCACTTTCTGGGACTTGGTTTGCTCATCTGTTATTTGTGAAGGCTGAAGTCCAATTCTGTTGTTTGACTGCTATTCTAAATATCCTTTTAAAAATATTTTTTTTTCCTTTATTGATTTTAGAGAGAGCGAAAGGGAGAGGGAGAGAGAGATAGAAACATCGATGAGAGAGAACATCGATTGGCCACCTCCTGCATGCCCCACACTGGGGATTTGGCCCACAACCTGGACATGTGCCCTGACTTGGAATCGAATTTGCGACCTCTTGGTTCATGGGTCAACACTCAACTACTGAGCCACACCAGCCGGGCTTATTCTAAATATTCAATGGAACAGAATTTCAATGTTAAGAATGGTAATATAATAAGTATACTAAGAATAAATGTGGAAACAAATTGATTTCTATATCCTATAATTAATAGTCGTGTCATTCACTGTAGTGAGTTGATAAAGAAATGAAATGTACATTTTGAAGACTGAAATTCTCCTGACCAACCTACCTTTTATCACTTAAAAACTATGATCTTACAGGACTCATACAACTTGCAAAAGAAACTCGCAAAAGAATTAGTATACATGTGCATGCACAGAGGTCTAGGTTCTTACGAGTTTTAAAATATGAGCTTCAGCCAACCCACTCAAAGAATTCAGGGTGAAAAACTATTTTCTCCTTTAAACATCACTGTTCTGAGATATTGTTTGATATAATTTTCTAGGTAGAAGCAAGAGAGAAGAATTATGAAGATGCTTCCATATTTGTGTAGAAAGAAATGTTTGCTATCCATTCCAGTAATCCCAGTGTTCAATTGATGTGCACCTTGGACTTATTTTGTTCCCATTGTATAAACGCATACTTGACTTCAAAGAAAAGGAAAATACAAAGTCCCTCTTTTTCTAAGGGGCAGAAATTCTTTGTGTCAACTGGTTGACCCTTTGCTCTGTAAGGCCCTGTTGGAAATCTTTTGTAACACAATGCAAGGCACTCTTTCATGTGTTGCTGTTGTTTACCTAGTTGGGTGGGCCTGGCTGAAAACAAAAATCACCTAAATATGAAAGATTATGGTATCATTTACTGATCACAAGGGAAAGCGATTGATATATCCAAGGAGTCTCTGTCGCTTAGAAAAATTATTAAATTCTCTACCATGAGGGACACTTTGAAAGACTGAGGCAAAGAACGAAGAAAGCAGAATCTAGACTTCATGTAAATTTGTGTCAGAGGAACAGGATCTGTTTGAATCCAACAAGAGAATTTCCTGTGCAGCCCTTTATTACCGGGGTCTTTGTATATTGCGCAATGATGCTGGGCTCCCCATTGCGTAGTCCCCAGGGAAGGCAGTGGGGAATTCTTATGCTTTCCCTCTAGGTCTCAGAAGGATCTTGTTTTCTATGTCTCAGGTTGGCAGTAGCCGCGAGCCTGACACTTCCCTCAGATGGGACAGGCAGGCTCCGTGGCCGCGTAAACACGCTGCAACCAAGTTCTTTGCTGATTTTACAGAGTTTCGTTTGCTCCCTAGAAGAACTGACGGTACTCAATTGTCTAGTACTGGCCTGCCCCACAAGAGCCTGGGGGCTCATTCCCCCTAACCCAAAACTGGCAGCTCGGGGGCGGGGAAGTGGGGGTGGGGAAGGAGTGGGAGGGCAGTGGTTTCCTAGCGCTCAGCGCGATGTTACTTAGTGAGTCGCTGAATGGGGTGCGCTGCTGTCCCCAAGCCGATTGGTACTTGTCAGGAAGAAACGCCGAGAGGTGGGAGTGCCTGGGGAGGGAGGCAGGCGGTCCCTACCGCAAGCGCGGGGAGCTGCCTTTCCGCCCCTCTGCCTGCTTTCGAAGCCTGGGCTCTTAGGAGTGGCTGAAGCAGCGGAGCGCTTCAGAAGCCTGTGAATGAACCCTCCTCCTCTTCCTCCTCCTCCTCCTCGCTGAGTCTCCTCCTCGGTGCTGACGGTACAGTGATATAATGATGATGGGTGTCACAACCCGCATTTGAACTTGCAGGCGAGCTGCCCCAAGCCTTTCTGGGGAAGAACTCCAGGCGGGCGGGCGAAACAGCCGCGAACATTAAGTGTTGTGGACAGGCGCTGGGACTGGGATCTGCGGCCAGCCCCGCAACCTCCCGCATCCTCCAGCACCGTCCCGCACCCTCCGCACCCTTCCCCAGGCCACCGCGCTTCCTATGTGACCCACCCGGGCAACGCCGAGCCCATTCGCGCAGCTCTGCGGAGAATTGTTTCCCACAAACTGCACTAAGCCGCCTTTCAAGGTAATCACGTTTCTTTTGTTCCCCCTTAAAAAAAAAAACTTATAGAAAAAAGCGAGCTTAGGAAAAAGAAGTACATTGCAATTGGTAGAAGGCTTTAAGTAAGGCAAAGAGAACTAGCTTCAGGGCGAAGTTAAGAAAATATATGCACTTTAAAAATGCAGGTAACTTTCAGAAGGACGTTTGCAGAGAGGAATACAGAGGGACCATGGTACTGAAAAAGATCCAGACAAAAGAAGCCCGAGGTGGGGTGGGGGTAGAAGTACTAACGGATTTGGGGGAAGGGAGGGAAGGGGATTGTGGAGAACCCCTAGAAAAGTCGTAGAATCTTGAGCTGGAGAGGAGAGAGGGACCCCTGGCACCATGATCTTTTTTTGTTAACCTGCTGAGGAAAAAGTTTGAATGAGGACTCCGAGACTTGCCCACATACAAGTCCCCGAAGCCGCTTTGGTGCAAGCCACCTGGTTCCTGGCCCCCGGTGTGTAGTCAATTCCCTGCGTTCCTGGAAAGCCGCTCCTGGGCAGCTCCTGACAGGGCGACCCCGCGCTCCAGCAGCCCGGGACCTGTGCGGACGTGATCCCCTCAGCCCGAAGGCAGACTGGGGGGAGGTCGGGCCGCGGGAGGTGCAGGGTCCCCGGGCTGCGTCTCCTTGGCTACGTGGGGGCTGTCAAGGCTCTCTCCGGTGCCCCTGGGTTCTTTTGTCCTGCGCGCTGTGCGCAGGAGCTGGCGGGGAAGGAGCAGGGAATGGGGGTGGGGTTGTTGGAGCACCGCGGAGGTCTGGGAGGCGCCTGGGCGGGAAAACTCGCCCAGAACCAGCAGGGATGTGCAAGAATTTTATCTCACTATGAAGAGCGAGTGGAGGCTTTCGCTCCCGTCTCAGTGGGCAAACCAGCGCTCCGAGCGCTCTACAGACAAAGGTGGAGCAGGGACTCGAATCTGGAGCCTCTAGGACCAGCTCTCTCGCCCTGGCGACAGCAGCCCTCCTTTTCCTTCCATCTCCCCACCCCCTCCCAGCTCTCGGCCCTAGTTGAGCAACTTGACTGGCGGGTCCAGCGGCCACGGAGAGCGAGTGCTGGGAGCCCCGCGGGACGCCCTAGGCTGAGCGTCCCACCGCCCTGCGGAGGCGTGGGCGCAGTCGGGCGATATCCCTGGTGCGTGCAGACTAGGGGATATCAAGGCTGTCCCGGCTCGCCGTCTGTGTCACTGGGCGTGGAGCGGTCAGTGCGTTAGGAAGCAGAGAACGAGGTAGAAAAATAGTGTCACAGCCTAAACTATTTGCTCTGGGATCCAGCTGTGCCTCAGCAAGTCCGGCATGTCCCGGGGAGATGCCGCCGGAAGGAGGAGAAATCCACGCGGAGCCTGGAATGCTGTCCCGCCTTGCACACATTCACAGGCGGAAAAACAGCCTCTCTGTGTCCCTTGTCTCATCTTTGTCTCCCTCCCTCTGTCTCCATCTTCACTGCCTCCCTTCCCCTCTCCCAGCCTCTACTGCTCGGTCTCTCTTGCTCCTGCGTCCCCTCCCCCACGTCTGACAAATGAATGGCTTGTGTGAAATCCTTGCCTCTCCTGTCCGCGGAGGCTGGCAAGAAGGGAGGAGCGAGGGAGGCGGTGCGCTCCTTGAGATCTGCCCGCAGTAGCGTGCAATGGATTTGCTGAACCCAGACGTCTAGGAATAGGGAGTTTTGTGGCGGGTGTGGGCGCCCCCTGATGGAGAAATCCAACACAGGCGGAGGAAAACGAGTCCCCCAAGCGAAGCCAGACGTTTTCACAAGGATAGAGAACCCTATCTTCCCTTAGTCTTTAGTTTTCCACTTCAGAATCTGCGGCATAAATCTAGGGGCTTGAAGGACCTGGGAAGGAGACCTTGTCTTTGCGAAGTTCAGAACTGCCTTCTTCCGAGTCAATTAGGATAAGCGACGAGTCTGCAGCTTGGCGCACGAACGCACGGCCAGGGGCAGACCCAGGTTGGGGCTGGGGGATGGGGGATGATGCTCAATTTTGGGCGTCGCTCTAAGAAAGATAATGCAGAATGCCTTACTTTTGGAAATTTTACTAAGGCTCATGACCACTTGAACCCAAAGCTAGGGCCCCGCCCTAGGGCATTGCAAAAGAAAGGCCCCTAATCCAAAGTTTAAACCTCCTCAACTTCATGGCACTCGATGAACGTGGAAATTTGGAAGGAGGGCGTCTGGAAGAAAAAAGAGAAAGGAAGGGAAGGGGAAGGGAGGGGACAATGGAGGGAAGGGAAGAAGACAGGGACGGAGACGGGGCAGATGCACGGAAATAGCTGAGTGCGAACCGGCTGGGCTCATTTCTAAATGTTGGGCTGAATTTAGCGTCTCTTGTTAAAATAGTTTTTAATCCCATGAGCGACAACAAACGCGACTGAAGCGACGTGCTGGGTGGAAGAGTAGGGAAGGAACTAGCCCCTTAGAGCGTCAGGGCTGGGGCCGCATGACGGACTCAGCCGACGCGGAGGGAGGAACCGCGGCCGGCACACTTTGCAGCTCCGGAGTTTACCATCCGCCGCCACGTGGGCTGGGGCTTCAGCAACGGGCCCGAGACGGGCGTGACTTCTTGGGATCCAAGACAGCGGTCCTCCGGAATCAGCCGTCCGCTCAGCCAGGAGGCTGGCGGGGCGCCTCCTGGGTCCCCGCCCAGAAGTCAATGGGGGCGGGGCTTTGCTCTTAGCAGTACCGGGGCGGGGCGGGGCGGGGCGGGGCGGGGAGGAGCGTGTAAAGGCGGGGCGGGCTACGCGGTGGGAGCCCCGCGTACCCGCACCCAGCGCCAAGGCTGGGGCTGCAGCTGCCTTACGAGACTCGACTTCTATCCAGACGGCGCGAAACACTCTTATTAAAAGGCTGACTTTTTTTTTTCTTGTTTCTTTGGAACGGTAGGAGGAGTTTTTGCCTTGCGACAGGGAAGAAGCAAAGATTTACTCCAAGCAAACTTTTTTTTTTTGGCAGAAAAATGAGACGAGTTTATCTTGTATTAAATACGTTCAGCTCGGCTTAAAGACCATTTTTGTTGTTGTTGTTGTTACAGGATAATCATGTTCCAGACTGTCATAAAGAGTTCGTCTGGAATAGCAAACAATTGCCATTTTTGAAAGGACTGATTGAATTCCATGGATGCAAATATGAATGGGGCTGCGGGTGTAGGGGAGGTCCCTGTGCATCAGGGGCCTCAGCGTAAGCCCTGCCCATAGTGGGAGCTCAGCACATATTTATGAAATGACTGAACTAGTGACTTGAGGGAATGTAGCTCAGATGAGGCTGCCTCTTAGAGCTGTATTTTAATGTCGCCTATTTTTTTTTTCCACTTTTCTTGGAAGAAGAGGGTTCTAATGATCTTTTCAGCTTCACATGCTGACATCTAATTGATCCTCTTTCTCTTTTTGATTACTAAAAGCTGTGACGTAAATTGTTTTAAGTACTGCTTGGCAATTACACCAAGTTTGTCGTGAACATAGTCATATAAAGTCCGAAAATAGGATGTTGTGAGTTTAATATAAAAATAGGAAAGTAGCCATGGAGGCAACAACTAGTTTTCTGAGATAAAATCTGTTCCCAGTTTGGGCACTAGGTAACTTGGAATGTCAGCATCTAATGCAGAAGGTATCAGTGACTGACTTCTAGTTCTGAGCTCTAAGTAAAGAAAGGAATATTTTACAATTGCATATGCCTGTCTTGGCTAATTAATACTGCAAAGGGTTCCAGTGGATTCCAAAGTGATTGAGCAATTACTTCCTCCCGCAGGAAGTCCACAGTCCTTAATCTTCTTGTGGGTGGGGGGAAGAGGGATAAGAGTCAAGATAATCCTTAAGAATTTATGCAAAAATTCAGTTATTGTTTTTTCTTAGTAGAAAAAAAAAGAAATTAAAAGTTATTCCTAAATTGTATTTCTGGCTTTTAAAAATGAACTTTGAAAAAGAATCCTCCTAGATTTACAAGTGTTTACAGACATAGGTTCCTTTTTCTCTCTCTATGCTTACAAACTGGAAGGGAATGCATCTAATATTCTAAGATATCTATATCTGCACCCTTGTAAATTCTGTTTGGAAAAGACCTAAAAAGCTAAATTAAGGCTGAATATAATTTATATTAAAGATAAAGTTATTGTTTTCCCTTTCCTCAAATTTTATGCCTAAGTACTTCGTGGTTAATGATTGGTCACTGATTGAGCATCAGAGCCTTTGAGAACACAAAGATCAACCAAGGCTGTCTCCCAACGGTCATAAAACTAAGCTCTCCTTTCCTTGTGGGGTTTAAACATTTTTGTTGACCTTATTCATGGGCAAACATCACTAGCCACTGTATTTAAAATGGGATTTTGCCCTGTGGCTGAACAGAACTTTTCAAGACACATGGTTCGTTTGAGGAAAAGAATGAATGACTGTAGTAGGCTATTATTTCACCACCCACCTGGAGAAACCAGTTAGGACTCACAAACCCTCATTGTTGGGGGTTACTAGCTCTGGTCTGAGAAAACGTGCTGATTGTTACATAGGTCTGTATTTTACCAGAAAACACAAGGCCCATGCTCTCTCTGGTTTGGAATCAGAACATGGGGATGTAGAAATAAATGTCTTGGCTGAGCTCCACTTCAATGAGTAAATTTTTGCCAGTTTTCTCTGGTAGCCTACACTTGGTAAATTACATTATATATATATGTATACTCTCTGGGATTTTTTGATTTTGCTTAATTCTTATCACCGAATATGCCAGGAGTGGTTGTATTTCAGTGGTTAGTGCAAAGTACCTTTGTTTAATGTGTTTGTCAGTTATGTTTCCTGAAGTTCCTCTAGATAGATCTGTCATCTATAAAGGGTATAAATGAATATCTACATCTAGGTTTATTAAAATTCTTATTCTAAGAGGTATTTGTCTATAAAATGGGATTACATCACTTATAATAAACACACATATAACATGTAGGTTATAATCTTTTTATTATTAAATGACTGAGTTGATGCTACCTGTGGCGTAGTGGGATGAGCCTTGGACTTGGAATCAGAAAGCTTGAATTGTACTTACCAGCTGAGAAACCCAGTTTAAGATGTGACTTTTAGACCTTTAATGTCAGAATCTATTTTTTTTAATGTTTTTTATTGATTTTTTAGAGAGAGAGAAACATCGATGAGAGAGAGAAGCACCAACATCGATTGGCTGCCTCCTGCATGCCCCTCACTGGGGATCTGGCCCACAATCTGGGCATGTGCCCTGACCGGGAATCGAACCGGCGACCTCTTGGTGCATAGGTTAATGCTCAACCACTGAGCTACACCGGCTCGGCTAATGTCACAATCTGTTAAATGGACATACAGTTATAAACATCAAAAGGATGAATACCTGTGGGAAGGCTTTTGCAAATGGAAAACTATACATATAAGTCGTGTTAATATAGTATATATGTGAGACTCGGATTTATATAATTCTATAATCTTAATAATGATAGTATTACATAAATCATGTATTTCCTACTAAATATATAAAATGAGTTAGGAATATATTGTTTTAAGAATTGTCTAGTTTCATGGAACAGAAGAGAAAGTTCAGAAATGAACTGAAATGGACATGAAAATTCAGTGGAAAAAAAGGATTATGCAATAAATAGTTTGGGGACAACTGATTATTTCACTCAAAGAGTCAATTTCTACCTCATTTCTTATCCTAAAATAATTTTAAGATGGATCAAATATGAAATGTGGGGAATGACATTTAAATAAAATAACTAGAGGAAATCAGAGGATTTCTAAAATAATAAGCTAGGAGCAGATAAACCTGTTCTAAGCAAAAGATAAAACCCAGAAGCTGTTCTAGAAAAGAGTAACAAGTCTGACTAAATAGTAATTAAATCATTTACACAAAAAACAACACATGGGGAACTATCTGTAACATATGAGAGACAAATAACTAATAACTCTTTTGATATACCAAGAACTTTTACAGATGAAAAAAAAAAAAGACCATAATCAGTCAAAACTAAAAGGCAAAAATTATGTACAGACAATTGGAACAAATAGAAGTATAAACAGTTTTTAATTATGAGAAGTTGCTCAGCTTCATTCATAATTAAATAAATATTAATTAAAACAAAAATGCACCATTTTTCATCAATGAAAGCAGTAAAAATAAAAAAGTTTAATGAATTGTATTGACCGTGTTGTGGGACAACTGGATCTCTTATATAGTACTATGGCAATGTAAATAGGCTAATCTTTAAAAAAAATAATTTGGTAATAGCTATCAATTTTTTAAAAAATGTATATACCCTTTGACCCAGCAATTCCTCTTCTAGATATTGTCATATAGATATTGAAACAAATGCCACCCAAGACAAATGGACAAGGATGTCCTTTGCAGCATTTTTTCTAATAACAAAAATTTGTTAACACCTTTTAAAGGCTCATCATGGAATTGGTGAAACAAAAGATGCCACATTCATCTACTGGAACACTATGTAGCTAAAAATACCATAGAAAACTTGTATTTGCTGATTTGGAACGTTCTCCAAGATACATTCTATTTTAAGTGAAGAAAGTAATGTACCAAATAGAGTATGTAATATGCATCTAATTATGTAAAAAATGGGCATATTGCTGCATTCAACAAATATTTGCTGAGTGTTCTGGGCATTGTGGATACAGCAATGAACAAAATACCAAAGACTGCTCTCCTGGAGCTTATATTATGGTGAGGAGAGAAAGGCAGTTCCCAAAGACATACACAAAATGCTGATAAGTGCTATGATGAAAATCGAGCACAGGAAGTGGAATAGAGAGTGCAGTATGTTTTCAGTGGACTGATGATGAAGTTCCCCAGGCAGAGAACAGAGCAGTACTAAGGCACGATGACATGAAAAAAGCATAGCCAAGTCCAAGTTCAGGAATCCATCACAGGTTAGGGATAAACTCACATGGCGCCATTACTCCTATGAAGTGAATTAATGAGATTTCATGTTTAAAGCATGAGAGATTGCTCTCTGTAGTACAGCGACTCCTCCTGCGAGAAAGCACCCAGGAGTAATGTAATGGGCAATGCTCATTACATCCACTTTGTGGCTGAGGTGTCCTAGACATTGGTTGTCTGGAGTAACTAATTCGAAGACTAGAAGACAAAACCACTATGTCTGTGTCCTTAAGTCACCCTTTGCTCAGTGGGGCTTCCCCAAGATCAAGGGGGAATATTAAATATCTGTTTGCTACAACGTTGGCTCTCTCTTTCTCTGAGGCAGCCCATTCCTGGAGTGACCTTTATTCTCTCTGCAGTCATTTCTCGTGGACAGGAGTCTGATTGACCTTGCCTCTTGTGTCTCCCAGGCAATTAAACAGCCGCAGTCAGCTGTGTCTTGATTGTTCAAAGACTTTCTCTTCTCATTGACTTCACTGGAGTAGAAAGCTAAATATAGGCACAGCCCTCCTATCTCTCAGGTTCTTTCTACACAGACAGACTTGTTATCACTAAGATTATGCTTACAAGACTGACAGGAAGAGCAGAAGGATAGAAATGGGGGTCTGAGTGGTGTTAAAAAAAAAAAAAAAAGAGGCTTTAGAAAGTTTCTCATGTGGCAAGATCAAACACAGAAGGTAAATAGTGTGCCTTAACAATTATGAACATAGACATAGCCTTCATAAAATTAGAGAAATGAACGAATGCCCATGAACTGAGGCAACTTAAGGTCAGTAAACCACTCTGAGATATTTACTAAAGGGATAAAGGAACTTCCTTTACACCAAAGGTCGTAAATTAGGGTGCTTACAAGGAACAGGCATGGAGTAGAAGTGGGTGAGAAGCCCAGTGGGGCCAGTGATAACCTTGAGCACAAAGAGCCAAGGTGAGAGGCTCCTGCCTGCTTAGTGCTAATGATTGGCCAGCTAGAATATGAACCTAGAGTTGCTAGATCTGCTTTTTCAAAAGGAGTCAGAGATCTGAGACTTAATGTGAAAACTCCAATTTTTATATTTATTTATTTATTTATTTTTAATTGTTGAAAGTATTATAGATATCCCCCCTTTTCCCCACATTGACCCCCTCCTCCCCATTCCCACTCCCCTCCTGCTTTCCCCAAACTATTGTCTGTGTCCATTGGTTGTGCATATATGCATATAAGTTCTTTGGTTTATCTCTTCCCAATCCCCCATTCCCTTCCCTCTGAGGTTTGTCAGTTTGTTCCCTACTTCCATGTCTCTGATCTGTTTTGTTTGACAGCTTATTTTGTTCATGATATTCCATAAATAAATGAGATCATGTGGTACTTGTCTTTCTCTGACTGGCTTATTTCGCTCAGTGTAATACTCTCCAGGTCCCTCCATGTCGTCTCAAAGGGTAAGAGATCTTTCTTACAGCTGCATAGTATTCCATTGTGTGAATTCGTACCACAGCTTTTTTTAACCCACTCATCTACTGATGGACACTTGGGCTGTTTCCAGATCTTAGCTATTGTAAATAGTGCTGCTATGAACACAGGGGTGCAGATATTCTTTCTGACTGGTGTTTCAGGCTTCTTAGGATACATTCCTAGAAGTGACTTATTTAAGCATAATTTTACAAATGTATTTAAAACATGACCAATCTCTCCCTTGTATTTTCAATGCATTGGCTTCATTCCTTATCCTTGTCTTAGGGGCAATTTTAAGGCAAGTGATGAGTATACTTGTTATATAGATGAAAGACCATTTTCCCCCCCACTCCATCAAAAAAAGAGGACACTTTTATAAGGATGAAGTATGGTACACAGAGTTAGACTTTGCATATCTGTCTTGGAGGAGATTAGGATACAGAAGACCCATTCCTGGGTCAGGATCACACCTCTGCTCTGGGTTTGTTATGAGATCAACACTCTAGATATTGACAAACATCAGATATTATTGTGTCATGGTAAATATTCAACTAGATTGATTTAAATGTATTTCAGCTGTTAATTAGCTTACTTGCTCATGTTCATAAGAGATTACTGGTACTTTGCTTCAAAGTGTGTTTTTGAATAGGAAAAGGAAGCATTGGTCATGGGTTTGGTTGGTGTACAAATCTTCTTCAATGGTCTACTCTAAACTTGGCACTGTGGAAATATTGTGGAATTAGTAAGCTGAATATGATACTACTCTGCCTTCCAGAGCTAGGTCTACAGAGGATATAAAACATGTTTACAAGTACTGCTTCAAAGCACATAGGACAATTTATTGTAAGCATAGAGTTGCACATTGCTTCTGTAGGGGTAACCAGGTTGTAATTTTCAAATCTAAGAGTTTTAAATACTTTTTTTTTTTTTTTTACTATCAGTAATATGAAACCAGGAAAAGAACACCTGTAGAAAGACTGAATTAGTGATTTCAATAATAAATATTGAGTACTGAGTACACTGTGTATCACTGGGCTATATGTCATATGCATGATTTTATCAATTCTTACAATCACTCCAATAATTAAGTACTACTTTTCACAATTAATTAGCTACTGAAAACTGAAAATGAGAGAATTAGTAGCTTATCCAAAATTACAGAATGTAAGTAGAGGATTCAGAACTTGAATTCAGGGCTATTTGACAGACTTCTCACATTATGCTTATAAACATTTCCAGAAAAAATCCCCCAAACCAACAAACAAAACTGAGAACAATTTTTCTTTAAGGATGATGGGAAATTATTGTTTATAAGTACATTTATAAAAAGTTTTCTTGTTTGGATTCAGTTAATACTCACAATGCATTTTCTTTAATAGCATTTTATGATACAATCTAAAATTTCATTTTGTTTAGAAACTTTTAACTATAGAGTGTGTGAAACTGATATCTTTAGTTTCCCCTGAAATATGTAATGACACTGAGATATAAGCGTATACTTTCTGTTTGCTGTGGTATCTTATAAGATATCCAGAAATGTAGAAATCTGATTTCCCAGTTAGTGTTTAACAATGTTTATTAGCATATCCCAGTAATTATATGCTAAATAATAAATTTAATTGTCAATATTAATTTAGGATTATCAACTGTATGCTTTTCGCCCTGGCCAGTTTGGCTCAGCGTTTAGAGCGTTGGCCCGAGGACCATAGAATCCCGGGTTCAGTTCCTGCTAAGGGCACATACCTTGGTTACAGTTTGTCCCTGGCCCGGTTGGGATTGTGTGGGTGGCAGCCAGTTGATGTATCTCTCTCACATCGATGTTTCTCTCTCTCTCTTCCGCCTTCTCTCCCTCCCGCTCTATGTAAAGATAAATGCAAAAATGTCCTCGGGTGAGGATAAAAAAATACAAAACTGTATGCTTTTCATTGTGAGTTGTCAAATGGTCTATAGATGAAAAATACATGTAATGTATTAGGTTAGAAAATGCTCTTTAGGAATTATCTAGACTTTTATAATTTTGTTTTAGAGAGGTTCTAACACTTATTTCAAGATACATAAAATAAAGCAATCAAATGGAGAAGAATATCAAGGAAAAAGGAATAGCTGGCATAAATTATGGGATTGAAATTGAGCTCAAATTGGACTTGGATTCTTATAGTATTTGGTTGTTATCAATCGAGGTTTCCTAAATAATATAGAATTTAGATATTTTCTAAGGAAAGTGTTAGGAAGTTATTTAGGGCACCAACATAAGTGTGTTTCAGTAAGATGCCTTCAGCTACAAGTAACAAAAAGCCCTGATTTTACTGGGTTTATATAATAAAGGAATTTATTATCTCACATAAAAGAAAGCTCAAGGTATGGCTCACTCTAGGCTTAAGCTCTGTTTATCCCCAGTCTTGCTCAGCTTCATTTCCTGAGGCTATCTTATACACTCTTGGACGCAAGATGGCCCCAACAGCTTGAGAAGAAATACCCTATCATGATGCTGCGCAGTGAATAAAAGCAACCATCTCGTCCTTTTGATGAAGGACGAGATGAAACCACCTTGCCCAGGAGCACCTGCTCGAACCCCTGCAGAGGTCTCCTCACATCTCATTGGCCAAATTGCATTATACATTAATGTCAGAACTGATCACTAGTGACAGGAGTGGGTTTTCCTTAGGACAGTCAGGACCACCCCTTGGGCTGGGTTTGACCCAGGCTCCTCTAAAGCATATGGCTGTGTGAAGGAGGGTAGATACTAGAATGGAATCCGAGTTTTGTTGGAAAGGAGAAAGAGGAATGGCTACTTATACAGCCAACCAACATTGGCTATTATAGAATAGTTTTAAATGTGGCTGAGAGGGGAACAACTGTGGAGATCCGATCTCCAAGTCTTCAGAGATTGGCTCTTTGATTTCTAGATGGTCCCCAACACTGGTACTTACCCTCTTCAAAATTACAGCTTCATAGAAATTTGAGCTGGAAGGGACCATTCTGAGTCCCAGTTTGTTAAAACATCCTCCCCAAAGTCACACAATAAATGAATGGCAACTCCAGGGCAGGTTTCTTGACTCAGAATAGGGTGTTATCTTTAATTTTTTACCCTTCAGACTTTAGAACTGTTAGAATGGCTTTAAAACTCCTGGCAAGCACTGGTCTTTTTGTAATTAACAGTTCCTCATAATACATTTAGTTTGTTCAGACTCCTAGAGGGCCTAAATTGGGTCTGCGCTTTGAAACGCCTGCTGAAGTCTTTATTATCTGCTTTGATACCATGTGCATGGACCACCAGCAGGTTCCTTCCCACCTCACGTTTGATGCAAATCCTCTTCTTTCAGCATCTCTTCCTATTCCTTTCCTATCTTCTCTTACTCCACCTGTGCCCAACTTCCTGTTTCTAAACAGACTTTGTGGTCACCCCTCACTCTTTGTGCCAGTTCCGAGCCACCAGTAATGAAGGCTGTGGCTTCACTGTTCTTCCAGCCTACCCAGTTCTGGCTGTTCCACACATTCATATTGTTATGTCCCCCAAATCGGATTCTGTGATTATTTTGGTAACTACTGTATTAAGTGAGAAGTCAAACTAATAATTGAAGTGCTGGGACAACTTCTCCTATTGTAATTTCTCTCCTGTTTTTACAATCCAAGAGGAGCTGCTTCTTGTACTCTTATTACATGCAATGTACAAATAGCATGTGATGTATGGCCCACCATAAACCTGAATGCTTATGGTTTCCCATGTACTTTTCTTCATTTCCAGGACAAGATGTTGATTAATATAAAGAGCATCTTATGGATGTGTTCTACCTTCATAGCAACCCATGCACTAAATAAAGGTGAGTGTGGTGACAATTTCTTTGTTGCTAAGGGAAATAAAAATTTAAGTGCTGGGGCATGGAATGGCAATATGGAGTCACTAGAATCGAGGATGAATTTTTGATTTATTCAGTGCTGAAAACTTTTAGTTAAAATATGATTAGGCTGGCCCTGGTCGGTTTGGCTCAGCGGTTAGAGCGTCGGCCTGCAGACCAGAGAGTCCCAGGTTCGGTTCCCGCTAAGGGCACGTACCTCGGTTGCAGTTTGTCCTCGGCCCCAGTTGGGGTCTCGTGGGTGGCAGCCAGTCGATGTGTCTCTCTCACATCGATGTTTCTCTCTCTCTCTTCCCCCCTCTCTCCCTCCCACTCTATCTGAAGATGAATGCAAAAATGTCCTCGGGTGAGGATAAAAAAAAAAAAAAAAGAAAAAGATATGATTAGGCTGAAAACAGAGGTTTTAAATCAATCAATCAAAATAAAATAATGAGCAGGATACTAAAGAAGCAGGTGGGCTTTCAGTAACTTCCCAGATTACTTCTAGACTGTGCAAAAAAGCTCATACAGTCATCCTTTGGTATCCACGGGACATTGGTTCCAGGACCCCCACAGATACCAAAATCCAAGAATATTCATGGCCCTTATATGAATGGCGTAGTATTTGCATATAACCTATGCACATCCTCCCATATACTTTAAATCATGTCTAGATTATTTATAATACCTAATATAATATAAATGATATATAAATAGTTGTTATACTGTATTGTTTTGGGAATAATAACAAGGGAAAAAAGTTTGTACATGTTCAGTACAGAGACAACCATCTAGGCTTAACTACATAGTACACATCAGCAACAACATAACATTTTAAAGAGAAAACATTTTCTATCTTCCTTTGGTTGAGTATGGGCATGCAGAACCTGCAGATATGGAGGGCCAACTATATATGTCATTGGGCAGCTTTCTCATCTTCTTCACTAATACTCAAAGATTTTCCTACAAAAACAAACAAACAAACAAACAAACAAAACCTATCAAACCCTCAGGAGATTAGATTTTGAGAAAAGTCAAGCAGATAAAGAGAAGACTGACAGCCAAGTATTTGTCCCTACCTCATTTTCTCCTCTCTCTCTATCTCTCTCTCAAAGTAACTGGATAAGTTAACATTCACTGTTTTTCTTAGCTTTAAATTATATACATACCCATCAAATGAATGTTTTATTATTCCAAATTCATGGAATATGGTCCACGAAGAATGATATTGCCTGGAGCTTCGGTGATCTACTCCAGTCAGTGTACCTCTCCACGCTGACATTGCACTCCTTTCTCACACTCACTCTGTGCTTCAGACTCTCTCAACTAATTTGCAATTCCATATGCAGACTTTCATATTACCTGGTTTTTCATATGTTATTTTTTCCTGCTTGGCATTCCAGTCTCTTGTTCTCTACAGTTCTACTTCAACTCATTCTTCAAGACTCATAGTTTAAGTTTCATTCCATCTGTCCATCCATCTATTTATTCATCCATTCACCCCCCCCACATCCATTCATATATCTACTCACTGACGACATTATTTGAGTAACTTCTATGTGCCAGGTTTTATTATGGGTGTACAGGGATATACTATTGTCCTGAATTTCATTAAACTTAATCTCTTAGTTGTATGAGACAGATTATAAATAAGTAAATAAACAATCCAGGTACTTTCAGATCGATGAAAATAAAGCAGTGTGACATCATAGAGAATGATCTGCGGTGGGAGAGGTGGTAAGGCCTCTTTGAGAAAATAACACTTAAATTGAGATTAGAATGACCTAGATGGCTATGAGAGTCTAGGGTCCACCAATTTGTTAACAGCTCAGGACCTGATTTTTTCAGCATTTTCAGGAAGTAAAGGTGAAAGTCACAGAAAGGAAAAGATAACAGCATCCAGTGAAGAGGGAGGACATAGAAAGGAGCTATAGAAAAGGGAGTCGGTTTGGGTAATAAAAGGGAAATTGCAGAGAAAGTAATAGAAGAACCTTGAAGGGGAGGGCAACCATCCCTCACTTAAAACAAAGTTTAGACTTTTTACTTAAGAAAAAGGAAAGAGTTCACACCAAAAATGAGGGAGGGAAATGATATAGCTCATTGACAGTATTTTTAAATAGTAATAATAGCTAAAAATATTGAGTAACTTCTATGTGTTAGGCCTTGTTCAAAATATCTTGCATAGTGAGTTTATTTAATCTTAACTCTCCAATGAGACAGCTGCTTATATTCTCCCCATCTGGCAGATGAGGAAACTGCAGTACCAAAAGGTTTGGAAGCATAGCTAATGTAGAAGATCATATAGCAATTTGGTGATGGAGCCTGGAGTTGAACCCGGGCAACTGGGCTCCTTCACCTTTACTTCCTGAAAATGATGAAAAAGGCAGCTCCTGGGCTGTTAATAGATTAGTGGACCCTAGACTCTAACAGCCATTTGGTCATTTATATCTAAATTCAAGTGTTATTTTCTCAAAGAACCTTACCACCTCCCTGGCCCCGCCACAACCCAGACTATACTCTTAACCACTGTGTTATATACTTAACTCCAAGAATCAAGTTCTTTGTAAATCTATGATCATGATTAAAAGATGTAATTAGTTGGGGCTAATTTCAGGAGAATTTAATTTTTTCTTGTGAGAGAGAAAAGTTGAAAATGTAAGATCCACATAAAACATAAACATAGCCAGGTTCATGGTGAGATACACAGCAGACTTAGTTGTGAGTCAATACAAGTACTTGCATCTTAAGGATTTTCTGTTTATTCTTAGGCCTTCAAAAGGTCAATAACTAACATTAAGGAACACCTTGTGTACTGGTTATGGGCTTTATTTTAATGTGCAAAGAGCTCTTTGCTTTAACAATACGCATTATATTGATTACCTAACACTGAGCTAGTTATTTGAATATTCCTCTAATATTAATAAAAGCAGTCATGCACAGTCATGAGTAAATAAATGAACAAGAGAATAATATTTATCACCTGAGAAAGTGATAAATTCCCAGTCTCTCAATCTGACATGATTTTGGTCAAGGTCTCTGTGTGTATATGTGTGTTTGGTCAAATTATGTACATGGAATTTACATCATCCTTGTTCTGCAGAATTTACTGAGACAATTAAAGGTAATTGATTATTCATTATTTAGCAATTTCTCCTTTATTGTACTCATTTAGATCACAAACCATTGGTAGGAACAGTGAACTTTTTGTTTGCATTCATTTTTATTACTTGCATGGTCAGAATTTCAGACAAGTTTTTACAGGTAGCAATTTTCTTTTATAAACAAGGATAGTCTATAAACATTATCCTCTGAACCACTAAATTTCTTTCTTAAAATATTTAGATTTAGTGAACTTAGTTCTTGTGACCCAGTACATTAAGAACCAAGATTTCATACACAAAAGAGCTGACCACACAGCTTTTTGTTAATCCTGGATTCTACATGGAATATATATTTATATCCAACCAAAGCTTTTAATTTTCTTGTACCTATAAACATCCAGAACAATATATAACATCCAGAACAATTGAGAAATTTGCCTTTTGACATCATTTTGTTCCAATATATCTTTTCATTACAGCAGAGTTATTGAGAAATGCTCTAAGGTTCCAAAACTTCCCGACTGGATAGATTGGGCTGAATCTTATATCTGACACTACACATCTAGAACTGTGACCAGAACTATAATTTAGTAATAAATATTAAGGAATTGGAAGTCATTCACCTTAAATCATTTTTAAGGAGGTGGTAAACAATCTTGTAACTTATACCATCTTTGAAGTTGATGATAAAGTAGTTTATTCTCCTTGAAAAAAGCAATACTTTATTTCTGGTAAAGCCAATCATCTAAATAAGTCTTCAGGAAGAAAGATGAGATTTTCTAGAACATATGATAAATGTCAATTAGGAGATTTTTAGGTCATAGAATTCTCCCTTCCCTTCTCAGGACCTCCATTCTTGGCAAAAACACCCCACAAAAAAAAACTGGGTAGTCATTATCTCCCTAATGGGTTCCAAATCAGAGGACTATGTAACAGGTAGTAGTTTCTCTCCAGGAGTCTTCTGTGGACTTTATAGATTTATTTAAAAGATCATGAAATTGCTAACAGTTTTCAGTTCAGAGAGCAATTACAAATAAGTAAGATGAGTTAGAAATAGAATAGGTGCAGACTCTGGAAAGGAAATAAAACTAATTTAGGGACAGAGGAAGATCCCAATTAATACCAAAGCTGAAAGATTCCCTGATTAGGTGTAAGGAGACATGAGTTCTGGCCTAGGTCTGCTGTCACCAGCCTGCTGTGATCTTGAGTGTCACTTCCTCTTAGGAGAGCATCCTTAGTAAGGGATTGGGCCAGTTTCACCCTGAGGATGAGCTTTAAGTAAGAGAATTTATTTTTTAAGCCAAGCAGTCCATTAAAAATAGACTTATTCCCTTGCTATTATATTCTAAAATGCTAATAGTTTTTGTAACATTTTAAAGATTAATTTAGTGCAGCTAGTAGCATACTTCATTTTATTTTTATTTAATCTTGAGTTCCTTAAATGCTGTTTTGGACAAGCAATATATAGTTTAATAAAGTGATAAAGAAATGTATGACAGTAATGATCATTATAAATTTGGAATGATTACTGTTTTCTTTTTTAATCCTCACCCGAGGATATTTTCCCATTGATTTCTAGATAGAGTGGGAGGGAGGGGGAGGGAGAGAGAGAGAGAGAGGAAGAGAGAGAGAGAGAGAGAGAGAGAGAGAGAGAGAGAGAGAGAGAGAGAGAAACATCTATGTGAGAGAAACATATCAATTGGTTGCCTCCTGCACGACCCCAACCTGGGTGGGATCCATCCTGCAACCGAAGTAGGAGCCCTTGACCGGGAATCAAACTCAAGACTCTTCTGTCCTGGGGCTGACACTCTAACCTCTGAGCCAAGCCAACCAGGGCAGAATGACTAATGGTTTCTATCATCAGTACAGTAAATATAATACTGTATTAATTATTTTAGATTTATTTGTTTCACAAGAATGATTTTACAGGCCAGCCTTTCTGAAGTTAAATTTCCATCTCTAGCAATAGAGAGGAATTTTTCTCTTAAAGAGTATACTATTTCCCATCTTCCTGCAATTTTCAAAATGACTTATCCTGAATTGAATCCACAGGGCTAAATTGACAGCTATATCATTTCTGATGCATGTCTATACTGACATGTGTGTTACCAACACCTTTGACCACTAACACACTGTTAGATATACATCACTTGGTTAATTACGATTCATTATTTCACTCCATCTAGAATCTACTGTTAACGTATTCATCATATTTTTATTAAGTCGAGGTTGCTTGTATATTAATGATAATTTCTATTGTTATTACCAAAATATGGTCTAGCCAATTAGTAGACACTGGAAAGTGTTGATGGGGTGGGGAGGGGAGGATATGGATTCCTATAAGAGTAAAAAAAATTTCTTTTGCATGTAATAGTGTTAAATTGTAGCCAGTGCATTCCTTCTCATTAAAAGTTTAAGGGCTTAAACAGAAAGACATTGTGCAGATTAATACTTTAGGAGGTTATGTGAACAGATGCCAACTTTCCCCCAGGATATAACCTAGAGGTAATGTTTCACTGCAAAGTGATTGCAGCTGGGTTTGTCATTATGATGAAAGCCTTCGGTTCAAACACCGAACCAAAGAGGGTCCCTTCAAGTGTTAGACTTCCCCCTGCTCCAGTCTACTGAAGTACTTTTTTATTTTCACTTCCTCTTTGAATTTTATTTTCATTTCCTCTAAGGTAATGTGGCAGTTATCTTAACAAACGTTTTTCATCTTCTGACCTGTGACATAAATTTACCTTTCAAATGCTTTTTCTAACATTGGTTTAGCCCTTTAAGCCTGCACTGCTGACTCTGGTCTCCTTTCGCCTAGATTGCTTTCCTATACTTGCCTTATAGTACCACTTATTTGTTCATGTTAAACACTGAGTTACAAATACTTTAAAATTAATGTCATATTTTTGGTACATAAAATGAGCATTATTAATCCCTGTCTTTGTTATAAACATTATTGAAATTGTATACTATTCTCTGTCGATGAAATCATTCTTATTATTTCACATACTGAAGATGTAACAAACTTCTGTAAGGGTTTCTGATCCATTCACATGTTGAATAGACCCAGTTTGGTGTTTTTTTTTTTTTAAGTACTGTTAATTTGGTATTTTTCTCTTCCTTCTAGTCAAAGTGGAAAAAAGCCCACCTGTTAAGGGCTCCCTGTCTGGAAAAGTCAACCTACCGTGTCATTTTTCAACCATGCCTACCTTACCACCCAGTTACAACACCAGCGAATTTCTCCGAATCAAATGGTCAAAGATTGAATTGGACAAGAGTGGAAAGGATTTAAAGGAGACTACTGTTCTCGTGGCTCAAAATGGGAATATCAAGATTGGCCAGGGCTACAAGGGGAGAGTGTCTGTGCCCACACATCCTGAGGACGTGGGCGATGCCTCCCTCACCCTGGTCAAACTGCTGGCAAGTGACGCGGGCCTCTACCGCTGCGACGTCATGTACGGGATTGAAGACACACAGGAAGCCGTGCCATTGACCGTGGATGGTAAGACTTTTGGAATCTATAAAGTAGTATAATGTGATACCTGGTTCGAAGTGCTGTGAAACAGCACTCAAAAGCAACTATTGTTCAGGGTTTGGATAAGTGGGAAAACCAACAGTCCGTGTCTTTCACCAAAAATAAACTATTTGTTGGCAGTGTGGGGTGTGTGTGTGTGTGTGTGTGTGTGTGTGTGTGTGTGAAGGAAGGTGACTTTTTGCACAGCAACTTCAGTGATTCATTGTAGAAAGTATAGTTTGAATACTGGAAGTAATGAATACAAAGACATGGTATATAGTTCAAGATCATTATTGAGACCTATTAATGATAGCTCTTTTTAGACTGTAAAGGCTAATCTATATTTTGTTTTAATTTTTACATATGTGTGTATGCACATAAACATATACACACATATACATGTATATACACACCAAAAAAAACCCTTTTCCTTCTTTTTTTCTCACTCTCCTAACATGATTGTTAAAATCCTTGAGTTTGCTTTTAAGAAATATAAATTCTGTCTTGACTTACACTGAAGATATAAGGCTCTTAATAAGTACCACGCTACATATCACGGTGCCTTAAAAAGGCCAAGACTCAATAAACATTTGAATTGGATCAAAACAAGAACTCAGTGATTTTTTTTTTTTTAAGATTAATATACTAGTTGTTATCCATTAAGTCCTGCAGTGAAACATTTTGGTTTTAGCCTTCTTTCAGTAGGGGCTTATATGTCATTTGAATTTAAGTTAGGAGACAAAGCAAAGAAAAATTGTTTTAATTGGGTAAACACATAATGCCATAGCTCTTGGAAGACGAATATTTTGGCAAGTTATTAAGCAAAATTCTCATACCCAGACATGATGGAACAGATTTTTCTTCCAACCCTCCATTTCCCTATAATATATTTACCTTTCAGAAATATATACAAAGGGCTTTATTAAAACTCTTTCTTGTGTAGCCAAAAGGAAATACTTTACATTTCAGATGCAACAAATTAATTTTCTGGACATCCTTTTACATTCAAATTCTATTGCTGTCTTCCATAAATCTATTTTTATGTTATCCAGGCATCTGCTAACTATCCTGGGCTCTTCACTCTTTTAAGCTTTTTATCATTTATTTTAGTTAGCATAGAATTGTTTTTGTTCTATTACTGTTTCTCTAGATAGATAGGTAATAGTGTTAGATGCACACATATATAAATTTATATAATAATATATATCAGTGTGTATAATATGTAAATCATATATATAAATATATATATAAGTATATATATATATTTAAAATCCCCAAAGGAGTTTAACAACTTCTTACAATTTTCATCATTAAAGAATTAGCAATGGATTTGCCCCTTGCCCCTCTGAAACAATTAAAATCCTCTGCTTAATCTCCTTAGCCCCATGAGGTCTTCAAATTATTCCAACAATTGCAGGTACTTGTGCAGACTGATATTCCCTGCCTTGGTCGTGGAGGCCTCTTTGTGCCTCCTTACTGACAATTCTCAGTGTACATGGAAGATTTTTAATTACCAAGAAGACTATTTGAAGTTTCAGTCAATATATGACTAATTTAAAATCATTCAAATTCTTGCTTAAGCCTTAGGGATTATTATATACTATGTTTCATATTTACCAAATACCACCATACATACTTCTTGGCGATTTCAGAGTAGCTCTGTAAAGGTAAAAATTTCTTGAAAGGCATTTGATGATTTTTTGTTTGTTTGTTTTTGCAACATCAGAAATGGGAAAACAATTGTTAGATGTCGATGCCTATACTTGGTGCGAATCTTTTTGTGTTGATCCTGATCAGATGTGTTACCTATGACATGGCTAGTCTGTTCCCCCCTAGTTACTTTATTGGCACATACCTGAGAGAGAGACAGTCTGAGGAAGGGGCATGTGGGAGATTGTTAGAGCTAGAAGTTAGGCTGGGAAAGAGAAACCTTTGTCAACTCCAGGAAAATACTAGGAATAAAAGGAGAGTGGAAGATACTCCAGAAACCAAAATTCATTCTGCATAACAAAGAAGAAAAGTGATCCTAAATGAGATGACTTAATAAAATCTCATCCTTAAGACCCAGATGCGCCAATTTCTATTTTCCAGTGACTTCTCAGACACGTTAGCTCAACTCACTTTGCAGACTTATAGACATGAGTCGCCATAGTTACTCCAGTTAAAAATGGAGAAGCTCTTGCTGAACTGGGAGGAGAGGACACACAGCTCCACCCCCTCAGCGGTTCTTTCCTCAGCAAGAATTGCTAGTTCATGCAACTCCTAAAATCTAATACAATGGAATTTGAAGCAAGTACCAGAATTCCTGACTTCTCCCCATGGAGTCTGGAGAACTGTATTTCAGGTCTTCTTTGGGAAAAAAAGTCCTACATTTTATATGTTATAGGGGAGACCCTGAATTAGGCTGGTCAGATAGTGAATGTGATAAACATTTAAGCAGTACTTAATAGCTTATCCAACATTTTAAAATCCTTGACCTAATTTGAATGTCATATCAGTCAAATGACATAAGCAATATTAGTTACACTTTAAGGGGGAGGAAATTAAAGCTCAGCATATGATTAGAGAGCTAATTCAGGATTAACACAAGCCTTCTCACGCGTACGTAGTGCAGTATCTTTTCCATCTCAGTATGTTGTCTCTGGAAGTAAATAGCTCATGTTTTATGTTTAAGGGAAATGGTATTAATGAATGTTCCATGTGCTTCTTTTGAGTTGGTCCTGGGAAAAATCATGAAGTAGAAGTTGGTCTTGTGGCCCCTTAACTCTTTGTATCTGTTGCAATACCTATTCCCTTTAGTTGTCCGCTGTTCCCATGATAGCCCCAATACTACCTGCATTAGGACAACTGTCTACCTCTTGGGATTCAGTGGCTTAAATGTTAGATTGTTTACGTGTGAACAGAAAATTTGTCGCTAGGAAACTTTCTGATGGAGCAGAATGGGACACCTAAGTGAATGACATTTCTGGGGTCTCCTCACATCCCATAGTTTTGCATAAGGCTACATTAAGTAAAAATAAAGAATGACCATGATGTTATTACCATGTTAGCAATTAATTGGCTACATTGCCCCACGGAGAAACTTTGCATGTTGTGGGGGGATTTGAACATGCCCGTAATTGTTTGCTGCTATCTTTGCAGGGGTTGTGTTTCACTACAGGGCATCCACCAGCAGGTACACTCTGAATTTTGAGAGTGCGCAGAAGACTTGTTTGGATAAT
The DNA here is from genome assembly GCA_030848825.1 of Tadarida brasiliensis. Taxonomy (NCBI): domain Eukaryota; kingdom Metazoa; phylum Chordata; class Mammalia; order Chiroptera; family Molossidae; genus Tadarida; species Tadarida brasiliensis. The sequence goes on from CM061258.1 coordinate 55,171,768, forward strand.
GGGGCGGTCATAGCAAGTCCAGAGCAGCTCGACGCTGCCTATGAAGATGGATTTGAGCAGTGTGATGCAGGCTGGCTGGCTGATCAGACAGTTAGGTGAGCTGCCTGGGGGCCACAGGCTTTACAATTCATCCTTCTGGGAGTGAGAATCAAGTACTAATTATTAGTCCTTTCTTTCCCCAGATATCCCATCCGGACTCCCCGAGAAGGCTGTTATGGAGATATGATGGGGAAGCAAGGCGTCAGGACTTATGGATTCCGTTCTCCTCATGAAACGTATGACGTGTATTGCTACGTGGACCATCTGGATGGTAAGATGTTTACGTTTCTCTAGTTTCGTTTGAACTGAGAAAATTGAGGAAAGACTGGGAGCATGTTAGAATAAAACAAGTCTTCATGCTTGTTTAAGTTCCAAACAGCAACATTTAGTTTAAATGACCATATGATTCTGTGGTGAAATGAGCTTACATTAAAATGGAAAGAGAAGGAGGAGTGTGTAAGTGGTTATGCAGGGCAGAAATGTCTTTAGCTAAGAGCAGTTTTCTTTCAGTCATGCTGCTATTGGACTATTTCCAATACATGTTTAAAGCATTAAGAAGAATAGAAAGTTGTAAGGGTGGTACCTATTTTTGCGAGAACTTCAGGTAAAATTCTGTGATGACAAACCATTGTGAATCCAAGTGCTGATAAACACCCCAAAACACAACTAAACAACATAAGCTAGCCCTGGGGGTGGGGGGGCAGGGGCGGGACATGTTTCTCTTCTGTTTATTTTGCTACACTGATATTCAGAGCAATCATGCCCTCACCGGGCCAATCAGCACGTCTAAAAACCACCATGGTAGTCGCTCTGCTAGTTGTTAGGGATGTGAAGCCAGGTAAGACGTAAGCCTTGCTTTAAAGGTGCTTCGAGTCTGATTGCTGTTAGACTATCATTTCTCACTCAGCATGAGTCAGAGATTTTTAAAGACAAGTTTAAGTTCAATAGTGGCAACATTAGCTAAGGGGTACAATGCAGTTTTATTGTAAACATATGGAATACAAGTTTCTGTGACTTCTGAAATGGAGTTTCATTTGTATGAATAGATATCTTAGAAGCCCAAATATATAAATAGGAGTATTGAGTTGAGTTATACATTAAATTTTCGGGGTACACGTAAGAAGAATGACCTCAATTTTCTTACCTGTAAAATTATGGGATTGGATTAGATAATTTATGTGGTCTCTTCCAACATTATAATTCTATGGTTCTGTGATTTTATATATTGAGTGAACAACCTCAGAGACTGAGAGCTGGAAAAGAAGCAGCTTATATTTTCCTAATGCCCTGACTAAATTTGAATCAGAGGGCCTGCATACAAGAAGCCTGCTGAAGTGTGTTTCTCTGGCATCTTAACACCCTTCTTATAACTCTCAGTTAAGACTAGTAGACATATTTTCTAAACCAACAATTTCCCTTTTCGTATAGGGACAAAGGAAAAAAATACATGTAAAGTCTAAGCTATGACATGTAGTTTTTCTTCTTCCTTTACTTTGTTTCATTTAATAGGAGGTAGTTGGTAGGAGAACCTAGTTCTAGGAAATAAATTAGGCTATTGCTATTTCAGTCAGATGGAAATTTGTATCCAAATTCAGTAATGTGGGATTTTTAAATCATTGCTATTTTAATTTAGAATAGTATCTATCAGAGTGATAGTTGTAAAAATTTCTGGAACGCTGGTAATACTGGTGGTTTTGAAAAAGTATGCATAAGTTCTAATTACCTAAAAGAGCTTTACCAAATATCATTGAAATGGCGGCTTTCAGGTACAAATCCATGGCCTGATCCAAATATGAATAATTGTCACAGGCCAGCCTTCTTGATGCAAAGACGGGTTTCTGTACTTACACAGCTACCAGATGGAACACCGCAGGGCCCCTCCGTGTGTCTGTTCCTCATCTTATCCTGATGGAGCTACCGAAACCCCACTCTCTAAGGCTACAGGCTCCTTAACTTTTTAGGAGATGAGAGGACTTTCTGTTTCTGCAGAAGTCCTAGAAATTCCATGCCCTCTACAAATATTGTTTGAAATACTTTAGTCACTCTGAACCCATGGAGAGCTGGCTCCCCCATAGTCTGTTCAGAGTGTCCGAACTAGTGTGCGCGGAGAGCTGCTCATACAGCACAGAAGAAGGATCCACGAGTCTGCGGGGGAGCTTTCCCACCTCCGTGAACATCACTGCGAAGGCAACGATTGTTCGTAAAACCAGTCTGTGCCCCAGTGAGACCCAGCTGTAATCTATACAGTCACTTGGGACAAATGTTCCACATTTTTGATGACTAAAAACTTATAATGTGTAACATAGCATAAATTTAGTTTGGTATTTATACCAAAGCAACAGAATTTAAACCTTTTTGTTTTAGCACATGAAAGTTGGAAGAGAAAGAGAAAAGAATCAGTATAAATACGAATTCAAGCACTGGCTGAAGTTTGTATCAGCAGAGTAACAACATTTTTATTGGTTTCATTGAAGGAAATCAACAAAGCTGGAAGATATTCAGTATGTTTACAATGACATTGTGCTGGAAAATTTTTCCTTCTTGTTTTCCGTCCCTCGGAATAATTAGCAGATCTTGGAACACTGGTCTTTTCTCTCTCTCTTTTTTAAAAAAATCCTCACCTGAGGACATTTTTCCATATATCTCCTGATGGGGGGAGGGGGGGAGAGAGAGAGAGGAAAAAAAAAAAAAACATTAATGAGAGAGAGACACATGATAGGTTGCCTCCCGCAGGACCTTGACCCCGACCGGACTGAACCGCAACCAAAGTACATGCCTTTGACCAGAATCAAACCTGAGACTCTTCGGTCGGAGGGCTGACACTCTAATCGCTGAGCCAAACTGGTCAGGCTGGTCTTTTCTCTCTTAACTTGAAATTGGCTGGTGGTGAGGGGTGGGGTGGGGAGGTTAACGAGTGACTTTTGTGACTGATGATGTAAGGAAAAGATGCCAAGATCATATCTGTAAGGTCTCTCTCCATCCTTTACTGAAGTGTGTCCTCCCTCTGGAGTAAAGACCATTGGCTAAAATGTGAATTGATACAAATTCTTGTAGAAAATTAACCATATAAAATTACATCTGGTGTTTCAGGGCCACATTGATAAAAGATTATTTGAAGTGAGCCAAAATCCGTCATAAGAGATATTAATTGCTGTTTTTGTGGGTATAATAATTCCCACCTATATTTTATTGTATTTTGACAGCCAAGTGTGAGTGAGAGGTGGAGGGGCAGTGAGAATGAGATACTGATGTGCTCAGAATGCATGTGCTGGGACAGGTGTACAGTTATGGACAAGGTGCAGTTACTTCAGGTTAGAAGCTATAATATTCCAGATGGTCTCATGAAAACTCCAGTGAAGTATAAAATGAAACCTAGTTCAAAAAGAAATTAATTTTGTTTTAATTATCTATTATCAAAGATATCTAGTTGACAGGAATCTGGTTCTTAATTCTAAGGTGCTGATTATAACAGTTATGCATGTGAATACAATATTTAATTCTGTGTTTTAAAAATAACCTACTAAGTTTAAAAGAGCAATTGTATTAGCTGTATTTACCAACCAAGCATTCCATGATAGCTTATGTTCTTAGAAATGGTCTAGACATTATGGTGGTTTATTAGCCACGATGCAGTGACAGCACACTGTTACTAAGCAATGAATAGAGTTAAGGGTCTAAAGTAGGACTCTAGAACTTAAGATTTATAAAGTAATCCTTATTAGGAAGTTTAATCTGTGTTTCCTTGTAAGGTAGATTTGAAAAATGTTGACAGGGTTTAGAGTAGAGTTGAGATGATCACATGGTAGGAAACTGAGTCAAGGATTGGGGTCCTTTAGGAGTAGGAAGGACACTGCTGAGAGAAGACTCTTGGGAGGCAGTTAAGTTTCTTATAATTAAGAACAGGAGAGACCTCAACTGAGTCCCAACTCTGTCACTTACTAGTTGTGAGACCTGGGCAAGCCTTTAGCTCTGTAAGCTTCAGTTTCCTTTTCTGTTAAATGGGGACAACAAGAATACTTACTTTTTTAAAAAAATTAATTTATTTTTGTTTCAGATGTTTCTCCTTTTTTCCCCTTTGACACCCTCCTCCCCATTCCCCAACCCCCCTCCCCAGCTTTGTTGTCCATGTCCATTGGTTATACTTACTTTTAACCATGGTATAAAGATGGAGTGGTTTAATGTGTAAAGCTTTTATTGCCGTGCATGGCAAAAAGCAAGTGCTCAATAAATAATAGCTATTATTATAGCTTATGGGTATATGAAAGGTTATTTCCACTGAATTCATAAACAGAAGAAATGAGTTAAAATTTAACTTTGCGAATTACATTCAATATAACAAATTTTTCTGACAATGAATATTGTTAAATGCAAAAAGAATCCTGACAAGCTATATAAATTTCTTCTCTGAAACTTTCTTAAAACTAGAATTAGTCTAAAATGTTATGAGCAAGTACAATGTCAAAGTCTGAGTCATGGTGCTTTGAAGGATAAAGAAAATAGCTGGAAATGAGTCACTCTGTGAAGAAGGGTGACACTTACATTAAGGCATTTTGAATATGATAAATTGCTTGAACATTATTGAATAATTAAAAATAATACTGTGGCAAAATGAAAATTCCTTTATTATCTCTCCTAAATTGTTTGAAATCAGTTTATTCTTTGATTAAAACATTATCTTCTTGAATTACAGTGTTCAGGAATTAATCTGGTGAAGTTAAACGAACCTCCACAAAGGGTCATGGGCACATAAATACGTCCACTTTGCCAGTGGCGGATTTCAATAGTTTTGAAAATGCTCTGTGAATTAATATTTTTCTGTGCTGAACACTGGCAGTTTAATAGGAAGTATGTGTGTATAATTGTATCTATAGCAAAAAATAATTCCTAAATAAGGTAGATGAGAGTTTTGGAAAGGACGGAGTCCAATGTAAATATTTCAGCTAAAAAAAACACTAAAACTTTTAAGGAAACTAACTCTTTTTTTAATGAAATCAATAGATCATATCTGGTTTCTTTATGATAGCAGGTACTTGTAAGAAAATAGTCTCCTTTATGTAGGGGTTTAATTCTCCCTGCAGATAAGTCAGAGGGTAGTCGACGAGGTCAGACTGCTTTCTTTCATGGCTGACCCTCTTATTCCCTTGCAAATGAGTCAACACTTCCAGTCTTGTCCAGATCTCACAGACGACTGACCCAGGAGCTCCTTGACCCTCTGACGTGGGCAATCTTAGGGACCTACATTCTCTTCTTCTATTAGCTGTATTTCTTCTTCGTAGCCCTAGCTTTTGGCTTTTACTTCACCCGGAATAACTACCACTCTATCATCCCAATCCCTGGCTCTCACACAAGTTTCCCTGAACTTTGACGTGTCTGTACTAAGAGCTCTTTCATTCATTTTATAACCCCATCTGCTTTCTAGTTCATCTCTCTCACCTTTACCATCTCCGAAACCTGAATGTCTGACTATAATCACCCTCCTGCAAGTCTTTACTTACACCTCCCTGTCTCCTACTGCCTGTGGTTCTGAGAAGGAAGGAACCATGTGTGTCCTCGCTATCGCCCTGGCACACAGTAGGTGCTCTACAGATGGAGGGGAATAAATGAGTGAGTTAATAAAGGAACCTCCAAACTGTAAGTGCCCACTCTGCTCACCTTGGGAAACTCCAGGCTTTGTCACTGTTCTACTTGCTTCCCAGTTTTCCATTGCTCCGATTTCCTTAGAAGTTTAATTTCATTTTTGTTCTCTTACATGCAAACTGTCTGTCAAATGCCTTGTAAGATGATTGGGCCACAAATGTACAGCAAAAAAAAAAACAACCATGCAAATGTTAATTTCTAGTTTTGCATGTGTAGCTTTAACATCTTTTCTGAATTCCATACTGATGTTTCTAGTTGTGAATCATTTTGGTGTCCATCTCTGGTTTTGATCTTCGAGGGGCCTATTTTATGACCACCAAAGCACTGGAACCCCATGGCCATGCCATTCACGTACTCAGCGTTGTGTAGTGAATTTTCTGTTGCCTTCCTCCTCAAGCACAGATCTGCCTGATTTTTGAAGCCCCTCTAACCCCGCTTGGGAGTAACCTGTTGATTCCAACATGAGCCCGCAGACATGTCCTCCACAGACCTGGGCCTGCTCCTGCCGGCTCATCTGCTTTGGTCCTCAGAGAGCACAGGCTTCCTACATCCTGCTCTTCCCTGCACCTGTAAGCACTGCTTCCAGGAGCCCATCTTTGGCTCTCCCAACTCACTGAGATTTCCTGGCTCTGAACTCCCACTCTTCTTAGACCTACTTCTACATATTTGTGTTTAATTATCCTCTAGTTGCTTCATAGTCATCAGATACAAAATGTCATCTACTAGTTTTATTTCTGCAAAACTTCTGGTAGAGATAAGGCCATAAATGTCCTCTATAACTCTATCAAGCACAATGAAAGACCTATTTCAGTAATAGACATGTAGTACTTACTCAAGAAATACTTGGTGGTAATTGCAATATTTCTCCAAACTTTGAACTTTTTGGAGACTGCCTCTACCACCATTCCATTTCTATAATATTTCAAAAACATGCCAAGCTTTGTTCACCAAATTTACTAAGGATTTTTTTTTTAATCTTTATTGTATCACCATGATACTACTTTTTCTTTTTGAACATCTCCTCTCACTTTTTTTGCTGATGTCTTAGAAATAATTCTTTCCTAGAGATCCTCTTTTCTCCTTTCCAGCCTCTCACAGTAATCTCCCTTTCTTGCTTTGTCCTCTCTTGGATTAGTTCCTTTGTACCTATTCACAAATGACAGGTTAATTTTCCTGCTTCTTCCAGGATAGCTCTGTCACCTCTATGACTTGTCTGAGGCTTCAATCTCTTCCTTGGGTCTGACCTAGAACCAAATGTAAGCTTTTGTTGTTGTTGTTGCTATTGTATGAGCTCCTTTAGAGGTGAAAAGCAAGAATTTAGGTAAAGGCCTGAATGTCATTAAACATGTCTTAGAGCAGGGCTTAGTTCCAGCCTTTTGGAAGCTTCAGTTGGACCAAAATCAGATATTAAAAAAAAAAATTTGTGTGATTTCCTGCCTGTAGATTCTCAGATTGATTTTATATTTTAATAGAATTTATAGCATGCAGTCTACAGAATACTTCACCAATGGGAGTTATTTAAGAATTAGTAGATGAGTGGATAAAAAGCTGTGGTACATTTATACAATGAAATACTATGCAGCTATAAAAAAGAAGGATCTCTTACCCTTTGAGATAGCATGGAGGGAACTAGAGAGTATTATGCTAAACGAAATAAGCCAGACAGAGAAAGACAAATATCATATGATCTCACTTATATGTGGAATCTAATGGACAAAATAGGTCCAGAGGCATGGATTTATGGAACAGACTGACAGATCCCAGAGGGGAGGGGAAGGGAAGGGTGGGAGGAGATTAACCAAAAAACATACATGCATATACACATTGCCCATGAATACAGACAATAATGTGGTGAAGGCCGGGGGAGGGGGGCAAGGGCTAGGTCGAGAGGGGCAAAAGAGGAGGAAATGGGGGACATCTGTAATACTGTCAACAATTAAAAAACAAAAAAAGAATTAGTGATACTGGGCTTATTTGGTTAAAAAAGCCCAAGTCAGCTAGAAGAGCTTCCTGCACACTTTGGTTCAACAGATAATTCAAATATTGATTCTGGGTTACAGAACCTCTCCACATTCATTGAGGTTGGTGTGAGAAGATACTGAAAACTTCTTAGTTATTCTCTGTAGAACTCACAGAATCATAGATCACAGCTATGGCTATGCCTCTTGTATAGGCTTTGGAGATTGACATACTTGTTAGGACTTTGAAACTGAACTTGGAGTTATTTCTGTTTAAATGATTGAATGGTCTAGCAAAGAGCCTCTGATGAAGGTAATGAGGCGTGGCATGCTAAAGCACCTCTGGTAAATGACATCATCATTCAGGACAGTGACTTCAGTAGATTGGCTGTGAGGTCGCCATAGGTAGGGTAAGCAGGGAAACTATTTATTATATGGTTGTTTGTCAGGCATATTTTTTTAAACCCCTTCTTTTTTAACGTAAAGAAACTGAGGCACCAGAGAGGTTAAGTGACTGGATGTATCCTTTTTTCTGTTCCCCTGCAGTAAATTCTCAGGGCCACCAAAGATTCCCCAGCAGAGCAACAGGCAGTCTTACAAACCAGGAAAATGCAAAGTGCTCTCGCAGCTCCCCCAAATCTCTGATTTATCACATAAAAATATGCTGATTCTTATTTGAGTAATGGTGCATTACTGATTTGATTGCAAGGATTGTAATTGCTGGGCTGAATGATAACTCTCTTTTTAACTTTTTGGGGAACTGCTAGACTGCTGTGCAATGTGGCTACACCACTTTACATTTCCAACAGCAGTATTTTGGGGTCCTGCTTCTTTCACATTCTTGCCAACACTTGTTTTTATCTGACTTTTTGATTATAGACACACTAATGAGTATGCAATAATATCTGATCATGGTTTTGATGTGTATTTCCCTGATTGCTAATGATCTGAGCAACTTTTTGTGTGTTTTTGGCAATTTATATTATTTTCTTGGATAAATGTCTGCTTAGAACCTTTGTCTATTTTTTAATTGTTTTTTTTGCCCTTTTGTTAATTGAATTGTAAGAGTTCTTTGCATATTCTAGATTCAAGTGCCTTTTCAGATACTATATATAATCTGCAAATATTTTCTCCCATTCTGTGAGTTGCATTTTTACTTTCTCAATAGGGCCCGTTGAAGCAAAAAAGATTCTAATTTGGATGAAATTCAGTTTATAATATTTTTCTTTGTTTGTGCTTTTGGTCATATCTAAGAAAACATTGTCAAATCCCAAGTCATGAAGACTGACTTCTGTATTTTCTTCTAAAGTTTTATAACATTTAAGTTTTACTTTTATTTTCATCTATTTTGAGTTAATTGTTATATACGGTGTGAGGTAAGAGTCCAAATTCATTCTTTTGCATGTGGATGTCCATTTATCCCAGCACAATCTGTTGAAAAGACTGTTTGTTTCCCATTTATTGGCCTTGGCGTTCTGTTGGAAATCAATTGATCATAGATATATGGATTTATTTCTGGACTCTCCATTCTATTCCACTGATCTATATGTCTATACTTATATCAGTACCACATTGTCTTGACTATTGCTGTTTTGTAGTAAATTTTGAAATTGGAAAATGTGAGAATACCATGTTCTTTTTTCCCAAAATTGTTTTAGCTATTCTGGGTCCCATATTAATTTTAGGATCAGCTTGTTGATTTCTACAAAGAAGCCAGTTGGGATTCCAATAGGGATTTCATTGAATTTCTAAATCAATTTGAGATGTACTGTCATCTTAACAATATTAACTCTTTGGATCCATGAACATGAAATGTTTTTCTTTTTCTTTTTTGTTAATCTTCACCTGAGGATATTTTTCCATTGATTTTTAGAAAGAGTGGAAGGGAGGGAGGGAGAGAGGGAGATAGAAAGAGAGAGAGAGGGAAAGAGAGAAACATAGATGTGAGAGAGACACACCAACTGGTTGCCTCCCGCAGGGCCATGACCAGGGCCTGGGATCAAACTTGCAACCCAGCTAATGTCCCTTGACTGGAATTGAACCCGAGACCCTTCTGTCCACAGGCTGATGCTCTAACCGCTGAGCCAAACTGGTCAGGGCATGAGATTTTTTAAATTATTTTAGATCTTTAATTTATTTTGATGATGTTTTTGTAGCTTTCAGAGTATAAGTTTTGCAGTACTTTTGTTAAATTTAGTCCTAAAATATGTATCTTTTTGATGCAAACATAAATGGATTTTTCTTTATTTTTCTTTCCGTGTGTTTGTTGCAACTGTAGAAGTCCAATTGATTTTATATATTGATATTGTATCTTGTATCCTGCAATCTTGCTGAACTTTTTCAATCTAATAGCTTTTTAATGGAATCCTTAGGATTTTCTATAATAGTATATATATTTTCATTTTATAATGTTACCTTTAAAAAGTAGAAATGCCTTAACATAAATTCCTTGGAGGATGTGACAGTCATTTGTTTTAAGGCTTTTATGTCAGTTTCCTGGAGTTCTGAATTCAAAGAACTGGAAATACAGTGGCCATTTACCTCCCAACTGTGAAACTTAAAAAAAAAAGTTATACACACAAAAACTAGGCCAATCCTCCTGTGTTGACCTGCAACCATACTGTGCCCGTCAGACCAAATAACATGTTCATTCTCATCTAGATTGAAGGCTCAGACACCCAGAAATTTTTTAGAATTTCTTTATCACCCTAATTAAAATCTTACTGCTCTGTCAATGGGAAAGAATGAGATTGACCTCCTGAAAACCATAAAAATGCATTTAAATTTTAGTGGGGTTTCCTGTGTCTTTTAAGCCCTTCAAATTGACATACATGAGCTCTTGTGTAATACTCATTGACAAATACATGGACTCCTTTTCCCATAAGTGTTATCTGATTTAGAGAATGTTAGCTGCCCATCAAATTCGACTAAATGACAATTCTCTAATAATTAATTAGAGGTTACAAATTTCAAAACCCAAAGTCTATGCTTTCAGCCACATTCTGCTTCTACTTCAGCCTAAGACGAGGGAGAAGTTGGAAAGGTGCTGACTTGGCTTTTCAGTCTCATTACCCCTCAAATTAGAAACATCACCAGCCTAAGGCTAGAAATGGAGTGAAGTTGCTTTGGCAGACCGGGAGGTTTTCTTGTCACTGTTAACAGAAGGTTGGTGGTCTCTGTGCAGGTTAAAGATCAACTCTTAGGGGGATTGACATGCTTTTGAATCATCTGCAAATATTGGCCCTCAAAAAGTTATATAGCAGTGTATGTTAGCTGCTAACCAAACATGTGCAGCTGATGGGTTTCACGGTCCAGGGGATAATGAGCTTTAGTTGTCATTGCTTTGATCTTGTGTATATAGACACAGGTAAAAATGAGACAGAGAGAGAAAGAGGAAAAAAAGGAAAAGAAACGTCTTTTGAAAAAATGTAAATGCCCAAAACTTCAAAGCTAATAGTAATTATGTTGAATTGTTTTTGTCACCGTGGTACTTACCATATTCTGTAAATGGTTTGTTTCATTTAGAAGCTCATTTCGAGTGACTACTTCTATCTCACACCATATCCACTTTTGCACACATTGACTTATATATCCTTTCAATCCAAATAGCAAGGAAATGCAAACCTTGAACTTCCTTATAATGAAAAACAAAAAAGAAAATTGGGAGTTCTGTTCTCAAATGGATAAAATTCATAAGAACTAATTTTTAGACCAGACAGTTCAGGAAAGAAGGGTTATGAGCACAGATAAACTGAAGAAGCATAAACATTTATCACACTACCGAGCAAGTATATCCAGCTGGAAAACTGTGGTGAGATCTCAGCTTTGACTGCCCACCTATCAGCTGCAGTGGAGGAAAGAATGGAGCGTTGTCTGTGATTTGTGATCACCTTAGTGATCCCAGGAATTGTTGGCAGGAGGGAAGGATTCTACTCCACCTTTGCTCTAGACCCCACTCCTTAATCTTTCTGAGTTACTCCTGGGTATAAACTGTAGCTTTTGAATAGTGTGGGCCACTTTTTATGTTTTGATTTGTTTTTATCATTGTTTGCCTTTTCAGTATGTGTCATTTTTGAGTTAGCCAGGAAACAGCTTTTCCATTTAGCAATCAGAAGTGCGGAAAAAGAACATGCATGTTCCAATTTCCAGGGAGTCTTATAGCAGTTAGTTGTCAAATTAAAATTTTTTTTTCTTAATTCTGATTATGTTAATTCCTATGATTAAGATCAATTTAGTTTGTGGAATGTCAACAGATATTAAAGTCTCACCAACAAGGTTTTCCAGTTTCTTCCAGGACTTCCCTGGAAAGTTGAAATAGTGGGAATAATTCAGTCACAGTATTTAATTTGAAATTTTTGGAAAGGATGGGTTAAGAATACTGCATATATGTTTTTCATAAAATATGCAAATTAGCCTGTTTGTGAAAGCCTCTGTTCTGCATTATATTTTATGTGTATACTAATGTGAATGCATATGTGTATACCTAGATCAAGTCTGACTTATAACAACTTAAATTAACTTGACATTTTATCTTGAGTAATGCATTGTTTTGTGTAAATAAGATATTTTGTGCACTTCTTTTCTGACATTTTACTTCCTCTCTTTATCTAGAGAAAAATGAAGTGTTGTCTCATAGGTAGATAACATTTTGAAACATGTTGCAAATCTGTACTCTAGTTACAGACTTCATAACATGTGTCCTGGAGATGTAGCTGCTTTGATGAGGCCACTTCTGGAACTTAATAGTGGGCTCATTGTCAACTTATAAAAGTGATGCTTGCTCTCCAAGGAAGACGATTATTCAATAAATGCAAAATACATGAACTTGTTTAGTTACAAGTGTTGAAGTGTAGACATAGAACACAGCTTTGTCCTATGCTGATAGGATTTTCTCTCACAGAAAGCTTTGCTTTCCCCCTTCTCACTCTACAGGTGGTACTGTGATAAAACTCAGAAGGAACTTTTATTGCCTGTATCAGAGGCAAGGAGGTGCCTTTAAGATACCCTCAGGGTAGGAACTTACACAACATGACCAATTAAGTCATGTTGGAGAGAAACTAAGCAAATGGACTAAGTTGCTTTGCTTGGTTTCCCATGTTTGCTTTCTCCTTCTCTTGTTCTTTGGTTCCTGATTTGGCGTTGCCTTAGATTTTATATCTTGGAGCATTCTCTTGTGATCATTCATGTTTGGACCAAGACTGGAGTTACTTTATTGTTACTGGCCCAGACTCAATATCTATCTAATTTCATTCCACTATGCTATAATTTAGAATGTATTATTTGTCCTGTAACTAATTCTTGACTATAGACTTAAAAACTGAAAGTAGATCAACAAAAGCTTTGAAAATCTTAATATCTTGACTGCATTCTCAATGTAAAAGTGGTCAGTATTTAGCCCAGGACCTGCATTCTAATGTGGGATACAGTATGCAAAGACATGCCTACAATTTACGATAGAGGAGAAAGCCTGATGTCTTTATCAGCTGTATCTCATTTTACTTTTTGCAAAAAGATCTTCTTTTTAAGAAATGAGCTCCTTCTGCGTTTGGCTTAAAAATTGTCTTAGATGCTTCATCAGAGCACCCCGCTCTGCCCCGGCCCCCTTTGCTCACTTGCAGTCTTTGAAGCTACCCTGGGAGGCAATTAAGCTACCCTAATGTGCCTTTGCTTTCTCCTCTCTTTAGTCTTTTGGCTCCTTCTTTGATTCTGTGTGGTTACTTGATCCACTTACTCTTGCTTCTATCTTGACCAGGTTGACAAATGGCCAACCAGAAATTTGATACTAAGTTATAGTTGTTATGGATCAATTGAGGTTCCTCTTCATTGAAATATATATGTCTAGAGCAATGTTTTTCAAACTGTTCCATGAAACAGATCCATGGAGTATTAAGCAATATTAAAAGAGAGTTCTTGCCTGGCCGGTGTGACTCACTGGTTGAGCATTGACCCATGCACCAAGAGGCCGCCGGTTCAATTCCCGGTCAAGGCACATGCCTAGGTGGTGGGCTTAATCCCCAGTGGGGGGCATGCAGGAGGCGACCAATTGATGTTCTCTCTCATTGATGTTTCTATCTCTCCCTCTCCCTTCCTCTCTCTCTAAAATCAATAAAGAAAAAAAAAAGTAAAAAAAAAAGGAGAGTTCTATGGTCAAATGGTGTAGGAGTCCCAATAAATACTATAATAAGCTCTGAGAATTCTTGCAGAAATGAAACCTGTCAAATGACTTGTGTTTGTTGTTCTAAATGCAATTGTCCAGGGATCCCATTCTCTTTGGAATACCTAGTCACATCTCAAGATTCACCAATTTTCTGTGGAAGACTTTTTTGGAAGTTATGTTCTTAGAATTTGAACCATAAGTTAACAATTTTCCTGATCCACATCTTCAACAATAAGTTTTTAATAGATTAATTCTGATTTAAACAGCAGGTCATCTACATTTGTATTATGTTAGATAAAAATCATATAATGTCAAAGGATTATCTAATTAAACCCAGACATCCAATGAATTAAAAAAAAATACATGACAGGAAGTTTTAGATGCCTAGAAATATAGAACTCTTAGTGATATGAATTAGTTCAGTTACTGCTATCTGTGTATTGCCCATTGATTTGCGCCTGTGTGTATGTGTGTGTGTGTGTGTGTGTGTGGTTTGTGTTTTAGTATGAAACTGACACCAGGATAGTCTGGCATATTTTAGAAAATGATAAGATGTCCTGGCCTTAATAGTTTGAGGTTAATACATAAGAAGGGCAAAGTGTGGACATTTAACTTATCACTTTGGATATAGGTTCAGTGTTAATTATAGGAGTATCAAGATATTGTAGCCCTGGCTGGTTTTGCTCAGCGGTTAGAGCGTTGGCCCGCAGACCAGAGAGACTGGGGTTTGGTTCCCGCTAAGGGCACGTACCTCGGTTGCAGTTTGTCCCCAGCCCCGGCTGGGGTCATGTGGGTGGCAGCCAGTCGATGTGTCTCTCTCACGTCGATGTTTCTCTCCCTCTCTCCCTCCCGCTCTATCTGAAGGTGAATGCAAAAAGTGTCCTCGGGTGAGGATAAAAAAGAAAAGATATTGTAAAGTATTTCTATAGTGTGGCTCTCTCTATATCATTAGTGTTTTAAAGTGGGCAAGGTCATATTCATGTTGAACAATTATGATTTAGGAATCTGAGATATTTATTTTTTGGAATTGAGTTAAAGGAAATGTTTTTTTCTTTTCTTTTTCTCATTATTTTGAAATAAAACAACATGGCATATATATCTTTATAGATGAAGTCTTTTCATTCTTACCTTAAACTCGATGTCAGTTAAATTTTCATTTTGTTTGCCTGAGTTATAAAAAACCTAACAGTGATGTACCTTTCAATATTTTTAAAATTTTATTTTTCATGTTTAAAAAATTCCTACATGCAAATGAAAAGAAAAATAGGTGGCATTCGGGAATAACAGAATTTAATCAAATAAGTAAAATCATTAAATCATTATTTTATGGATATTGGATAGATAAATGGACATTGTACCCTCCAAAATGAATGAAATAATTGCTATTTTGACATAAAGTGCGATTTAACAAGAGTTTCTATATAAAAACTTCCATAAGTAGATTTTTATGATTAAATAATAATAAGAGAATTCTATTTTTAACCTGGCAGCACCTTCTGAAACCTTTCTTTCCTTTAATACCGCAAACATGTATGCTGTTTGAGACAGGGAAACCAGTTACCGTGAAGTCATGCCGTCGTTTTTCTTCATTAGCCCTTTGGTCTGGCCGCCTTTGGAGAAACCGATTTCCCTCAACAGATCAACTACCATAGCTGTTTGGAGAAGCAGTTTTACTCAATTAATTATATTTTGTTGCCCTGCTCTGGTTGGTTGATCATTCCTGCTACCTAAGAGGAACAGTAGTTTTACCTCAATGTAGAAGCGCCTCGCAGTGCAGGAAACGAAGGCAGCAGAAAGGATTTACCAGCTGTGACAACAGGCCGAGCGCTCCACCTTGGAGGAGACGGGCTGGCACGCTGCCCTCCTTCACACTCGCCCTCCTTTCAGTGAGCTGCAAGTGTAATCCCAGGGGAACGAGGATGCTCAGGGCAGCGCAGACCAGCCCCTCGGCTGCCTTTTCCCCCTGTTGCTTTGAGCCAAACCCATAGGTGAGATCAATCACCTGTCCCAGACAGCGGCTCCCCACAGCCCTGCCGAAGAATTAGCTTCAAGTTAATGTGCTGCTTGGGAAGGAGGGAAGAAAAAGAGCACCTTGTTTCTTAACAAGAACTTGAAATGGCATTCCTTTAACAAATATTATGGAATACATGCTCTGTAGCTGCTTGTGACCCTTATGCTTTTAAAACTTACCAGGGAGAGAGACATGGAAGGAATGGGGAGGGAGGGACTTACATTCTTATAGTGTTAGGTTTGAGATCATTAAAGGACAATGATCATTTGCCAGACTAGATATTAAGGACAAACCTATTCATACCCCACCTTACATTTTTTTTCAGTCAGGTAAAAGTCATTTTTCTTTCTCTTCTTCAAATAACTCTTCTTGAGATGTGACCGAATTTCATCAGTAGCAATTTTAGATTTACAGCGAGAAAAGCTGATATGTGTGGTTTGGCTACGTTTCCTGTAACTAATTTTTCTTGTTTTATAAAGCTGTCCCACTCAGAGAGGGCAGTGGCTCCATTCGTTGCAAACAATCGCTTGTTCCATCTAAGTTCGGTCAGGTGGAGATCCGAATCGTGAGAGCACTGGAGTCCCTGTTGTCTAATAATGTCTCATAGAGTCAGAAAGCGGCCTCAGTGAGGTGGAAACAGGACCCACGGCTGCTACAATAAGGGGCTATCAATATTTTAGCTCCCTCTTCATTTCATTTTCCAGTCCTCCTCCAGTCTGCTGCATTTGTTAGGCATTCTCTAATTCTGCCTCTGTCTTTTAAAAAGCCACTTGACCTCAGATGTGGAAAGCATCATTTAATTTGCATTGAATTTGTTTCAACCGATTGTTTTGTTAGTTACCTAAGGAAAATTCCAACTTAACAAATTGTCTGGGATTTCCAGAGTATTTTATTATGACACACTAAATGATAATGAACATATTCTCCGTTAATGGGGCCTGGTGATGAACAAAGTAAATGTTCAGCCTTTCTTTGTTAATCAATAAGCAAATGTAAGAGTCTCTCAAACTGGTCAGACCTCCTGCTAGCTAGCACACATGGTGTCTGTGAGAACTGGAGAAGGGCACCCCTCGGCGCAGACAGATGGCAAAAGGTATCTTCCCTGGGCAGAGCAACGCGAAAAAAGGTGCCCCTTCCTCCCAGGGGGACCTTGGTGCCTTTGGCTGGTTGAGTGGGAGCTGATGGCCCCATTCACTCTGGGTCCTGACCATGAGCAGGCCATGACCTGCATCACAATCTCAGCAGCCCTGTGCCTTAGATAAGAAGGCAGGGTTCCATTCGGCCTCTATCCCTTCCTGACTTCAAACCCTGGAGGGTTTCTTGTTTTGTTATTAGAGTTGATGGGAGTTAATCCTTTTGGATGGTAGCAATACATGAGAAGGAGGGACAGAGAATTACTATTTGATTTTAGGAGAAACAAAGTGAAATGACCTCAGTGACAGTTCAATACAGCTTTCTTTTTCCAGCATGCACGGATAATAAATACATCACTGATTCTCATTAAAAAGGAAACGCATTTCCTGGACAACAATCCAAAGATTCACTTGGAAAGGTCTTGTTCATCTTAAAGAATTCATTGTAACTTTATTATCAAATGGCTGCTCCTATGGCCTATGGGTATGTCGGAGCAGTCATTTGATAATGAAGTTCATATATGTGAAACTTTTTTGGTATGTGTTATTTCTTATCATACATACATAGAGACAAAATTAAGTAACCATTATGTTTTCTGCTTTAAAGTGTCAGAAACTGCTACCATGCCAAGAAAAAGTATTACATGCTTCCCCCCGACACTCCAAACTGGAAAGGAATAAATAATAAAACTTAGGGCTTTTTCCCCTCTTTTTTCAGGTGATGTGTTCCACATCACTGCTCCCAATAAATTCACCTATGAGGAGGCTGAAGAAGAGTGTGAAAACCAGGATGCCCGGCTGGCGACCGTGGGGGAGCTCCATGCGGCTTGGAGGAATGGCTTTGACCAGTGCGATTATGGGTGGCTGATGGACGCCAGCGTTCGCCACCCTGTGACTGTGGCCAAGGCCCAGTGTGGAGGTGGTTTACTTGGGGTGAGAACCCTGTATCGTTTTGAGAACCAGACAGGCTTCCCTTCCCCTGATAGCAGATTTGATGCCTACTGCTTTAAACGTAAGTGTTTGATACCTTTTTAAAAGTTACAGATTAAAAAATAAAATACTTCGAAGGCATGCATTGATGTTCAACTAGCAGTTGGAAAGGATTCCATATTTTGAAGTGTGTGCATGGAATGGAAACAATTCAGTAACTTTCAAAAGCACGCAAATGGACCAGCAGTGATATGGTTAAAACAACAGGAAATTTGACAAATGGTTTTTTAAAGGGGGTGAGGAAATGTCATATTAAGGTCTTAACTCTGTCCCATTGCACCACAGAACATATATCTGAGTCGTTATTTTATATTAATTATAGCCCTTAAATGCAATTAGATAGTTGGTGCTATAATGCTGAGGCCAACTGTGGCTGAGTTGAGACCTTGAATTCTATTTATTTTGTCTTTGTTTGGTATGTCTTTCTTTGAAATGGCAGAGAATTTAAATTTCAGTAATTGCAGGTGAGTACTTGGAACTGACATGGATAATCATAACGTTCAATTAATACCTAAAAATGAACCATGCTATAAATAAAAACCTTCTTTTATCTCATTTTGTTTCAAAGTAAGAGAAATGTGTCTTCTAATAATTAATTCTCTAGTATCATACAATATTTACTTTTTGCTATCTTAGATTTACTACTTAAAATGGTTTTAAATAACGTTTTTCAACATTCATAATGTATTTATTTAAATTTTTCAAATGACCTTAAGTTATTTTATCAATAGTAGTCTCATGGTACAGTGTCATACTTGTAGAATGTTTAATTAAACAAGCAAGTAATCTAGAGTCTGGTGATATTTACTGTCGGTCTATATCATAACAGCCAAACAAAGATCTCCTAGAATTTTGGGTGACCTTGAGTTATGTTTAAGATAGAGTCATGTTATATTGAAATATAGTGAAACGTTTTTACTAAGTTTCTGGTACATCTTGTAATGCAATATGTAACTGAAATGAGTAGAAAATAGCTTATTATGTAATTGGTTTCCAAAGTGAAATACACAGGCATTCTTCATCAACCAAAAAGACACAGCTGGGATATCTGAGTAGTCAGCAGAATAGATGTGAGTGCAATGGAAAGGTGTGATTTCACCTACTGCTGACTCCCAGCTACCATGCCTCTGCTTGGATCTCCTCCCATGAACTCAACTTTCTGAGTGTTAAAGCCACCTGTTGTGTATTAGCGCAATACAAATGGGCCATAAAAAGCCATTGAAAATACTAGCTTTTGTTTCTAACCCCTGAAATAACAGAAAAGTCTTTCTTAAGCATTTTTAGGAAAACAAACAAACAACAATGACAAAACCGTATTCCTAAAAGTAGAAAGATACACGTTCCTTTAAGCCACATTCTCGTAACAGTGATTTTCAAGTAGTTCAAGCTCTATGATCAGTTTCACATTAAGTGATTGGTATGATTAAGGAACAAATTAGATTGGTGTGTATTGGGATGAAGGGGTTAGAGAGGTTAAATTAGGGAAGGAGAAGAATTCTCCAACTTCACTACCTTGCTTGATTATCTGTATTTCTTGTGCTTTATAAAAATGGCACTAGAATACTTTTAAACAATTTTTTCTCCCTGAGGGTAAAATTTAAACCAAAGCCTTTCTGTAGCCACAAAGAATTCATCCTGATGTGTTTTGTTAAAAATATGTTTTTGTTGCTATTTTAGAGAGAGAGAGATAGAAACATCAATGAGAGAGAAACATCAATCGCTGCCTCCTGCACGCCCCCTACTGGGGATCGAGCCTGCAACCCGGGCATGTGCCCTGACCGGGAATTGAACCAGGACCTCTCAGTCCATGGGACGACGCTCAATCCACTGAGCCACACTGGCGGGCAGCCATCCTGATATGTTTTAAATTATTTGTTTAAATGAGGAATTCACATGAATATATGAAATAACAAGGTACTTGGATTCAAACAGAAAAGGCACCTATTAAAACTCTATGTAAAAATCTTTAATAAGTTGGAAAGTTCAGCTCCATTGTTTTCTCTCTAATTCATTTGAACCTATTTAACTCAGAAATATATAACTTGCAAATATAATGGTTCAAATTTCGGTTTTTGTCCCACCTAAGCTAAAGACTAGATTCTTGTTTATTTCTTCCCTACCTAAGGCCCTATCATATTCAAAATCTATTCAGCACATAAAAAGCTTAGAATGTTTAGTCATAACACAAAAACCTTTCTTAAAGCACATGCAATCCAACAGATTCCCAAATTTCTAATTTTTTTTCAAAAATTATTTTATAATACACAGAGTGTGGCAAAAGTAAGTTTATAGTTATAAGTACGTGAGCACAGGAGTTTGTTCTTGTATTATTATTTATTATTGGGTTATTTTCTACATGCACAACTGTAAACCTACTTTTGCCACACCCTATGTATATATATTTTTTTTTAATTTGAAAAGCTAAATCGTGCCCTTTTGATTTTTATCTGACCTCAGAGTTCAGCAAGTTCTGTGGAAGTTAGCGAGTGATACAGGGCTTTGAAAGATCACCCATACATTCCCAAACTTAAGTGACTCAAAAGCATTCAACACTCATGATACTGTCTCATTTTATGTTATTAATGATCTCCAAGACAGGGAGTAGAACATGTTTCCTAGAAAACCCAGTCTATTATCTTATTACCATCACTCAGATAGTTTTTCTAATTATCTAAATCCATTGCAGTCGAGTTTGAACCTATTTTCCCTCTTTAAGTTGGAGACCAAAATCGAAATAACAGTCATTTCTTTTATTGAACACAATTGTTCAGTTGTCCCTCAATGTCTCCCTCAACTGAAACAATTTCCTACTTTTGAAACTTCAATGTCTAAGCCTCTAATTATCTAGGTGATCTTGCTTTGAACCCTCCCTATTTTTCGTATCCCTAAGTTTGATTAAGCTTGGAACTAAAAATAGTGGCCTAATGAAGCCTAAATAAGTACCCACCACTTTATATGCTATGTTTCTCACATATTTGCTTACTTTTAAGTTTGGCCTGCCCTTCTAACCTACGGTCAGTTTATCCTTTTTGTGCCCTAGATCATAACTGACCATAGGCGTTAAAACGTATCCTTCCCTAACTGATACCTTTAAAATGTTTTCTGTTTATTGAGTGAATGCATGTTAGCATTCAATCACTCACAAAACCTGCTTTAAAAGTTTGAATTTTGATCTCATTGTTTCAACCTTTACTTTTCCCCCAACTATGAACCTAGAATCAACTTATTGAATATCTACTTTATTTGTGAATTCCAATGTTTACAGGTATTTATGTATAAAGCATTTAATCTACAAGAACTAATTTAAAATTAGTCATTTCCCTATAATGTAGGCCGTATGGGTATGAGTTGAATCGACTATCATGCTGCTAATAGGGTTTTTGTATTTTATTAGAAAAATCTGCCTGATGTCTCACAACAGAAGCACAGAGAAGATAGCCCATAGGACATAAAATGCCATAAGTACAGTGATGTGAAACATCTGTGTGGTAGACAGCTGCAAAGATTGGAAGGGAGCTTTTGTGAAAAAAGAAGCATGTTGATTTCTGTTGGCTTCCTCAGTAATGAATTTGAGGGGACACGGGTAGTTTTCCAAGAAAAAACAACTCCATGTGAATGCTTCTGCTGGAGTGACACCTTTATAATAATCTAGAATTGTGTTCTCCCCTTTTTAACATCATTAATACAGTGACCTTATTCTTAAAATATCTCTTCACAGATATTTTTACTTTTAAAAATGATTTTGGAGGGTAGGGGAAATGGTTGAAACAAATGGCACAGATGGGGAGCTAGACTGAGTTATGATGGAAATCAGCTGTTAAGTTGACGAAAAACCCACCCAACCCCAAAAGGAAGTCTGAGGTTTTCCATTCCAAATAATATAATTAATTAAGTTAATTACAAGCAGACATTTTAACAGGGCTCTAAAGTTATTAAAAACCTATTTTTTTTTAAATCACATAAATCCTGGCTTTGTGAAGGAGATTCTCTGAGACATATTACAGCCACTTCACTGTGCTTTCTCCAGGACTAGATGAAGCCAATACCAAATGGTTCAGTAATAATTGACAATGACATAGTTATGTAGTTTTTTAAAGAAATCTGAGTCCTTCATTTTTCAAACACTATAAAAGTGTTTTCATTGCATAGTAGACGTTGTTAGCACAGAACTGGGGTAGGAACATAAGGAGACCGGATTCACAGGCGCTCTGTTGGCCCTAATGCAGTTGTCACCTCCTCTCAAGTTAATTTCATCAGCCATGGAAATACTCGGAGGGAAAAAGCAAAATTACCCTTTTTGTTGTTAACAATATGATTGATTCTTTTCTAATATGCAGTGTGCTAAGTGTTTATATTATGTTTCCATGGGAACTTTCTCTGTATGTACATTTTACTGTTTCCCCAAAGAATGCAGTTATAAGACAAACATGATATTTGGCAGTTAAATGAGGTAACGGTTATGGAATTTCAGAGGATATAGAGAATTGAATTAAAAGAAAAATAGTCACACTTTGGTTCATTGAGTTGCTCATGTCAACCAAAATAGACTAAAGCTTCTTCCAATAAATGAATGCAGAAAGAGCTTTTCTTTCAAAAAAAAAAAAAAAAAAAAAGGAGAAAAAAGGTATTTAATATATTTTGAAGAGTTCAATTCTGTTTTTAAATTTAGTTTTGTTTCACTACAAAAAGAAAAATAGTGGCAGACTAAAGATTATTTAAATGCACTGTAATGTAAATAGCCACCAAGTTTTTATTATAAAGTTGCTTAATCTGGGCTATTATAGCTCAAGTCTGATTTACAACAAAATAACATCATTTTATCATTAAATTTTAAAAATTGATTTTATTTTTTTAAAGCAATTTTAGGTTCACAGCAAAATTGAGTGGACAATGCAGCGATTTCCCATGCACGCCCTGCCCCACTCAGCATCGCCTCCCCCGCTATCAACATTCCCCTCCACGATGGTTAACAATTCCTAGACCCTAATGGACACGTCATAATCACTCAAAGTCTATAGTTTACATCAAGGTTCACTTTTTGTGCTGTACATATTATGAGTTTGGACAAATATATAATGACATGTATTTACCATTCTAGTATCATACAGAAGAGTTTCACTGACCTAATATCACAAAGTTTTGACAGAGTAGATGGAGCTCAAAGGTATCCAGTTTTGTTTTCCAAGGATTCCTGTTTGGAGATTATTAAGAGTAAGACACAAGATATTATAAATACTACAGATATTACCACTCTTATCAGAGGAAACAGGCATTACCCATACAACTAGTTTTAAGTTGTATAGGATATAGCAAAATGATGACTACGGTTTCCTCAGAAGAGTTCCTTCTGAGTTTAGTGGCAGCTAATTTTTGATTTTGGAAAGTCTAAATTTGGAGGGAAAAAAACAACAAAAGAAAACTAAACCCAGAATCTTTATGTACTAAGCTGCTGCCTTTTCCCCTGTATTGAGAAGGAATCTTGTCTACAACACTGTCACTTTATACACAATTTAAATTTCTTTAAACAGGCCAAGCCATTCTCTGTAAATCTGGATGCCTTATGGTGGAGTATTTTATGATGATGACATGTTACCTTTTATTGCCTGAGCCTATTCTTTCTGATGCTCAGGGTTGTTTCCAGTGATTTGTAATTACAGACCTAAAATATATCATGTGGGTACTTTATTTCCTGTTCTATGTTTGTGTTTCATGCTAAAGTCAGCCTGGAACGAAGACCTTGAAGAGTTACAAACACAGTGTGTAGAACATAGAACAAAATGTAGAACTACACCAAATGCCAGCAGACCCTGCCAGAAACATTTTATTGTTTATTAGAAACAAGGCTACACTAGAGTTGAAAGGAAGAGGAAGACAAATGTCCAACACCTGGAATCGAGTGAAGGGTGGTTTTAAAAAGTTTAATATCCTGTTTTTATGAAACCCTCCACATTATGGACAATGTAATAGTTTATGTGTAACTTGGGTACATTTGATGTGGCTTTTTGTTGTTTTGCAATCTGAGGCACTCCCTCTCCCCTGAGACACTGTGCAGCTTGAGAAGGAGGGAGAAACCTAGAGGCAGGGTACAGAAGCTTTCAGAATAGTAATACTAAGTTCTCCCACTAGGCTTCAAGTTGCTGCTTTAGTTTCTGATAAATCACCTATCTACTATTTCCAAACACTGCATCTATATTTTTTGGACATCTCTTTATCTTAAAACTACATAATATTCATTTTCCTTAACCAAGAACAGTCATTCATACCTATGGGTAAAAGCAGTGATAACCCTTACACTATAAAACAAGTGATCAGTTGGTGACTATTAAGTGTTTAATTGCCTTTGGGTTAATTTAAGTATAGTTTTTGACTCCTGTCCATCACCAAACACTTTTAGGTCACCCCAAAATACACAGCAGCACTTAACAAACACTGCACGTACAACTTTTTATTAGTGACTTGTCTAATCAACTCTTTGAAATTATTTTCTAGCTAAACAGAATATATCAGAGACTACAACCATCGATCTGAATATCCTTACAGAAACTGCATCACACAGTGTATCCAAAGTACTACAAATGGTACCTGACAGAACTACACCAATCATCCCTTTAACCACTGACTTACCTGTCATTACAACAAAGTTCCCTTCTGTGGGAAACATAGTCAATTTTGAACAGAAATCCACTGTTCAGTCTCCAGCTGTCACACACAGAGTAGCCACTGAATCACCCACACCTGCTGGGAGTACCAAGAAGCCTTGGGATAGGGACTATCTCTCACCTTCTGCTTCAGGACCACTTGGAAAGCCAGACATATCTAAAATTAAGGAAGAAGTGCCCCAAAGTACAACTGTCATCTCTAGTCATGCTACTGATTCATGGGATAGTGTCATGGAAGACATACAAACGCAAGAATCAGTTACACAAATTGAACAAATAGAAGTGGGTCCTTTGGTAACATCTATGGAAATCTCAAAGCACATTCCTTCCAAAGAATTCTCTGTAACTGAAACTCCACTTGTGTCTGCAGCAACCCTGGAATCCAAAACTGAAAAGAAAAGAATAAGCACTACTTCTGAATCAGGAACCACAGCCCGCTATTTCACCTTGGGAGAAAATGGTGGTGAAGACAGAGCATTTACTGTTAGAGCTGACCAGAGCACCTTGGTCTTTAGCCAAATGCCTGAAGTCATTACAGTGTCAAAGACTTCGGAAGACACCACACCCAGTCAACTAGAGGATGCGGAGTTAGTCTCAGCATCAACAGTTGTCTCACCTGTACGTACGCCTGACAGCGATGGCATAATAGATTCATTTCCTTATTCTGGTGATAAAAGATTAGCTGAGGAACTATCCACAGTTATTTATCCCTCTCCACACACAGAAATGACACAAGGAAGACAAAGAACAGAAACACTAATGCCAGAGGAGAGAACAGATACTTATACCAACGATGCAATACAGGAAAAGATCACCAAAGACCCACTTATAGGAATAGTAGAGGAAGAAGGCTTCTCGGGAATGAGGTTCTCTACAGCTTCCTCAGAGCAAATTCACCTTACAGAGTCTTTGGTGGAAATGACCAAATCCTTTGATTCACCAGCACTGACAACAACAAAGCCAAGTGTGGTGCCAACAGAGGCAAGAGATGTGGAGGAAGACTTGACAAGAGCTCCAGTTGAATTAGAAACAGATGGCTATCAAGACACTACAAAGCATGATGAGGTTATTACAGTGGTGCATTCGACCCACAGCACTTTAAATGTGGAGGTGGTCACTGTATCAAAATGGTCATGGGATGAAGATAATATGATCTCAAAGCCATTAGGGTCCACAGATTATGCAGGCTCTCCAAAATTGCCCCCTGCCTTACTCACCACTACAGGAGTGAGTAGAAAGGACGAAGAAAGCCCAAGTTTCACTCAGGATGGGGGAGATGAATTTACTGATACCCCAGATAGTACTCAAATGTCATTAGAGAAGTTTAC
This sequence comes from Tadarida brasiliensis, assembly GCA_030848825.1. Taxonomy (NCBI): domain Eukaryota; kingdom Metazoa; phylum Chordata; class Mammalia; order Chiroptera; family Molossidae; genus Tadarida; species Tadarida brasiliensis. Next base: position 55,197,680 of record CM061258.1, read on the forward strand.
TGAGGAATACACAACAGACCATGGGAAATTCACAGTTAGATTTCAGCCAACTACATCTATTGGCCTTGCAGAAAAGTCAACTTTGAGGGATTCTACAGCTGAAGAAAGAGTTCCACCTGCCACAAGCACGGAAGGTCGAGTTGCTCATGCAACCATAGGAGGAAGTGCTTTGGACCAAGAAGATGTGGATGTCTCTGAGCCTGTATCTACTGCTCCTCAGTTTGTACACACTTCAGATATGGAAAGATTGACATTTGTTAGTTATAGTGGCACCCAGGAGCCTACCACTTATGTAAACACTTCCCATACCGTTCCTCTTTCTGTAATTCCCAAGACAGAATGGGGAGTGTTGGTACCTTCTTTTCCATCAGAAGGTGAAGTTCTAGGTGAACCCTCTCAAGACATACATGCCATTGATCAGACTCACCTTGAAGCAACTATTTCTCCTGAAACTATAAGAACAACAACAGAAACTGCACAAGGAACAACTCAGGAAGAATTTCCTTGGAAAGATCAGACTCCAGAGAAACCAGTTCCTGCTCTCAGCTCTACAGCTGGCCCAGCCAAGGAGGCAACACCTTTGGATGAACAGGAAGGCGATGGGTCAGCATATATTGTTCCTGAAGACAGATTGGGGACGAGTTCTGAGAGAGTCCCAATTTTAGAAACAACTCCATTTGGAAAAATTGAGCATACTATGTCTTATCCACCCGGTGCTGTCACTGAGCACAAAGCAAAAGCAGATGAAGTAGCAACACTAACACCAAGCGTGGGGCCAAAGGTATTTTTAAGTCCAGGGGCTGAACAAAAATATGAAGCAGAAGGTACTAGCCCAAGGGGAGTTGTATCACCTTTAAGCACCAGTGTTACCCAGCTTATAGAAAAAACCACTACTGAAAAAAGAGAGAAAACATCCTTAGATTATATTGATTTAGGCTCAGGATTACTCGAAAAGCCCAAAGCCACAGAACTCCCAGAATTTTCAACAATTAAAGCCACAGTTCCAAGTGAGATCACTACTACCTTCAGTTCAGTAGACAGACTTCACACAACTTCAGCACCCACGCCACCTTCAGCACCCACTGAGAAACCTCCTCTCATTGACAGGGAACCCAGTGCAGAAACAGCCGATGACATGGTAATCATTGCAGAATCAACGTCTCGTGTTCCTTCCACTACCCTGAAGTCTACTGTAGCCAAGGAAATGGAAACCGATATTGATAGAGAGTATTTCACAACTTCAAGTCTGCCTTCTGTTAAACAGCCAACAAGACCACCCAGTGTGGAAGGCGCAGAGGCCTTCAGTCCTCAGGCACTGTCCACTCCAGAACCCCCGACGGGGACAAAATTCCACCCTGACGTAAATATTTATATTATTGAGGTCAGAGAAAACAAGACAGGTAAGTCTTTGCTTTCTAGACATACCAGTCAAGGCAATCAGCATTTTATCTTGAAAAATTACTTTTGGAAAAAAAAAAAAAAGTCAACATACCAAATGCTGCCATTAGAAGATAACTGGAGTGTGAAAAAATTCTGTGTTTTAGCTTCACTTGTTTGTACAAGCATTGGAAGAATGTGTTAAACAATTTGGAAGAATGTTAGATACAATTTTATTTTAAAAGTTTTAAGAAGCCCCGCTTTGTCATCTAATATAACCCAACCATCATGTCACCTCACTTCAGAACATGCAGAACAAAGTGTTTTAATTTCAGTGTGTTTCCATGCATTACTACTCAAGTGTAGTACTAGACTGTTAACATTCCATTGGTCTTTAACTATTAACCTTCAGTACTTACATTGTGGACAGCTAAAACCGTTTTCATATTCCTAGGGCTGACAGCAAGACATCTAAAGGTTTGCTATGGTTTTTCTTTTCCAGGAGTTTGTAGGTTTATTCTATGACTTGTGGGGTGGATGAGAGGTTTGCTGCTTAACTGTTATTTCATGCAAGTTCAACATGTTTTTAAGCATGTTGTCCTTGGGTATTTTAATGATGCTAATATTTAGAACAAATGCGATCTAGCTAAGCTCTAGGCAATGCTAAAATTCATGGTATCAAATATAATTTCAGAAGGTGGCTATGTCAGCATTACCTCTGTTCCCTAAAACCAGGCTATAATGTTATTATTTTATGATTTGATTGTTTCATCTATAGGAATATTTACAGTGCCTTCTATTTTGCTTGAGTATTTTATTTATCCCTCTGGCAAATGCTTAAAAGCTGTTTTTTGTTTTTGTTTTTTTTTTTACATTGATTAATACTTAAAATTTGCATTATCAAACATAATGTGTTCCGTTCTAAAGACCACACCATCTTTTAATTTTGGTGAGCTGAATTGAGACTACATAGTGCATACAGTTCAATGGATCCATTCAGGTTTGTCTCTAAGTTAGGATTCAAGACCATTGATTTTAGTTAAGTTGCTGTACTCTAGTTTTAATATGTGAATTAAATTAATAGGTACTCATTTTCCCTTGACGTGGCTCTGAGCAGTCGGGCTAGAATTTTTTTCCAGCAGGTTTTCTCTCTTACTGTTGGGATATTCAGGGTGTCATTTTTCTTAAGAGCAATACTATCCTCATTCGAGTTCCCAGGAGTGCACCTGGTGGGAACAAACAGGTAGCTCTACTGTCATGTCAGCTGGCATCCAGTGCTCTGGGTGGAAGTGTCATAGCTCTCCTGTCTTCACAGCTCTACCATCTAGAATCTTCTCACTGTCGAAGCTCTTGCCAGGGCAATAGAAGTAGAGAAGGGACTACATTCCCAGAGTATTGACGGTAATCTTCACTCTCCAATACAGTACAGAGGCCAGGATTGGAGCATTATTTTCCTATGAATGATGCTGTTTCTTGGAGACTATGGCATATTTCCTACATTCTCTTTCTGCTTCTTGGAACTGGAGTTGGAGAGAGAAGATGAGTTGCCAAGTAGTGGGAATGAGGATTGCCATTAGTAGGCTTGGAAAAGTGAAAAGAAAGTATTAATATGAAAAAGAAAGAAGTGAAGAGAAGTGAAAAGGAATTACTGCCAAAACTTAAATTTGAGAATTAAAAAAAATATATTTGAGTGACTAACTGTGCAGTAGGTTTTCCCAATTTAGATCATTCTTGTGTTAGCGTAGATATTAAGTTGAATCAAACAATCTAGAAAACAGTAAAAAATGTTCTACATTTAAAAACTCTTCTAAGTGGGAAACTGTGTTAAAGTTAGAGTGATCAAATTACAAAATGGAAAAGTGAAACTCTATCTCCCTGAAAGAATTGGCAGTTATAGGGAAAAAAAAAAACCCTGAGTTTATAAATGGTTACTCAGAATGGAGGGTCTGAGTAACCTAACCCAGGCCCATTTACACAAAGGTGCATATTTATATTTGAGTTGTGAACTGAATTCATGCCTGGGAGACACGACTAGGTGTTTCCTCTTCTTTCACTTTCAAAGCATGGTACCAAGATTTGTCTTTAAACTAATTTTTGTTCAGCATTGATAACCAATGGTCAGAACGCTCCGAGGAAAGAGAATTCTTGGTTATCTCCATCAGGACAGGATTCCAGTGTCGGCGTGGGTGGGGTGAGACTGTGTCTACCTGGTTTCCTTGCTCCGATTCTCTCTCTCCCTCTCCTCCCTCTCCGTCCCTCCCTCTCTCTTATCATTTTTGTGTAGTTTATATATGCCATTCTCTTTATGACTAAAAGCGTTATTTATTGTCTTATTAAGACAATGAGGTTAATTCAGACCCAACTGTTTACTTTTAGTTATTTTATTTGTTTTCTGGGAGAAATTTAATTTCTCAAGCATTTTGAACTTTGACAAAGGAAAGCCCTAAAGCAGATGTTAGATTAATGAGTTCTAAGGCAGGTGTACATTAACAAAGAAAAATACGTATGTGCCTAGAAAACCAACCTTTTTATGTATCAAGGCACATTTTTCCAGACTGGAAAATCCTTGGTATATGTATGAACTTGTATAAATCTATTCACAAACATAAAATCGGCCTATATGTATACTGTATATCCAAGTAAGCAAAAATGCCACCCATGCTACGCTAACCCAAGACGTTCATCTTTTTTTTTTTTTTTTTTTTTTTTTGCTGCACTCAGCAAGTCATATAAATCTTGATTTTGTTTTTTTACTACTATGAAACAAAACATGCTACTCAGGACACGTTTATGTTATATTTGTTCAAATGGATCTTAATAGCAACTTAGGGTGCTGTTGCTGGAGGGCAACTATCGTTAGCAGTTAAAAAATCTGAAGGAACTTTTCAGCTCGTAAAAGTTTTATGAGCTGAAAAATGCTACGGGGTGTATTTAACAGTGGTTCAGGGGATACTGAAAACATGACTCCTGTCTATTTCAGGAGTAATTTGCACACCTGCATTTTGAAAAATTATTAAAAGGTTTTCTTTGTGGACATGTATTAAGTCTACAGGGTTTAATGGTGTAGGAAGAGTTCCTTCAATTCTGGGCTTTTTTTTTTTTAAAAAAAAATGCTTTTTCTCTGAATCATCTGAAATATCACACCTTAGTGTGTCAGAACTGTGAATTTTTTTTTTTTAAATGATATACTGTGTCTTTAAATCAAAGAATAACTTGGAAATATGCAAACATGATTATGCAAATACTCACAGTTTTAACCTTAAAATAGGTGGTTTATTAGTTTTTTGTTTTGTTTTGTTTTAAACAAGCTCATATAAACTACATACTATTTGTCAGGCCAGCCTGATGTTATTTGTCTTGTCAGATTTTTTTTTGGCTAGTTTTATAATTTATATTAATCTAAATCTGAGTGTAAAATTATTAATGTAATGATATTAAAAATCAATAAGATCTGAAGTAAGATACTTTTTGGCCACTGAATCAGAATTTATTTGGCTCAGTTTCCTTATTGAGAATGATGCTTATATAATTGCTTACATCATTCAGAAATAACTCCCATGTGATGAATCCCTTCTGCATTTTTGTTTGTACATTTGAGAAATATACATAAAGGTAAAGGCTTATTTTATGCATATGATGGTGTTGAGGAGAAAGTAAAGAATCAGGGATGTTGGCTCTGAGAACAGGAGGTATGTGGGTAGATGCCAATATTTGTATCCGATTGCAGTCATCATTTTAAAAAGGTAATGTTTCTACAAGATAGTCTCATATAAATTGTAATCATATATATTTTATTTTTAGAGAAATTATGTAAAAAATTTCTTTTATATTTTTATTATAGGATCAGATTCCTTTAGTCATTAAAAAATCTTATTCAAAACCTTCATATTTTGAGCAAATAAAAGAATGGCTGTTCTTGTTAATATTGGAAAGGGGAGATAGGAGCCCACTGTCTTGAAGCCTCTCCCTTATGCCCTGTGGCATTTCTAAAATAACATGTACCTCAAAACAGAGCTAGAAAGAGAATGATATTCTCTAGATCACTCAAAATAAAGCTGAAACAATGACAAATTCCTGAATGAATTCTATAAAAAAAATTAATTGGTTTGATGATCAATACTTTCACCATCATGATGCACATTTATTAATATTTACCTTGGAGTGACTCTGTATAATGCTGAATAAAGCAAATTAAGCAAATCTAGTCTCAAGCATATTGATCCTGTGTGAAATCAAGATAATATCTGGCTACATTTCAGAATGCCACATGTATGTGCAGAGCACCATCATCATCCAGCTCACATGTAGAGCTTGACATTTTCAGACTACGTTTTACATACATGGTCAAGCTGAAACCTCAGAGATCATTTGTGAGACAGCTTGAGAAAGTATTGCAGATGGGCAAACGGAGGCACACTGGCTCTAACACCGTTGGTGCTGGAGCACACAGTCTTGGCACGCCTTGGAGCATCTTTGCAGTGAGGCAGTTCTCTCCCCTGAAGTCACAGGAGTGATGACCCCCTACTGGCTCAGGTGCTGACTTGTCCATCAATTTCTGAACAAGCATGGACTCTGGAAAGACTGGCTTCTCATTGGCACTGTATTGAGTTGTTAAGAGTAGGTGACTTAGGTTTAGTTTTCTGGGGTTATACAAGAGAACAGCATGCTGGCATCAGGAGCCTGGTTGTGGGTGCTTCTTTCCTGCAGAGTTTTGGAGCACATCTCTGAGAGTGGGCGGGGGTCGTGCCTACACATGCCAGTGGTTCCCTTCCCTGGGCTCCCGCTGTGGCTCCCTGCCAGGGAAGCACGTTTTTCTGCAGGGAATTAGGATGGCTTTCCCTCTCCCTTCTTGGCTGCTCTAAGTCCAGAAAAGGATTGATTTTCTCTTATATTAGTCAAATAATGAAAAAAGAAGAGACTGTTTATCTTCCATTAATTTCTATCGTATAAAGAAAAGAATTGACTTTAGTGTTTCTCAGTTATTAATGAGCTTAACACTGCACCACAGACCAAAAGTTGCCTTTTTAAAAAGTTCTTCTAAGTGAACTATTTTGTATATATAACACATATATACACATACCACTCCCAGACACACAAAGAAACTCACATAGAATCTCAGTTTTTAAACTGCTCTATGAATATTTTATGAACCCACTGAACTCGAGGAAAAAATTAAGACATTGAAATTGTTTTCCTCACAGATTGAGGCTTAATAATGAAAGATGTGTTCCATAGAGAGCTAAAAGGAACTTTTTCTTCTTCCTAACACGAACCAGTGCCTATTTTCTCGGAAAACAGCATTTTCCATGACAACTTACCATTATCAAAACTACTACCCAGGTGGGCATTATCCAAAGACAGATACTACTTGGCTATCATTAGTAGTGACCTTGAGAGAAAGGCTTACACTGTCTTCTAACAGAGTATAGCCAGTCAAGGATTATCTTCAGGTAAAACTACAACCTGACTACTTCTTGGACAGATATTAAAAGGGGCACAAAATAAACATAAACCATAGGCCCTGCTCCCAAGGACTTTAAATGCATTTTGGGAAACCAGTGTTAACACAGTCAAATCTATTTGCAGTTCAGAAACACATCATTATGCGCTAGGTAATGTGGGACTGACTGTGAATGGCAGATGAAGTCAGCAAAGGAAGGAATCAATTAATGAAGGCAAGGAAGTCAGAGAACATTGCTTGAGAAGGAAGAGACTTAAGTCTTTGTTGGAAGGGTAGATAAAAAACAAACTACTGGAAACTACAGTTACCAGTTTTTGACTTCCCAACCGAGGCTCACAGTGGGTATAAGGAACCCTAAGTATTAACAGGCGTTTTTCTAAACATGGCTCTGATGACAGAGAGAGAGAGCACAGTCAGAAGATGAATGCCCTCTTAAGATTTCCTGGAAACCAGAAATATTCAGCCAACTTCCTCAGGTGGGAGCGTTCTCATACCACTCCTCTGTTCTTCAATGATTGGTACTTTTTGATAAAGATAGCATCTTCCATAGGTTAAGTACATTTAACTTTTCAAAATATATCCCCATGAAGAATCATGGTTCAGAGTTATACACTTAAAGTTCAAAACTACTTTAAAAAGAGTAGGCTATATACTCCTAAAAGGTGGTTTAAACGTATATGATATCTTAAGTCAAATGAATTTTGAATCAGTAGTATGACAAAAGCAGGTGCTATAAATTGGGGAATCTACAGTCAGTCTCTCCTTTGCTTATCTGCTGTCTTAATTTCTCTGTCAACAGTTTTTGTCAGTAAAATGGATGTAATGGCTATTATTGTGTATAAAGAATAATATTTTCTAAACTTTGACCTATACTCTTTTTTCTTTTTCCAAATCACAGGAAGTATGAAACAAGATATATATTCCACACACACACATATATATAATACACACATATGTGTATATATACAAATATATTTTTTCTCACTTATTCAACAAATAGGCACATAATTACAATGCACTAGGTTCTAGACTAGAATTGATATTTTGAAGCACTCTGTGTGATATTATAAATGAAATGGATGGGTAATAGCTTCCCTTCATAGGATACGTAGAAGAGACAGTTGATATAGTGGAAAGAGTCTTTGGAAACAGACCTGGGTTTATTATCAACATGGTTATTTATGATCTGTTTTGATCTTGAATAAATTGCTTAATTTCTATAGGCCTCTGTTGTTATAACTTTAAACATATAACAATGCTAGAAACTCACCCAGCTGCTTAAAGGGGAAAGGGATCTCTTCAAGGGCTTGCCAGCCACTGTGTAGGCACAGCACACACATTTCCTGCTCCGCGACGACCAAGCTGCGAGCACAGGGCCTGGCACCTGGGAACTGCTGAGTGCAAACTAATCCCCTCTCAGCTCTAGGAGTTATTTTAGGCTGAGCTTCTAAATGTAGGAAAATTTAGACTGTGTTGTACTAAATAGGTAAAAACTGAGTTCTCTTAAAACTCAAGATGCTTTATGCCACAGGGAGCCAACTGTAATTATGCTGTAGAATCTGTTTGACTGCAAGAGCTTGTTAAAATTTTAATCCTCCACGGACTGTTTGTGTGGGTGAGGCCATTGTGGGTGCAGATCGGAAGCAGCTGCAGCCTTATTAAACATTTAAATATAGTATTGATTCTGTAGGACCTACGTATACATTTTATTAGTTTTCTGCTCTTTTTCATGTGTGAAAATTGGGCTTATGATTTTGATAACTACCAATTTCATTTTTTAAATAGAAAAAAGAGCTTTTTCCAAATTCTTTATGAATTTTTTCAGGTACTGGGCCTAGCCTCTCCTTGCATATTCATAGAACACATGGGCATTCCCTGCTGTCTTTCTGTTGTTGTCAAGGAAACTCCCCAGTTCTCTACACAGGGATTACATTCTTCTTTCTTAATAGCTCTTAGATCATTCATTTGTGCAATGAATAAAAAATGTATTCACAGGCCCAGACAGTGTTCAGCACTTTTTGGAGGGGGTGGGTTGGTAGTTGTAGCTAAGGGGACGGACGTGCATGGTGAGAGGAGCAATAGGGATAAAAGAAAAGGAAAAAAGACATGCTCTCTGAGGTTTCATTTTAATGAGGTAAAACTGAACATTTTATGTTTTTAAAAAGGGATTGCCTATTTTTGTCAGTTTACAAAGCATTATACCTCAATGATACCAGTTTGTCAGGTACAAAAAGAATTGGTTATTCAGTGATTTTATTGATGGACCAATGACAAGAACGACCCTAGTGGTGATATATGTTGGTGAAAATTGTTGTATATATGTTTTTATTTGTATCTAAGTACTTTGAATTTTTTTACAACATCACTGAAACAGTAGAAAATGTAAAACATTCTTTCATCCTAAGGCACCATGTGGACAACTGAGAATCTACTTTATTGCATTAGAAACAGTGTTTAGACCTTTGAGTATGAATTAGGAGGGAAACACTTCTCTGTTGGCAAGAAGACTATAAATATTCTTTAAAAGATTAATTTGATTCTTGGGAAGAAAATAGATTATAAAGAACCTTCTAAATACTTGCTAGAACTATTACAATAATATATAAAGTATTTCTTCATAAATAATTTAAGTTAGAGACTTTAAACTGAGAAGAAAGAATCTCTGGAGGGAGAGGAAAAGTTTAATTATGTTTCAGCATCTATGTCTATGAATATTTGATATATTGTGTCGTGGTATTATACCCAGACTTGCTTGTGTGCATGTGTAATCAGTATACACCACCTTAACGGGCTTCTAGTGGTCTCATCTTTTGGCTTTGTATCAGTATTCCCAGGATCTCACAGGGGATTTAGTTGGTTTGGCTATATGATGCATATGCTAGGTTTCTGAAAGTTGGTTTTTCTAAGTTGAGAAAGGGAAAAGGAAATATACTAATTTATAATTCTGTGTAGTTTAATGGAATATATTACAATGATCATATTTCAGTATGTTGCAATCTTTCCTCCTCTGCTCTTCAGGGGAGGCATTTTTCTACCCGAAGACAAAACATTCTCTGCCTGTCTCTTCACACCCCCCCTCAGGAAATATTTTAGATATTTTAGGGGGTTGTTGAAATAAAGTCATTCAATTAAGCTATGTGGCTGGGGTGAAAAATAATGCAACCTATAGATTAGTTGGGAAGGCAACTTGAAATAATTAGTAAGAGAGTATATAATACAGGAAAATTGCTTGCTTTAGTGAAAGGAAAAATAGAGGTAATATAAAATAAGTTAATATTAAAAGCATCTTTCGCAGGCAGAGTCTCAGAATTGGCCTCCCAGGAAACTGGGAACATTTACCCCCTCATTAGGCAACCACCCAGTTTACCTGGGAGGGCCCAGAGCTGCACCAGCCAGGCACCCGCCGGCTAACCAGTCATGATGCCCTTCCATGCTGGGGTTTGAGAGACACCAGGAAATCACCCAGGGCATAAATATCGCCCACACTGCTTTTTTTTCCTTCTTTATTGATTTGAAAGAGAGAGAAGAAGGGAGAAGGAGAGAGAGATAGAAACATCAATTGGCTGCCTCCTGCATGCCCCCCACTGGGGATTGGGCCCACAACCTGGGCATGTGCCTTGACCGGGAATCAAACCGGCGACCTCTTGGTGCATGGGTTGACATTCAGCCACTGAGCCACACCGGCTGGGCTACCCACACTGCTTTTCAACCTTGGCCATCTCTCACAATCACCAGGAAGCCTCCAAATAAAAGTACCCAGTACTTCACCCCCACCAGACAATGTGAACCTGAATTTCTGGTGGTAGGGCTCAGGCATGTCTTTTTTTTTTTTTTTTTTGGTTACTTTCTTTCTTAAATTTGCTTCATTTATTTTTTATTAGTAGTATCTGCATTTCTTAATGCACCCCATGTGATGTTGATGCACAGTGAGGGTTGAAAACCAGAGGTTCTCTGACCTAAAGACAGCTGGCTGAAATAAAGAAATTCCCGGGGAAGGGGCCGCTTGAAGGCTCTGCCAGTTTCATATAGACTTGACCAATTTTAAGGAGGGAAAATTATGTCTGAATCAATCTCCCTAAGTGAAATCATGGTCTTTGATCATATTTTGGGAAGTGTAGCTTTTGTCACAAATGTTAAATAAATTTTGGCATCTGTAAGTGAGGAAGAAAGTGGAATTAAATATCATTGAAATGTGTTTTTTAAAGTTCCAGGAATAACTGTAATTGAATCAGAAGTAATACTTTAGGGTGGAGTGTAGCTCGAATTGTCCAGAACTGCATACCTACCTCACTCTGCTGTACCCATGTTACCTTCTCTGTGTCAACATGGAAATTAAAAGGAAGTGTGCATGCTAGGGCTTAAGGAATCTTTTGGCTGTATTGATGTATATTGTGTACAAGTGTATGTTTACATTGGAAGAAAACAGTGATTATCACCCTGATATTAGCCTGTTTGGAATGCTGGATTTGCAAAGAAAATGAATGGTTAAAAAATACTGACGCTGTGCCTGCACATTGAGATTACCTGGATTTTTATAACCCTCCGGGTCTTTAGTGTTTGAATCACCTGTGTGGTTCTTTAGTTGTAGCTTAGCGTTTGGGCTGTTACTGCAGCCAAAGAACAACAATTTCTTTAGGCTAAAATGCAAATCTTTTAGAGGAAGCATCAAACAAGTAGAAGGTAAACTTTTCATTCTTGATGATAAATAATTGTGTAGACTTCTTTCCGACTAAATTTGCAAAAGAGGGGCTAAGTGGCCAGAGGATGGAGAGCATTACATGTTTAAAGGATCCCTTCACTTTAATTATGGAATATAGAGTTTAGTTAATAAGGGAGGTGAGATAAAAATATAGAAACAACTAGGACATTTATAAATAAGAAACAATATGACGCAAGTCCTAGGGCATACAAATCAAAAATAGTACCAGTTTGGGCTGAGCAGCTTTAGAGCAGCTGTGTTGGAGCACTGAGGGCTTCAGCTGCATCCTTCATCAATGCACGGGCGAGGTTCAGAGGACGATTTATAGAGCATGCCAAGTTGGGGGCAGGGGGGTTCTTCTTGAGCGGAAGTCTGGGATGAGGATGTTGAGAGAGGGACATGGAGCTGCTGGTCTCCAGGGCAGAGAAGCAGAGAATTACAAGATAGCTGAAGGAAGAGGATAAACATGGGGGCAGTTCATGGAGATGTTTGAATGCCCTTTCGAAAAAGTCAGGTGGAGGAGGTGGCCAGATGCTGCTACTGACTTCTGAAGAAAGAAGTGACATAATTAAAAAATAAAATGGTGTTTGGTGAAGTTTCGCTTAGTAGCCATAATTTGGGAGGTTTAGAAAAGAAGTCTATATACAAGTGGGGCAAAAATAGGTTTACAGTGGTTTCTGTGGAAAATAATACAATAATCAATAATAATAATAATACAAGAATAAACTCTGCTTTGTGTACTCGCAACTGTAAACCTATTTTTGCCCCACCCTGAATTTATTTATTAGAGGCAGTTGCTTTACTTCTGTGAAAACTTTTACTTAAAATTTACGTCCATGGATCTGACCAAAGCATTTTTCTGGTGTTGGGATATCTGGTAATTTTCTGTGTATCTATGTCTGTGTATCTGTCTGTAACCGGCTTTGCCAACGTTAGAGATCTAAGGTGAAAAAGATGGAGAAGGACTGCTCTTGGCTGGTTATTTTTTATTTGCTCTACTTTTAAGGAAATATTTAGAAACCAAATAATGTGGCTTACTCCTCTTTTATATAGCTTTTTATCTTATTCTTCAGCAATGCTTGGAAGTCCCCAAATTACTTGATTGTGCTCTCCAGCAAAGCCCTTACTCCTTAAGAACTGGAAGTGACGAAGTCCCTTGGGCCTTTCTGCGAGCAAGGAGAGCTCACGCTCAGTGATATCTCCTTGAGCACACTTAGACCAGATGACTGTTTCTAAACACATCCTTTCCACTTGAGGGAACAGCATTATTAGAGAATTATCTGAAGTTGGGAAAAGAGATCATTCCCATTTATCATCCCCATGATACGTTTGCCTCGTAAAAGTAAGGTCATCAGAAACGCTTATATTGTTCATACATATATATTACCCTTTCTGGGTGTAAAATTCATGATTTGAGAAATATTGAGCTTCTCACTCAGCAAGAAGGGGGCTGTCAGGGTAAGATAACATGCTTGGGTGGCGCACCAAATGCACCTCGGCTAGCGGAGGAGATAGAGACATGGATCACAGAATCCAATATTGATCTCCCAATCACCTCTGGGGAGATGGAGTATTGCTCTAAATATTGCATGATTTTCCATCATTAAGGTAATTGAGGGTGCAAAAATATCTGACAAGATTTGGGGAGGGTGTTATATATTGATTACTTATGTCCATTTTTCTTTCACTCTCCTGAGTTGGTGCCATTTTTAGTGTCTCAAATTTTGAAAATGTGGAGGAAATTACGATGCCTGAGATCATCTGGTTGAAATTCACGTTCAGTGGTTTTCTTTGCTTCATCTGAAGCTGGTTAGCTTCTTGTTTTAATTAAGAACATATCAAAGATGAATGAAATTGAAGCATTTGTTTCTGATTGGTTTTTGGATCTATAGGTACGTGTCAGAAAACCTAAACATATTCAAGAACTTCAAGCTTTTCCTATTTAAATGCTATAAGCATTTCTCACACACTTCAGTATGACTGTCTATTGTGTTTTTAAAATAAGGAAACAAAATCTTTTTTGTTGCTCATTAAAATAAAATCCATTTTAATAAAGAAATATGATACTAATATATTTTTTTCTGAGTAGATTGCTATATGCTTACATTTCATTGAAAGCTCTTAAACTTAAATTGTAAAAGTCCCTGAAGAGAACGTGGACTTGAGCCAGCTGCCTATGCATCTCAGCAACTATGTTTTGTGTCTGCGAACAGTATGACTAGAAGACTTGTGCTATGTCTACAAAACTCTGCCATGAAGTGCTTAAAATACTTGGCGAATAATTTGAGGTCAGCTAGCAATAAAGCTTTGTGTGAAAGGCCACTAAAAAAATCTATTAACCGTGGTACCAGTATATTCAAGTCAAGCTGTTAAAATACACTCATATAAACATAGAAAAGATTATACACTGTGTAGAGTTCTGTGGTTTAACTCTTGAAATCCAAATAAAAGTTATATTACCCTTAGAATAAAATTCTAAAATAGAGCAGTCTTTTATAAGGACTTGTTCATCCAAAAGGTGGGAACGTTAATTACTCCATCAGGTTCACTGTTAGTACCTAGAGCAGATCACAATTGTGGAATAATGTACCTGCTTTTACAATAGCACAGGTGTCCCCCACCCTCCCCTGTCACACCCTACAAAAACTTTTCCAGTTTGCAATCATTATAGCTCTTGCAGCTTTCTGATAACATGTGTGGTGGGTGGGGGGTAGTGATAAGAAAGGGGGATGAAGAAGTAATTTCGGCAACTGAATAAACAAAGGAGAGCAAATAGACATAGGGGATTGATGTAAGGTGGCAATGACAGGAGTCCAGTGGCAAGAAAGAATTCACCTGTCTCTGCTAGACAGACTTCATACTACCATACCCCAGCGAAAATTTAAGTGTGAGAACAAATTGGCCACACTGAGAGAATAAATTGTAAATTGATCTGTAGAGAATCTAATGGCAGAAAAAAATTACTTCAAAGCCCTAAGCAATTAACATTTCCCTCACCCTCAAACCAACCTTACGAAATCCAATGAAACCATTTGGAAGCCGACAAAACTCACTTAAACCATGAATATTTGTCGCTTAATTGTGAGAAGACTCCTTTTAGAGAAAGGACACAAAGTAAGTTCAACTCTCATTTTGTATCTTTGTTTTATATAAGAATTTCCATTTAGTGGACTATTTTTGCAACATATCAAATGAGCACTTTTAAAAATAAATCTTTTCTCTTCAATCACTGTTTATTATGATGTGCTGATAGTTCTGTGGTCATTGCCAGCTTCGTGGTACAGTGAGAAGCATAAGATAAAAGAGCTTAAAATGATTCTGTGTTCTCTACCATTCTGAAGGCAAGTGAGATCAGATACTTGGGAGGCAGGTGGAAAAATAAATCAGAATTTAAATGTAATGTTTGGAACGTTTGCAATATGTACACTCAAAACGTTTCCTTTTAAAATAGGGTGAAAAGAGTTTAGTAAGGTCATTTCTCAAACCTATTGGCAAGAACATCTGTTTCTGAGAGAGGAGAGAGAGGGGTGGGGAGAGACAGAGAGGATGGTACTTGGAAGATACCTTGAAAGTCTTGGGTCTCTGTAAAGTCGGAAGGCAAGTGTCTGCTGTGCTGTCTGATACATAACAGGTGCTTAGTAAATGTTGTGCAATCATTGGTCCCTGAAGAGACTACAGTTAGGTAGAGTGCATGGTTGTGATGGAATTAAATTTTGCGTGCAAAACCAGTTTGAAGCTGAGCCGTGTTTGTGAAGAATATGCAGAGATCATCTCTCTGCTTGGTTTATATTGCTATGATTGAAATATTTTGATATTTGTTTAGATTAGGAAAAGGAATACACTGCACCTAACAATTGAGTCTTTGGTGAAATATTCTGATATGATGGTTTAACGTGCTAAGGGATATCTTCATAGATGTATGAGTAATAAGAAATGTTAGCATTCATTATCCAAGTGAAAATGGACTCCAAGAATGTTATACTTTGTTTATTGGAACTAAAATTAGAGAATGTAAAGTGAATGCCAGGGTCTTTATTTAATTGAATGAATAAGAGTTGCTAGTCAATGAAATTATTATATTAGTTGTTTATTCTCAGAGTTCTTCTAGAAAAACATTTAGTTTTTAAGGTATTCGTTCTTTTGTAAAACATTGGGGTGAATGTCGTTATGTGTTAGTTTCTTTGACAAGTTGACATTTGATACACTGGCAAACTTATTATCTTCTCTCTGTCTGCTTTTCTTCACTCTACATATTTTTAAAGCTACCAACATCATACCTGATGGAACCCCTTTGTATATTTATTCACTAAGAAGTTCATGGGATATGTTTATATCAGTTTTGTTTTTCTAAATATTATTTTTAAAAGTAAGACATTTATTTAGAAACCCATACAAATTCTATAATAACAATGAGTGTTTTTACCCTATTCATGGCCTAAAAGTTTATAAATAGATAATATTGAACAGTTCTTTCCTTATTGATCCTTGTGTTAGGCTGGAGAAGCTTGGCTGAATAGTTAGATTTATCTCCTTTATTTATAAAAAGATATAAAATGTGGTGGGGATTCTTTATGTTCTTGACACAGATCCATGTTTCTCACTTAACATTTTTTCTGTATTTATTTATTTATTTTTTGTTAATCCTCACCCAAGGATATTTTTTTATTGATTTTTAGATAGAGTGAAAGGGAGGGAGAGAGAGAGATAAAGAAAGAAACATTAATATGAGAGAGACACTTCAGTTGGTTGCCTCCCACACGACCTACTTCTTCATGCGAATTCTAGTTTTATTTATACCTAATGAAAAGAGTTGAAGGTAAAACAAGTGTATAAACATTAAGATAGGCACATTTTTTAAGCTACAGTTAACTCCTATAAAGTACAGAATAGTTTAACCAAGTCTGGCTTAACTCAGCTATGTTCAAATAGTATTAGCAGTGAGAGACTACTTAAGTGGGTGGGTAGATAGAATTAATGATGTGATATTTCCAGAGACTCATTTGTACAAGAGGCATTTAAAATGTCTTCTCTCTCACACATATATATGTGTGTGCATATTCATTCTCTCATTCTTTCATCATAGTGAAAAGGGAGGCTTTACCCCAAGCCTTATTAAAAGTGTTATCCGAAAACTTTATTGTGTCTTCTTTTAAAACATACACATGAGGCACGCTAAGATCACTGTAACAACTTTAGTGATTTGATATAGAATGAACTTATTCGGTTAATTATGTTTTTTGAAAAAAGGTAAGGCATTTAGTCATTTTCTTGTTTGGCAATCAAGAGTAGTTGTAACACGTATGGCAGAAATCATCTGTATTCATGGTACATTTTTTATGTTATACTAGAGTTATGCAATGACCTCACTTCTCTTATGGTTGAAATATTTTCTTCATTCATTTGAATACCCACGAGCCTTCGTTTACATAGTTGAAAGGCTGGATGTATGGTGTGGAATGGGATTGAGGGACAGAAAATGAACTGCAATGTGTGAAAGTTAATAAGGAATGATGTGTAATTGGGATAAGAGTAAGCCATCCCTGCACAAATAGTATTTTATGGAGGTAATACAGTGCAGATGGGATACAGAGACGTTTTCTCTTTTTGTTTCTATTATTGTTAGAGTGAAAGGGGACAAATGTAAATATAGTATTATCTTCTAGTTACATAAAGGTCTCGTGCTTTTTTTTTTTTTTAACAAACCATAGTTAAACACATAGAAGGAACTTTGTAGAATTTTTATTGACAGTTCATATATGTCTGTATTTATTTTGATGCAAAAAGAATATACGCAGTACTGGTTCCTTCTCAATGGGCCTTTTCTTTTCCGACTCTCAGTAAATGCTAGATGTTGTTCTTTCATACATAGAAGGAAGCGGCTTCTTACAACAGGAATAGTCTTCCTGCCAATGGGGCAGGTGTGGCTCCATCATAATTATTCCCCCTGTAAGCTTCTCAGGTTCAGCCTGAGCATGTGTGGCATGGATCAGGACTAGGCTAAAAGTAATTCTGCAACAGTATTTTGGGGGGTGGGAAATTTGACTCTGTGCAATCTTCCATGCTTTACTTTGTCTTCACGGGTCAGTGCACCCAAGGGCGCCTTTGCACACGGCCCTGATGCTAGGAACAGGGCAGCCGTAGTGGCAGGACCTTTTTCCAGGACAACTGAATTCCACTCGAATGGGAGTGAGGGCCCAGAGTTTCCTCATTCCTGATGCCCAGACAAGGAGCTTTGCTGGTGTATTTCTGGAGGCAGAAAAGTCAAATGGGCTTAGTAGTTTGTACCCTATGGCAATTTACGATCTAGGGAATGTTCTAAGGATATCTGTTATTTAAAGTATGCTAGTTCAAATGTTTAGATGTGACTCCTAAACTTCCTTTGGAGAAAACGTTTTAAAAAGAACTATAACAGACCCAATCCAGGTCATCTGTCTTGAAGGACAAAAGTGTGAAGTGTGGAGGGCTCTTCCCTCCTGGTGCTTTTGGTGAACTGTCTGTGCGTGCACAGAGCGCCCCATCCAAGGCTTCCTGCCCTGTGTCTGGGAGGCAGCTGGCGCTTAATGCTGTTGCTTCGGGGAGGGGTTTTCCCTGCATTGTGAAAGGGCTCTAAAGAAACTTCTCCTCTACTTCCCTAAAAACAGTCTTCTTAGGACAAATCATGACAAGAGGCCAGAAAGAATCTCTTCTCATTTCCTTATGTCATAGAGGGTGTCTATGCATCCCCTTACGTGAAGGACGATAATTAATTACTTTTTTTGTATGATTTGGTGAAATGGTCTTAATTTTTCCTTTTTTTTCCAGTTCACACAAAGATGAATTCCCACATGTCACGATTACAATGTATATGTATGCTTTCTTGTTTCATTTTACGGACTCTGCTTTGTTAAACGTGTTAAAGCATTTTCACACCCTGTTCCTATAATCTGAAATTGGATTTATTTTTCCCATTGTTAATGTAAAACAGCAAATCTGAAGACTGAGAACCGTGTGTAGAAGGGTGATTGCACTTAACATGAAAAGACTTGAATCCGTCCTGGGGTGTGAGTGTATCTGCCAGCCTGCTGTCATTTTCTTCTGTCATACGCTGCACATGTTTTATTTAAGTATTGTGAAAACTCTTTGTTTTTTTCAGGTCGAATGAGTGATTTGAGTGTAATTGGTCATCCAATAGATTCAGAGTCTAAAGAAGATGAACCTTGTAGTGAAGAAGCAGATTCAGAGCACGACCTAATTGCTGCCATTTTACCTGAGTTAATTGACATAAATCTCTACCACAGTGAAGAAGAGGAAGAGGAAGACGAAGACTGTGCAAATGCTACGGACGTAACGACCACCCCGTCCGTGCAGTACATCAATGGGAAACAGCTAGTCACCACTGTGCCCAAGGACCCAGAGGCGGCAGAAGCTAGGCGTGGCCAGTTTGAAAGTGTGGCACCTTCTCAGAGTTTCTCCGACAGCAGTGAGAGTGATACTCATGGGTTTCTCATGTCTGAGACTGAATCATCTACGGCTGTGCAGCCAAATGAATTTAAAGAAACAACTGAGTCGCTGGAAATGACCTGGAAGCCTGAGACTTACCCTGAAACACCAGAACATTTTTCAAGTGGAGAGCCTGATGTTTACCCCACAGCCCCACTGCGTGAGGGCGAAGCCACGGAGGGACCAGAATCGGCCACGGAGAAAGGTCCTGAACTGGATAATGTGGGGCATGAACATGCTGAGCCTGTACCTCTGTTTCCTGAAGAGTCTTCAGGAGATGCAGCCATCCACCAAGAATCCCCAGAAACGATCATTTCAAGGGCTACAGAAGGAACATTTGGTGAAGAGGTGGAAAGAAGTACATCTATCACATATACTCCAAGCACAGCTCCAAGTTCTGTGTCAGCAAATGTTTGGGAGGAATTGTCAGTTACCGTAACAGGAAATCCCAGGCCTGCTGACCCATTGTCCACTGTGGAAAATTGGGTGGAAATAACCCCTAGACAGATTGTAGAGCTCTCCGGGATTCCTTCAATTCCGATTCCAGAAGGCTCTGGGGAAGCAGAGGACGATAAAGATAAAATGTTCACTGTGGTAACCCATTTATCACAGAGAAATACTACAGATACACTGGTCACTTTAGACACTGGCAAGATAATGATCACAGACCACCTTGATGATGTTCCTGCAACCGCCGTTTACATGGTTTCTGAACAGCCTTCTACAGAAGTGGTGCCCACCAAATTTGTAAGGGAAACAGACACTTCTGAGTGGGTTTTCAGTATATCTCTGGAGGAAACACAAAGGAAAGATGAGGAGGAAGGATCTACAGGTACAGCTCCTACAGTTCAGCTACATTTGCCTACACAGAGATCTGATCAACTAATTTTATCCTCTGAATTAGAAAACTCAAGTGAAGCTACATCTAGTGATTCAGTATCTGCTACCAGGAACAGTTTTATGTCCTTGACAACACCCACACAGTCTGAAAGGGAAATGACAAGTTCTGATCTGGTCTTTCCAGAAACAAATATTTTAGACAATCTGGGGGCACAGACTGCTGAGCCCAGCAGTAGCAGTCAACCCGAGGTTCAGGAAGGGCTGTCCACTGTCCCAGGTAGCCCTGTCTCCGTCTTTATGGAGCAGGGCTCTAGCGAAGCTCCTGCTGACCCAGAAATCACCACTGTTTCTTCATTTTCATTAAAAGTAGAGCCTGAAATTCAAATTAACAAGGAAACAGCTGGCACTTTGTATCCCCACGTGGAAACTATATTCCCTTTTGAGCCAACAGGACTACATTTGAGTACCGTAATGGACAGAGAGGTTACTGAAATTATAAGCCAAACATCCAAGGAAAACCTTATACCAGAGGTTTTAGGAGAGTCAAACCATGGGACAGAAATAAAGGGCTTCTCTACAGATTTTCCTTTGGAGGAAGATTTCAGTGGTGACTTAGAACACTCAACAGTGTTTGATCCCAAAACAAAAGAAGAAACAGATATGATGGAAGGCTCTGGGGATGCAGCATTTAAAGATACCCAGATCTCACCATTGGCAATACCTACTTCAGGTCACATCAATCCCACAACTGACTCAGAAGGACCTGGTGGCACCTTAGTCAGCACGTCAGCCTTCCCTTGGGAGGAGTTCACAGCCTCAGCCGAGGGCTCTGGGGAGCAAGTGGTCTCAGTCAGCAGCTCTGACCAAGTGTTTCCCAGTGCTGTGGGAGATGTTCTTGGTACAGAATCTCTATTTACAGACCAAGTTTTGGGAGAAGAAGGTACTATCAAAGAAGCTGATAAGAGACCAACTAATTTACCAAGAGCAGAAGCTGAAGGTCCAGAGGCTCCGACAGAAAAGGGGGAAGTGAAGGTTGATGGCATGGTTTCCGTGGGTTTTCCCCAGACAATGGAGCCCACCAAATCATGGTCCAGGCAAGAAGTCAATCCTGTAAGACCAGAAATTGAAAGCCAAACAGCAACAGAGGAAAAGATTCAAGAACAACAATCTTTTGAATCCCCCCAAAGTTCCGTTGCACCAGAACAAACAGTTTTTGATTCACAAACATTGATTGAAACTAGATTTCGCACCACAGATTATTCTACACTGACAACAAAGAAAACTTATAGTACTGATGAGGAAATGGAGAAGGAAGGCATTTCCTTCATTGACATGTCTACTCCAGATCCAGGAGTAAAGGGTATGGAACCCTGTATTACTCTCCCAGAAGTTACTGAAAAATCAAGTTTTTTCTTAGCTACTGCCTCAGTGACTGAATCTACACTAGCTGAAAGTGTATTTACAGATTCACCAATCAAAGAGGATGAAAATATAAAACCCTTTCCCAAAACCATGAAGCCAATAATTCAAGAGCCAGATTTATTCTCTGGCCTGGGATCAGGAGAAGACGTTTTGCCTACTACAGTATCAGTGAATTTTACTGAAATAGAACAAATCTTCAGCACATTATATCCTCAGACTTCTCAAGTGGAAAGTTTAGAAACCAGCATCTCAAGAGATACCACTGAAGACTATGAGGGAATGGGAAATGCAGCAAATGAAGTTAGACCAGTCATTCCTAAAACAGACATTTCTGAAGTTAGTGAGACAGCATCCAGCACAACCTTACTAGAAACTTTAAGTGACACCAGGACAGCAGGACCCTCTATGGCACCTCTCACTTTCTCCACAGACACTGAACATCCTCAGAATCAGACTCACAGTTGGGAAAAAGAAATCCAGAGTAGTCAACCACAACCTACTAATGAACACGTCTCTAACAAGAATTCTTCAGTAGCAGAAACTAGAGAAACAACAACCTCTTCCATTGTCTTTCTGGCTAGAACTTATGGTCCTGAAATGGCCAAAGGATCTGGTACACCGGCACCAAAATCATCTGACTTGTTTTATGAACATTCTGGAGAAGGATCTGGGGAACTGGATAGAGTTGATTTAATCCACACTTCTGGAACTACTCAGGCAACCAGAAAAGGAGACACCACATTTGTTTCTAATAGATCCCTGGAAAAACATCTTGAGGTTCCAAGTGCTGAAGCCATTACTGTGGATGGATTCCCAACTGTTTCCATGGTGCTACCTCTTCATTTAGAGAAGAATGAAAGCTCCCCAGATCCAACGAGCACACTGTCAAATACAGTATCATATAAGAGGTCCACAGAAGGTGCAGATACTTTCCATGACCATTTCGGGGGATTTGAGGATTCCACCTTAAAACCTGACAGAAAAAAAGCCACTGAAAATATTATTTTAGATCTGGACAAAGAGGACAAGGATTTGTTACTGACAGTCACAGAGAGTACCATCCTTGAAATTCTACCTGAGCTGGCATCAGATAAAAATACTATCATAGATATTGATCACACTAAACCCATGTATGAAGACATCCTTGGAATGCAAACAGACATAGATCCAGAGACACCATCAGGACCACATGTCAGTAATGAAGGCAGTGCTCAAATTCAAGAGAAGTATGAGGCAATTGTTAACCTTTCGTTAACTGAGGAATACTTGGAAGGTTCTGGTGATACTCTTCTGGCTAGCTACACTCAGGCAACACACAATGAAGCCACAGCTTCTGCAGACAGAAGCCAGTTTGATCACACGGGCTTTATCTTCACAACTGGAATCCCCATCCCAAGCATGGAAACAGAATTAGATATTTTGCTTCCCACAGCAACGTCCCTGCCCATTCCTAGTAAGTCTGCCACAGGTCATCCAAATATCGAAGAACCAAAAACGGAAACAAAAGTCCTGGAAGACATCTTTGAATCCAGCACTTTGTCTGATGGTCAAGCTATTGCAGACCAAAGTGAAGTAATATCAACAATGGGTCATTTGGAAAGGACACAGGAGGAGGACGAAGAAAAGAAATATGTAGGTCCTTCTCTTCAGCCAGAATTCTCTTCAGGAGCTGGGGAGGCACTGATAGATTCTACAGCCCACGTAAGTATTGGTACTATCCACATTATGGCTCCGAGTTTAACAGAAGCACCTACTGTGATGGAAGGATCGAATCCCCCAGATTACTCCGATACAACATCAGCAGTTTGGGCCTTTGCAAAGTTGTCCTCTGAGACATCATCTCCGTTCACTGTCCACTTAGGCAGTGGAGCCTCTGGACACACAGAGGGCCCTCAGCCGAGTGCTCTGCCCGGTGGAAATGCAGGCACGACCCATATGTCTCCAGGAAAATTTGCAAATATTGAAGTGACTTTCAAACCATCAAATGAAGAGTACTTTCACATCACTGGGCCTCCATCCTTACCTCCTGACACAGAACCGGAACCTTCAGAAGATGAAAATAAACCTAACTTATTAGAACAAATAGAAGCTTCTCCCACAGAACTGATTGCTGAAGAGGGAACTGAGATTCTCCAAGATTCCCCAAACAAAACCAATGTTCAACTTCCTGGAGTATTTTCTAGTATGAGAACACCTGAGGCTGGAGCTGTTGTCACAGCGGCAGGTGAAATGGAGTCAAAAGGTGCTTCACTGTGGCCACTCTCTGCGTCCGCTTCTGCAGCCGGTGGGGCTGAGGCCGGTGTGGTGCCTCAGCCCAGCCCACAGACTTCTGAGAAGCCCACTGATCCTTCTTCCCTGCAAATCAACTCTGAAACACAAGCACCTCTGATCAGAGGGCAGGAGTCCACTGGGGCAGCAGCAGAACAGCAAGTGTCAGCGAGAATTCTTGATTCCAACAATCAGGCAACAGTGCGCACTGCAGAGTTAAATATGTCACTTCCAACACCATCACTTTACCTTCTGGAAACTTCTAATGAAACCAGTTTCCTGATTGACATGAATGAAGAGTCAGTGGAAGGCACAGCAGTCTATTTACCAGGTAAGGGCACAACACTGATAAATCTGTTTCCAAACTTGGAAACAGCCCCTTGGTCCTAACAGATATATATGTATGTAATTTTACTGTGATGTTGAATCAATGGAGATTTCTGTATTGTTCACATAACAGCAGGCCAGGCCACAGTATTGAGTTCATAACAAGATGCAAAGAAAGTAAGTATAGATCATTTCCGAGCTTTATATATGTTCTTTGTATTTTTCTGGGTTTTAGAAACAAGGTATAACTGCACCATGGATGAACTGAACATCTTAGTGGTGTAAAAATTTATTTTTGTTTTATTCACAACATATGTACCATAGTTACATATCTTAGTTTCAAACACAGGAAAAAAATCTATTCTTAAAAATCTCTCACTTATATGTGTTATTATGGCGATATCAAAATTTGTCAGGCCTTTAAATTTTGACACTAATAAACAGTTCTAATAAACATTTAACATAGTTTGTGCAATATCACAAACTTTTATTTATACTTTTATACTGTGTTTGTACTTTTATAAAATGATGCGCTTATATTTTATTCACTTTCCTTTCTAACACAGTGCCTAGCCATAGTGGGTATTCATTTAGTATTATTTGCACTCTGTCTCTACTGAGAGAGGATTTATTTTATTTTTTTATTTTTTTACTGAACAGACAGAAAGCATGAATTTGATACTGGCTCATGTAGACTATCTCATGTGATCTTCATGAAAAGACTATACAGCACATGCTGCTCTCCCCGTTTATAAGAGAGGTTCTGTCATTTGCCTAGGGTTGCACAGCCACACACACAATGGAAAACGTGGGATTTGAACCCAGATCAGCCCCACTCCAAAGTCCATGGTCTTTTCACTGCTCCTTGCTGGTTTCCTATTAATATAATATAAAAATGGACTCGATAGTTAATGAAAACCAGAAATCTAGGACTATTTACTTTGTAGAATTTATTTTTCTTTTACTCTAGCCTGATAATATTGAGAAGTCTGCTGCAATGATATTTTCTGGAGCGTAATATAAATAACAGTTTCAGTGGAATCTATAAGTAACCATCACCACCTAGCTACTACCTAGAAAAAGAAAAAAAAAGTACTTCAAGGGCTGTGTTGGTTTAAAATAAGTTTCATTTTAGTGAATGTGCTTTACAGCAGGTCTGTACTTAAAACTGTTCTGACTGTTCCCATATTACCTTCCGTGCCACTCAGTTTGTTGTGCTGCAGAGTAAAATAGTCAAAGTGCAACTTTTTATGAATGACTTGAAATATTTTATGAATAAAATTGATCAAAATGGTTGATGGATTTTTTTGTTGTTGTTGTCACACTATATTTAATAACCAAGTAATCTGGCCAATATTTATCCTTTTGTAACTTAGTTAAAATATACTTCAGGTTGGTGAAAATATGATACAGGAATCATTGGTATTAACTGTATATTGAGAGAGAATTAAGTTTGACAAATGAACAAGAAACATGTACCAGTTACCCAGTCTACAGTGCTTACCTAGAATTACAACTGCGTCTTCACTGCAAAACAGACTGTCACTTCAGGTGAATTCAGTCAACAGCCGCTAGTACGAGATTGCCTGGTCCATCTGTTGAAGATTCAACTTGCAGAGATTCATTCAGACTGTAGGGAAGAATAAAAATCACAAAAGTAACATTTTTCTTCTCATCTAAGCTACTTTATGTTCACAGAAAGACCCACTTTACTGCCAAGCCCTTGTCCCAGACTCTCAGTGTGGTGTCCAGTGTCTGTGGAGGGAATGATGACAGTACATTGCATTTGGGTGGCACCTCACAGTTTGACCAGGCGCGTTCTCCTAAGGGTCACGTTGATTTTGCACTCAGGGCAGCAGGTAGATAGATGTGCTGTTGGCTGTAGCCTTGTCCTCTAGGCAGAGTGCTTTGAAAGGCAGAAGGCTAAAATGGCTAGGGGGATTTTAAATATTATTAGGACTCTAGGAGAAAGAGTTGTAGAAGAATTGGGGTCGTTTTTGAAGAAGTAGGTGTAAGCATCTGAATTAACTAAATTAATCTAATGTTGAACCCACACATGTGCATATGAATCTATCAAGTCTCTCCAGTAGTCCAGAATCTACTTAACACTCAGAAAGTTTGAGTTTGACCTTCCTGTGTGAAAAGGACTCAGTTATCTTCTACAGCAGTACTTCCCTTATCCTAAGAATCTGTAAGTTCATGTCCCATAAGTAGACGTCTTCTTGTCATGGTAATTATTTCAGGGTTTTGGGTCTTAAGATTCTTGAAAATAAGTTGTAGCTCATATATAAACTATTTATCACAGTTATTTTGTAAAACTTTAAACTGTAATCTGGATTCTTAAACATTTTGAGACAAGCAATTCTAGAAAAATATTCAAATCATAAATATAAGCTATTAATGTTAAAACAATTATCCAAGAATTGTTACAGAATAGGGTATGTGCTTCAAATAGTATAAAAGTATTTGCATCTAGAAAACATATTTTAAACTGTTTCGCCTCATAAATTTGTATCTCTGGCCTTTATATTTATCTGCTAGGAGTGTTGATTTTATTTGTGTTTCAATGAGGGAAATTGTAATAAAATGTGGGGGGTTTCATGTTAGGCGAGGTTTTGTGTTTGGGTTTGTTTTTACACAGTAGAGTTTAATCCATTTGTTGCTTTTCTTCAAGTATAGTTTAAAGGAGTACATTTGGAACGTGGTTTTGGAAAAAGCATATTAATGTAGCAGAAGAGACTTCAGTGCACACTTTCGAAGAAAAACAGTTTCTGAGCATTAAGTGGTAAAAGGCAATAATAATTCAAATGATGGTAACAAGCCAGTCTGCTAAAAGAATGCATGTTCTGTGTACCCAGCCATTTCACATGAACTAACCTCGTTCAAAAGAATACATTTCCATTCACTGTGCACATACGTGTAATCATTTTTGACTAAAATCAATTGCCATTATCATGCCAACTAAATCCGCAGTAGAATATATTGGTTGCCAGATACCGTGCAAAATATTGTTGAACAATAATGATGACTGAATCCCAGAGATGGATAGATGCAATTTGTAATAATTAATTGTAATGCCAAGAACCACTCCAGAGAGTAAAGTTAATGTTAATGTTTATGTGTAGTGTCTCTAAATCGCTACGGTAAAGCTTATATATCATGGTAGCAGTAAGTGGCATTTTATGCTAAAATACATTGGACGTTAGAGATGGGCCTAATTGCTTTTCTTACTTTCCTGAACATGATAGGACCTGATCGTTGCAAAACAAACCCGTGCCTCAATGGAGGCACCTGCTATTCTACTGAAACTTCCTATGTGTGTACCTGTGTGCCAGGATACAGTGGTGACCAGTGTGAACTTGGTAAGATGTCCTTGTCTGAAAGAATGTAGTGCTTTTCCAAAAAATATATTGGAGGAGAATTTATATTGCCCAAATCAATCAGAGGATTTCAGAGAAACCCATGTGTAGATGAATTATATGTTCAGTGAAGTTAAAATCATAGAGTAATTTTAGTCAACTCTGGGAAATGGGGAAAGTTGTAAAATACCCGACTCAGAGAGACTTACTGAGGTCAGCTATGTCTTTTTGTGATTTTTACAGATAAGCCTTCTACAAATGTAAAGTTGCATAAATATCAACAGAAATTTTAATCTAGTCCCCAGATCTGCATATCAATAAGCAATTAATGTAAAGTCAAGAATTTTTTATAAAACTATATTTTAAAACTAGGGACTTTAGCTTTTCCATGGTGAGATGACTTGTCCCTCTAATGTGAAATGAGAAAAGCCTTCCCTGGCGTGCTCAGCAGCCAGTCTGACCTCTGCCTCAAGGGGTGTGAGATTGTTGGCCTCCTCCTCTCTTTCTAGTTCCAAGGAATATAATTGTGTCTTTGTTAAATCAGTTCCTTTTATTCCCATTCTTATTTAGGTTTCCTTTTCTTCAAAAAAGACAAAAGGCCCCATTTTTAATTTGGCTACATGTAGACCTCATCTCTGATGAAAGAAATGATGGGATATAATGTTGGCCAGGTGCTTCTTTAGAAGTACCAGAATGCGAACTTATATGCATGTATGCATAACCAATGGACATAGACAACAATGCTGGGGGGGGGGCAGGCTGGGGAGGAGGGGGTCTAGGAGAGGAAAAAGGAGAAACATCTGTAACAAAAATAAATTAATAAAAATTGAAAAAATAAAATCCCCAACATTCGTATTAAAAAAGTGCTTGCCTAAAAAAAAAAAAAGAAAAGAAACAGAGTTAGTAAGCTCTATCTGTGTGCTAATTAGGGGATATAGATATAGCAATAGATAATATTTAAGGAATAATTACATATTAAAAACCATATATATGTATAAGAGCATCTATCTGGCCCTCATTCATTTTACATTCAACTAAATTCAAAGTAATTTTATTTTTAAATCTTCACCTGAGGATATTTTCCATTCATCTTTAGATAGAGTGGGAGGGAGAGAAAGAGAGAGAAACATTGATGTGAGAGAGACATATTGATTGGTTGCCTCCTGCACAACCCCAACCAGGTTCGGGGACTGAACTGCAATCGAGGTATGTGCCCTTGACTGGAATCGAACCCATGACTCTTTGGTCCATGGGCTGATGCTCCAACTGCTGAGCCAAACTGGTCAGGGCCAATTCAAAAGTAATGTAATGAGTGAATATGTGTGAAGCTCTTAGAACAGTGGCTGGCACTTAGCAAGCACCATAACAGTGTTTGATATCATTACTATGTAATGCCATCATTACTAAGACCATTTCTTTTGGTAACAATCATTATAAACTTCTTGGAAATTTAATTTAATTTGTAGACTATTTTTTTATTTAAGTATATCCTAAATATAACATGAGACATGCTAAAATATTTTTTCTTTTAAATCTGAAATTCAAATTTAACTAGCTATCTTGTATTTTATCTGGCAACCTCACACTAAATAGAATCCTTTGATTGTTTTTGAAAGTACTTTTGTGACCTTTTATGATTTTATTTCAGATTATGATGAATGTCACTCTAACCCCTGTCGCAATGGAGCCACGTGTGTGGACGGTTTGAATACATTCAGGTGCCTCTGTCTTCCCAGCTATATCGGCGCCCTTTGTGAGCAAGGTAAGAGCTATTGCAACGTTTGTCTGGTGAACCTCACTGAAACTTTACTTTGAATGTTGCTTCTAGATAGCCTTTTGTCATAATGATTTGGATGTTTTTAGTAATTTTGGACATACTGTATATTCTTTCCTGCAGAAGAAATTCACAGGCTACTTAAATGCACGAAGTTTCCTTAGATGTCCATAACGCACAACATCTGAAAAATAGTAAATAGTGTTGATCTGATCATTTTTGTTTTGGCTGACAGTATGCAATTGCAGACAAGCACACTGAGCTGAATTTAAGACCATCTAGCCAACAAAAGGAACATTGTTATATGTATTCTTCCTGAGGATGAATTAGGAATATACCTTAATCCATGTATGTGGTTTGTACCGAGGAGTATTGAATTCAATGTTAATTGACTTTATTTTCTCCCCCCAAGTGCTTGAGACCCAAGGGGCTTATTTTTCATAGTCAATCATCTCTGGAGAATGAGTTTATATGGTTGTTTGACTACATTAGCTTGGGCTTGGCAAACACTGTGTAAAAGATATCGTGAATCTGCTCAACAGGAGATTTTCCTACTGAAGAAGCATTTACTTTTCTGAATGAAAGAAAGGCCTATGTTCGTGGTGGCTTAAATCTCCTGAGCCCCGTAATTTGCATTTTAGGGCCAACCTGAGAGTGTATGTTAGGTGGTTAATGGTAACACATCTCAGTCCATCCATCAGAAACAGATTGCATGCGCAGCACACGAAGCTTTGGAACATCGATTTCCTCTACTTAAAGTCACACAGTGATTTGGCTTTGACAAAAGTGCTGCGTGCCAAACTTCCATTCTACCAGACAAAATGAAAATGTATTAGACACCCAGACACATTGGTCTGGCCCTACATTCTGCTTTTCAGCATTAATCCAGATGTCACCACAATTAAAAGCAAAACTGAAAGGAGCCTGTAATAAATTGCCAATCAAAGGGAATGGCTGATGGCTGAGTTTTTGGTTTTTTGTTTTTTTTTCTTTCTCTTTATTGCATAGGATGAATCTGTTTGTCTTAGAATTGTAAAAGGTAATAGAAAAATTGACCAAGGAATTTTCTCACTGTTTTCCTTCTTCTTCTTTTTTTTAAATTTTATTATATATATATTTTTTTATTCATTTATTTTCGTTACAGATGTTTTTCCTTTTTTCCCATTGACACCCTCCTCCCCATCCCCCCCACCCCATCCCAAGCTTTGTTGTCCATGTCCATCGGTTATGCGTACATGCATGTAAGTTCTGTGGTTTATCTCTTCCCTCCTTCTCTCTTCTGAGGATTGTCAGTCTGTACCCTACTTCCACGTCTCTGGGTCTACCCTGTTCCTCAGACTGTTATGTTCATTATATTCCACAAATAAGTGAGATCATGTGATATTTGTCTTTCTCTGCTTGGCTTGTTTCGCTTAGGATAATACTCCCCAGGTCCCTCCATGTCGTCTCAAAGGATAAGAGATCTTTCTTTCTTACAGCTGCATAGTACTCCATTGTGTATATATACTACAACTTTTTATCCATTCGTCCACTGATGAACACTTGGGCTGTTTCCAGATCTTAGCTATTGTAAATAGTGCTGCTATGAACATGGGGTACATATATTCTTTCTGATTGGTGTTTCAGACTTCTTAGGGTATATTCCTAGAAGTGGGATCACTGGGTCAGATGGCAATTCAATTTTTAATTTTTTTGAGGTAACTCCGTAGTGTTTTCCATAGTGGCTGCACCAGTCTGCATTCCCACCAGCAGTGTACTAGAGTCCCCTTGTTGAAGAAAACAAAGGGTGATACACTTGAGTTATTAAAATATGTTACATGATTCTTGCTTCCCTTAGTTCCAAGTACAAGGAGCAATTCAAAAAATCATTTGTTCAACAGGTGTTTATTGAGCATCTACTGTTCTCCAGGCACTGTTCTGGGCACTGGAGATAGAGCTCTGAACAACACACAGCCTTGATCTTGGTGACTCAGCATATTCTTGGCAAGGAATATAAAGCGATACTATTTGTGGGATACTTTATGGTTTAGCCAATGCTCCCATATACATCATTTCAGTTGGTTCACATGGTGTTTCTAGGAGTAAATGGGTCAGAAATTGAGGCTCAGGGAGGAACAAGGATGTGCTTAAGGTTACACAGCTAGTACATTAGAGAGTGGGAAAATGAACCAAGCTGCCTCTTACAGCCTAGGTTTTTTTCAATATCTTTACCTTCTAAGGTAACTCACAGATAAGCATTTTATTTATGTGTGTGTCTGATGGATCCAGTGGTAACACATCCTCGGGAGGGATTTTGGGGCCAGTTATCTTTTCCATCCCTTTAGGGGAATGTCAGAAAGAAAAGGTTTCGGTTTCTCCTCTCATTTCTGGTGCCACCTACCTTCCAGGTACGTCCAGCATTATCTCACAGAGAGTTTAACCGTCATCCACACGACGCTGAGAAACAGCTGTCAGGTCTGTTTACCAGATACAGCTGTGCTCCTGTGATTTATTGCCAGGACTCTGAAAGATTTTTTTCTGCTCTTTTCAGGTTGCCTAAGAACAAATGTTTTCTCCATTAACAGCAGCATTGCTGTCTAAACAGTTTTCTGTCCAAACGTCAGTGGTGACTGTGTCATTGTTTCTTCAGTCGACCTTTACTCTCCCCTGAATTAGCAACATCCCAACTCCCAGTGCCTCTGGAACAGGGGCTACATTTTGGTGGGATGATAATAGATTTGAGATCTAGAAGGGGGTCTCAGAACCGTGGAGAGACAGTTCTGTACACACAGATGCCACCAGCCAAAGTCGATGTACAGCTTGCCAGTGAGAAGTGCCTAAGTGTTGACAGTTTCTTAGGACTTGACAGCTATATGTCAGAGGTGTTGAAAACATTGCCTACATACATATCATAAAGCAAATTGATTTTTGTGTGTATGTGAGATTGAGAGTGATAGTTTCATCTTCTGTGGTCATGAGCAGGAGGCTTTGTACCCTCCCCCACGACCCCCAACACTCACAGGCAGAATGAAATCTGGGACTTTGTAATGCAACCTATGCATTATAGGTGTTTTAAAGCATACGAAGTATTTCCATGTCAGATGAGTTTTAAGACAGTATCATCCCAAAGGGTTGCCTTTTAATAAATGAAATGTGTGTTACATTATTTTTAGGTAACATGGGATAAACAGACTGCTTCTGATACCTCTTTTCAGAAGAATATCCTCGGAGATGCTGCTTGACAAGCAGCCCTTTCTCACACATGTATTGAAGTCATGAATAATACAATTACATGAATCAGTGTGCATATTGGCTTTTAAAAAAAGTCACTTTGTTAAGTGGTATTTGCACATATATTTATGGTCATTGGGAAGCTATGGTTTATATAATGTATAAATACATTGTCCCTGTTTAGTTTTAACAGAAACTGGCCCTGGTTTTTGGAGCCATGCTCTGATGGGAATAGATGCACCTGCTAACTGAGAAAGGCATTGTACCAATGACATGCTCATGCATCTAAACTGTGTGATCATGTGTGTTTCTTTATGTAAATGGAAAAATAATGATAATCTATTTTAATGATAAAAGACAAACCATTTGGATTAATAAAAGATAAGAAAGAGTGTATAGAAGAATTTTTTGTGATGTATTATTCACTAAAGTAGGGATCCTCTAGAATTTTAAACTGTGTGTCTCAAACCATCATTTCCAAGCTTAAGGGACAGGAACACCGTGCTATTATAATATTGCATCATTGACTTTGGCAGTAAGAGTTCTAAAAACTCCCCCAGTTCTCCTCCCATGTAAACTAACCCCTCATATGTGAAGGTCTGTTTCTTCCCTGCCACTTGTAGGTCAGCTCTGAGTTCTTCATGAGAACTCCCCAAAAGGAAAATGACTGCATCCAAGTAACCTAAATATGCTTCATTCTCGTGCACTGTGCTACTTTTATACCAAGTCATCTAGCTGTGACTTGTGTCCTTTCCCAGGAGATTTGGTGGTCTCCAAACAGCGCTGTAATAAAACGCAAAGCTTCCAGTGCACATGGTTTAAACCAATTAGTCAGCTGGTGGTAACTAAACAACTGGCCAGATAGACTAAACTGGAATAAAAACTGTTCTCAGAGATAAGTTGCATCTGTCGTATGATTACGACCTAAATCACTGAAGCCAGGGAAAAGTAAATTTAATCTCTCAGGCTGCAGGCTTTCCCACAGCTGTAGAAAGAGGAGTAAATGGAGTGAGAGTCAGGGGCTAATCTGACTTTCAATGCGGCCACCAGGTCTATACATCAAACAAGCACTTATTTCATGGAGTAGAGTTTTGTTTTCTTCATTGATCAATAAAATTAGGGGAGGAATGGAGGGTCCTTAGGTAATCTGGAAATTTTTCTTGGTGCTTGAAATACTATGAACTTGACAGTTTTGTTAGTTTTTACATGTAACTAGTTAAATATATTTGTGAGAATTGTTTTGTGAAAATCAAAATTATTTCCATCATTATTATTAAACACAGAGTTTAACCCCACTTGTGAGTGGGTGAATCTGAGGGAAGATTACCACTGATAATGCAGTGCTATGAGCAAGGCTGTTTTCCTGTGAAGACACGTAGAACTGTCAATCTACAAAGTACCACTGAGGCTGACTGCCAGTGTATCATTTAGATATATTGGAATAGTGTTTTCATCCTACCAGAATACTGGTTATAGTCTGCTTGTTGTGAAAGGGGAAAATATATTACACACACACACACATACTTATATATATGGTTTGGTGGAATACTGGGAATGAATTTAAAGAACTTAGGTTTTTTCATTCTTAGTAAACTTAAAATTCGGATGCATTTGCACTGCAGTTACCTATTTTCCTGCTCCTTTGGAAGAAGGCACGCAGTCTTAGCTGTATCCCAGAAGCTGCCTACTGGTGAAGGATGTTTTCCCTCTGTATAAACTGTGCCTGGCCAGAGACTGGCCACCGGCTATCTGGCTGGGAAGCGGGAAGGGGTGCCCCCTACTTCCAGACCTCTGAAGTTCCGACGCCAGCATTAGAACCCTGTTAGCCAGAGTTCTTAGCACTTCAATGATGCTCTTTGGAACAGTTTCATTGGTAAGGAATTAGCCCCAACTGCTGCACAAGTAAATCAGCAGACACTGCGGCCGGAGAGGTTTGGCTGGCCTCTCTCCCAGCCTTCTCTGCTAACGCCGGCTTTAGTCCGGGAAATTGCAATCAGATACTGGCTTTCGGTCCAGAGACGTACAGTAAGTTCTCACTTAATGTCCTCCATAGGTTCCAAGACTGTAAGTGAAATGACATCTTTATCTCAGTTTAGTGTTATCAGGCCTGTGTCTAACCGTAAGCTAATGGATATAAACAAGAGTTAAGTTCCTGCAGCATCTCATCTATGTTATAACAAAACAAAGTTGAACGGAATGACAAGATCTTACCCGAGGACGCGCACAGCCACCCACTTGGCAGGGATCACCTGGGCTCCCTTCATCGTAATTTCCTTGTCATCATGACCACGTTTTATGAATCTGTCTTCAGGGACGTTGCATGGCCATTGCCTTGGGTCTGCTGTTCACACTTGGATCAGTGAGCAAGTTTAAACGATGTAGGTGAGGTTCCTCAGCCTTTGCCTTCTCTCCTCCCAGACACTGAGACGTGTGAGTACGGCTGGCACAAATTCCAGGGGCAGTGTTACAAGTACTTCGCCCATCGCCGCACGTGGGATGCAGCCGAAAGGGAATGCCGTCTGCAGGGCGCCCACCTCACAAGCATTCTGTCTCACGAAGAGCAAATGTTTGTGAATCGTACGTATCAAATGTACACTGGTTTCCC